>OX411322.1:24155891-25355891 GCA_948150665.1 Conistra vaccinii | reverse complement strand
CTCCTTACTGGTAATTCTAATTGGCTGCGTAACATTATAATTACCCGTCCCTTTCACTTCACATGTTCTCAGGGATGTGTCTACCCTAAAATGGTCTTTAAAAATGCTAGCAATTTCCTTAGGCTCGCTGGTGCCGTTCACACAAGCAGGGAGGCCCGTCTTGCCATTCAGTTTCTTAGTGCTTAACCAGAATTTACTAAACTGTTTGGCGGAGTGCTGACCCGCAAGTATGTCCATTTGAATCTGTTCCTGATTTTGTTGACAGAATTTAAGCTTTGATTTAAAAATTTTGCGACTACGACACATCTTTTCAAAAATTCGACCAGTTTCAGGCTTACCATACCATACATACAGCTGGTAGTCTAGCCTAGCCTGCTTGTGTGCGTCAGCTACATGTTTATTCCAGCCCCGTATACATTTGCTTTTTACATTTATACTAACACCTTGATTACAGCTGTCTAACGAGGCCTGAGATATTACATTGATAATATCATTATATAATTTATCTAAGACAAGTCTATGACTTAAAATATCACACATCTTGTCAGCACAATCGCAACATTCAGAAGGAAAATCTATTTGCTTTAAATTACCATTACAACATTCAATGTATTTATCTATTTCATCTTTATTCCTTGTGCCCCAAATAGGATTATTTTTACAATGATTTTTATCCAATTTAATCTTATTGTTTATGAGGCCTAGGTTACATTGAATCTGCAATGGGAAGTGGTCAGACCAGTATGTGTTATATAAGACTTGAACTTCTGATATAGTATACCATGCAGATTTACTTACCACACAATGATCTAGCCACCTCTTGCAGCCATGTACCTCACTCACAAATGTATGTGTGTCAGAAGACCCACCAAGTGTGTCAACATCTGCGCACACCCACTGTCTTTCACTACAAAAGTTAAGCAATTCGTCATAAAAAGGGGCAGACGGGTGAGCATTGTAATCACCCAACATAAACACTGTTTCAATGTCACTGTCTTCTATAATTGCATTTAGTTCCCCCAAGCATTGGTTAAACGCAGGTAAGTGATCAGGCTGATCAGTAGGCATATACACGCACATGATTAAAATATCGCGTAGGTCAATGGTCACCACTTTTATTGCAACGATTCGCTCACTAGTGCACTTTATTATAGACACGTCACGAAACACATTTTTCCGCCACAGTAAAGCCACTCCGCCGTGGGGTCTGCCGCGTAACACACCGGCCGTCAGATCCACCGCTGACTTTCCTGTGTAGCTAAACTCCTGATCAATATCTGCCAGGAACGTCAAATCGTGTGGCAAGAGCCAGGTTTCTTGCAGTGCCACAATATCCGCCACCTCACACAATGACCTGACACAATTTATGCTTCGTTTGACATAAAACAGGCTAAACCTTGTAATAAAACCTTGAAAATATACATTATAATTATTCAGTAAAATCATCAAATTATATCAGTTTTATATAAACATTGACATTGTTGAATATTACATACAAAATGACATGATTACTTTGTAAAGTATTATATTATTTTAATTATTGTGAATGTGAGGACTATGTGGATATTTTTTTTTTCTCTTCTCTATTTTCTTTTCTTTCTCAGTTAGTTTTAATTTAATGATGGTCTGGCAGTTTGAGTAGTTTATGCGGCCTACCCAAATGTCCTTTCTTTGGTACTGTTCGTCGAGTTGAGCTCCTTAAGTTCAGAGTTGAGCTCCGCGATTACTGACAAATGCTTGCACTGACTGGACAGGTTCACTCAAAGCTGTATGGTTCTTTCCTCAAAAGACTATTTCAGACATTAGTCTACATGGTCCTCATATGGCCTGACCAAGATTATGTCTGGACTTTAAAAGAGACTGTGACCTCTGAGTTTGTTTCGGCCTTTCTTCTCAGAGTAGTCAGATAGGAAACGCCGAACTCATCTAGCTAATTTTTAACATACATTTTAATATGACGTGTAAAAGTGATTCCAATATCCTATTTACAGAATAAACAATTTCATTTCATTTCATTTCATTTCATTTCATTTCTAGATTTGGAACGGACAACTAGCTTTCTGATTAAATACTGACAAGTCTAATTGAATAAATATCTAGTCTTGTCTTTCTGTGCTTTATTTTATGAAAACCATTCCCTACACAACTTATTCATAAGAACATTCATAAGTAATTAATAATCAGTAGTCATTCTGACATTCAAATGTTGCTATTTGGGTAATATCTATACATATACTTATAGTGCCCACCGTATTTTCTAACATCAGAAGTGGATCGTTCACTGGCCTTTTAAAACAGCTTACTAATGAGATTCATTTCGTTTTTTTTTTGTCATGATCAATGTTAGGCTATCACGATCATTTGGAAACCGTTGATCGGTGATTCGCTGACTTCACTCACACCATAACGATGACATCGCGCTGCCGCCTCTGATATCCAAGCTGCGGAGCTGCAAGTTACTGTATGAGCATTGAGACTGTGGAGCCTCTACTTTGCTGTAAAATATCGTGAAGCTTTCCGACAATATGAAGTAGTTAAAGTCGGTAAGGCCCTTAGAGGCTCTTTTACATTAAAACGAAATACAATAAAATAAAATAATTAAATTTAAAGGTTGCGAAACAATTTTAGATCATGATTATGTAAGGATTTAGTTCATGCTTGGCTTATAAAGGATGAAAATCAAGATATTTGACTGTGTTAATGACTTGATAATCATTGAATCAAGTAGGATGTTATTGGGCACTCTAAGCCACCTTACGTTCCATCGGCTCACTTCGTTCACCTCGTCACTTCAGGTGGCTTAGATTGCCCAATAACATATATGAAATCCATTCTATTCCACCTGTAGCTCTACCATGAGTTGCCATCGAAAACTTACTCGCTAGCGTTAAACTCGCTAGCCTATTAACGTTAATCAAATAGATTTCGATAATGTCAAAACTCGCTAGCGTCCCCGTAAATGATTTATATGAAAAGATATTGTACAGCGCCCCTAGCGGTCATAGAAAGAATTAAAATTTGTACCAAGAGCACAATAGTTTTCGATAGGTAAGAAACCTAACGTAATCTATCCGATAGTCGCTAACGTTTTTCAGCTGTCACCATACAAAACGGCACCATGAGTCACTAAATCGACAGACGCTATCGAAAAATACGCTTGCGATAGTAGTTACGTTGCGCACTACCATTTTGACGTGTGAAACATGTTTACATTCAAATTATATACGTTTTTGAGTCTATTAAAGGCAAAATAATGTCTGGAAGAGCTTATTTAGCATGGAATATGTTAGTGGCCCCAAAATTTGGAGGCCAACGACGGGAAGAACGTAAATTTCAAGAAACTATCTTATTTAGTTCTCTTACAAAATAATCTATTTGCTGGCGACGCCAACGGGACCCTATCCGTGCACTTGGTGTTTGTTCTAAAAGTTTTAACTACATACGTTAATTAATTGTATAGTGTTTTATATATGAATAATCTACAAAGTTTGTAAGAAATTCCAATAAGAAATAAATAAATGCACAATTCCAAGAATTCGGCTTGCACCACAATATCCTAATGGATTTACCTACTATAAAAATATACATTTTGTGGGCAATTCAGTCGCAATTCAGCCGTAGATAATACACTTAAATACGGAGCTCAGCCACCAAAGAAGAAACATACCAAGAAAAGCCGAATTCTCCGGAATAATTCAAGATAGTAAATCAGTGTTTTATTTCGCTGCCTCAAGATAGTCCTCATCGTGGTCACTGTGGGTTATGGTACCCAACCTAGGTACGTATTCAGGGGTCCGTGGTGGTTGTGCAGCCAGCGGATTCACCTAGGGTCAGTTAGCAGGGAGCGCACATCAAATATCAGTGGGAGATCGTCCCAGGCCGCCTGCGGTACTGTAGGTACCTCTGTTGCGGACGGCAGAGGTACCTACAGTACCGCAGGCGGCCTGGGACGATCTCCCACTATTATTGTAAACATAGTTTATTTTAAATTTAAATAAATAACGCCGCGATCGAATCACACATTGTCAACAAAATTACAAATTGAATAGTGGTAAATAATTATTACCTATAAGGAATAAAAATTCAACAACCCCTAAATACCATAAAAAGGTGCACTAACCGCCAGCCTTTCTATTTAGTCGGATTGTTTCATGATACTTATTGACTGTCATAACATTGTTACCATAGCGATATCTTATGTGACGTTTTGATCATATGAGCCGTTCCTTCTTCTGATTACTGATGCTACGGCTACACTGGTACGTTATCGCGAACTTTACTTCGTCCGCACTCTGTTGCTCAGCGAGACGTCGAGTGGTGTGCGAGGGAGAGCGCGCGAAGTAAAGTTCGCGATAACGTACCAGTGTAGCCGTAGCATAAGAAAGATAGAAACAAAACATAAGAGTGAAGTTAGCTAGACGAGCAGTGTGACCATTTGTGGCAGATTTCTACCATTTTGGCAGATTTCGCTCCAAAATTTTGTCTGTGGCAGATCCTGCTGACGATTTACAAAAGTGGCAGATTTTGGCAGATTTAAAAGACTTCAAGGAAATTCACATAACCTTATTTGAATTTTCCTTTTTTTATTATTATTAGGTATAATAATGCATAAGAAAATGGTTAAATATTTTTATTGATTAATGATATTTCATTGAATTTGTGTGTATTTTTTCCGTTTCCATGAAAGCATATTTTTGGCATTTTTGGCGCCAAGTGTAGCAGATTTTGGCAGTTTTTTTGCCCAGTCTGTGGCAGATTCGCCATTTATGATATGGTCACACTGTAGGTGACACGATCTATCGAGCTTACCTTAGCGCCTGCATGACACTCCGTAAAACTCATGGTGCGAGCATTATCGAAATCAGTTTGATCTACGTCAACACTTCCAACTCCACCCGCTTTTCATAGAGCTCATACGTCATGCCGCCATACATATTGGAAGTAAACCCTCCGGGAGGGTCACCGGCATTTCGTTTGCGCTAAAGTTAACCATCGCTGACGGTCTACGGCATTAGGTTTAAAACCGTATTATAAACCACTGTAAAACGAAGTTAATTTGTGTGAATATTTGTAACAGTGAACGATTTTTTTATTGATACGAGTAATTAAATTATAAATTATAATATCAGATTTTATAATCACGGTTTATAATGCCAGCTGTATTCGCTGAGAAAAAACAACATTTAAAATGAGCCCACCGCGAGGGCTCCCGGTATTCCATATGCGACTAGGTGAACCCTCCAGGAGGGCTCCCGGCACTGAACGGGTTAATACGCTAGCGCTAGCGAGTAAGTTTTCGATGGCAACTCATGGTAGAGGCTCTGATGAACGGAAGGTGGATTCGTTCACCTCGTCACTTCAGGTGGCTTAGATTGCCCAATAACATATATGAAATCCATTCTATTCCACCTGATGAACGGAAGGTGGATTCGTTCACCTCGTCACTTCAGGTGGCTTAGATTGCCCAATAACATAATATGAAATCCATTTCGATAACTTACCTGATGAACGGAAGGTGGAGTACGAATTTCTGCATAGTGCAGTAAAATAATGGTTCAGCGCCTATTCCACCTGATGAACGGAAGGTGGAGTACGAATTCTTCATATCGACCACTTACCTCGATTAACAAAAGCAGATCTACGGTTTAAACTTTGTTTCACTACACTACTTTACTGTCATTCTTTCATAGTTTCACTACACATTTCACCACTACTGAATTTATTCCTAATTTAAATCTATATGAAACGTGGTAAGCTAAACTTCAGGACAGATTGCCTCATGCCTCTCCGCAAAGTTAGAGATAGCGCATTACCACAAAGGTTCAACGCACACTCAGTTTATGCGACCAGATTGGTACCGAGGGCATCTGAAATTTAGAATATCGTATACAGGGTGTTAGGGTAAACACCGTTATCCTTCAAACCAGTGGTTTGGTTTCGTTTATAGAACATAAATTCAATGGAAAATCACAACTTTTTTTTTTAAAGATGTACATTTAGAATCGTCACGCAATTCCTAAGGTAGGTATTTTTGCCTGTCTTAAGCAAGGAAAAGGTTGTATTGTATTTATTCATGAGTTGTGTAGGTAGCTAGGACGGGCGGTGATCGATTACGTCACTCGGGCGGGCGCATATCCATGAATTTGCGGACGGTGTCGGACAATAACCTTTTTAATATTGTTAAAGAAAATAACGTAATTTTTTTTTTACTCGGTTTTTCATGTTTATATTTAAGCCAACAACCCATAGTTTGAGTGACAACGGTGTTTACCCTTCCATCCTGTATATTAAACTAAAACTTGGGACAGATTGTCACTATGCCTGTCCACAGAAGAAAGAAATAGCGCATACCCATAGGTGCACACACATTCTATTTCCTGCGGCTAGACATCCGAAATTTTAATTTAATTTCGTTTCATATAGATGAAAGGAGAATGCTCATGGATGTATGGAATCCCGTACCATGTTGCATCAAAATCAAACTTTGTTTTTTATGGACTACACTGATCATATTAACTCCTAAAAAAGTCCTTTTTGAAAAAGAAACCCGGGTTTTGGAGTTATTTTAGAAAAACGAAAATAACCTAAAACTAAGGCCAATTTTTTTTTACGCTACCAACGACTTATTTTTATAGACTTGTAAAACACTGACGAACACGATTGCTCTAAAAAACAGCGTAATCTACTTTATTTGATTTACCCGACCTTTATATTGCTAACTCTGAGAGGGTAACGTATCTATGGGTAGGTAGGTGATATATCATTGGATGCCACCGCGCGAAGCGTGATCGCTACCACACCAATACCAATAAAAAATTATCTTATAGGTGTTCAGTCAGACTAAAAAAAACGCTCGTTGAGTCTAGAGAACGTCTTGAACAATAACCCTATAATAATCTTCAGATAGGACTATTCATGACAGACTCGTACTGCCCATGGCTACGTAGTATTATATTATCTGTGCCATGGCAATGCTCATGTTGCCGTCGTGAATCGACTGAGTTAAGTGATAGAAAAAATAAAACAAACAAGTCCATAATTTGGGTTTTTTATTAGCAATCCGTGAAAAATATTTATTTATGTATTTAAATCATTCATCATACTCGTGAAAAAAATCATCTAAAGCCGTTGCCGGCGCAGTTACGTCATTATACCGTCCCCAGCTCAAATACCATACTATGGTCATCACATGGGCACAGCAGCCCACTGTTCGCTTACCAACGAGGCAGCTGCAGCAATAACCTACTATGATTTCTAATGTGTTGGCCACAGCATCATCTCTGCTAATCAATAAATACGTATGATAAGTACGCCATGATCCAGGTGGTGACGACAGATTCGTGCTGACTGTGGCACATAGAATTTATAATTAAGTAATAACAGATCCTTTATAGAAGAGGGTACCAGTAAACATTCTGTTTCAAAACAATGAACAAATATACAGTGATTGGGTGTGCTAGCAGCACGCTTATACACAGAAGACGTAATTGTTGGATTTGATCTAACTTGAGACTGCTCAAGTTAGAGTCTGCTCTCTTCCACAACAAAACCTACACACTGGTGTAGGTTTTGTTGTGGAAGAGGGGGCGGCTCAGGAATATTGAGATCCCCACTTGATCCAGCATCTGGCAAAATAGCCTTTGATAGACCAGGGCGATTGGAGTCATGCTGATCATGACGTTGCACTTCTTTTGTAGCTGACCTCCAGCAAGCAGCACATACTCTTTCCAATCTTGAGACCTAAAAAAATAACATAGTTAAACATTTAATACAAAACATTTCGCAATGGGTTACAGACTTAATAGAAGTACCTATGTCCTGTAATGTGATGTAACTGTGAATACATGATAACGATCAAGCAGTAATTGTGTCAAAATAGATAATATTGTCTAATACCAACAACATTATTTATTTGTGAAACCTCCACTTATCGCAACTCAATATTATAAACACATCTAATAATAGTATTATCACTATCCACTATAGAAGACTGGAGAAAAGAAGAACATGGATAAGAAGTCGAATTAGGTTTTTTTTAAATATATTGCAACATAAATAAAATATTTACCAGATGCAGCGGAACATGTCTAACTAAAATGTTTCTCTCTTGTCAATCTTTTCTTACAGGATATGTTCTAGTTGCACGTAGAATAGAATTGCCACAAGAAAAACATAATCTTCTATGACCAAAAGCAGGCAAAGATAAACTTCCTTCACTGATTGTGTTTGCTCGATCTTGAAGCAGTGTCAAACACTCTGTACAAAGCAAACATTCTGAAGACACCTGAAAAAAAAGTGTATTTTTGTGGCATTACCTGATAGATATTCACAGAAAGTACACATTTAAGTAGTTAACAGAGGTAGAGCCTTTTTTGGCCTCAGTTTCGTTTTTTTGTTATTTCTTGTCAGAGTCAAAAATAAATATTTCTATCATTGTAAAAAATATTTTGTAAGATGGTACGTGGTGGAGATGGTACAGTCATTAAAAGATTAGTCAGGAAATAGAAGGTGTCTGACATTCTTGGGTATACAATCAAAGAGCAAAATAAAATCTGCTTACCTGAGTAGGAGTTATCCATGACCGTAACAAATTAATCATTGGAGTAGACGCTTGTTCTAATGAATGTGTAGGTTGGTTTCTGGGTATTAAAAATGAACAATTGGTACATCGTCGGGTTTGCCGGGTGATTGACAGTTTCAATCGGTCGACCCCACGATTCGACATATTTGCACAATTAAAAACGCAAACAAAAATCACAAAATACAAACGAGTTCTACTTCTCAACATACAATTCGATAATTTACTATAAAAACTATAAAATCTTTCAAAAACACAGACTCGTTTTCGATTAATTTCGTTAACGCAAAAGTTAGTACAGTAAAACACAAATGTCAGATGCACAGATAACTATAAACTAGTCGGGAACTCGGGATTTAGGGATGTAATCGATAAATCAAAATCTTTATGGTAAAAAAATCGATTTTGTGTCATAATTGACACCAAATGGATTTAGTTTAGTTTATTGCATTAGCAAACTAAATCCATTTGGTGTACTGATTTTATACTTAATTGTTGCTGTTACCGGTGAGGCCTCGATGTCGCACGGGGTGCAACACAACGCCCATATCGTCAAGCCCCGGTGTCGCACCTCGTGCGACACCCTCTCACGCGCCCAAGAACTCGCACACTTGTAACACCCGACGCCATCACACGCTTACTCATTGGCCACATTTCATCTCGTTGAGCTATTTTTCGTCATTTGGCCAATAAGCAAGCATGTGATGGCGTCGGGTGAAGTGTGTTTCGGCCTTTAATCTCTATTTCTACTCTGAAATAAAGGCTAATATCCACTGTGGATGGTTTTACTCTATGGCCGGACAGATCTCGTCAACTAAATCATTCAAAATAAAAATACACACTAGCCAACATTGAAAAAAAAAAGTCAAAACTGACATTTCTCATACTTCAATAATCGAACTCGCCCATGCAAAGCAAATACATATAATTCGTGAAATGTTTTTCAAGCAAACGTTATAGTTATATACGTATATTAAACGAAAGAAACTAGTCGATTCATCAAAAATCGATAAAGTCTTCTTGACATGCAAGTCGACAGTTGACGTTGTTCAAGTGAAACGGAACGTCATTTTTATCCTCTCGTCGGGTGGGCCGGCGGAATCAGTAGTAAAACAACATCCATACTTTTAAACTCAAAACTAAATTCCCTGTTCAAAAATCAAAACCCCGACGCGTAGTGTCGTAAAAAATTATGAAACTAATTACTATAACATTTTGATCTTGATGCGCGAGACTTTTTGGTACCACTTTTGGTCATTCTCCTTTACACGTTTATTAAACAAGTAAATGCGTCGGCTGTCTGAACCGATGACCTAAACTTCAGGACAGATTGTCACTAGTCTCTCCACAAAGTTAGAGATAGCGCCTTACCACAGAGGTTCAACGCGCACTCAGATTATGCGACCAGATTGGTACCGAGGACATCTGAATTTTAGGCTACCGTAAACATTAAACTAAAATTCAGGACAGATTGTCTCATGTCTCTTCACAGAGCAAGAAATAACATGCACAGGCACACGCTTATTCCAAGTCCATGACCCCAGATTGGGCACCAAGATACATCCAAATTTTAATTTAATTCGTTCATACAGCTAACACTACCAAGTTACACGCTAACAATCAACGACTGGCTACTCTGCTGTTACTCCACATTTTAAAATCTCAAAGACTGCAAAATTGCATTACGTAAATTTGCTGAATTCGAACTTTATCGTTATTACGTGAGGTGTATGTGTGAGTAACTTCCATGTATTCAGCGATAACATTGTAAGATGATCGTCGCGCATGTTGCAGTCTTTTTAATTATCAATTTAAGGTTTACTACAACATACCTGTGAACATACTTTATGACACGGGTTCGTTTACATGTATTTATATGTTTTATAATAAGGTGTTAGTTCTATCAATCTAGGGTTGTTTGAAAGATAATTCTTAATTATCAATTTAAAGTTTACTACAACATATCTTTGAACATACTTTATGACACGGGTTCGTTTACATATATTTATATGTTTATAATAAGGTGTTAGTTCTATCAATCTAGGATTGTTTGAAAGATGATTCTTAATTATCAATTTAAAGTTTACTGCAACATATCTGTGAACTTACTTTTTGACACGGATTCGTATACATGTATTGTACAGAAAAAAAAAAAAAAAAAAAAAAATGCTTCTAGGATATTTTACTTTCGACTCATCTTAACTTGCAGATTTTTTTAATTTCAGATGGATTTATGTTATCATACAGAGTTTTTCTAAGACGGTTTATTAAACAAACATACATTCTTTACTATAATACCTATTGTATACATTATAAGTAACAGCACGGTGTCGGTTTCGCCTGTCGGCGAGCGTTAAAGCTGGTTTTGTATTTCGTTTCTCACGATAAAATTGCAATTTGACAGAAGGGTTTTCAATCAATGCGGTTTAATTTGTCGTAAGTAACATAATTTAGTTATACACCTGTGAGGACATGTAGTTAAGGTTTAATTTTGATATGAGATAAATATTGCTGAAATTGTATTTTTTATGTATATAAACCAAGCAATTTCGATCATATAATACATTCGCTCCAGTATCTTCCAGTGATTCACTTACCTTTTTCGTTACATATTACGTCATCCTACAACTATAAAATGTGAGTAAGTACTACTAAGTTTATTGAATATTTTAATGTTTAATCGGTACTCAGCTACGGACCTGGTTCTTGCCTGCCGGCTGGTGTAACTCTCGTCATTTCTTAATGTGTTTAATTGTTACCCAGCTACGGACCCGGTTTTTGTCTGCCGACTGGTGTAACTACTCGTATTATCATTTAGAGCGAGTTTTGTAACCTTCTTTTAATTCATAGTAGCATAATTATAAAATTAATCTTTCGTGTTCCATTAGGTTTGACTCCGAATCAGAATACCAGCAGTCACAGCGCTCAGCTGCTGTAGTTGAGGTTACAAAGGTGCAGCCGAAGAAAAAGGCGACGAAGCGTAAAGCTTCTGAAAGCACCACCACACCTTCAGAATATAAATCAAGGTAATTTAAATTTACTGCTTATATCTTTCTATATACTACTATTTTTATGAAATGTAAGTAAGTACTCTATTAGTTTACTGAATTTGCAGTAGAACGTAATTGCTACCCAGTTACGGACCCGGTTTCTGTCTGCCGGGTGGTGTAAATATTATCATATTCGAGCGATTGATATTTCTTTAAATTTCTTCTGCAATTATTAACGTGTTCATTTTATTGCATCAGTCTTCTTTTAACTCATAGCTGCATAAAATTTAAAATTAATGTTTTGTGTTCCATTTCAAATCTGACTCCGAGTCAGAGTACCAGCAGCCACGGCGCTCAGCTGCTGTAATTGAGGTTGCAAAGGTGCAGCCGAAGAAAAAGCCGACAAAGCTTAAAGCTTCTGAAAGCACCATCAAGCCATCAGAATATAAATCGAGGTAATTTTACTATTACTGTTTATATCTTTAGATACCTTCTTGTCGAATATGATACGTTAATTTCAGTGGTTAGTGGATTTATATATATATATATATATATATATGTATTAAGAACAACTTTAGATTGTATTTAGCAAAACATACAATTAGTTCAAGAGGTATTTTTCTTTTATTTTGACAGTAAAAGATGCAGCTCGAACCTCTTTGGTTTGGAGGAATGCGATAGCGTTCCACCACCAACCTCAACCGAAGACTTCGCTTCGTCCCTCGTAAGCTGTGTCGCCAACGGGAAAGTGCGGCGAACGGCGGACTTGACTGGGGACTTTTATGTAGAGGTTAAAGTATATAATAAGAGCGAAGTTGTCTCCGCTCCTAAAGAGGATCGGTGGAAGAAGGCATCGGTTGCACTTAAAGTGCAACTTAATAGAGACACTCCACAGTGGGACGGGCTACAAATATTTATGAGACGGACTCATCAGTTATTTGATAATTCTGAGCCAGTTTTTTATAGATACTGATAGATAGATAGGAATAAATAATATAATTTCTTTTTCGATATTGGGGTACCAAGATAATTTATTATTTGATATCTTTTGCGATCTTAGATAATCATATTGCGACATCTTATAGTAAGTCTAAAATTATTTTAACGTACAGGTTAGTTGACATAAAATAAAACTAAAATGCTTTTCTGTACCGTTTGTAACACATCTGTTGAGCGCAGTCACTGGACAGGTCACTTACGTAGTACTAATCATAAAAACAAAAATATTTCGCATTTTTGTGAAGGTGTAGAAATAATACATTCTGCATTTCGTAATCGTATAGCTTCCTATAGAATTGTCGACCCGTCTGAGAATTGTTCAACAGAATCATTTTTAAATAATATTCGAAACAAAATTAAAACCTTAACCTCTAAGTCCGGGCCGTCGAAAATTAGGGACAATAATTTCCAATACCGTCAAGCCGGGCTGTCGACGATTAGCGACAGTACGTTCACGCTGATTCAAACTGTATTTGTACTATGCATAGGGGCTAATATGGTCTACAGTTAATTTTATTCTATGGATTTGGTAATATACTTGTCAAATACATCGACTAAAACGTCAAAATATGCAAAAACAATTCTAGAAAAAAGTAAAAATTGGACATTTTGGCACGGCAAAATGGCGACCGCGCATGCGTTCAGCGCGCTGCACTACGCGTCGTATTTATTTGTTTTCTATTGTTTTTTAAGTGTAAATCGACGGGAAATGGTGATAATTCAATAATTAAGTAGTGTCGTCATCGTATATAGTTAATACTTGCACTAAATAACATCGTAATTACCTATTACGGACCCATCAAAAAATGTAAACAAACTCGTTAGTGAAAAAACGTGTTGATGTGGAATTTGTTGTTTTGTGTGTGTTTTGTGCATGTAATCGCTGGTAAGTCATTTATTTTATATTCTTGAATAACTAATTAATAATAAAAATGCATAATACAGAAAAAAAAGAGTTCAATATTTTTTTGTCAACTAAATAAAGTTACGTAATGATACGGTTATCTATTTATTGAACTTTTTTGATTATATGTGTTTTTATTTATTGTGTTTATGCGTTAATAATGGTTTTGACCGATAGTATATGTATTCATAATGTATCCTGCGAAATTTCATGTGAATCGAACCAGTAGTTTTATTATAAATAATCAAAACAATGAACAACGGAATTTCTTATAAGAATCTTATAAGAATGTTTATTTATCAATACCAGCGTTCGCTTACAAAGATTCGAGGTATTATAAAAAATCCTTTGTCTAATCAGGAACCCAAAACCATTAACGATAAGACTATTTACGTAAAAAAAAGCTCTCAGTTTTTGTTTATGTTAGCGAGCTCTTATCTCTGACGCGCCGCGGGCGTGCCGCGCGGCTTGGCGGGTTGTCGCGAACTCGCGCCGCGTAGCTATAGAGGTTAATCGACATGACTATTAAAGAACACATTTGTCTAAAAGTTAACTTCGAATATTTCGCTTTGTTTTTAATGGTTAAAAATGATTCTCAAGAAATGAAATCATTTGCCACAAAAAACTTTACTTTGCATCAGAATTATGAATTGGATTCATTACTGTCTCAAGTCAAAAACACCTTAACAAAAAAGATAGAAGAATTTCAGGATCGAGATAGTGGATGGACGTTCTTGAACAATTCCCATTTGGAAATTAATGTTAACAAATATCAACCTTTGCGCGGTTCAGGTTTTATCGAATTGCCTGCATCATTAAAATATAAAAAAGCATGTGTTAATATCCGCAATAATGATGAGTATTGTTTTTTATGGTCAGTTATTGCTGCTTTATATCCAGCTAAAAGTCATCCTGAAAGAGTATCGTCTTACCCTGATTTTCGAAAAGTCTTAAATGTAAAGGATATATCATTCCCAATTAATTTCTCAGATATTACGCGGTTCGAAGTGAATAACCCTGAAATTTGTATTTACATTTATGGTTTAAAAAATAATACCATCGTAGGACCTCTATACAAACCAAAAACCTTGAACGGAAAGGTGATTCATTTACTTTATTTAGAAAGTGATGATTTATCACATTACTGTCTGATTAAAGACTTGCCGCGACTTGTTAAGAACCAAATGACAAAGCATCACGGTAAACTATACTTTTGTGATGTTTGTTTAATGTTTTTTAATTCTTGCGATATTCTTAGTTCACATAATTGTGGAGGTGTCGCCACGGAACTACCTCCAAAGGGTTCTTTCATACAGTTTGAAAATTATAACAGAAAGCAAATTGTACCATTTGTTGTATACGCAGATTTTGAAACAATGTTAGAACGGTATGAATCTTGTAACCCCGATCCTACTAAGGCGGGTACTGTTACGCGGCAGCGACATGTGCCTATAGCTTACGCATATCATATTACGTGTGTGCTAGACGAAAACTACAATCGTTACGTTTCTTATCGCGGCTCGGATTGTGTATCTAATTTTGTGAAGTCTATTTATAAAGATGCCCGAAAAATTTACGATATTTAAAAAAATAATATTCCTATGATATACTCAGATGACAATGCTCGCGACTTTGAAAACGCGATGACTTGTCATATTTGTGATCACTTCTTGTTCGGCGACAGGGTTCGCGATCATTGTCACTTGACTGGTAAATATCGCGGCGCAGCTCATTGTTATTGTAACATGCAAAATAAGCTACCAAAATTTTTGCCTGTATTTTTTCATAACTTGTCTGGTTATGATTGTCACCTTTTTATAAAAGAATTAGGTGAAGCTCCTGGATCTATTAAAGTGATACCTAAAACAAAAGAAAACTACATTTCTTTTACAAAGTTTATTCCTATTTCCACCGAGGAAAGCATGCAGGTTCGGTTTGTAGATTCTTTCAAGTTTTTAGGAACAAGCTTAGAAAAACTAGCTAGTACAATGAAAAAACAAGAGTTTAAACAATTAAAATCCTATTTTCCTAATAAAACACAATTTGACTTACTTACCCGTAAAGGTGTTTATCCGTACGACTATATGTCTCAATGGAAACATTACGAAGATACGTGTTTACCTCCTAAATCATTTTTTTTTAACTCTAACTAATGAGCCAATTACTGATGAAGACTATGAACACGCTCAGTCCGTTTGGTCAGTATTTAATATTCGTAACATGGGTATGTATACAGATTTATATCTCAAAACAGACGTACTGTTGCAAACAGATGTTTTTGAAAATTTTAGAAAAACATGTAAACAACATTACAATCTCGATCCCGCGTTCTATCTTACAGCACCAAGCCTATCTTTTGATGCAATGCTTTTAAAAACAGGAATACAATTAGAGTTGATTAGTGATACCTATTGAAATTTTTAGGATGATCCAAAAAGGTATTTGAGGTGGTGTTTGCATGTGTTCCAAAAGACATGTCAAAGCCAATCATAAATATTTAGATACTTACAACCCATCTCGTTCAAATTCATTTATCATTTATTTAGACTGTAACAATTTATACGGTTATAGCATGTGTCAATCCCTGCCCTATTCCGATTTCAGTTTTATGAATAGACAAGAAATAGATAATTTACAATTGAATTTGGCGGATATTAGCGATACTGCGGAAAACGGTTATATTCTAGAAGTTGATTTAATATAAAATAAATAAATAAAAATAAAAAAGCCTTTTATTCCTTGCATTTTACAGTATTTTCTTATTTCTAGTATGTTAATTATTTGGTTAACTTAGATTAATTGTTAGTTTTATTGGTTACTATCTAATATCTATAAATCTAATCTAATTCATGCAAGAACCCCAGATAGGGTGAAGGCCTCCTCCAAAGATGCCCATTTGTCTCTGTCCCGTGCAATTTGTCTCCAGTTAGGTCCAGCGGTCCTTTTAATTTTGATTAAGTTGATTTAATATATCCAGATAATTTACATATTGACCAAAATGACTTTCCATTTTGTCCAGAAAAATGTTTGCCACCCGGTGGTAAGAATAAAAAACTAATACCGAATTTATATGATAAATATCACTATGTTATTCATTACATACATTTAAAAACGTGTTTACAACACGGTTTAATATTGAAAAGGATCCATCGCGCTATTGTATTCAAGCAAAGTTGTTATTTAAAACAATATATTGATATTAACACTCAGTTACGTCAAAAAGCAGAGTCAACGTTTGAACAAGATTTTTTCAAATTATTAAACAATAGTATTTTTGGAAAGACTCTGGAAAATAATGAACATCGAATAGATGTTAAGTTAGTAAACAAGTGGTGTGACTTGAACAATAAAACAAAAAAGACTACTTGTGCTGAGAAATTGATCGGCAGTCCATATTTTCATAGCGCTTCTGTTTTTTCTGATGATCTAGTGGCAATCCAAATGAAGCCTTCGCGTGTTATTCTTAATAAACCAATATATATAGGATTTACCGTATTGGAATTATCTAAGAGTCACATGTATGACTTCCACTATTCAATAATAAAACCTTTTTATGGTAACCGAATAGAATTGTGTTATACTGATACGGATAGTTTAGTTTATGATGTAAATACCGACGATGTTTACGAAGATATCAATGGTCATTTTCTAAAATATTTTGATACCAGCAACTATGACATAGACAACGAATTTAACTTGCCAATTATTAATAAGAAGGTTCCAGGGCTATTTAAGGATGAAATGAGTGGCAAAATTATCAAAGAATTTGTAGGACTGCGCTCAAAGCTTTATTGTATTAAAACTAACGACAAAACAATTAAGAAAGCAAAAGGTACAAAAAAATGTGTTACGAAAAATTTAAATATGTTAGATTATAAAAACGTTTTGTACAATTACAATGTCATTCGCAAAAAAAATTTCTTGTTTAAGTTAATAAAACATGAAATATTCACTCAGGACGTAAATAAAATAGCACTATCAAGTAATGATGATAAGCGGTTGCTATCGTTTGATAAGGTATCTACTTTAGCCTGGGGTAATGCAACTATATTTAAGTAATGCATTAGCATTATTTTTAAATGTAAATAATTATAGTAGATACATTTTTAATGTATTTTAGAGGACGTCTTAAATGTAAAGATAGGAAATATTATGAACCTACTAATGCTTATTACCTATAGCAGGATCCAGACATAAGTAATGGGTAATGTAATTGTAAAACATTTATTTTCTTGGTGCCCCAAACAAATATTATTTTTAGTATTAAATAATATTAGAACTTATTTAGTACTTAATTAATTTTAAGAGCGTTTATGTGACATAGCATTTCGTAAAAATGACTAAAATATTCTCTACTAACTTTTTATATCGTATCCTGCTTATACGTCTAAATTTTAATAAATCATATTATTCATTGCCAAAACTTTGGATTTTAAAATTTGTATGAAATGCTGTCCCATAAACGTGATAAGTTTTCTTTTATTTGTAGTACGTAAATGCATAAATAAATAGTATTTTATAATTATAATTATATCTGTTTCATTTCTATTCCTGATTGATGACAAAGCATACAGCGCTCGCAGCGAGTCGCGCATGAGGATACAGGCTCTAACTTGATAAAACATTGTAATGTCCATTTTTGATGACAAAGCACGAAGACGAAGCTGACATAGCTCGAAGTTCGGACGCGCGCGGTGTAGAATTCGACACCGAACAGGTGCTTATGCACGAGTTTGAACATGTTGAAACATGAAATTGAATCACAGCACAGCGTAAGGCTTTATAGAGCGTAATTAGATATTAGCCACGTTCCACATTATTATATTGGGTAGAACATCCATCATTAGACAGTCAACCACTCAGCCGGAGCGGGCATATCACGTCGAATAAAAACGAAACGAATTGTAAGTATTGTACAAGTACCCATCTACTTATAACATTATTTCATCATGTTGTTTATGTAATTATAATTAATTATTATTTCGTTTGTTTCAGATCATTGATAATGTGTGATTCTCCAGATATTATCGACATCTCACAATACGCTCAAGGTTTTCCGACTCCGAGTCTAAGCTGGCATATCCCAGATTTCCCAGAACAAGAAAGACCTGTCAACAAGGAGCCTAGACCAAGACAAAACTGCGGACCTGCCATCAAAAAACCTAGAATAAGACGGGAGTGTCTAAAACAGAAGTCATCTCTGCATACATGTCAATCATTCGTTATAAACAATGAGAAGAAAAAAGGTTTACGGCTGATCCAGGTACAAGTGTTGGATATTAGTGAACAAGAGCCTGCAAGTGACAATCAGGACGGGGTAATGTTAAGTGCGCAGTATGTAGTGACTGAATCGGTGGATCATGTTATGGAGGAGACGAAATCGTTAATTAATAAAATATCAAAAAAACTTTGTGGGGACAGTTGTTATTATTAGCTGATAGTTGGTGTCATTATTTTGTAAGTATTTACTTTATAAGATTTTTAGTAATAAGCAATAATAAATTATGTAAGTTATATTATAGTTATTAGAACATATTATTATTAGATATGTATAACATTTATTTGTTTTCATATTTTTTAGTGTTTAAACATCTTAGGTTTTTATGTTGTATAAGTTTTGAATGTAAGTATATCTAAATTATTAAAATGTTAAATATGTAAGTTTTATAGTAATTAACCTTTTGTATTTTATCGTCTAAAAATTATAATAATAAAACATAAAATAATTATAATATATAATGTTAAGTTCTTTGTTTAATTTAGTTGCGATAATGTTCATACATCACAAAATTGTAAAATTAAGTATGTGGAGACAATTATTACTATTATTGGGTAGGTAGGTATAATTAGTTTGTAATACTTGTAAATAATATAAAAATAAATAAAAATACCTTATTTTACCATTTAAATTATGTTTTATTTTGTATTACTTATTTATACTCGGACTCTAAATTAGCTCTAGTGTAGTGTATTATAGGTTATTTTCTTTCAGTATATTTTATTAGAATAATTCGTTTAAAATCATAGTACATTTGAAATTATATATTAAAATTTTTAAGAAATAATAATTTTGCTGCAGCTAATTTAAAGTTTGATAAGTAGGTTACCCTGATTATATTAAATGAAACACTCTTAAGTAGATAAACATTTTTTATTAACTTTTCAACACAATAATGAATTAAAATAAATTAAAAACAGACATATTATTATCAACATACCATTTTCTAATACACACCGCATTATTTAATGCACAATTCATTTTATGGTTCACACAATTAAAATCAGTTTTATTTTTACAAAACTTTTTTTTTAATGTTGCAAAATTAGGACATCCCTTCTCACCTATGTCGATCACTTCACAATTTGCACATAACTCTTTAATCCACTTAATCTTTTCCAAACCCTTGGTAATATTTTTTTTATTTTCTAAATATGGTAAAATAACGCGTTGAAACTCTTTGTAGTCTATGAACCCCTCACTCCAGTAAATTCCTCGATTCCTTTCTAGCCACCTCACCTGCTTTTTTTCTTCTGGTGTTAGGTAATGGAATGAATATGGTGGTTTTACCAAGAACGTCTGTGTATGATCCTGACTCGCAATGCTTAATTCTTTGATAATAAAATTATTTATAGAATCTTTAAATCCTTGGAGTTCCACTATAATGGTATCCGAGTTCATGATATCTTCTTAACAATGTTACTTAATGGTTTGTATTCAACAATGCAATCGTTCAGAATGAGACAATATGCTGAAGTTTGATCTGGTATCTCTGAATCACTTTCAATTTCTACTCTCACATCCACAACCGGACCTGTCTTTAGATTATCCGCTTGTCTAGAGCAATCGACTACAAACAGCGGTGCTAAATCTCTAAATTGTTTCTCACTTAGTATGGGCTCCGAGCGACGTCCGTAATACGACTGTTGAAATCTGGTGTATTGCTCGTATAATAAAGCGATTCTGTTATTAGCAAAACTCACATTTAAGCTTTCGTATGGAAAATACGTTGAATTAAGATACACTCTAACGTCTCGAATATGACAGTGATCGAATTGAGACATGTCGGAACTTGCATTGTTTTTTCTATTTGTCTGTAGCCCAATAATAATGTATCTTGGTTTTTCTATTTGAGATGAAGTTTTGATGGACCAGGTATGTTTTGTAGTTTTAGGCAAAGCTGGATATTCGTACAGATCCCAATTTCTGTATATCATTTGAAGTGGGCGATCTTTTTCTAATACTTTTAACAAACCAATTTTTTCTTTGTCTGATACTTTAACATGCGGTACGCGCCATATGATTTTGTTAATCTGAACATCATCCACAACTTCGCCAGTATTAAGTTTTACAGCGTTCAAATTAGTATTACTACGTAACAAAATCAGTTCATGTCTACTATTTATCACGACTTTTTTAAAATCTTCAGCAAAACCGAGGAGGTTACGAAGTGGTATAGAAGCAGAAAATCTTCCTCCATTTATATTTTTTATGCCATCAATATTCCAGCCCCAGGCATTAGACATTTTTGATTCACTTTCGTTCATTGAAATGAGTGATTTCATGGTTGTTGTTATACCTGCATTTTTTATTTTATCAATCTCCACACCATTTAGCTCATACCTAATGTCTTGGAATAAGTAGAGTAGAGCATTGTTCGTGAAATTGATACTAGTAGCTTTGTCCTTCGTATCTTTTTTGCTAACGATAACAGTTCCTTCCAAATATAGGGTGCTAGCTGACGGTAATATGTACAAGTCCTGTTGGTTGATAGGTATGCGGATTTCATCGTTCCTGTTAAAACTCGTTACATAGGGCTTGTAGGAATGAAATTCGATTCCTTCTATAGTATTGTCGTATGTCGGAGCGGATAAAACATCTAAGATATTCATTTTAATAATCCGATCGCTCTAAGGAATGCTTTATTGTCTTTAGTTAATTTTATTTTCTTCTTAAAGAGAGGTCTTATTTGAGAGCTAGCTCGAGCAGAACTGATATTCTTTACTTGTTGAGACACATTTTTATTGTAGTCAATCATTGTTTTCTTCTAAGATGCAGATATACCTGCACTTCTTCACCTCGTAAATTGATTAATCGTTTCTTATATCTAACAGCCTGATATGTATGCAGCTTATGTTGTTTTGATTGATTGGAAAGTATATTGCGTTTTTCGGGATTTCTATGATCCTGTATCCAGGTGGCACATTAAGTGCAAATTCGTGAATAATATGACTTGGTTCACCGTTTACATATGAACCGCTTACAATATCACATTCAATCCTGACTACGGTCGTAGGTAGAATGTTGACTGGAGACTGTGACACATGCCATTTATATGCTTTCAAGATTTGTTTGTTAAATCCTAACAGTCTTCTAAAAGAGTCTTCTTTAATAAAAATTAATGTCTTTTGTACAGAATATTGTAGTTTTTAAAGTATTATTATTGCACCGTAGTTTGATCGCTGCATCTTTTATTTCAGATTTTAAATAATCGCCGATATTTTGCAATTCATAAGTGCCTTCCGGTATTTCAATAACTTGATTAAAACCATAATAAAACTTATTATTACTTATATCAATGTTTGGAATAGAATTAAATGTTGAAAAGTGCAATATAGCACACTCATACTCTCCATCTAGTTGCAATGTATTAGGATAGTATGTAGTTAACACTGATGAGTCTCCAGTTATCGACAAAGTGAGCGACATCTTGCAAATGATTGAAATGAAAGAAAAGCATATATTTTATAATACATTTTTATTCCAAAAAGTCCACAAATAATTTAAACATAAATGACCACAATTAACTGCGTAAAATTTTTGATATCTTGTGTAGTTATAAAACACATTACAATTTTTAAAATATTGCATCAATTCCATTGGAGGTTTTAAATTTCCATAGCTATCAAAGTATTCACAGTGATTGTATACTTTAGCATAAGCTACCCAATGCGTTCCTTCGTTCTTAGAATCGTCTAAGTTAACGATACCACATTCAATGCATTTCGGCTTCCGAGGTAGTCGATCCTTCATGTAGACCCCACGAAAATATGGGATGTCACTTGAAAACTTTCGGATGTCTACATTTGTTAGAGGGCGTTTAGGTAGCATATTTTTCAGTTTTTTAAAGATGTTATAAACAATCCTTTACCACTTTTATACGACTTAATGTATAAACCCTTGCCCAACACTAATGCCTCCATAGCTTTATTATGACGTTCTGTTTCTTGCAAATTTTGTTTGCTTGCTTTGTAATCATTGACGGTTTTTGCAATGCCAGCTGCACCACCAGCTAAAGTTCCTAAAGCTGATAAACCAGCGAAAATTGGAATTAAAGGTAAAACTCCTCCAGTCTTTGGTATGGGTATTACTCGGGGTACTCGAATTCGATGATGAATGTTTGGAAATAACTTTTTTGCGGTTAAGTAAGCTGCTTTTATTAAAGTCTTATTATCTTTGCGTTTGAGTTTCTTAATTTTTGATTTTATTTTTGAAACTAAGCTTTTAAATGTTTTAATGCCAGATCCCGACTTTAGTTTCGCTTTCATAACTTTGTTCACTACCCAAGAGCTTAGTTTTTCACCTTTCCCTGCATCTTTTGATTTAAGTCTTTGCTTAGCCATGTTAAGTAGTTGTAAATCGGCCTTGTGACGATTTGATAAGTCTGTATAGTTTGTATACGCAATGTCGTGTTGCATGCAAGCTTCGTCTAGCTTATTTACACCTCGGTCACCTCGCGCTAAACGTTTCTGAAGTTTGGTTCCTGGTCCGCAATAATTGTATCCTGGTAAATGAACTTCGAATGGTAGATTATTAATTATGTTGTTAACTAGTCCACCCCCTTGCATTACTCAAATAATAATGATAGGATTTCAGATGAAAAATGGTTATATAATAATATTATTCCATTATTGCAGCTTTTTCAATCCAACTATTTTCTGCGCTGTTTAGACCTAACCATTTGACATACAATTTATTACCTTTCTTTCTCAAAACCTTTTCTATCAAATAAACATCAGGATAATTCGATTTTTGTAGTTCTTGTTCGTAAAAAGCTCCTAATATGTTTTGCTTTCGTTGATCTTCTATGTGATAAGTAACTGGTAAGGTTTTATTTACTTTTTTTATAATAAATAATTCAGTAGACCAATTAGGAGTGTAACCTTTCTCAAAATTATGTTTGTATTTACTTATACGAACACAATCACCAACTTTGAATTTAGGCTTCCACTGAACTAAATCATGTTTGTTAATTTTTTTTATATTTTCTTTGATTATTTGTTCATTATATTTATTCACATCAACCGGTTTAAATTGAATAGTACGATGTTTTGTGTTGTTATATCTCTTCAATGTATCTTCCAATGGTAGACCTAACCACTTATAGTTTCCATTGAGACTAAAATATTTATATAATTTATTTTTTACAGTTCTAATCAGTCTCTCTACAATTGATGCTTTTTTAGTAGAAAACGATGAGTAATGGTTAATGTTGTGCTTTTTCATAAGCGTTTGAAAAGTGATGTTATAAAATTCAGTTCCCATATCAGTTTGTAAGTTCATAGGCTTATTACGACTACTAAGCAATATATGTTCGAATGCACGAGTAACATCGAATTTATTTTTCGATTTTAACGGTTCAGCCCAGGCATACTTCGAGAAGCAGTCAA
Organism: Conistra vaccinii; assembly: GCA_948150665.1. Taxonomy (NCBI): domain Eukaryota; kingdom Metazoa; phylum Arthropoda; class Insecta; order Lepidoptera; family Noctuidae; genus Conistra; species Conistra vaccinii. The sequence continues at coordinate 25,331,752 of OX411322.1, read as the reverse complement.
TCACCACTAAGATGAAATTGTAACCTTTGTTATACTTTTTCAGGTTTTGCATGTCCATCAAGTCTGCTTGCCATAAGTCGTGGATTCCTTTCAGAATAACAGAACGTCGAAGGAAATTTCTTCGTGCCGCTTTGTGTATTTCATTTACAATCTGCTGTTTTACCATTACGGAGTTTTTTGAAGTAATTTATCTACCTCTGCTTTAGTGTAAAACTTATCTTGCAAATGAGTTGAAACCTCTGGTAACCTTGTTTTTAAAGTAGCTTGAACTGTACCCTTTGCATCTTTTATGATTTGAGAACGCAAGATACCAATCAGATTATTAACTTCTTTAAACATATTAGCATTCAATCCATCTACATAATCCTTGTTCACACCCAGATTCTTTAATTCTTTTAACGTGTTAGCATTCAATTGATCTACGTAATCCTTGTTCACAGCATCGTCAGCTTCTACTGGAGATCTAATTCCTCTCAGTCTTGATGTTTTTATGGCTCCGTCTCTGAATATATCGTAATCTCCGTTTTCTGATTTTAACAATGCATTCTCATTAAACTCAAATAACTCTGATAAACGCATTCTTTTGTGAATGTAGTGTCCGAATTTGTCTACGTTCATGTTTAAGGTGTATTGTATCGAGAGGCTGATAGTAAAATAAACACATTTTTAAATATTTATTTATTTATAATTTTACTTTCCCGCAATTCTTCAATGATAGATATAATTTCATTATCTAATCCTGTGTTGCCAGCATCTCTAGATGCAATTAATAATTTCAATCTTTCTACTAATTCATTAGGATTATCCCAGTACACTAAATCTACGTTTTTTCTCCACTTTTTTATTAACGGTAGACCCTTTCCTTGAACTGTATTCTTCAGTTTAAAAAGAGGTTTAATAATTTGCATATATTTTTGCCCTTTATTACTTTTTATTGGTTTACTTGGATCATAATCTCTACGATGTGCATTTGTATCAAGTAACATCGACTTATAATTTTGCATATCATTATCTGTAACCAAGCTTAAGTCTACATCTTTCTTAAGCAACAACTGTTTTAAACCAGGTGTATATCGGTATTTACGTTCAGCCACGGTAATATATTGATCGTTGATCGTTATGCAAGCAGAACCTAGCATCAGTTTCCCGCGGTCTGCTCTAACCCCAAATGGAATATCTACCAACGCTTCTGAAGATACTGACCAGGATGATGTATCATAATCTTGATTCCTTTCAACTACTGATTCATAAGAAGAGTCACTGTTGATATCGGATTCATATTTGTCTTCATCGCTATTATTATCACTACTTTTTGCGCTGTCAGTTCCTTCTTTCGACATAGTTTCGTTAGTAAACGGAACATCAACAAAATCATTACTAGCACCCAGGAGAGCAGTTTGTTTACTAGCATTAGCAATTAGGTTGAGAGGATCTGTAACAGGTTTGAAAACAGTTTCCAGTGCCTGTTTATTATCAATCTCAGTATCTCTCATTTTTCGTACTTTTATCTTTACAGCTTCTGCCGCATCAACAATTTGCCGTTTCAATGATTTTTCCATATTGGTAAAATAGGTTGTAATTGATCTAGCGTCGTAAGGTGAATAATAATGTTGGCAGGTAATAAACCTTTTATATGTATTCGTGTTCTTAGTCAAAGACTACAAACGTATCAAATATATTTCTATAACATCCTTTGTTTTTGGAACAATCTTTATTAATTACAACATAATTGAACGGTATACTCCATATTTTTGAACACATTTCCCGAAATTCAGTCCATGTCATGTCAGTGTTGACGTGTTCTTCATAAACATGTCTCATATTTCTTTCATCTTGTTTAAAAAGTACGATTAGGTTTGCGTTGTCTCTTACTAACTGTTTAGGGATTTTACTATACGTCTGATTTAGATAAAAACAATCGATGGACTTGTGTCTCCCCATAGCAAAATAATGACGTATACTACTTTGATTTTCACAAGCAACATCATCAAATACAATTACAGAATTCGGTTTTGCGGTCTGAACACTCAGTACTTGCTCATTTTCAGGATATTTCTGAAATGAAACGCCTGGTACTCGTTGCAAGACTTTTTCTAAAAAAACGTACTTGGGTTGTTGCAAGGTTTTCGAATAAACATAAACATTTTGAAATCTTAATCCATTCTCGTGTATAAGAAGACCAATTAATAAATTCGTTTTTCCACAATTTGACGGCCCGCAAATGATACATCGTACCGATTTAGGTAATAATTCTCCATGGCGAAAACCAGTCTCCTGAGAATTAACACAAAGTTTGTTTATATGTAACGATTGTGGTTGTTTTACAAATTTCATGACAACTGCTTGAAACGGATATATTAATAATGAGTCGATTAATGTATTACATTGACATTTATAACTAGTTCCATCGGGTGGAATAGGCGCTGAACCATTATTTTACTGCACTATGCAAAAATTCGTACTCCACCTTCCGTTCATCAGGTGGAATAGGCACTGAACCATTATTTTACTGCACTATGCAGAAATTCGTACTCCACCTTCCGTTCATCAGGTGGAATAGGCGCTGAACCATTATTATACTGCACTATGCAGAAATTCGTACTCCACCTTCCGTTCATCAGGTAAGTTATCGAAATGGATTTCATATATGTTATTGGGCAATCTAAGCCACCTGAAGTGACGAGGTGAACGAATCCACCTTCCGTTCATCAGGTGGAATAGAATGGATGTCATATGTGTTATTGGGCAATCTAAGCCACCTGAAGTGACGAGGTGAACGAATCCACCTTCCGTTCATCAGGTGGAATAGAATGGATTTCATATATGTTATTGGGCAATCTAAGCCACCTGAAGTGACGAGGTGAACGAAGTGAGCCGATGGAACGTAAGGTGGCTTAGAGTGCCCAATAACATCCTACTGAATCAATTGCTTTAAAATAGAATGTGAAAACATTTTTTTTTACTGCTGTAATGAAAGTGTTCACAAATGTGAAACTTCGCGAATCCAAATGCTATATTGCTTAAAAATTATATTTGGAAGTAGGGTTATCTCATTTATCTTCGAGATAAAACTAGATATGAGCGCCGCGCCAGCGCGCCGCCGCCACCGTGATTCCCGCTGCGCCGCCGCCGCCGATCCTAGGCGACGGTGCGCCCGAGCGGCGGCATTCAGTTTAACCTAACACGCGGACCGAACCGTACGCACGCCTGCGTGAATGCTTACAAAATGGCGTCACTACACGTAGACGTTTATAAAACGAAATTCTTTGACATTACAATTTCTGTGTTGTCCAAGTTATCAACAAACAAAACAGTTTTTGTTGAATCTATTGTGGTCATTATCATCATCATCATCATATCAGCCGAAAGACGTCCACTGCTGGATATAGGCTTCCCCCAAGCACCGCCATTTCGACCGATTCTGTGCTTCCCGCATCCAGCGGCCTTTACAAGGTCATCGGTTCATCTTGTGGGAGGCCTCCCAACTAGGGCTTGCAAAAACCATCGATATTTTTTACCGGTAAAATAACCGGTAACAGTTTTTTTCACCGGTAAACCGGTAAAACGGAAATAGACGTATTTTTTTTTAATTTCTTTGACAATATTTATTTTTGTAAATAAACTATTTCAGAAGCCAAAATGAGAAAATAAATAAATTTACTTGGATGTAAACACAATTATTTATAATACAGTTGCGATTCATGCCATAAAAGACAAGCAAACAATAATATATTTTTATACTTAATGAAAATAATTAGTACAATTTTTTTTAATAATAAAACTCTCAATTTCAATCAACAATCAAATAATAAGTAATTAAAATAAAGCTTCAGATTCAAAATATGTTATTATCAAATAATAATTTAGTCTTTTTTATATTTTAAATAATCTTCTTACATAATTTATAGTTTATGCAACATTCACAGTTATATTATTGAGATCAAATAGTAATTAGCAATCAACACTTAACTATGCCATAAAATGATCAGACCTTTTTAAACAAGTACCTACATTCAAATGAATAATCCATGTCTAACCATTAATACCTCAATGTGTCTAACACAATAAATCGATGACTAGTATCAAAAAATCTTTGTGATACTATGGGCCTATTTCACGGACAACAAGCGATACACATTCGTTCCGAATTTCACTATATGTGGTACAGCTCTAAGCAAAGTCGAGAAATTTAAATATTTGGGCCACTGGGTCACTGAGGACCTTAAAGACAATAGGGATATGGAAAGAGAGCGCAGAGCGCTGTCTGTCCGATGTAACATGTTGGCCCGCAGGTTTTCACGGTGCACGAGGACTGTCAAAGTGGCGCTTTTTAAAGCATACTGTCAGTCCTTTTACACCTGCAGCCTGTGGGTTAACTACACACAGCGGACATACAGCGATCTGCGCATTCAATACAATAACGCGTTCCGGGTGCTGATGGGACTGCCGCGCCACTGCAGCGCCTCCGCGATGTTCGCGGCGGCTGACACAGACGGCTTTGCGGCCATCATGCGCAAACGGTGCGCTTATATCATGCGCCCCACGCGCGACAGTCCCAACACCATCCTGCAGGGCTAACATGACAAGCGCGAGATTGCGCGAGATAGCTATTTTTGTCGTTTTGTCTACAATTCTGACGTCATTCTAATCCCTAACATTGTTAAAATATATATATCAAATATAATCCTGTTAATACATACTACTAGCGCCAGTATCATAATGTTGTTTGTTCTATGTTACTCGTAGTTGTCTATGTATTTTATCTGTGTAATTTCACTTTGCAATAAAGTTAGTCTATGGCAACAGCTATCGTGTTTCTATTAGGTTATGTGCTCAGTACAATATTTTAAAAGAATCCCGTATAATTTCGTTTTGTTTCTCGTACAAAAGTAAAAATGTCGACGTCGGGCTACCTTATTAATGTACCGAAGCTCAAAGGTCGCGAAAACTACGACGATTGGGCGTTCGCGACAACCAATTTTTTGCTCCTCGAGGGCATTGACATTGAAAATATGCCAACGACCATCAGTGAAGCTGAGATGAAGAAAGCCAAAGCCAAGCTCGTGATGACTATTGACTCTTCGTTATACGCGCATATCAAGAGTGAGACTACAGTGATCGGTGTGTGGAACAAGTTGAAACAGTTGTTCGATGACACGGGGTATCAACGAAAAATCGGTTTACTTCGAACATTGATTTCAATACGCCTCGAAAGCTGCGATTCCATGACAACCTACGTATCTCAAATGGTGGAAACGGCGCAGAAATTGAAGGGGACAGGTTTCGAGATCACAGAAGAGTGGATCGGATCATTACTTTTGGCGGGTCTGCCGGAAAAATTTTCTCCCATGATAATGGCGATTGAACATTCCGGTTTAACCGTAAGCTCTGACGTCATCAAAACGAAACTTCTCGATATGACTGGTGATGTTGGTAGCAGTGGAGGTGAATCTGCATTTTGGTCGAGTAAACCAACGAGAAATGGCAACACTGCAAGCAAGTCAAAGCAAACGTCAAATACGAACAAAACGTCAAAACTGTCAACTGCAAGTGGTAAACAAATAAAATGTTACAAGTGCAAGCAATTTGGTCACTATAAAAACCAATGCACTGAGAAAATAAAAGAAGCAGGTGCCTTTAGTGTAGCATTTCTGAATGGAGAATTCTGCACAGATGATTGGTACATAGACAGTAGCGCGAGTACCCATATGACGACGAATCGAGAAAGTTTGTTTGAAATTCGAGAAGTACACGAAATAAAAGAGATAGTTGTTGCAAATAAAATGTCAATGCCAGTAATGTGTACAGGTGATACACGGATTACGACGTGTGTGAAAGATTCTCAGTTTGACATACCGGTGCGAAACATTTTGTGCATTCCTAACCTCACAACAAATCTATTATCAGTTAGCCAGTTGATTGCAAACGGAAACAAAGTATCATTTAATAAAAATGCTTGTTATATTCGTAACCAACAGAATGTGCTAATAGGAATAGCAAATCTACATAATGGAGTGTACAAATTAAACACAGTGAAGTCAGAGAAGTTGCTTGCAGCAACGGCAGTTCACAACACAGATGCAAGGCAATGGCATAGAAGACTGGCACATATCAACAGCTGTGACCTGGAAAAAATGAAAAATGGAGCTGTAGAGGGAGTCACCTACAAAGAAAAGGCAGATATAACAAAAGCCAACTGTGAGGTATGTTGTGAAGCAAAACAAGTTCGTTTACCATTCCCGTCTTCAAACCACAGAAGTGAAACATTATTAGAAGTTGTGCACTCAGATTTATGTGGTCCTATGGAGACAAAATCCATTGGAGGAGCAAAGTATTTCCTTCTTTTTGTGGATGATGCTAGCCGAATGGCATTTGTTTATTTTTTAAAAGAGAAAAACCAAGTGTTATTGTTTTTCAAAGAATTTCTAAGTATGGTTGAAAAACAAACTGGAAACAAAGTTAAAAGTCTTAGAACAGATAATGGAGGAGAATATTGCTCACAACAGATGGAAACATTCTTGAAGGCATCAGGTATTGTTCATCAGAAAACTAACCCATATACTCCAGAACAAAATGGTCTTTGCGAGAGGTTAAATAGGACTGTGGTTGAACGTGCAAAATGTTTGCTCTTTGAGGCTGATTTAAATAAGAATTTCTGGGCTGAGGCAGTGAATACGGCAGTATACTTAAAAAATAGGTCGCCGGCTTCAGGTTTAGGAGACGTGACACCATTTGAGAAATGGACAGGGAACAAACCCGATCTCAGTCATGTAAGAGTGTTCGGTAGTCCCGTAATGGTGCATGTGCCCAAGATTAAGAGACAAAAATGGGATAAGAAAGCCGTTAAATCTATTTTGATTGGCTATCCAGAAAATACAAAAGGATACAGGTTATACAATCCTGAAACAAGAAAAGTTACTACTAGCCGAGATGTAACTATAATGGAAAAGAATGAAAAAGATAGTGAAATGGCTAAGATTGTAGTACAAGAAGGAAATAAAGAGCAGGATCAACTATCAGATCAAGAAGAAACAGTTGAAATGAATGATACTGTCTTGGATAAGGATGACCCTACTTACATATGTGACACATCAAGTTCTAGCTTAACATCAGATGACTCCTACCATACGCTATGTGGAGAAGAAAATGATTCAGGCGCAGATGAAGTACCCATAGTAACCAGCAAGCGTGTCAGAAAACCTGTTGAAAGGTATGGTGTTACAAACCTTTGTGTTGTAGACGAGTTGGGCACTTGCGACGAAGAAATCACTTATGAGGAGGCGATGAACGGTGCTGAAAGTGAGATGTGGAGACAGGCTATGAAAGAAGAGTTAAAAGCTTTCGAAGAAAACCAAGCCTGGGAAGTGGTAACTGACAAGGAAGCAGATAGAGTTGTTCAATGCAAGTGGGTTTTCAAAAGAAAGTTTGAAAGTGATAATAAGGTAAGATATAGGGCTCGCTTAGTCGCTAAGGGCTTTACCCAAGTAAAAGGTGTGGACTATAAAGAAACTTACTCACCTGTGTTAAGACACTCAACTTTGAGAATGTTATTTGCTTTAAGTGTAAAATTAAATTTCAAAATTACTCATCTTGATGTAAACACTGCATTTTTAAATGGCTACCTTGAAGAAACAGTTTATATGCAAGTACCACCTAATTTGAAATGTGAGAGTAACAGTGTACTCAAATTAAAACGTGCAATTTACGGTCTTAAACAATCTGCAAGGCAATGGAATAAGAGAGTAGATGATTGTTTGTTAAGCCAGGGCTATATTAAGTCTAAATTGGAACCATGTTTATATAGTAAAAAGGTAAATAAGGAACAAATTTTAATAACTGTATTTGTTGATGATTTTTTCATATTTTCCAATAGCAAGGCATTGACAGATGAACTGAAACATAGTTTAATGTCAAATTTCAAAACTAAAGATCTAGGACAAGTGAAAAAATGCTTAGGTATGAGAGTAAAAATATATAAAAATGGTTGTATATCATTAGATCAGGAGCATTTTGTTGAACATATTTTAAATAAGTTTAAGATGTCAAACTGTAATGTTGTCAATACTCCTATTGAATGTAATTTGAAGTTGGATAAGTCAGAGAATGTTTGTTAACAATATCCTTATCAGCAACTGATAGGAAGTCTTATGTATTTGTCCATACTTACACGCCCAGATATCAGTTACAGTGTCAGCTATTTAAGTCAATTTAACAATTGTTTTACTGCAGTTCACTGGAAACATGCTAAGAGAGTGTTAAAATATTTAAATAAAACAAAGTCTTATGGTTTAATGTTCACAAATGATAATAAAAACTTAGAAGGATTTGTAGACTCAGATTGGGCATCAAATACTATTGACAGAAGATCTTATACAGGTTTCTGTTTTAAATTGTCTAGTACTGTAATATCATATGAATGCAGAAAACAACCGACAGTGGCATTGTCCAGTACCGAGGCCGAGTACATGGCAATAAGTGAAGCTTGTAAGGAGGCTATATATTTAAAAAATTTGTTATCTGAAATTATAAACTGTAATTACACTATTGTTATATACAATGATAACCAAGGGGCTCAGAAGTTATCTGAAAACCCATTATACCATAAGAGATCTAAACACATAGATGTACGCCACCACTTTGTTAGGGAAACTGTTACTAATAACTTAGTAAAGATTGTACATCTGCCAACTACTGAAATGCCTGCTGACTTGTTAACGAAAGGATTAAGTAGTTTGAAACATTACTATTATGTTAAAAAGTTAGGTATTCAAAGTATTGATTAGGTGTAGTATATTCATTTGTTATTATTACATAGATATTGGATTATTTTGATAAGAGGAGATGTTAAAATATATATATCAAATATAATCCTGTTAATACATTGTCACGCTGCAAAATGACATCTTAGGCGACATCTAGCGGTAACACCTTGAAGCTCCAGATTGTATCAATAATGCAGATATATGGCGTTGTGGTTGGTTTTAATAATTAAATTTATGTTGCTCGAGCTTTCCACATTTATTGACATACTTATGTTAATCAACAACATTTTATAGTCATGCAGGGTTTGATAAACAATAAATAAATAAATCATAGATTAGCAAAAGTGGACAGTCACTGACGATTCTGTTTAGTCTGTGGTTGGATACTTCTCGAAGTCCAAAACAATAGCGTTCTTTGATACGGCGTCTGCAACGACGACTTTGATCCTCGGATCCTGGTGAAGCTACGCGATGATGGTGATTGAACAGTTGTAGCTGAACCTGTCTGGCTTCTTAGGCTAGCCTGAAACTGATACGAACGTGTGGAGACGTGACGCACTGGTGCTATGCCGTGGTCTCGTGAATTTGCCGAGTCCCGACTACTGTTGGGCCGTGTGACGGTTTGACCACGAGCTGTTGGCAGTTAAGAGGTTTGACCCAACGAGTTCGAGTGGGCAGTGTGGTCGTCTTTCTATTGGAAGGCCTTACACCTATCTGGTTCCTCGTGCAGGAAAGTCTCGCCGCATCCAGGTACGATTCTGCATCATCATCCTTACGGTCGACCCGTAGGCCACGCGTTCGTGGGAACACAGAGTTTTCTCTGTTGTTCCATGCCAAGGGTCTTGATTCCACAAACTGAGTCTAGAGGTTTAATTCACAAACTGAGTGAGAGGTTAATTCAGAAACTAAGAGGGAGTTATAAACTGAAGTCATACTACTACCTAACATTTAATTGTAGTAGAACCTTAGAGAGAGAATATACATGTGACCATTTTGATAAGGTCTCTTCAGAATATTAGTTTATAAGACCAGTTGTTGTAAAGTCAATGTGTTTGGTTGTGTCTCTGGGTGCTTTGCCCCTAGTGTTATATTTCTTATAGGAGCACAACCATATAGGTCATTACATACGATTGAGCTAAGGATTATTAAACGTTCATCTCACGGATCCTAACAAGCGACCTTGAGTTCTTATAATTATAGTCTCATGTTTGTACCTCCTCTGACACGCATTGTTACGGAGACAGAGCATGTCAGGGCAGGTACCATCTTAATTAAGGTTGGGAAGGTTATTATAGTTTAGTGGCTTGCCACAATTGTGTGTACCTTGTTGATAATACAATAAACTTTGTAATGTGTAAAAGGTAATTGTTTAATTGTTTCTTTCCCAATACCTGATAAATTAACTTTAGCACGGCACCCCCTTTTCGTGGGTTACAGTTGGCGCCCAATTAGTATATAATTATAAGATTATATAAGGTGAACAATTAATAACGGAATCTCTCTCTCAATACTCTCAGTTTGTGAAATGTCGTATTAGTTTTAGGCTAGTTTAAGTTTTAACATAAAGTGGTCAACGCACCACAATCAGAACACATTTTCTTTTGTTTGAACCGGTAAGATGTACATGTGTATTTGTGTCATTAACCTATTTTGTTTATTTGACCAGCACACAAGCTGGATAAGTTGTTTTGTGGTAAATTTTAATATTTTATTACCTAGGTTTCAATTGTTAGTTAAAGGTTAATGACCGAATTATCTCCTGGAAGAAGTTTGTGAAATATAAACCTACAATATTAGTAAAGTAAAAAAAACAACTAGACTATTGGTAAAGTATTGTTAATACTAAGAACCCACAATAGTTTGAAAAACATTAATTTAAGTACCATTTAAAGTAGGAAAATCATTAGAATATGCACTTGTGAAATACAAAACTAAAATTTATCTAAACTCATAATTGTAACTTGTTCATTTGAAATAGAATCACATATTATAATATACTTATACTAGAATACCTAACAGTAAGTACAACTAGACTTTTGGTAAAAGATTGTTTAAATTCCACCCACTCTTGTTTGTAGAACATTAATTAACATTTTAAGATAACTTTGCAGTTCATATTGGTTTGTGAGGTTATTCAGTGACACAATAACAGCAATATTAACTATCGCTTGTTCTTTTGGTTGCAAAATACAGGGAACTATAACTTAGTATCACTTTCATAGAAAACATAAAATGATTTTATAACAACTGGTTGGTTACTTGGTACATAGTTCAATTAATATCAGTATTCCCAAATAGTTATTTCAATTGTATTATAGGCGTAAATACAACACAACAACATTCGTTTTCATAAATTGTAAATTAACCTAGAAATAAAACACATTGACATTAATGATTTGTTATTGTCATGTTGACATTTTGACGTTAGAGATGCGTTCGGAAACGTGATTTTTTAAAAATTGTCTAAAAAATTGTTGCCATATAATTTAATAAAATAAACTCATTATTATGGTACAAAAATAATAATTAATTATAATATTATTAGATAATATCCTCCAATGGAACAAATAGTCGAATTGTTATTGAATTGTCAAATTACTGTTGCAAGTATTGGTAGGGAATTTCGTTTCGATCCAGGAAAAAGAAAATTTTATTTGCATGTGTTTCTGAATTTTACAAATATGACAGATGACAGCACTGTTGACAGCCAGACAGGGGAAAGGTTCGACCATCATTTAGCGTCTAATTTAGAAAAACCATGGACCATTTCAAGCTGCACTTATAGTTTTAGCTCGACTAAAAATCATGCATGGGTATTTTTTTTGTTATATACTAGTATGTAGTAGCTTGCAGTTATTTTAAAACTTAATGTTGTTATATCCACTACGCTGTGCAACTAGTGCTTTAGCAGCTTAGAGATTTGTGTTCTTCTTGTGCACGGAATTCCTGAAACCGGAATTACCGTATAAAAGGTTCAATTCACGGGATCAGAATTACGTAGCCTTGAAGTTAACATAACTCGAGTGCATTATGTTGGGCCTAGGCACGCAGCACATCGGATTTTAAAAAAAAATTATAATTTAAATTTTTTTAACATAATATTTTTTTTTCTTAAAGTCCATGGTCGTGAACCCATTAGAAATAGCGTGGCCCATTAGGCAGTTGGCACATAAAGGATATTAAAATCAACTTAAATAATCCAATGTTGCAAATTTATATTTAATAATTTGACACTTATTGTCATAATTATAGTCTAATGGCATTTTTTTTTACTTCTTTTGATAGATTTTTTTATACATATAGCTCTGACTATATTTTGTTATGGAGCGGATAGTAACTCCTAAAATAGGCCTTTACTTAAATACATTTACACCGAGATAGCGTTCATGCTTCGGTGAGATTTTGTTATGGAGCGGGTAGTAACTCCTAAAATAGGCCTTTACTTAGATTAGTCTTTACCGACATAGCATTGTTGCTTCGGTGAGATTATCGTTATGGAGCGGGTAGTAACTCCTAAAATAAGCCGTGACTTAGTTATATCTTTACTGAGATAGCATGTTGCTTCAGTAAGATATTTGTTATGGAGCGGTTAGTAACTCTTAAAATAGGCCTTTACTATGTTAAGTCTTTACCGAGATAGCGTAGCTTTGGTGAGACTAATGTTATAGAGCGGTTAGTAACTCTTAAAATAGGCCTTTACTATGTTAAGTCTTTACCGAGATAGCGTAGCTTTGGTGAGACTAATGTTATGGAGCGGTTAGTAACTCTTAAAATAGGCCTTTACTATGTTTTGTCTTTACCGAGATAGCATTGTTGCTTCGGTAAGATATTTGTTATAGAGCGGATAGTAACTCTTAAAAATAAGCCTATACTAAGTATAGTTCTCACCAATATAGCATTGTTGCTTCGGTGGGAATTTTTGATAGCACAAGTTGTTTAGAGCGGCCGGTGACTCTTAAAATAAGCCTTATTCACCAAAGTTTTTCCCGAAGGTTTACTTCTGGGAAAGTTGAATACGTCCTACCTGGTGAGTTGTATGGACAATTATTGTTCAATTTATTATGTTTCAGCTCGCTGAACATATTCTCCAGGAGGATCGTTAAGTTTTTGTAAACAATGCAGAGTTCCACTGGTATACAGACGGAATTCGGGAGTATGTAAGATGTGACTACCTGCGGTATGGATGCAGGGAGCTACTGATTGAAAGAGAGGTAAGTTTAGGGATGTATGAAAGATTGGGGGGGGTATGCCCGGATAGTAGGAGGTTCGTAGGTAGAATATGTTTCCTGGCAGTTTGGTTTAATTTTGGTTCGATTCTTCACTAAAGGAAAGGCATAGAGAATAAACATTTATTTATTTATCTATTTTTTTTTTCTCATTAACTTCTAAACCTTCAGTTTAGAAGTATTTTAGTACTCTTTCCACTCGAGTCAATTTTGAGAATTTATAGATACATTTTTTTTTTTCGTGTTTTAACACCGAGGGCGGTGTGCGGTTTTTCGCATAGCGAAAACCTTTTTTTGTGGGAAGAGGGGCATTGTCACGCTGCAAAATGACATCTTAGGCGACATCTAGCGGTAACACCTTGAAGCTCCAGATTGTATCAATAATGCAGATATATGGCGTTGTGGTTGGTTTTAATAATTAAATTTATGTTGCTCGAGCTTTCCACATTTATTGACATACTTATGTTAATCAACAACATTTTATAGTCATGCAGGGTTTGATAAACAATAAATAAATAAATCATAGATTAGCAAAGTCAAAGTCAAAGTCAAAGTCAAAGCATTTATTTCAAATAGGCCTTTGAAGGCACTTTTGAACGTCAAAATTTACAAATTATAGTTATTATATATTATTGATTCTACCGCCCCTTCCAAAATGTAGTTTTCGTATGGAGAAGAATGGGCAAGAAACTCCACCGTTACTCTTTTAAAATGTTTTACAATATTTTGTATAAGTACATTATTTATATAATTATAATATGTGAAGACGATGCACCTAGAATAAAATTACTGTATACAGTAAGAATAATTTAAATTGGAGCAAACGACAGATAAATTAATTATGTGGTAGATACATGGTGTTCACATATTCACAAACATTGTAAAAATAGATGAATCTACTAAAAATTTACAATTAATAAGTCAGTGTGTGAGGAACTAATCACAGGATGTAAAATCAATGTCATATAATGAAAAATAAATACAATTAAGTAAGCAACCAGTTTGATTTTGTTTAGACTCTAAATTGTCCTATGGAGCAGGACCAGCATGTTTCCAAGCATTCTTGTCTTGGATATAATCCTCTAATCTGTAATATGCTTGTTTAGAAAGTGTACTTTTTACATGAGTTTTAAATTTTCTTTCATTTAATTGTAATATATCACAAGGTATTTTGTTGTAACATTTAACACAGTACCCCATAAAAGATGTATGTACTTTAGATAATCTGAAAAATGGTTGATCTAGTTTATCTTTATTTCTAGTATTAAAATTATGTCTATCACTTATTTTATTAAAAAGATGTAGATTTTTCCTTACATACATAATATTTTCATAAATGAATTGGCAAGGAACGGTCATAATATTAATCCTTTTAAATAGTTCCCTGAGAGATTCGCGACGACGGAGATCATAAATGGCTCTGACAGCTCTCTTTTGCAAAATAAAGATAGATTCAATGTCAGCAGCCCGACCCCACAGTAAAATGCCCTACGACATAATGCTGTGGAAGTAGCTAAAATAGACCAAACGCGCGGTTTCTACATCTGTTAACTGTCTGATCTTTCTAACAGCATAAGCGGCCGAGCTTAGCCGCCCCGCAAGAGATGTTATATGAGGTCCCCATTGTAATTTCTCGTCTAGCGTGATTCCCAGGAAAACCGTTTGATTAATAAATTCCAGTTTTTCTCCATTCAATATAATGTCACATTCGCTACTTCTAACATTAGGTAATTTAAATCTAATGCATTTGGTTTTATTTTTATTCAGTACCAAATTATTTACCGTAAACCAATCTTGGACCTGAAGAATAGAGCTATTAACGTCGTCAAGATTTTGCGACCGTCGGTTGATTTAGCAAAAGTGGACAGTCACTGACGATTCTGTTTAGTCTGTGGTTGGATACTTCTCGAAGTCCAAAACAATAGCGTTCTTTGATACGGCGTCTGCAACGACGACTTTGATCCTCGGATCCTGGTGAAGCTACGCGATGATGGTGATTGAACAGTTGTAGCTGAACCTGTCTGGCTTCTTAGGCTAGCCTGAAACTGATACGAACGTGTGGAGACGTGACGCCCTGGTGCTATGCCGTGGTCTCGTGAATTTGCCGAGTCCCGACTACTGTTGGGCCGTGTGACGGTTTGACCACGAGCTGTTGGCAGTTAAGAGGTTTGACCCAACGAGTTCGAGTGGGCAGTGTGGTCGTCTTTCTATTGGAAGGCCTTACACCTATCTGGTTCCTCGTGCAGGAAAGTCTCGCCGCATCCAGGTACGATTCTGCATCATCATCCTTACGGTCGACCCGTAGGCCACGCGTTCGTGGGAACACAGAGTTTTCTCTGTTGTTCCATGCCAAGGGTCTTGATTCCACAAACTGAGTCTAGAGGTTTAATTCACAAACTGAGTGAGAGGTTAATTCAGAAACTGAGAGGGAGTTATAAACTGAAGTCATACTACTACCTAACATTTAATTGTAGTAGAACCTTAGAGAGAGAATATACATGTGACCATTTTGATAAGGTCTCTTCAGAATATTAGTTTATAAGACCAGTTGTTGTAAAGTCAATGTGTTTGGTTGTGTCTCTGGGTGCTTTGCCCCTAGTGTTATATTTCTTATAGGAGCACAACCATATAGGTCATTACATACGATTGAGCTAAGGATTATGAAACGTTCATCTCACGGATCCTAACAAGCGACCTTGAGTTCTTATAATTATAGTCTCATGTTTGTACCTCCTCTGACACGCATTGTTACGGAGACAGAGCATGTCAGGGCAGGTACCATCTTAATTAAGGTTGGGAAGGTTATTATAGTTTAGTGGCTTGCCACAATTGTGTGTACCTTGTTGATAATACAATAAACTTTGTAATGTGTAAAAGGTAATTGTTTAATTGTTTCTTTCCCAATACCTGATAAATTAACTTTAGCACGGCCACCCAAAACGCCGGGTTACAACATACTACTAGCGCCAGTATCATAATGTTGTTTGTTCTATGTTACTCGTAGTTGTCTATGTATTTTATCTGTGTAATTTCACTTTGCAATAAAGTTAGTCTATGGCAACAGCTATCGTGTTTCTATTAAACATGACCGTAAACGACGAGATAGCTCGAAAAAGGCACTTTGACATTTCTATATCTCGCGCGAGAGACCGATGTTGCAAATTATAAAAAACAAATCACTTTTATGATAGTAACATTGGCTTGAGATACCGTTTCATTAATTCAATGGTGCCGATTCTCTTGTCACAAATGCTTCTAAATTAGACTAAAAATTACCAAATTTTTTTTTTTTCTTTTGCTCTTATCTCGAAAATGGTGTGTCCTATCGCAAAAATAATGAAAATTTCGATCCCCTTTATTAAACCCTTAAACCCCTAACACTCAACATATAGGTATGATTTTTCTTATTTTCCATACAAAAGTGAAAAATTCCATATAAAAACGTCGTTCCAGTAAAAATTGTAGTTTAAAACAAAGTATTTTAATTATATTGTAACATAAATTAATGATGACTAAGATGACAATTATAAAATAAATAAAATAAATAAAATAAATAAAATAAATAAAATAAATAAAATAAATAAAATAAATAAAATAAATAAAATAAATAAAATAAATAAAATAAATAAAATAAATAAAATAAATAAAATAAAATAAAATAAAATAAATAAATGAAATAAAATAAATAAATAAAACAAGTAAATACAATAAATAAATAAAATAAAATAAATAAATAAATACAATAAATAAATGAAATAAATAAATACAATAAATAAATGAAATAAATAAAATAAAATTTATTCAAGTATAAAGTAACATTATGATTTAAATTAATTAATATTATTTTTTTTATGAAACTGCCATGTTATTTTGGAGTTTTTTTTGTATCATATTTTTGTCTACTCTTCTCGTCGTCAAAATCGAGGACGAGTAAATAAGACTAAATGACCGAAAAATCACAGATTATCTCGTGTTAGATCGTCAAAAATCGAGATAACTAAGGTGCCATGTTAGGGTTTGTCGACAAAACATCAAGTTTGACAGAACGAGTCGACTATTTTGTATGGCAGCGCTGTCAGAAAACGAGTAAAGTGCTGAAATAGACGACAATTACTCGCGCGAGAGAGAAAAATTGTCGCGTGTGTCATGTTAGGCCTAGCGCGCGCTGGCGGACCGGTGGGACTCTCCGATGCTGGCTCGCTGGATACGGCTGCACGCAGTCGTATAGTGATCTGTCACCACCATCGGGGTGTCCACCCGGATCCGCCACTTGTGTACTGTTTTCATTGTAAGTATAGGATAAAATAATTTTTATAATTATGTTATTTTATTAAATTATTTTATTTTATTTCAATCAATTTAATTAATTTCTACTAACACTAGTGTGTAAGCTCGCAATTGTACTAACAAATATGGATGTAATCGTAAGATGAGTCTGAAATAAATGATTAATTATTATTATTTTCGGGAGTTTTCTTTTTCTCAGCTCTAAGGCTGGTTTTAGCTACATTTACGGGCCAGAGCCAAGTAAATGTAGCGTGTGGTGTGTATTTAAGATGAGGGTGTGTTTTCTTCCTCTAACTGCATGAATTTCCTAACTATTCTGCAGGTGTTTAAGATCATAAGATGGCAGCTTTTTGTAGGTTAATATAAACGGATTCTTCTAAATCTATTAATTTTAGGCTACGGAGAAGATGGTTCGGGATAACACCTGTCGTGGAGAGAACTATAGGGATAACGTATACTTTTTCTTGTCTCCAGATTCTTGTGACTTCTTCTTTAAGGTCAGCATATTTACTAATTTTTTCTGTTATCGTTTTTTGTAGGTTATGGGTATTAGGAACTGCTATGTCTATAAGGTAAGTGATTTTTCTTACTTTATCCTGTAGGGTTATGTCTGGTCTCTTGTAGTGGATAGTCCTATCTGTAAGTATAGCGCGATCGTAGTACATTTTGTGTGTTTCATTTTCTAGTATAGTTTGTGGTGTGTACTTGTAGTAAGGAGTGTTAGAGTTTTGTATGAGATTGTGTTTGACTGCTAGTTTTTGATGAATAATGTTGGCAACCTGGTTGTGTCTGTGAGTGTAGTCTGTCTGTGTGAGGGTTGTGCATGCTCCAGTTATGTGTTGTATGGTTTCTGATTGAATGTAACATCTACGGCATTTATCATTTGTGGTGGTAGGGTCTTTAATGATAAACTTCCTGTAGTTTTTGGTGTTGATGATTTGATCTTGTTTAACTATTATGAACCCTTTTGTTTCAGGGAACAGGTTACCTATTTTAAGCCACTTATTAGACGCCACTATGTTAATATGGGATTGTTCTAAATCATGAGGGTGTCTACCGTGCAGGACTTTCTTCTTCCAATTTTCAATTTTTTGGTTCTGTGGGTCAGGGTTATTTGTGTCTTGTATATTTTGTTCATTTAAGTTAAGTGGCGTGTAGTTGAGATCATGTAGACAAATAGCTTTGTGTATGTCACTAGTGCGAGATTTTGAATTGAAGAATATTTTAAGCCTAGTGATTTGTTTCTGCCAAAGGTGATGGATGTCGATTAGGCCTCTCCCTCCATTCTGTCTTTTGATGGTGAGGCGTTCGATCGCAGATTTAGGGTGCAGATTGCGGTGTTTAGAGAGTATTGTGCGCGTGGTTCTCTCTAACTGTTCGATGTCAGTTTTTGACCACTTTATTACTCCGAATGAGTAGGTCAATATTGGTATGGCAAAAGTATTTAAGGCTTTAATGAGATGCTTTCCTGATAGTTGAGTTTTGCAAACTGCGTTTGTTCTCCTTCTATATTCTGTATTTAATGTTTGTTTAATTGCTGTGTGGTCGAGTCCCTTAAGTTGTTTGTATCCTAAATATTTGTATAGATCTGTTGGTTCCATTGCTGCAATTGTGTCGGTGTCGTTAATTGTATAGCTACCAGGTTTGATTTTACCTCTTATAGTGCGAGAGCCGATTGCAAAAACACCTACCTTATAAGATACCCCAATAGGCTACTTGTAGATCGTTAACCAACACTTAAACACGTAAAAAAAATGAGGTCTGCCAGAGCCGATCCTGCCGGGTCATAGAAATAATCGCCATTTTTTGACATAATTTTTTAGTGAAAATTACCTCATAAGATACCCGAATTAAAGTGCTGGCAACAGTTAACCACTGATTAATTATGTAAAAAAAAGTTGGTCTGCCATTCCGCACCCTGCCGGAAGTACTTGGCAGACCCCTAAAATATACCCCTTCCGACACCCTAAACCTACCTCATCGACTACCTGGATGGATCCTACGCCAAATAATAACCAAGATGCCCCTGATACTGGATCAAAAGGTCTGCCAGGTCTAAGCTTGCCGGAACTTTGTGTTCAAAGCATTTGAAGATGGAAGAGAGCATAATTTCACCTGAAATCAAAATCACATTTATGTCTAAATTTATACAAATTTATAAATATGAACTGCTTTTTTACCCGACTACGGCAAAGCCAAAAGGAAGGGTTGTGATTTTAGCAGTTTATGTATGTATATAAGTATGTATACCTATATGTTTGCTTTTACGTGTGTTCCACCGTAGCGCCTAAATTACTGTACCAATTTTGATGAATGAGGTATCAATAGATTCGTAATAATGGTCCGGGTGACATGGGCTATATAAATTCTCCCTAAATGTAATATGGTGGACATAACACATAAATTTATAACCTCGAAAAAATTAAATTGTGATAATCATGACATGTTTGGTATCAAAAAAAAGGTCTTAACGAGCACATTACAAATACGTATATACAGGTTGGATTTTATGAACCCCAACTCGATTGAAAGTACTCTAAATACTGACGATAGCAAATTTTACTCAAAGGAACAAGCCTTTATTTAAATTAAAAAAAGAAACAATTCTGCGTTCAATGATTTTCGAAAATTCACTTCCCACTATCGAGAATCGAACCAGCTAAAATCCGAAAAAATAACACCCTGTATTTTTATGGGATCAATCGATAGAGTCAATCATAAGCATCAAATCTCTCTAACAAACATGATAAATTAAATTAAAGGAAAACCATAAAATCTAAACTTATAAATATAAAGCACTAGACAAGATAAAGCACTTTTACTCAAAGGTCCACCAGATTACATCAGTAAGTACCTAACTAACAATTGTCTTTAGATTTTTTAAGGGGATATTATGTCTAGAATCAAATTTACCAAAAATCCTATGCAACTGAAAACGAGTTAAGAAAAAAAAAAAAAATAGTTTGGAAAATCCAAAAGTGCACGCCTCATACTTATCACTCATTCATAAACGAAAAAGAAATTCAAAACATTGTTTAAAAATTAACAATTTATCACGTTTCATGAAGTCGTTATGTCAACGACTGACAAAGATATTTACTTGGCGGTTGCTAGGCAACTTACGGACATCAAGTCAAAGGGTTGGAAATATTTAGTTAAAGATATTATATTTTAGTTAGTATTTTATTAATTATAATTAAACTACTTTGAATAAAAGAGCCATTTTCAATAGGGTTCCTTCTACGGCTGAAACGAATGTATAAAAAAAAAATTGACTCAATTAATTGATTTTATCGCAAGCTACAATGTTTTCAGGGTTCATAAATTGACGGACAGGATTTTTTTTTCAACTATTTTTATGCTTTTTCCATTTCTGCTGCATTAAATCAATTGTCAAAAAGTACAGTATTAATCTCCATTTAATCATCTATATGATATATAAATTAAGTAGGTTCTGTGTACTAGCAGGAGTGTAACAATAAAAACAGTTACAGAAATGGGGCAAAACAAATTTTTCGATCGTAGAGCACACTCTAATGCTTCGCATTACGAGTCGTGCAAAATTATAAAATGTATTTATTTCCAAGTATATAGAACTCAGGTTCACACTACGATTTTCAATATTCATCACAACTCGCTATTTAAAGTTTACTGCAAACGAATTCCTTTACTATTTGAATTTAAAATAGGTTTATTACTGACAAATTTATTATATCACTCTTATTTACGTTGTCGTAACGTTTAAATAGATAAATAAATACTAAATTATGACAAATAAATAATTTGACAAATTAGCATGCATATTAGTTGCGCCCACCAACGAGAAGAGAAATTGATAGATTTGAGGACACCTAGTAAAATGTCGAAATCCTCTGAGTTGAAGGCGCTACTAAAGTCAAGCAAAACAAGAACAGTGACTTATTCTCCATTGCCCAGCGGATGTCGTCAGTTACTTTCAAAAGCGCGGTAAAAACAACATTCTCAGTAACATCGCTAAGCTTAAAGTGAGAATTTGTGAAAAATGTGATATGAAAAAGTGAGAAAGTGAAAACATTGTGGTAACGGGAAACTAGCTAGACTCTCTAGTGTCGCAGCTTTGACAGACGGTTCAAAAGAAAAAGGAAGTAGAGAGAAATGCTTATTGAGATCATTGAGGTTCACATCCTTACACTGGTTGGTAGGTGACTTGTAGGTGATATGCCTACAGATTTGAGAAATTTCCATACATCGGAAGAACTGCGGTTATTTAGTTGATCGTGGAAATAGCGTCTCTTAGCATCTTGACACAGACGACTGCAGCGATTACGCAAGGATTTGTAATAAAGAATTCAGCTCTGAGGGTCTGCGCTTATATCTGCTCTTAGCTTTATACAGGGTGCAGGGTTATGTCAAACTTTGACAAGTCGGATAGGAGGATGCTGATTAAATAAGTCGAGAACAGTTGCATTTAAACAATTCACCTTATCGTCGATGTCATCGTTCTCAACTAGAGGGGTCCAGTCGAGATCGCCAGCATCACGCTTCAAAGCCTCCAGGTCTATGCCCTTGTAGTTGCGGAGATATAAAAACTCGGACTTATGCTTGGGAACACGGATACGATATGAAAGGTAAATGAGATCGTGGTAAGAAGATTTTATGGTTTTCCTTTAATTTAATTTATCATGTTTGTTAGAGAGATTTGATGCTTATGATTGACTATCGATTGATCCCATAAAAATACAGGGTGTTATTTTTTCGGATTTTAGCTGGTTCGATTCTCGATAGTGGGAAGTGAATTTTCGAAAATCATTGAACGCAGAATTGTTGTCACCCGACCCATTATTACGAATCTATTGATACCTCATTCATCAAAATCGGTACAGTAATTTAGGCGCTACGGTGGAACACACGTAAAAGCAAACATATATACATACTTATATACATACATAAACTGCTAAAATCACAACCCTTCCTTTTGGCTTTGCCGTAGTCGGGTAAGAAAGCAGTTCATATTTATAAATTTGTATAAATTTAGACATAAATGTGATTTTGATTTCAGGTGAAATTATGCTCTCTTCCATCTTCAAATGCTTTGAACACAAAGTCCCGGCAAGCTAAGACCTGGCAGACCTTTTGATCCAGTATCAGGGGCATCTTGGTTATTATTTGGCGTAGGATCCATCCAGGTAGTCGATGAGGTAGGTTTAGGGTGTCGGAAGGGGTATATTTTAGGGGTCTGCCAAGTACTTCCGGCAGGGTGCGGAATGGCAGACCAACTTTTTTTTACATAATTAATCAGTGGTTAACTGTTGCCAGCACTTTAATTCGGGTATCTTATGAGGTAATTTTCACTAAAAAATTACGTCAAAAAATGGCGATTATTTCTATGACCCGGCAGGATCGGCTCTGGCAGACCTCATTTTTTTTACGTGTTTAAGTGTTGGTTAACGATCTACAAGTAGCCTATTGGGGTATCTTATAAGGTAGGTGTTTTTGCAATCGGCTCTCGCACTATTATGATATGTAATGTCTTGCACTTATCCAACCCAAATTTCATGTTTATATCTTGGCTAAATTCTGTTGTGACTTCTATAAGCTTTTTCATTTCTTTTTCGGTTTTTGCATATAACTTAATGTCATCCATATAGATGAGGTGTCAGATAACTGTATCTTCAGTATGTTTAAAGTTGTACCCGGCCTGACAGTGGCGCAACAAGTGAGACAAGGGGCAAAACCACAGAGGGCTCAGGGAATCTCCTTGATATATACCCTTCCTAATAGATATCTGTCGCGTTATAAGAGAAGTGTGGCGATTATTTAGCTGTAGTGTCGTTTTCCAATGTGGCATTATGATACGCAAAAAATCTATTATTTTTGAATTAATTTTGTAAATCTCTAAAACTTTTATCAACCAGGAGTGAGGTATACTATCGAACGCTTTTTGGTAATCTATATAGGTACAATAAAGGTTTTTATTTTTTGTGGTGGCATGTTTATGAATGGTGGAATCTATAATTAACTGTTCTTTACATCCCATGTGACCCCGTCTGCAACCCTTCTGTTCCTCAGCTATTATATTGTGATGTTCGATGTGTGAGTTGATTTTTGTTGTGATTGCTGATGTTAATATTTTGTAAATAGTAGGTAGGCATGTGATAGGTCTATATTGGGAAGGTTGTGTTGTGTATGTAGTTTTAGGTAGCATGTATGTTATTCCCGTTGCAATAAATTCGGGTATGTTCTGTTGTCCTAATATAATAGCTGTCAGATTTTTTGCTATTGACTTGTGTAGTGTCGTTAGTTTTTTGTACCAAAAATTTTGTATTTTATCTATACCCGGTGACTTCCAGTTATGTAATTTTGCTGTTATATTTGTAATATCAGTTTCTGTTATCTCTTTAAATTCCATTTCATCTATTAATCTCCATTTTGTTTCTTCTTCTGTAATCCAGGTTGCTTTATCATTGTGTTGCACTTGTTCTTCCCGGGAACACCCAAATACTCCGAAATATTTTATTCCGAATTTCGTTGTTCCGATTTTCAAAAGTCCGAATTTCATAATCCCTAAGAATTATAATGTCTATTATTAAAAATCACGAATTTCATTTTACCGAAAGTCGTAAATACGATTTGTTTGGTTTCCGATTTTCATATGTACGAAGAATCAAATGCTCGATGGGTTCTCGGTCCGAAAAACGACATTCCGATTTTCAATACTTCGAATAAACTACTAAAATTAGGAATCTGATTCAATAGTATAATACGAGTATTAAGTTACGCGTTATAAATTAAAAACTATGAGTTTTTAATTTATAACGTGTAACTTAATACTCTTACTTATCTCTTACTTATAATAATAATAATAAAAACGTCTACTTTGGTCCCCTCTATTGTTGGTGAATCATTTGGGTTAGGTTAGGTTAGATCAGTGACCATTAACGCGCGAAGGCGAGCGACCGCAGGGAGCGTGCCGCGGCAGCGGCCGCCGAGTGCCAGATTCCCTCTATTGTTGGTGAATCATTTGGGTTAGGTTAGGTTAGATCCGTGACCATTAACGCGCGAAGGCGAGCGACCGCAGGGAGCGTGCCGCGGTAGCGGCCGCCGAGTGCCAGATTCCCTCTATTGTTGGTGAATCATTTAGGTTAGGTTAGGTTAGATCAGTGACCGTTAACGCGCGAAGGCGAGCGACCGTAGGGAGCGTGACGCGGTAGCGGCCGCCGAGCGCCAGATCCCCTCTATTGTTGGTGAATCATTTGGGTTAGGTTAGGTTAGATTAGTGACCATTAACGCGCGAAGGCGAGCGACCGTAGGGAGCGTGCCGCGGCAGCGGCCGCCGAGTGCCAGGTCCCCTCTATTGTTGGTGAATCATTTAGGTTAGGTTAGTATAGATCAGTGACCATTAACGCGCGAAGGCGAGCGACCGTAGGGAGCGTGACGCGGTAGCGGCCGCCGAGCGCCAGATCCCCTCTATTGTTGGTGAATCATTTGGGTTAGGTTAGGTTAGATTAGTGACCCTAACGCGCGAAGGCGAGCGACCGCAGGGAGCGTGCCGCGGCAGCAGCCGCCGAGTGCCAGATCCCCTCTATTGTTGGTGAATCATTTGGGTTAGGTTAGGTTAGATTAGTGATCCTAACGCGCGAAGTCGAGCGACCGCAGGGAGCGTGCCGCGGAAGCGGCCGCCGAGTGCCAGATCCTCTCTATTGTTGGTGAATCATATGGGTTAGGTTGGAACTGTGACCAGTGTGTTTTGTTGTCTTGCTTTTCAGTTTTACAAGGCCTTTTTATTTCGGAATTCTAATTAATCCGTACTTTAATAATCGGAATTCGTATTTTTGATGTTTCGAATTATCATTAATTCGGACTTTTTGTTATTCGGTCTATTGAAACTCGGTATTTTGAGAATAGTAATTATAAACGTTAGGAATACTGAAATTTTGGAATTATAAAAATAGGATTAATGATAAATCGGAGTTGTTATATTAGGGATTTTGAACCATTCGGAATTCTGATAATCGGTATTTTGAAATTCGTATTTGTGACTTTCGGAATAAAGTTTTTCGTATTTATGTAGTGTACCCGTTCTTCCCATATGCTGGACCAGAATGTTTCTAGGTGTTCTTTTGATGGTGCGTCTGTGTTGTTTTCTATTGTTGTGTCGGTGTGTGTTTTCTGTATGTGTCTGTAAAATACTTTTTCATTCATTGCAAATGTTGCATTATCATTTTTGCGCTGTTGTGCCTTCATATATCTCCTGAGCCTTTATTATTATTATTATTATAATATTATTTTGGATTATTTTTGTGATTTCTGATTAGTATTTTGATTGAACAGCCGTTAAATATTAATAACTTACTGAATTATTATTTCTTAATAAACTAAATTAGACCGATATGCTATTTATTAATTGATAAATAGTTTAACTACTTGACGTTTCTCTATTACAACAGCAGAAGTTTAAATATATTTAGTTATATTGATAGATAACAGTTGTCATTTGCTCTGATCACCTAAAACAAGAAACAATGTATAATTTTCTGCTGAATTAATTATGATGATGTCGTTTTTGTGAGACGATAGATACATAGATACTTCGAGAACTAAGTACTTGTCAGTCTGGCCGTATTAGATATTTCATTTTGAGATTATTATGATATTAGAATAGATACATAGGTACTTCGAGAACGAAGTACTTGTCAGTCTTGCCGTGTTAGGTACTTCGGGGACGAAGTACTTGTCAGACTGGCCGTGTCAGATAGTTCATTTTGAGGTTATTATAATATTAAAATATTGTTTGTCGGATAGTGACATCTGTCACACTTACGAAGCTTGAGACAATGTAAAAGTACCTCATTTGACTAAGGTATTGTTTACTTAAAAGTAATACTTGTAAAATTCATTTAGATATTATTTCTATTAATTATTAAGTAATATTTAATGAGACATTTAGTATATCTTAGATTTTATATTGTTATTTTAATATAACAAACTGTTTCAAACGATTGTTACGTTTCGAACAAGGTGGGATGATCCCCCACCTTGTTTACAAGAACCGATGTTATAAAAGACCCGCCTTCTGTGGGAAGTCAGTTTCTATTTGGCTTTTGAGTTGTGCGGACCGAATCAAGTGATGGAATAGTCAGTTACTCAGTAAATGTTCAGTTGGTTGGTTATAGTGCTGTTAGTGTGTGGAATATACCGATCAGGTGTCACGTAAGTTAAGTAATTTGATATTATACTGTAATTCAATCAATCAATCAATCAATCAATCAACTTTATTTTCTCTCCACAATATACATATGATATTTTACATTAGTCAGATTCGACAATGATACACAATTCAGGTAAGTATATATTGTGGGAGACTGGTGCCTAAGCTAGGCTCGTGGCCTGTGTTTCAGGACACCAGGATCCCACCCCTTTACATTTTCATTTTATAAATTATGTACTAAGCGCGCTGACAGAATGTATTATAGCGAGATTAAAATCTAGGTTAAGTATGCGAGACGAATGTTAGTAGATGTGTAGTATGGGTGATAGTGTGGGTGTGTTAGTGTGTGGGTGTGTGAGAGCGTGTGATTGTGTGTTTAGGTCATTATGAGGATGTTTTCAGTATCTGTATAGTTTAATTTTAGTAACCAGTCAGTTAGCCTCTTTTTGCATTTATTCTTTGTGAGACTAAAGATCTGTAATCCCTTGTTTGTTTTGTTGTATAAATAGCCACCTAGATAGCAAAAGAAACGCCTTGCAAAATTTGTTTTGTGACGTAGATGATGGCGCTCCACTGGGTCATATCGTCTTTTCCCCTTGGACAGCGTTGGGTTATAAACCAAGAGAGTATGTTGTTTCAGTAGAATGTGCAATATAAACAGTTGACGCACTGTCAGGACTTTATTTTCTTTGTATAACTGCTCAGTGGGGTAGCGATACGGTCGAAAAGACGACACTTTCAGTATAGCTCTTTGGGTTCTTTCTACTTCTATTAGGGTAGTTTTTGGAGCTCCACCCCAAGAGGTGATGCAGTAGCATATTATAGATTGAGCAAGGGTATAGTACACTGATTTCATAATATTTTTATCGACTACAAGTCTCAGCGTTTTAAACACGTAAATCAGTTTCCGTAATCTGTTACAAAGAGTGGTTATGTGATCTTGAAATCTTAGGTTTTTGTTGATTATTATTCCCAGGTATTTCACATTCTCAGCCTTGGTGATTGGTTCGCAGCTACAAGTAGTGGTAAGTGGGTTTGTGCAAGAGTGAGCTACAATAGTATTATGTAATGTTTGGGAGGATCCGTTGTTTTTCATGGAGAATGCCATGTAATTGGTTTTGGTTGTATTTAGGGTCAACAGATTGTCGCGTAACCAGTTGGATACCGTATTAAAGCCTAGTTGTGCACGTTCATAGACATCTTCCCACGAGCTCGCGCTGAACAAGAGGGCAGTGTCATCAGCAAAGCTAATGATTTTGCCATTGGGGATAGTGAGCGTGCCCAGATCGTTGATATAAATGAGGAAAAGCGTAGGTCCGAGGACACTACCTTGAGGCGTGCCGTAGGTAATCATTTGTTCCTCACTGATGAATTCATCTATCTTTACTCTCTGGGTACGCTCACTCAGGTAGTCTTTAAAGAGGTCCAGTGGAAGTCCTCTGATTCCCAAGCCTTCCATCTTATGAACAAGAATTGGGACAGAAACCGTGTCGAATGCCTTAGCAAGATCTAGAAATATGGCCAAAACCTTATCCCCACTATCCATGTTCGTGACCACATAGTCTGTTAACTCGTGGACCGCGTCAGAGGTGGATTTGCCTGAGCGAAACCCAAATTGCGTTGATGCAATAAGATCATTGTTATCCAAGTAGCTCACAAGTCTGCTGTTCATTACTCGCTCCAGTATTTTGGAAAAAGCAGTTAGCACAGATATAGGTCTGTAGTTATCAACACGGCTCCTGTCCCCACTCTTGTATATCGGATGAATTATGGCTTTTTTGAACACATTAGGAAATTTACCTGTGGAAAGAGCAAGGTTACATATGTACGTTAACGGAGGCACTATCACGGCCGCATGCTTTTTTAAGAGGTCACCGGATATCCCATCCCATCCCGCGGCACAGTTATTACGGAGCGACATTAATATTCCGGCTACCTCCTGCTCATCTGTTGGGAGCATTACCATGGATTGCATTTCGTTATATAGGTTTCCCTTTGTAGCTTTTGTTTGTGTACTCTTTATATTTTTAGCTAGATTTTCACCTATTTTGACAAAAAAGTCATTGACATGGTTTACAGAATTTTGTGGAGTACTTGATGAGGCTAATAATTGTGATGATGTGTTGGCTTTCCTTGTCGACCTACTTGAGATATTATTTATAGCCGACCATAGCTGTTTAGAGTTTTTCCCAGCATTCCTGATCTCATTTTTTTCAAATTCTATTTTTAACTTCCTTAATAGTTTATTACAATAGTTTCTGTACCTATTAAAAACAATTTTTAAGATCTCATTATCAGGCGCCTGTTTAAATTTTCTATGCAATGTGTCTCGATGCCGCATACAGCGAAGTAACCCAGGAGTAATCCATGGCTTTAATATTTGTTTACGGTTTGGAGTCTTACCAGATTTGGAGTTTAAGTCTATCACGTGTTTTATTAATCTAGTTATTGTTTCCCCTGCCACATGAGGATCTTGAGTCTTGTATACTTCACTTAAGTCTAGTTGTTTAAGGTCTGTGTCTATCTTATCATAATTGAAACGAATACAATTTTTTTGAATTATTTTCGGCATTCGTTTTGACAAGAATAACATTACCGTCTCATGATCAGTTAGAGCAGAGTGTGCGACTGAAGTAGAAGCAGGTAGTCGAGTTTTCAGTATAACGTGGTTAAGACAAGCTTGTAGACGCGTAGGTATTGTATGAGCAGGTAAAAGGCCATGGGTAGCTAGTAAGTTTAGGTAGGAATGTTTAGCGGAGTCCTTGCAGTGTTCATGTATATTTATATTTATGTCTCCCGTAATAATTATAGTATTGTATTTGGATAGCCTACTTAGGGTAATATTTAGGGAGTTAAGAAAATTATCTAAGTCTTTGTAACCTGGCGGGCGGTATATCGCTAAGAGAACAGTATTTCTATCGATCTTTACTTGAAGACAGTTAGCATCTAAGAATGACGGCTCCTCTGCAACTAGTTGCAGTTTTTTATGCACATACAGGACTACACCTTCATTTTGTGTATGATTATTGTTGGTAAGGTAATAGTTATAGTTCGTCAATTCGGGAATATTATGGGTGTTAGGGAGCCAGCACTCGGTGGTTAATACGATTATGTCCCAGTTGAGTTTTGTCCGAGCAAGTGTAGTCATAAAGCCCGTTAAGTTTTTATTTATACTTCTTATGTTCTGTGTAATTATTTTAAGTGTTTGATTAGGTATAAAATTTGGTGGAGTACAGTTTTCCAGGTCACAAGTCGAAGCATCCGACACCGACACAGCATCTAGATTTTTTAGGTTGTTTTGTGTGTTATCGAATGTTATTATGAATAAATTCCATTTTTACTTTTATGTTTTGGGCGGTGCTTAAAAGCATAACAGTCAAGTTCAGTATACTGGTACAGAGCAGGAACGTTAGTACATATAGTGGGCTTTTACTTATATAGTATGTCGGCCGATTAAGTTTGTGTGTGTTATGGATGTGGAGTGCTAGTAACGTGATTGTATGTATGATATTGTATTGTGTATGTATAGTTAATGTTAGTAAGAAACTTATTTGTATTGGACAGTGTATGTATAATTGATAAACTTTTGTGTTAGTATTAATTATTAATGGAATAGTATAAGTCTGGACTAGGGTTAACAAAACTGTGGTGAAAAAGGTAGCATGCAGTTCTAGGTACAGGTCTAGTCATTTTTCCTTACGGAGTTTCGCGAGGTCTTCGTCA
The DNA here is from genome assembly GCA_948150665.1 of Conistra vaccinii. Lineage (NCBI taxonomy): Eukaryota > Metazoa > Arthropoda > Insecta > Lepidoptera > Noctuidae > Conistra > Conistra vaccinii. The sequence continues at coordinate 25,301,567 of OX411322.1, read as the reverse complement.
GTTTTGATGAGGCGACTTGACATTCCATCTTTTTCACGAATATACACCTTGCCGTTCGCAACCCAACATTGATGGTAACCGAATTCCCTCGTAAGTTCTCGGGCGAGATAATGTAGACGTCTGGTCATAGCCGTAAGCACTTCATTTACATATAAGGGTTGCCTAGGTCCGTTTTCTACTAGATGGGATGTGTTCAGGCGATTTTCCTTGTTGTGCTTGTTAAAGTCTTTAGTCGACTTTAGAAACTGTTCTTTAATGGTTGCCGACGTGAATTCTACTAAGACTGGACCAACAGCGTCAGACTTGCTCTTACAGCGGAAGATGTTTTTTATCTCTGTTGCACTCACGGGTTGACTGATAATTTGACCCAATTTCTGTACTGAGCCCGTAAGGGAGTCACGGGTTTCAAGGGTTGACGACGGTAGATTTTTTATTTCAAGCGAAGCCGCTTTTTGTTGCTTTTCCAAGAAATCTACCCTGATTTCAAGCGCTTTTACAACCTTTTTGTAACTGCTACATTCCGTCCTTAAGTCGTTAATTTCCACCAGGGCATCATCATATTTTTCTGATAGGAAATCTATTGTCTCTTTGATTTTTTCATTCTGAGTTCGTATTTCAGAGTTTTGTAGACTGATCGTAGTATTTTGGGACCGTATATTCTCGAGAGCCAATTGTAACGAATTCATTTTTTCATTTTGTTCATTCTGCTTAGTAACAAGTTCAGAGAACATTTCCTTCATATCTTCCATCATTTTCTCCATTTTCATCATGTCATCTGCACTCCGTTTATTTTTCCTATGAGTTACATTACTCGTATTATCACTGTTAGTATTAGTACACGATGTCAGGTTTGGCTCGGATGCCGAGTGAGGCGAGGCGGGTGGAGGCGTGCGTCTCATCCTGAGGAGGTATACTCGGAACTTGATGCGCAGGAATGACTGATCTGTGTTTTTATGTAAACACGGCTCGCCGCAAAACTAATAAGTCCGAGTATTACCCGATTGCGCCCGACCGTCCGCTGGAGGTGTGTCCTTCGTCACGATGGTTAGCGAGCGATAGCCGGTCAATGACCTCGCTGCGTCGTCGCACCGCTCGTACCTACAATGACTCACACGCCGCCGCTGGTGTTAATTTGAATATTTTTGCGGTTGGGTTGAAGAAACGATGATAACTTCTGTGTAACTTGATGGATTGAAGTACTGTTTCGTGCACCGCAAAACACGTTCAACTGTCTACACATCAATATATTATGACACTTAGATATTGTACTTTTTGTCCTGTTATGATTTTTTAGGGTTAGCTCAACTAACTAGATACGTGTTGTCGCCTTGCGCGCGCGGGGCGGTATGAATTATTGCTGATTATGTTGGTGTATTATTGCCAATATTGCTATATTTATAATGTTGCTATTATTCTGAATCCAAGACATAGAATAAACTGTTAACAATAAACGATAATTTATGGAAATATAAGAATTGTGTTGATAGAATACTGTAATATTGTTTCCATGGAGTTTCTTGTCCTTCTTCTCCGTGAAGACCTAGATTTGGAACGGACAACTAGCTTTCTGATTAAATACTGACAAGTCTAATTGAATAAATATCTAGTCTTGTCTTTCTGTGCTTTATTTTATGAAAACCACACAACTTATTCATAAGAACATTCATAAGTAATTAATAATCAGTAGTCATTCTGACATTCAAATGTTGCTATTTGGGTAATATCTATACATATACTTATAGTGCCCACCGTATTTTCTAACACGTGCATTGCGTTGCGACTACAGAGGAAATAAAAAAAAAGACTGGTGCGATATATTTCTAATTTTTCTCCATTAAATTGCATTGGTGACCGTAATATGATTTACAACAGTGAAAATGTCAACATCTAGTGAGAATGGAGACCCTAATTTGCAGATGGATGAGAAAGGAAAATAAATATTTTTTAATAAATTATTATTATTCTATTTACTATTTCATTTTCTCGCAATCGTAGTGAAAAGTAGAGTGTAAGACACGGCGCTAAAAACCCATTATACCTCGGTTTCTGTTTACTCCCTCGCTAAAGCTCGGGAGTAAAACTACCTCGTTATAATGGGTCATTTTAGCTCCTTGTATAAAAATCTACTATTTCACTTCTCCTGCTCAAAAAATCCGTCATTGTAGCATTTGTAGCGTATAAGAGCGAATATAAAATAGCATTTCATCCTCTAGGGGCTAAAGTAATTTTTTTTTAATTTTTTGTCTGTTTCCAACGAGCCTACCACTCAAAAACGAAAAAGTCTTTGTTCTTATTTATATACAATAAAAAAGAATCCCTATTTCCTTGATCACGGCATCACGCGTGAACGGCTGGACCAGTTTCGCTATTTCTTTTTTTGTTGTTTGTTATTGTAAGGAGAAGGTTCTTAGGATAGGTAGGATAGGTAAGATAGGTAAGATAGGTAAGATAGGTAAGATAGTTAAGATAGGTAAGATAGGTAAGATAGGTAAGATAGGTAAGATAGGTAAGATAGGTAAGATAGGTAAGATAGGTAAGATAGGTAAGATAGGTAAGATAGGTAAGATAGGTAAGATAGGTAAGATAGGTAAGATAGGTAAGATAGGTAAGATAGGTAAGATAGGTAAGATAGGTAAGATAGGTAAGATAGGTAAGATAGGTAAGATAGGTAAGATAGGTAAGATAGGTAAGATAGGTAAGATAGGTAAGATAGGTAAGATAGGTAAGATAGGTAAGATAGGTAAGATAGGTAAGATAGGTAAGATAGGTAAGATAGGTAAGATAGGTAAGATAGGTAAGATAGGTAAGATAGGTAAGATAGGTAAGATAGGTAAGATAGGTAAGATAGGTAAGATAGGTAAGATAGGTAAGATAGGTAAGATAGGTAAGATAGGTAAGATAGGTAAGATAGGTAAGATAGGTAAGATAGGTAAGATAGGTAAGATAGGTAAGATAGGTAAGATAGGTAAGATAGGTAAGATAGGTAAGATAGGTAAGATAGGTAAGATAGGTAAGATAGGTAAGATAGGTAAGATAGGTAAGATAGGTAAGATAGGTAGGTAGGTAAAGTGGGTAGGGTAGGTAGGTAGGTTGGTAGGTATGTATGTATGTAGGTAGGCAGGTAGGTTTTTATGTAAGTAGGTGTAGGTAGGTAGGTATGTATTAGGTAGGTAGGTAGGTAGTAGGTAGGTGCATCGTAGATAAGTACATAGTTTTACCCGTGCGAAGCCAGGGCGGGCAGCTAGTGTAGAATAATCATGAATAAGGACTCGACTTATTACTGTTTAACAAAAAAAAGAACTTTTTTTTTTTAAAGCGGCGTTAGAATGCGTGCATTGCGTTGCGGCTACAGAGGAAATAAAAAAAAGACTGCGATATATTTCTAATTTTTCTCCAATAAATTGCTTTGGTGACCGTAATATAATTTACAATAGTGAAAATGTCATCATCTAGTGAGAATGGAGACCTTAATTTGCAGATGGAAGAGAAAGGAAAATAAATAATTTTTAATAAATAATTATTATTCTATTTACTTTTTTATTTTCTCGCAATCGTAGTGAAAAGTAGAGTGTAACACACGGCGCTAAAACCCCATTATACCTCGGTTTCTCTTTACTCCCTCGCTAAAGCTCGGGAGTAAAACTACCTCGTTATAATGGGTCATTTTAGCTCCTTGTATAACAATCTACTATTTCATCACTTTTGTTTTGTAGACAGAAGCTTTGTAAGGTATCGAATAAGGATCTTGCTTCCTTAACTGACACCCCTGCCAAAGGTTCTGATGTATCGTCCTCATGTTGATACAAGTTTGAACTTGTCGCAAAATGTACTTACAATCTATCCGCCTCTTTCTCCCTGCAACTTTGAATTGTCGAGTGTTGGACGCCGATGAGTTCGAATTAACGCGTCGTTTTGTTACATAGCAATGATATTTTCGTTCGAATTACCAAGTGCATAAAAATGTATTGATTTAGTTCGAAATATAAAGAGATTTTGTAGGGAACTCGTGATAACTTTGAATTATAGAGAGGTTCGAATTATCGCTGGTTTGAATTAACGAGAGTCGACTGTATTATAAAAGGGAAACAAAATCTCCCAGAATTTCTGACTAAAGGAATCACATACATGATCCCAAAATCGAGCAGAACCCAGGATCCCTCACAGTATAGACTAATTACTTGCCTCCCAACTATGTACAAGATCATCACATCATGTATAACTAATAAAATTATAAAACACACCGAACAATATTACATTCTAACTGAAGAACAGAAAGGCTGCAGACGAGGCCATATGGGTTGCAAAGAACAATTAATTATTGATTCCACTCTTTTTAAACACGTTCAGAAAGCAAGAAAAAAATTATACATAGCATACATAGATCATAAAAAAGGATTTGACAGCGTACCACACTCATGGCTGGTTCAAGTACTTAGTATATATGTATAAAATCAATCCAATACTAATCAATTTTCTTAAGAATACCATGGGATCCTGCAAAACTACACTTAAACTACAAACGAAAACCACAAACTTATCCATAGATGAAATAGCAATTAAAAACGGTATATTTCAAGGGGACTCATTAAGCCCTCTTTGGTTTTGCCTAGCCCTAAATCCACTCTCTCGCGCATTAACCGAATATAGACTCGGCTTCGACATCAAGAACAATAGATCGATATTACACCAAATAACTCACTTACTTTATATGGATGATTTAAAGTTATATGCCAATAAAAATACAGATTTACATAATTTATTTAACATTACAACATCATTTTCGAAAGACATTAGATTGGATTTTGGGCTAGACAAATGTCGAAAACTTAATATAGAAAAGGGTAAGATTGTAGGAGGAAATTACTCAACAGATTCAGAAGAAGTAATAGAAGCAATGAGAAATGAAGAATTTTATAAATACTTAGGATACAACCAAGCACGACTTTTAGAACACAAAGCTATTAAAGATAAACTCAAACAAGAATATTACAGAAGATTTCATTAATTATGTAAAATGTATCTAGCCAGTCAAAATTTATTCAAATCCATAAATACGTATGCTATACCTATACTAACTTATTCTTTCGGTGTGATAAAATGGTCCAACACATAATTACATGCACTCGAAACTAAAACTAGGACAATTCTTACACAACATAGATACCACCACCCTAAATCAGCAATAGAACGGGTAATTATTTCCAGAAAAGAAGGAGGCAGAGCGTTAATTGAAATATCACACCTACACAAAAGACAAATAGTAAACCTAAAACAATTTTTCAATATAGGAAAAAGAATACCAGCCAATTGCACAAAACAATCGTAGATATAGATAAAAAATATACACCACTGAACCTTAGCGAAGACAATATTGAAACAATAGATAAAGCAAGATATCTAGAGGAGATACATAAAAAATGGAAGCAGAAAGAACTACACGGCAGACATCCTAATGATTTATACCAAACACACATTGATAAAGAAGCTTCAAACAAATGGTTGGAATTAAGTGGATTATTTCCAGAAACAGAAGGATTTATGCTAGCCATTCAAGACCAAATAATGAACACCAAAAATTATAGAAAATATATAATTAAAGATAGCACAGTAAGAAACGATTTATGCAGAAAATGCCACAGCAAACCCGAAACTATACAACACATCACAAGAGCTTGTAGCACACTCACCCAAAACGATTACACTTATAGACACAATCAACTTGTTAACATTATACACCAAAAACTCGTAACTAACGCAGGATCCATACACACCATACTACAAATACTCACTTAGGGCTGTTTTAGAAAATCAAGCTTACAAATTATATTATGACCGCACCATAATTGGGTGTTTCTCACCAAATTTCGAAAGAGTCCCGAGTCATTAGTGCCGAGTCCTATGCATTAACTACATAAGTCTTTTTTTTATTTCAATGCTCACTGTCTACACCACTATTATTTGAAAAGAAAACGTATTACCTCTAAAGATAAAAAAGATATGGCTACTTTGTTACCGTGAAAGTCATTCTCTCACCTTGTCCCTTAGTTCAAAAACATTACTAAAATGCCTACTCATCTCTAATATATCAATATTCTTAATAATAAAATTATGCTAATATATTAGAAAGATGTTTGTTATTGTCTATAAAAGTTTCTATCATAAAACGACGAATTTATAAAATTGATAATTCAATTATAAATATGTCCCGCCAAAAAAAATCATTCCCTCACCTAGTTATTACTCTGAGCCCTCACCCTATTACGAATATTCGATTTCTGAATGTATCGAACGATATTTAGGAACGCAACCTTAAGTTTTTAGTACCTGCAACACTCTCAACTGATTCAAAATGACGATTTCTTCTCAACCGTAGGTGAGTTTGTGCAAAAACATAATATGTAAAAAATAGTTAAGAGTTACATTTATGGCGATCATTACCTCACGCTGCATGTATGCATTTTAGTATATATGTATATAATTTGTTGTTTTTATGCGTTTTTGGGAGTAAAATCCATATTCGAAATGTAGCAAGCAATTTGAGGTTATGTGCCGGTGTTTTTGTAGCTTTAGCAAAAATTCGTCATTCCCTCACAGTCATTCCCTCACTCACACACAAACAATATTAAAAAGTGAAGGAATGACAATTGTATGAGGGAATGATTTTTGCATATAAAATTGTTCTCATTTCATAGTCTTTTTAAAGTAATTTTTCTACATGTTATACACAAAAATATGGAGGACCATAATTTTTAATATACCTCATTATAGTAAAACTTTTTCTGCAAAAAAAATTGATATAATATTTATATTTTTTTTTAATGAAATGCATAATGAAATTTCGAAATTTGATAAGAAAATTACAGAGCATACAATATTTATAACAATAGACCCGATATAACACTTGTTGATAAAGAAAACAAACACACATACATAATAGATATAGGTAGCAGCCCCAAACACCAATAATATACAGAAAACTATTACCGAAAAAATCAGAAAATACACAGAACTACAAGGAGAAATTACCAGGGTCTGAAAAATGAACAGAGTAACCATAGTACCAATAGTGGTATCAACATCTGGTATCATCCCGAAACAACTTTTTATCAGTTTAAATACAATCAATCTCTCCAAATATACATATCTTACACTTCAGAAAGCAGCTATATTAAACACAAATGTCGCATAGTACGGAAATTCCTACAATTAGATTTAGACCATAATTTCAATGCAGTACAAAACATTTAATTTATACATTCAAACTTAAATTCTCACCTACCAAGGTGACACCCGTGAGACTTTAAATAAAATACCAGGTTCTAGGAACCTGAGAAAATAAACATTAAAAACAAAATAATAATAATTCCAGTAAGGTGCTGGTAGGGATCTTGATCGTACTTCCGGGATTGTCCTGATAGCCGTGGAATACCGCTTCACTCCTTATAAGCACCTCAGCAGGGCTAACATGACAAGCGCGAGATCGCAATTTTTGTCGTTTTGTCGTAATTTGTCTACGATTCTGACGTCATTCTAATCCCTAACATGACCGTAAACGACGAGATAACTGGAAAAAGGCACTTTGACATTTTCTATATATCGCGCGAGAGACCAATGTTGCAAATTATTAAAAACAAATCATTTTTATGATAACAACATTGGTTTCAGATACCGTTTCATTCATTCCATGGTGCCGATTCACTTGTCACAAATGCCTCGAAACTAGACTAAAAATCACCAAAATTTTTATTTTTCTTTTGCTTATATCTCGAAAATGGTGTGTCCTATCGCAAAAATAATGAAAATTTCGACCCCCTTTAGGACACCCCTAAACCCCTAACACTCAAAATGTAGGTAATATTTTTTCTTATTTTCCATACAAAAAGTGAAAAATTCCATATAAAAACGTCGTCGGTCCAGTAAAAATAGTAGTTTAAAACAAAGTATTTAATTAAATAAATAGATAAAATAAACAAAAAAAAAAAAAAAGTATAATATACTTTTTTTTTTTTTTTTGTTTATTTTATCTATTTATTTAATTAAAATCTGCGATTTAGTCGTATTTACTCGTCCTCGATTTTGATGACGAGAAGAGTAGACAAAATTATTATACAAAAAAAAAACTCGAAAATAGCATAGCAGTTTCATAATTACAAAAATTAAATTAAATAATTTAAATCATAATCTTTTTATACTTGATTAAATGTTATTTCCCTTATTTATTTATTTTATATAATATATAAAATAAATAAATAAGGGAAATAACATTTAATCATTTATATATTATATAAAATAAATAAATAAGGGAAATAACATTTAATCAAGTATAAAAAGATTATGATTTAAATTAGTTAATTTAATTTTTGTAATTATGAAACTGCTATGCTATTTTCGAGTTTTTTTTTTGTATAATAATTTTGTCTACTCTTCTCGTCATCAAAATCGAGGACGAGTAAATACGACTAAATCGCAGATTATCTCGTGTTGAATCGTCAAAAATCGAAATAAATAAGGTGCCATGTTAGGGTTTGTCGAAAAAACATCAAGTTTGACAGAACGAGTCGACTATTTTGTATGGCAGCGCTGTCAGAAAACGAATAAAGTGCAGAAATAGACGACAATTACTCGCGCGAGAGAGAAAAATTGTTGCGTGTGTCATGTTAGGCCTACAGGACATGTTGCCCCCTTGTCGCTACGACACTCTGTGCTAGCGACCGTTTTCGGGGGCCCATTATTGAGTGTGCAAGTCACCCCCTGCCATTTTATCCGTGTATACTATAACATTGATCAGGCAGGGGCCATAGTCCTTCCATAGTTCCAGGTCACCAGTCAACTTTAGCCACCCAAACCCATAGTCTAATATATTTGTCTCCATATCCTGCAATAGTCTATCTACACCAACCGGGGGTTGTCCTTGGGTGCACTTGCATAGTGCATACAGGGATAATCGTCGGTTTGGTGCCTCATTTCATTATAATGTGTAACGGGCCTCTGCGAGTTGCCTTCCAAAGGTCCGGAACGCCAGGGTTCCGAGAATAGTAAAAAATCAAAATAATAATAATTAATAAAGCACATTTTGTAAAAAGACGGGTCATACGGAAGATAGTCTGTTGTTTTGCCAAGGAAAGATCGGCACCACGAAACAAACGTAGTGTTAACCAGGCCCAGAAATGAATGGCGGGGGTTAGAGGTAATGGAAACTCCAAGCATAGCCAAGACTTTCAGCCTTCTGTTGAGACCCATTGTGAGCCACCACGTTTCAGTGGCATAGGTCATCATGATGACCTATGCCACTGAAACGTGGTGGCTGACGTACGTAAACGTACTGGCACTAATAGGAATAGTATTAAGCTTAAGTTGTGCAGATCAGTGAGTGGCGGCAAGAGCCTTGAGCTGATCGTGGGAGTGGAGAGGAGAGTCCGGCGGCAGCAACTCTGTGGAGGGCGACTCCCCGAAGCCGCTGTCGGCGTCGGCCGGCTCGACGTGCTCGCTCAGCAGCGCCGGGCGCAGCGCCAGCGGCCACGCCGCCAGGTACGCCGCCACCTCCGCCGCGCTCGGTCGCCGCTCCGCCGCGCGCGCCCAGCATAGCCGCACCAGCCCGCGCCTGCAACACGTTCCGTCAGACTGTGCTCGCCCCGCGTACCCAGGCGTCTACCCCCTACCCGCACACTTACGTCTGCGGCGTAGCGTCCAGTGGCAGCGGCGGAGAACCGCCGGCCGCCACGTACTCCAATACGCGCAGCGGCGACATGGTGCCGTAGGGCCGCACGCCTAGAGTCACCAGCTCCAGCATTAGCACGCCGAGCGCCCACACGTCGGACGCGGCCGAGAACACGCCGTGCGCGAGGCTCTCGGGTGCCATCCACAGCACGGGGAACAGGCCACGGCGCCGGCACGAGTACTCGGGCACGCCGTCCGCGCCGGACACAGTGTCGCGCGCCATACCGAAGTCGGCCAGCTTCAACGAGCGTCGCACGTCAACCAGGCAGTTGGCGGCGCGCACGTCTCGGTGCACTACGCCGCGTACGCTGAGGTACTGCAGCGCCTCAGCAGCCTCGCGCGCCAGACGCGTCAACGCCTCGGCAGACACGTGGTCCGCCTCACCTCTTTCCGACGGCTCCTCTGAGCCCTCGCCTTCCACCAGGTGGCGACGCGCGTGCAGATACCCCAGAAGGTCGCCGAAGAACGCCAGCTCCATGAGCACCAGCGGTGGCCCGTCTGCGATGCACACGCCGACCAGTCGCACGATGTGGGCGTGGTCGAGAGAGGCGATCGTGCACGCCTCGCGGAGAAACTCGCTCTCCTCGGCCGGCGCGGCGTTGTCGCGCAGAGCCTTCGCGGCGATGTAGCGCTGGGCGTGGGCAGGCTCACGCAGTCGCGCCAGGCGCACGCTGCCGAAGCGGCCCGCACCAAGCTCCTCGTGCAGCTCCAGCGCAGTGCGCTCTACGAGGTACGCGGCCAGTACGGTGGTCACGTGCCGGCGCCGCGTGATTACTTGGATCTGTTGCTCCTGCAGCAGGCGCGCGAGGCGACGGTGCAGTGCGCGGCGCGCCAGCAGCACTGCGCCGAGTATCAGCACCAACAGCAGTAGCGCGCAGGCGCACGCGAAGTCATGACATGTGGGGTCGAACTTGTCGCCAGAGCGCACGATGCAGCCCGAGGCGCCGTCGTCGTGCGGCAGGTCGGCGGGGCGCGAGTAGTTGGCGCGCGCCTCGCTCTTGCCGCGCACGACGCCACTGGTCGCGTTCACGCGCCACGTCGCAAGCCGCAGTTTGTACTCGCTTCCGCACCACTGGTCCACGAACACAAAGGCCTCCTCGAGCGAGCGCTTCTTGTAGTGTAGACGCTGACTGAGGCCTGCGATAGGCATTTTGAAGAGACTTTCTTCGAGTGACCTAAATGAATAAATATGTTAAAGAGAATCAACATAAATTAATCTCGCCTGGAGACCGGTTTCCACTATGTGCGATAAAACACCGGCCAAGTGTGAGCTGGACTCTCACACGAAGGGATTCGTATTGTTTATTTAGTTCATATAATTGTAAATACTAAACGAAGAATATTTTTCCCTCAGACTAAATAAAATCTGTCAAGTGCGAGTCAGACTCGCACACGAAGGGTTCCATACCATGTCGTACAAGATTTATAATACTTTCGTAAAGGTAACAACAGAGACGCTATAAAAAAACAAAGATTTGTAAAGAAATTGTCTAATTTTAATGAAAAAATGTTGTTGTGTTAAAATATAGGTGTAGGAGTATATTTCATTTATTTTAAGAGAAAAATATTAAGTTAACTTTATCCAGTAACATGTATTAACAAACAAACAAAGTTATTTATTTGCTACTAACATAGTATTAGTAGGTATAAATAGGTATATATGGTAGGTAAGCAGGTAGATATGTAGGGTAGGTAGGGTAGGTTAGGTACCTACCTACCCTGGTAAGAAGGGTAGGGTAGGTAGGTAGGTTAGGTAATTAGGTAGAAATAGGTAATTAGGAAAGGTAGATGCGCCGTAGATAAGTACTTAGTGCTAACTGTGCGAAGCCAGGCCGGGTAAAGCTAGTTACTTATAAATAAAAGGATTTCTCTTGCTACATCAGACTATATTGTACAAAATAGAATGTAAGTGTACGCCAAATTTTAATTATAACTGTGCGTTTGCACTGGCGAAACCTTCACAACAAAACATGTTGGAATCTCTATTTTCTGTCAATTTTTCATGCAATGTTTGACAGGAACTAGAGATTTCAACATGTTTTGTCGTGATGTTTCGCCAGTGCAAACGCACGGGTCAATACAGGTATTTATTTACGTTATTTTTGATAGTCATACAGAAATCTATTATTTCTTACTTATTATTTTTACACATCCCATCGGACTATGAGAGTGAGGGAAGAGAGAGTGCACCCGTGTCTGCGCACACACTTGTGCACTATAATATCTCCCGCGCCGAAGGCCAGTCTCCGTTGAGATTGGCCGCCGTGACCGAATATTTTTACACCAATAATTTTTCTCAATATGAAATTGTATCCACAACGGTTTAAGGTAACTGAATAGTACACTGTATGTGCCAGCATTCAATGTTACTGAATATATTGTCTATTGGAGTGTAGTTTTAACATGAGGTACACACATCAACACCGTATAAGGATACTTTGAAAAAAGTCGATAAAGTTCTTAAACTCAAAAAATACTGGCCGGTTTTAAAATCTTGTGAAGAAAGTTTATTTTGTAGACCTTTTTGGATGATCGAAATTTAAATGATCGAAATAGTATATGCTGCCATGATAGTAGGTACTTACTAATTCCATGTCATTACTCCGACTATTAAATAGTTATCTGTGGAATTTATATCGCATAATATTAGCATGAAATACAAAATTATTACTTTAAGTTGCAGAAAATCGCCCATATTATATAAAATACGTTATGAATCGGCGTTTTTAGTATATGTTGATTATAAACAGTATATGTTACATGATACACACAAGTTTCAAATTCCTAATTTGTTTAGTTGTTGAGATAGAGCTCGTACAAAAATGGTCTAAAACAGACAACTTCTACGGCCCCCTAATTCATCATTTTTGAAGATAAAAACAAATAAAAATTATATTTATTCTCTACTCGATGAGCTCTAGAAAATGATACCCCACATGCCAGGGTCTGATATTTTTTTTTTCAAAATTTAATTTTATTGTATGGCGAACCCCCTTTAATTTTTAATTTTATTATTTGTTGCTCTTGCGGCAATAGAAATGCTCAATCTGTGAAATTTTCAACTGCCTACTTATTACGGTTCATGAGATAGAGCTCGCTGACAGACAGACGGACAGCGGAGGCTTATGAATAGGGTTCCGTTGGTCACCCTTCGGGTACGGAACCCTAATAAAAAACCAAGACATAGAGGTGTTAACAGTGACGTGAGGTCGGTTTCGTAAACATGTGTGTACTTTATGTTATAACGAATTTATTTATTTATGTTGTAGATACTTCATGTTGAATTTTTTTATTTACACATTGTGTGTACTTATTCAATTTCAAATTAATTTATTAATTTTGTTAACATAGGGTATTATTATACAGATGTTATATACTCGTACAAAAATGTTGATCCATAAAATACAATAGACGATGTATATGTACAGTAACTTAACTAACTAACTGTAACCAACTGTTACTGGTTTGCTTATCGCACTGATAATGATCCTGGCCGAGGTGGGCCGATAAGCGATCTTATATAAGTGGGGTTAAGCGGATTAAGTTACTAAATAATACATCGTCTATTGTATTTTATAATAGTATTCCGCAAAGTCACGCCCGAGTCAATTAACCATGTTGATCCATACTATGTCCCGTCAGAAGGCATACAAAATAACTTAGAATCGAAACAAAATAAAATATATAATAGTGTTTTATTTCAGGCAAAATACCCATACATATAGGTACAAAGTGCTGTTGTGCATCCTCGTCTATCAGGAGGCTGTTATTGTCCAAATTGAAATTAACATTTTTGAACACTCGGGCGTACTGCACTGCACCTATCATAAGTTCGAAAAATATTTGACCGAATTTCATTTCACCTAAAACTTTTCAACTATATCTGGTGGTTGTATTAAGGTCTAATATTGCTTGTTCTGATTTAGAATAAATGAAATACGTGGTGTCTGAACGCAGGTATATTTGCGACTAATTTAATACTAATAAAAGTAATGATTTTAAAGGCGGCATGTGGTAAACATATAGCTAGGTAGTTATGTGGATATGTGACTTGCGTAGCAACGAAGACAATTTTCAATCTAACATACCTCCCACCAAAAGGACTTTAGTGCTTTTATAATCACAATTAAGTTCTAATAAGTACCTAATCATCTAAACAATCAAGTACCTAATTCCAAATTGACAGTCTAAAGCCCAAAATATGACAATCGTAAATTAATTAAATTCTAAATATGCATACTAAAATAATTCACAATATTATCTCAATAATTTAAGAGAAATTAAGTAGAATCGACTGGTAATGCACATAACTTAGTAATAGTTCTCTTTGTTATAGAACCTCCACTTTTCACACTATACACCCTCGTGTTACCATCCATGCCTGGATGTTTATCTGTAATTCGTCCTAAGGACCATTTGCAGGGTGGTTGATTTTCAGTCTTGATCAACACAATATCTCCTATTGCAAATTCCTTCTGTTTCTTCATCCATTTAGGACGCTGCTGAAGCCTGGTCAGATATTCCTCTTGCCATCGTCGCCAAAAGTCTTGAAGAACCTTTTGTGTATGTTGCCAGCGTGACAAATTATGAACCTTCACAGCTTGCAGATCAGGCGAGGGTACCACAATCGGTGGTTCTCCAATTAGAAAATGACCAGGAGTTAATGGGTCTAAGTTTTCTATGTCAGTGTTATCTATTGGGCACTGCGGGCGTGAATTCAGACAGGCTTCTATCTGGCATAATATTGTGGTCATTTCCTCGAACGTCAGGTGAGTTGTAATAATACGTTTTAGGTGGTACTTAATCGACTTCACGCCTGCTTCCCACAATCCTCCAAAATTTGGAGTATATGCTGGAATAAAGTGAAATTGTGTGCCATCTGTTGCTAGCGTGGATGTAATTTCGCCTGTCATCTGTGCTTCACTCCACAATTTATGAAGTTCTCTGCTTGCACCCACGAAGTTTTTACCGTTATCACACCACAGGTGGCCACATTTACCCCTTCTGGCAACGAAACGTCGAAAGGCTGCTATAAATGCCTCTGAAGTGAGGTCTCCAACTAGCTCTATGTGGATTGCTTTGGTGGACATGCATATGAAAATGGCCACATATGTCTTTTTAGTTTTGTTGCCTCTTCCTTTAGATATCAGCGTTTGAAACGGCCCTGCGAAATCTACACCGCTATGCAGAAACGGTCTCGTCGGTGTTACTCTTTCCAACGGTAAGTCTCCCATTATTTGTCCCTTCGGTGTGGCATTCATTCTAGCACACTTCATGCATTTGTGAATATATTTCTTCACCAGTGATTTAGCTCTTATAACCCAGTATTTATAACGTAAGTGACATAACATTAACTGTACTCCGCCATGAAGTGTTTTCTCATGTTATCTCATCAGCAATGATTAACCGTACCAGCGCGTTTCTATTTCCCAAGATCACAGGATTCTTCTGATCATCAGGTAAGTTTATAGTATGTCTTAAGCGACCGCCGCCCACCCTGAGTATATTTTTCTCATCTAAGTATGGATTTAGGCATCGTAGCTGGCTTCTTTTCTTAACTTGTTTCCCTGTTTTTATTCTATCAATTTCTTCTTTAAATTCTTCCTCTTGAGCCCTTTTAATGCAGATCTGTAGAGACTCTTCTAATTCTTGCGTTGATAAACTCTGATTTTTATTGGTAATATTCTTTTTATAGTTCAGAAATCTTCTACAGTAAGTAACCGCTTTTATTAAATCTGTTAATTTTTCAAAATTTTCAAATTGTGATATAAATGTTGTTTCAGGTTCTATAATCCGTTCTGCGTTCAGGTAAGTATTGATTTTAGTTTTCTTCATTTCCAAGTCTGTTTCTGTTTTTTCATGTTTAATATTTATTTTTGTTTCAGATAGCCAGCCCGGTCGGTGCCACCATAAGTTACATTTTTTCAAGTCGGATAACAACATTCCCCTGGATGCCACATCAGCGGGATTTTCGTGTGACTGAACATGGAACCAGTGCTTGTTATTTATATTTTCAACAATTTCGACCACACGGTTTGCAACGAAGGGTTTCCACCTGTTAGGTTCGCCACTAAGCCATGCGATAACAATTGAAGAGTCACTCCATGCGTACATTCTTGTTGTCGGTATCCTCATTGATTGTCCAACTTGTTTCATTAATTTTGAAAGAAGTAGGGCACCACAAAGTTCTAGACGAGGTAACGAAATGGTCTTCAGTGGTGCTACTCTGGTTCTGGCAGCTATCAGTCTTGTTTTAATCTTGCTGTCTGGAGTTTCTATTCTAATATAAACGGCAGCTGCATATGCACACATTGAAGCATCGCTGAATCCGTGAATTTGTATTTTGTCATTGTTAACAGTCATCGTACCAAGCCATCTCTCTATTTGTATTTCAGTTATGTTAACGAGGTCTGATCTTATTTCTCTCCATTCTTGTTCTAATGTGTCACTTACTTGTTCATCCCAGTTAACCTTTTCAAGCCAGAGCTTTTGTATTAATATTTTAGCCATAACAGTACTCGGTGCTATCCAACCAAGGGGATCAAACACTCTTTGTATATCAGACAATATGTTTCGCTTTGTTATGGACTCGGTTCTAGGTGTAAATTTAAGATTGTATTGAAACCGATCTGTTTTTTAATTCCATTCAATTCCCAATGCTTTGAGAGTACCATCGAGGTTTAAATCAATATGTGCTTTTACAGATCTTTTATCTTCTTCTATATACTTCATTAAATCGATACTATTTGATGCCCATTTCGTAAGTTGGAAACCACCTCTTTCTAGTGTGGCTGATAATTCCTTAGAAAGTGTCATAGCTTCAGCTACTGAGTCTGTGCCAGATAAAAGATCATCCATGTAAAAATCCTCGTTTATAGTTTGTGAAACAAGAATATTATTTTTTGCTTCGTCTTTGGCTACCTGTTGGAGCGTTCTAACGGCCAAATATGGTGCAGACGCTGTACCAAAGGTGACTCTGAGCAATCGGTATTCTTCCAAGGTATCAGATTCCTGCTGCCTCCACAGGATTCGCTGAAATTCTGCGTCTTCTTTAGTCACTAATACTTGGAGGAACATCTGTTTTATATCTGCCATAAAACAGACCTTTTTCATGCGCCATCTCATCAAAATGTGTCTCAAGTCTTCTTGTAGCTGAGGACCCACAAGTAACTCATCGTTCAACGAAACGTTATTTGATCCTCTACACGACGCATCAAATACAACGCGTGTTCGCGTAGACTCTTTGTCAGATCTGACAACAGCGTGGTGAGGTAAGTAGACAGCTCTTATATCCTTTTCCTTATCAGATACCTTCTCAAGGTATCCTTGTTCTATAAACTCATTAATAACTTTACTATATTATTTTTGCAGGTCTGGCGATTTCCTGAACTTTCTTTCTAATTGTGTAAATCTATGTGTTGCTATCGATTTTGTGTTACCATCTGGTGATTGTGGACTGTATGTATTAAATGGTAATTTTACAATGTACCTTCCCCTTTCATTTCTAGTAGTTGTCTTTTCGTATACTTCTTCACACAGTTGTTCTTCCTTTGTTAAGTCTCTTTTAGTGTCTACGTCAATTTCCCAAATTGATTTCAACATGTCTTCTACGTCAACTGAATGATGCATGACAACATACTGGTTTTGGTGTGTTATATTTACTTTTCCAAAAAGAATCCAACCCAGGCTGGTTTCCTGAGCGCTTGGTGTGCCTGGTGGACCTTTGATTAGGTTGTTTTGCAGAATTTCGGCATATTCTTTTACACCCAAGAGCAAATCTATAGACCCTGGCTTGAAGTAAATTGGATCAGCCAGGTTGAGGTCTTGAATGTGTGCCCATTCTTGTTTATTGACTGTTTTGGTGGGTATCTTGGTGGTCAGTTGCTTGGACATTACATACGCCTTGATCGGTAAACAATAGTTTCGGTCCAATCGTGATCGTATTTGTAGCTGTACCACGTGTTTTATATCAGTCTTCTGGGATCCCACCCCTATAATGCTTGCTTTTAAAGGTTGTCGTTCGAGCTTCAACAATTGAGTCGCCTTTTCGCTAATAAAAGCTGCCTCAGAACCTTGATCTATCAGCGCCCGCAGTAAAATGGTGTGACCTTGCTCGCTTGTTGCTTCCACTACTGCCGTTGCTAAAAGTGCCGCTACTCTCTGCTTAGTACTGAAATGCGACGCTATCATTGTGTTGACTTGTAATGCTTGCTCTTCTTCTACATGTGTTACAGCTGGAGGTGAGGTGACCGATGATTCTCCAAGCTGCTTGGTCTTGTTTTCATGCAAAAGGGAATGATGGCGCCTCTTACAAATACGACAAGATACTGGCACTTTACATTTAAATGCCGAGTGTCCTGGTACTAAGCAGTTAAAACATAATTGTTTGTTTTTCACAAATTCTCTTCTTTCAGTAGGTTCCTTCTTGCTAAATTCCTTGCAATGACTTAAACTGTGACTTTCTTTGCACATCACACAAACTTTCTCCGTAACTGGTGCGGCAACATGACATGAACGCTCCCTTATTGTTTTATTGTCCTTTGATGTACTATTTTGATTTGTTAATTCTAGGGTGCGGAACTTCGATTCTAAGAACTTCTTCAAATCACTCCAAGTAGGTAAGTTTTCGGTTTCTTCTTTATATGCATGTTCTTCCCAGTTCTTGTGCGTCTCTGGGTCCATCTTCTGTACTAGAAGATATATAAGGAATGGATCCCAAGAGCCGACATCAATATTTAAATTATTAAAGTTGTTAATGCACTCTGTGGTTGTATCTAACAACCCCTTTAACTGAGAAGCTGATTGAGAAGTCATCTTCTTTTGGTTGAATAACCTTTTCATAGAATGATTCAAAAGTAAGCGTTTGTTGCCGTATCTCGTTTTCAAAATATCCCATGCATTTACATAATTGTTATCAGTTACCTGTATATGCTTCAATAGTGATTCGGCTTCTTGAGTAACACTAGTTTTCAAATAGTGAAGTTTCTGGACATCGCGAAGCGAAGTGTTATTGTGCACCAGCGAGATAAACAAATCTTGAAAAGTTTGCCATGATTCATAATTACCGGAAAACTTCGGTATCTCGATCCTCGGCAGGTGCACGAGGTTATTTTGTGGACTCGTGCAGTCGAAACTACTATTTGGTGATTTTGATTCCACCACTGATGGTTCAGATAACGAAATAACCATGTCTTTTAAGTCACCTTGAAGCACGTTAAACAAATCTTCATAAATAAAAAATTCTTCATGCAAAAAATATGGCAATGTTCCTTTGGCGTTATTTTTACCAAGTCTTTATGCGCACATTTAAACGTATTCCAATAATCTTCAATTATTTTCATACGTGCTTCAATATATCCTCTTGTTATGCGTGCTTTAGGACATTTCTTTAGGTTAGATTGTGTTTTCCGTAGTAGGTTTGCAGTATCTTCTAACACGGAGAGAAGTTTCTGTTGTTCTTCAGTCGTACTCATTTTTCACGTAAACAAACTTGAATGCTGCTGATACCCGATGTATAAAGTAGTCACTGATTAATTACTACAATAGTCTTCGTACTACTGCGTAGTAAACAACTTGCTAATTCTCGGAATCCGATGCGCACAAAAAAAAGGTCGCCTTATCGCTCCTGTGGAATGTGGGCCTTTTGTTCTCTCGGTAAGCGACCGTACTGGATGTATCCGGCTCGAAGGACCATATGGTGGTTGTATTAAGGTCTAATATTGCTTGTTCTGATTTAGAATAAATGAAATACGTGGTGTCTGAATGCAGGTATATTTGCGACTAATTTAATACCTTAGAATAATAACGCATAGAAGCCGCGTCTAGTACAAAACACGAGCGATATCGTGTGTCCAGTTCATTTTGTTTGTGTGCGTGAGCCGAATGTGTCTACGTTCCGCAAACGCACACAAGTATAGCTTTCAGTGATACCATTACCAGGCCGTTACCCACAAAAATATGGGAAAAGGACCAAACCAAGACAAGTATTTTATGTTCTCAGGAACTGGAACTTCATTATTTTTCACATACATTATTATAAAATCCTTACATATTGTCTGTCTGAAGCTGAACGCGATAAACTCAAAAACTACTGAACAGATTTTCAAACGGTTTTCACCATTGGACGGAGTGATCATGCGGAAGGTTTTAGTATATAATGCATTAAGGTTTTGTGTAAATTAGCTGAAATATAACAATTATTGTTGAAGATGTCGGAAAAAATCATGTCGACTGGGAGCTTTACTGGCGTGCGCCGCGTAAGCCGTGAGAGATAAATCAAATTTATGTTCTAGAGTATTGTATACCAAAAAAGTCCGCGATGGCATATATCTATCTTGTAAGGATGACCCACAGTAACCATTTTATCCTTTAAAATTTTATAATATTTTCATTGTTATTTCCGAAGCTATTTTGACCGGTATCATGTTAATCCTTATCCAATAAAATATGTTATTTAAATTGGGCATTCAATTTCGATTCAAATATGCCTTCACATCACATCATTTAAATGAATAGTTTAAGAGATATCACAGTTTGAAAATTACGCGTAACAACCAGTATCCTATTTACAAAGACTAATATAAAATACCTAATGACAAGTTAGTTTCTCGAAACTGGCAAAATGTTTTATCGTATTCCATAAGGTAGGTAGTAAGGTACCTACATCAAACACATTTTTTTTTGCTAAACCAAAATAAGAACAAAATTGAAAGCAATGTGGGTATTTTTTTCCTCACAAATAGCAACACTGTATTGTGATAAGTTAGGTTAATAAAATTTTTGTTTGATGATCGATTTACGTAAAAATAATGTATAAAATCTAAGTATTTACTTGAGAAAATTAATTTGACCACATTTTGTCTTGTTTTCCTAGTGCTATGACATCTCTTCACGCTACAAACTGTCATTTTCAATTATTTTAAATTATTTATTCGCGAGCTGTGTTCGACGGAACGTGACCTTGAGTACTGACGGCTCGCCGAGAGAAGTTAGCCACTATGGCTAAGTTTTAGTTGCCTCACTTTTTGCACTCGTACTAGGTTTCTATGCGTTATTATTCTAAGTTTAATACTAATAAAAGTAATGATTTTAAAGGCGGCATGTGGTAAACATATAGCTAGGTAGTTATGTGGATATGTGACTTGCGTAGCAACGAAGACAATTTTCAATCTAAAAATATCATTTTGATTTTTTTCGTTACTCCGACGTTTCATTTGGTCGAAAAACTTTTTACCGAAGTTACACTTAGCCGAAATATCATTAAATGTTATTTCGGCTAAGTGTAACTTCAGTAAAAAGTTTTTGAATTTTTGTTACTTTAACAAATTTTGTTGAAGTAACAAAAATTCAAAAACTTTATTACACTGGCGTTATAGATTAAGGCAACAGTAACTAGTTTTAGATAGTTTAACCTACTATTTTGTTATAAAATTAATTGTTTAAATCGCGTTGAAATCTTTCGTATCTTATTTTTTTGGCACTTAATAAAACAGTATATTATGAACAAAAAAGGTTTTAAGTAGTCCCAGTAAGAAGCATGCCAACAATGATGCTTGCTTCAAGCATGCAGCATGCAAGTAGGCATGCAGCATGCAAGCAGCCATGCAGCGTGCAAGCAGGCATGCAACATGCAAGCAAGCAAGCAACATGCAGCAAGCATTGTTTCTGTCACGGCTCCGACGCTGCGGGGTTTGGGCGGCCCCACGCGATCTTATCGTCGCAGATGGTTTTAATGCTCACCTGCTCCTCAGCTTGCGGACCGCCCCACCCATCCGCGCCTACGCGGGCTTAAATTACACTCTAGGGGTAGAGAAGACTGTGAAATCGGTTTTGCAGCGATTCGTTTCTGTCACTAAATTTTGTAGCACAACATATTGACTTTTTAATTTAATGTTTTATTTTTATTTTATTTTACTTTATTGGGACATAAAACAGTTACACATTACAATTTAGGTGTGACAGAATAACTTAAAACTAGGTAAACGTGTAACCCATACAAATGTCCGCGAAATAATTGTTTCTAGATAGGTAGGTACCTACTTAGTAAAATGCGTGTATGTTGAAAATGCTTCCAATAATATTCTGTAAAATTTTGTTTCGGTGTGGTGAAAATATGGCAAATAAATCATTTGGCAAATGAAAAAAAATCAAAAGAGGCTTCGGCCGATAGCAAAAAGTTATAACGGAAAAGTTCTATGAGTAAAGACGTAAAAAACCTAGTTCTTTATTCACCTCACAAATAGAAATAGACCCGAAATTGCCCTAAACATAATTATGGTCCATAACGAGGCGGATTTATTGAGTGTGTGCATCAAGGCAATGGCGTCTAGCGTGGTCACTGTGAGAACAAGATTTTTCTGAGCGGATTATCTTTGCTAACATCGAGCGTTACAACAAATCATTAGCAAAATAATCATTCAAATCTTTTCTGTTTCGTGAGGATTTCTGAGTTTTTTACGTCTAAACACATTCAAAATTATGTTCGAGAAAAATGGAGGTGCTTCTAAACTATCACAAAGAGTTACTAGAAAATTTGAGGAGAGCGGAGAAAAACTACAAGAAAACAACTAAAGAACGGATCAAAAAACCATGTTTAGAGACCAGATTGGAGTATTTAGAACAGATGGACAGACTTTAAAGAATGAAAATATTTCACTGAAGTACTATGTACGAGGAGTTCGCGGAATCTTATGTATCATACAAGAGTTCGTTGAAGGAAGCCCTGCACTCTGCAGCCTTTTTATGAGTCATCGAGTGGAACATCGTCCGTAACACCGAAGTCACGTACGAGTGCTGGACACGTTGGTAGTGAGTAGGGCATGCAATACGTAACACCGAAGTCACGTACGAGTGCTGGACACGTTGGTAGTGAGTAGGGCATGCAATACGTAACACCGAAGTCACGTACGAGTGCTGGACACGTTGGTAGTGAGTAGGGCATGCAATACGTAACACCGAAGTCACGTACGAGTGCTGGACACGTTGGTAGTGAGTAGGGCATGCAATACGTAACACCGAAGTCACGTACGAGTGCTGGACACGTTGGTAGTGAGTAGGGCATGCAATACGTAACACCGAAGTCACGTACGAGTGCTGGACACGTTGGTAGTGAGTAGGGCATGCAATACGTAACACCGAAGTCACGTACGAGTGCTGGACACGTTGGTAGTGAGTAGGGCATGCAATACGTAACACCGAAGTCACGTACGAGTGCTGGACACGTTGGTAGTGAGTAGGGCATGCAATACGGGTTTACCGTTTTACCGGTAAACCGCCCATTTTGACGGTTAGAAAATTACCGGGAAAAATAAATGAAACCGGTAATTTACCGGTGTTTAATTTTGTCATTTATATTTTTATGGACAAAATTTTCATGTAATTGGTTCGAGTTTGAAGTCTACGTTGGCGTTCGTGACGTATGACAAGATTTATTTATTTTGTCTTTGTTTTTTGTGTGTGTCCAACGGTATTTGGTACAATCTACGATGTAAGTTTATATTAAATAAAAAGCTTATTATCACAAAGATTTTTTGATACTAGTCATCCACTTATTGTGTTAGACATGATTATTCATTTGAATGTACGAAAGTCAATGATAGGTTGATTATTTATTGTTGCCGAATGTACCTTTACTTCCGGTAACTCTTCGGAATCGTTGGCACCTAACTTAGGCCATTTAGACTAATTTTTTAATAAATAACTAAGCCCTGTCCACCACAACGCCATTGCTACTAAGCGTTTAGCATCTACTCCCCGTGTCCAGTTCCTTCCTATATTAATGCATGCATTGAGATGTACCTATAAGCAGTCGCAAATAAATCATCATTCAGTAAAGACGTTTGTTATTTTTCCAAAATACCGTTCCATTATCAAGAAGAAAGTGAACCTTAAGCACATAAACATATGGTCGAAATCGAACCGGATTAATTAGTGAATGGAACGGCTTGCGGACTCGGTGGGCGAATACAATACGGACCACATTCCATAGATAAGGATTGAAGTTGTTTACAAGTAATTATTGTACTTATGTGTAGACTATTATAAAAAAACTTATATAAAAAGTGGTTTATGACATTGCAACTGTATTGAACGTGTTTGTGCGAATAATACTACGTGGTCTATTTATTTTAATTCTGAAAAATGACGTGTACACCACGACAACAGCGGGGTGTGATGCCTTACTTTATTATAAGTACGAAGAAATGTATCTGTGTTTACAAGCGGATTTAACCGATCTTGTAACAAACTTGGAGTCACAACAGAGATTATTAGAAGCGTCTAACATGATTGTCTACTTAATCATTTTACGATGGCCAGCTACCGTTTGCTAAGCTACCGAGAATACAGTTGCCTACCTTTTAGTACCTTTTCGGGCAGATATGAAGAATGGCCTACGTATAAAGATATATATTTACAGCACTAGTCCATAACACTTCTATTAGCGATGTGCGTAAGTTGCATTATTTAAAGACTAGTGTTGCCGGAGAAGCAGAGATGTTATTACGACATACTCAAATTACGGAAAGTAATTATGCACCAGCATGGGAACTACTTCAAGGACGTTTCGGTAGCAAAAAGATGATTGTGTGTTCAGTTTTAAAGAAATTTTGTTGTCAGAAAAACATAAGCAACCCGTCAGCTACACAAATTAAAGCTTTGCTCGATAATACTGTAGAATGCATCAACAGTCTGTTTTTTTTTTTTTGCCTTTATAAAGTTTCACAATTGGTGATACTTTATTCACATTACAATCTAGCCTATTAGCTAATAAGTAATTTAAATATAACTTAAACTCCTAAGTAACTATAAAATTAAGAAATCGTCCAATAACGTCTTTCTTATTCACTATAAGTTAAGGGGAAGACACTTGATGCACGTGTTCTATAAAAAAGTTAGCACTTGCACTACAGGTACAGGTTAAGTTCACTTACACTGCACTAAACTAACTCAAACGGTTTTACCGTTTTTAGTCTTCGCACTTCAGTGTTGTCAAGGAGTTGGATCGCCTCAACATTTACGTGATGATGAAGTCTGTGTTCATGAGCTTCTGCATATTTTTGTATAACTGTGTTTACGACATCCATCTTGAGGTCCCGGTGGAGGTTACTATTTCTAATGTACCAGGGCGCATTGACTATATCCCTTAGTACTTTGTTTTGAAAACGTTGTACGATTTGACGATTGCTTGGGCTGGTGCAGCCCCACAGCTGAATACCATAGGTCCATACAGGCTTTAAAACATGTTTATATAACAACAGTTTGTTAGATATTGACAATGACGACTGTCTACCAAGTAGCCAATACATTTTTGTGTACCGAATATATAATTCTGCTCTTTTCTTTTTGACATGCTTTTTCCACGCAGTTTTGCATCTAGGGTCATGCCGAGATACTTAGCAGTATTCGCGTATGGTATTTGTTGGTTATTGATGAACACCGAGAAGTATTTTGGCTTTTTATTCGTGAATTCAATGTGGATAGACTTGCTTTCGTTCAGTTTGATACGCCATGTTGTAGTCCACTCATAGATACGATTGATGGAATTTTGAACTTTTTCTACAACTTTCTCGTGACTATTTCCAACAGCCATGTTCTGCTGTGGGGATCGGCAGCTGACGTAGATTCAATTTTCATTTTACAAAAGAGGGCAATCCGCGCTATCTATAAAATGGGTCCTCGCGAGTCCCTTAGAAACAAATTCAAAGAAATTGATATACTGACTCTGCCTTCTCTTTATATCTTAGAAAGTATTTTGTATGTTCGGAAAAACTTAGGACTTTTCAAAATAAGAAGCGATTTCCATGATTTAAATACACGTAGTAGACATGAAATTGTGATACCCAAAAGATTAACTAAAACAAACATGTCATTTCTTATAAACAGTATCCGCTTTTATAACAAGTTGCCAAAGTCGGTTACAGAACTTACCGATGGGAAGTTCAAAACCCACATCAAACGTGTCCTTATCAAGAAAGCATACCTATTATAAAAGGACATCATTCATTTTGGGCTAAATGTGAAAGTGCCGGCCAAACAAAAAAAAAGTTATATTCCGTTAGAACATGTTATTTTCTTCATTTTTCACTAAGGTACCAAATCTGTAGGGCCATTCCCTGCGCTGTTATACGTCTTTGTAAAATACTGTTTTCAGTATGTTTTAGTTAAGAGAATAACAGTAATCAAATTATAATAATAGCTTTTTATGGCAGTAATAATTACAGTCATCATCTTTTATTGTGAAACTAAGGTTCTAGGGTTATTCTCGACATAACTACAGTATGGGAAATAAAGTTTTTTTTTTATAGTACTTGTCTAAGCTGATTGAAATAGGTATCACTAGTATTAACTGGTTTTATGTCCATAAAACGCCACCGGCATGGAACAGAGGTGTGGTGGTACTCTTCTTTTAAAAGGGTGACATGCCCTGCTTAAGAACTATAGGCCCATCACACTTCTGACCCATATCTACAAGCTGTTTTCAAGAGTCATCACGAACCGTCTCGCGCGCAGGCTTGACGACTTGCAGCCTCCCGAACAAGCCGGATTCCGTAAAGCTTTTAGCACCGTGGACCACATACGTACGCTGCGGCAGGTTATACCTACAGAAGACCGAAGAGTATAACTTGCCTCTCTGCTTAGCGTTTGTGGATTACGAGAAAGCCTTCGATTCGATCGAGACATGAGCTGTACTGCAGTCTCTTCAACGGTGCCAGATCGACTATCGGTACATCGAGGTGTTAAAATGCCTATACGAAAACGCCACTATGTCAGTCAGACTCCACGACCACACCTCGAAACCTATCCTTCTGCGGCGAGGTGTGAGACAAGGAGACGTTATCTCTCCGAAACTATTCAGCGCTGCACTGGAGGATGTCTTCAAGGTTCTGGACTGGAAAGAACTAGGCATCAACATCAATGGCGAGTATATCACTTACCTTCGGTTTGCCGACGATATAGTTATCATGGCTGAGACCATGGAGGACCTCAGTATACTGCTCGATGACCTCAGTAGAGCCTCCAAAAGAGTGGGTCTTAAAATGAACATGGACAAGACAAAGGTCATGTAACACCCACTCTCATAAAGATCGGAGACGCTATGCTCGAAGTTGTAGACGAGTATGTTTACCTAGGACAAACAGTCTAGCTAGGTAGGTCCAACTTCGAGAAAGAGGTCAAGCGTCGAATCCGACTCGGCTGGGCAGCGTTCGGGAAACTACGCAATATCTTCTCGTCCCAGATACCACAGTGTCTCATGACGAAAGTCTTTGACCAGTGCGTGTTGCCAGTGATGACTTATGACACTGAAACGTGGTCGCTCACAATGGACCTTATCAGAAGGCTAAAAGTCACCCAAAGAGCAATGGAGAGGGCTATGCTTGGAGTTTCCCTACGTGATCGAATCAGAAATGAAGAGATCTGCAGGAGAACCAAGGTAACCGACATAGTCCGAAGAATTCAGTCCAGATGGCCGATGGGGCTGAAAGATTCTGGAGGGGCGACCGCGTACCGGAAGACGTAGCGTTGAAAGGCCTCCCACAAGATGGACCAATGACCTAGTAAAAGCCGCAGGAATCCGCTGGATGCGGGAAGCACATAATCGATGGAAGTGGCGGGGCTTGGGGGTGGCCCAGCAGTGGACGTCTTTCGGCTGATATGATGAAATAGACCTAAAACCAGTTAATACTAGTGATAACTATTTCAATCAGCTAATAATAGAACTGTCGAAAAAAAAAAACTTTATTTCTCATACTGTAGGTATGTGGAGAATAACCCTAGAACCTTAGTTTCACAAAAGATGATGACTGTAATGATTACTGCCATAAAAAGCTATTATTATAATTAGATTACTGATATTCTCATAACTAAAACATACTGAAAACAGTATTTTACAAAGACGTATAAAAGCGCAGGGAATGGCCCAAAAGATTTGGTCCCATAGTGAAAAGTGAAGAGAATAACATGTTCTAACGGAATATAACTTTTTTTTTGTTTGGCCGGCACTTTCACATTTAGCCCAAAAATGTATGGACCGTGAATGTTCTCCTTTAAAGACTACGTTGAAGACAAAGAAGTTTGGCAATAATTACCTCTGCACATGTGGCTTCCCTGGTACCTCATTAACGGTAAAATATGTAAGAGTATATTAACTGCTCCCAAATTACCATGTTAATATTTTTGTTTTATTTACATTCTTCCTTGACATAATCATAATTTTATTTGACATTATATACCTACTATTTAATTTTCAACTCTTTATTAGTGGTTTTTGTGGACATGTTAATTATTCAGATTTGTTACAGTTGTAATAGCAATCATGTCATTTCGTTTAAAATAGGTTTTTTTTTTTTTTTTTTTATTTATCTTGTTTATAGATTCTTTTCTATTTTGTGAATGTGAGAACGCTCGCGCTGTAAGCTTAGTGGACTGTAGACTTGTTGACCATCTTCTACATATTTTGTTAAGTACTTGATACTTGTTGAAAGACCACACTGTCCTCGCATACCTAATAACACTGTTTTTTTTTGTTGAAAATATTGCAAAACCCAATTATTTTTAAAAGAGTAACCGTGGAGTTTCTTGCCGGCTCTTCTCCATAGGAAACGACCAATTGGAAAGGTGTAAAGTTCACTCATACACCATAGAAAAGGAGGATCCTCCGGCCAGACGGGTGTTATGTCTGGCGGGCAACTGCCCGTAAGATTAAATCAAAGCGTTTATTGCAAACCATAATGTACAATTACAGGTGGTAAATAAAAAAAAATAGAAACAATTATGGACCCTGTCGGGCACAGCAAATTTATAAATAGGTTGAGAGAGGAAGAGCGCTTTATTAATTTTCATGAATTATTTATATCCTATTACCTATGTATTTATATGTATTTCCATTCATTCGATTATTCTATAATATTTTATATGCAGGTCTATCCATTCATTTATTATTTATTTAACTATATTTAATATTTCTTATTTGTTTACTCGCTTAAAAATGTGTTTATTATTATTAAAGTAGTATAATTATTAAGTATTATAGTATTATTTATTTTTATTATTTTACTTATTAAAATATTTCTGTTATTCATGATTATGTATTATTATTATGTATTATTGTTATTAAATTTATCCGTTAATATTATTCTATATTCTATTATCTATGTACCTATTTATATTTCCATTCGTTTACTTATTCTATTAATATTTTATATGGAGGTCTATCTGTTCATTTATTATTTATTTAATTATATTTAATATTGCTTATTTCTTTACTCGCTTAAAACTTGTTCATTATTATTAATGTAATATAATTATTTATTATTATAGGATTTATTTTTGTTATTTTAGTTTATAGAAAATTAGTAATAATACTAATATTAAGGTGGTTAGAAATAATAGTTTAAACTAGTCAGTAAGACAACAGAAGGTACCAGTAACAATGTTCTTAATGTCACTATCAACAAGGTATCTTCTGGCACTCAATTAGTTAATTGTAAAAAAGGGGCTAAGCAGAATTCCTTGAAATTGTTTCATCAAAATATTCAAGGTTTTTCTTCCAAGCAATTAGAATTTGAATTGTTTTTAGAAAAAACAATGTTTGATATTATTTGTATAACTGGACACTGGTTGAAAGATTATGAAATGCTAATTAATTTTGAAAATTATAGTGTGGGCAGTTGTTTTAACAGAAAATCCATGTTACGTGGAGGTTCACTAATCTTAATTAAAAATTGTATAAAATCTAAGACTCGTAATGACATAGTAGAACTATCTGTGGAACATAGCATTGAACTGTCCTGTGTTGAGCTAGATAAGCATTTTATAGTGTGCGTATACAGACCTCCAAATTATCTAAACTACTCTATATTTGAGTCAGTAATGGAAGAGGAATAAAAGAAGAAAAATAAAACTATTTGCCCTAAGTTTGTATTCAGTGACTGGGTAACTAAAGGCATCAGGAAAAGTAGGGAAAGACTATTTGAACCATGGGCGCACCCGGGGGGGGGGGGGGGGGCAGGGGAGGGCAGCTGCCCCCCTCTGGATTTTGTATGCCTAAGTACTGTTGTCGATAAAAGTTATGTATGTATTATATATGTTAGATATATATATAGGTATATGTTATGTATGTTCATGTTGTCGATAAATATAATATGCATTCATTTTAGAAAAAACCCTTTCATTCGATCTACCTATCATATCTGTGCTATCATGCATAACCGACTATAAAACAAGAGGAGGTTCAAGTTCGGCTGTTTTTTTTTTGTTTACAACGTCATCGATATTTTTATCAAGTGTGGAATAATTTAAAAAAAAAAAAAATCGTTTGAAAAAGCAAAATTCATTATAATTTTTGTAGTAGGTTAAAAATACGTGAACGCATTTAGCAGCAATATCAAACTATTTAAAACATGTGCGGGGAAAATTTCTGATTTGCCCCCCCCTGGGCCAAAAGCTGGGTACGCCCATGATTTGAACTGTTACTGAATTAACACGGAAACTTTTAATTTGTATGTTGCTACTTACTCTAAAACGTTTAAAAAAATCTGCAAAGCAGCTAAGGCTTCTTTCATTAGCAACAAGATTAAATCAGCAGACAATAAAATAAAGACAGTTTGGAAAATTATTAACAATGAAACAAACAAGAACAAAAGACATAACACTGATTACACACTGGACACTTCCCGCGGTCTCATTACCGATAACATCGATGTTGCTCAGGAATTTGTAACTTTCTTTACCAATATTCCAATTAAAACTACAGAAACTTTAAATTCCTCCCCCTCACTTGCCATCGATTTATTAAGAGCGAATGTTTCAGCCTGTCCTGTGGAATTTAAATTTAAACATATAAACCCTGAGGTTGTTTTAAAGGCTTTTAAGCAACTTAAGATCAAAATTACCGAAGATCTGTGGGGCATGTCTACTAAAGTTTGTCAATCAATTATTGAGACAATTGCACCCTATTTAGCCTTAATATTTAATTTGTGTGTAGATCAAGGGGTATTCCCGGATTTAATGAAGTACAGTAAAGTTATTCCACTTTTCAAATCTGGGGACAGTAAATATACTAATAATTATAGACCCGTATCGGTTTTGCCGGTTTTCAGCAAGGTGTTTGAAAAAGTAATGTTAAATCAAATGCTCAATCATTTTAATCGTAATAACATCCTACACGATCAATAGTATGGTTTTACCAAAGGACGTTGCACAACCGACGCCGGTGTCACCTTATTAAAACACATCTTTAACGCATGGGAAGAGGCACAGGATGCAATAGGCATCTTTTGCGACCTTTCCAAGGCATTTGATTGCGTGAATCACGAAACACTGCTCTTAAAACTTGAGCATTACGGATTGGGTAAACTTGCGCTTAGCTTAATAAAATCATATTTGAATGATAGACTGCAGCAAGTTCAAATAAACGGTGTAAATTCATTGGGTTTAAAAGTCAAAATGGATGTACCACAGGGCTCGATATTGGGTCCATTCCTCTTTTTAGTATATATAAATGATTTACCTCATTTACTGCAAAACCGACCACAAATGGTGTTATTTGCTGATGACACATCACTTATTTTTAAAGTTAACAGACATGCACAGGAGCTTGACGACGTAAATAACGCTATGCTTAAGGTCCACAACTGGTTTACTGTAAATAATTTGGTATTAAATGAGAAGAAAACTAAATGTATAAGATTCGCGTTACCGAATGTTAGAAGTAGTGAATGTCACGTTGTATTGAATAGGGAGACACTAGAATTCGTCGAAAAGACGGTTTTTCTGGGGATCACGCTTGATTCAAAACTACAGTGGGGTCCTCACTTAACATCACTTGCAGGGCGGCTAAGTTCAGCCGCTTACGCTGTTTGGAAAATCCGCCAACTAACAGACGTGGATACAGCGAGACTGATCTATTTTAGTTACTTTCATAGCATCATGTCTTACGGTATTTTGCTGTGGGGACGGGCTGCAGAAATTGGTTCTGTCTTTGTTCTGCAAAAGAGGGCTGTCAGAGCCATCTACAACCTCCGCAAACGCGAATCTCTAAGGGAACTGTTTAAGAAAATTAACATCATGACGGTACCCTGTCAGTATATATATGACGGCGTCGCTATTGTAAACAGCACGTGCAACGGGCTGAGCGGCGCAGCTGCGCAGTGGAATGCGTAAACAGGGCCTCGCCTACTTTCCCTACTACTCGAGCCGGTCTACATAAACGAGCGCGCAGGGAGGAGGGGATCATATTCAAAGCGCCCTAGAAACGGCGACGACGATACAGCCGCAAGGGAGAGGGCTACTGCCGCCCTTGCCGGCTCGTATTAACGCGATGATCGCCGAGAAGAGGCGCCTTCGCAAGCAGTGGCAACAGCTAAGATGCCCCACTCTAAAGACGGAACTCAACCGTCTCGCGGAGAAGGTTAAGGCCGAGTTACAGGCCCATACCGCCGCGGGCTGGGAGGAACGAATAGACGCCACTGTAGACAGTTGGCCGTCTGTACACCGTCTCTGCCGCCAACTGACGAACACCCCAGCCCCGGTGCGCCCTCTACTCAATAGCGACGGGGCGCTTAAGTATAAAGCGGAGGACCGGGCGGAGGTCTTCGCCGAGCACCTGGAGCGTCAGTTTCGCCCGAACCCGACCAGCGACATCGAGCATGTCGCGGCGGTCGAGCAACACCTAGGAGACTACTTCGCAACGCCGATAGCTCCCGAGGAGAACCCTATTTTCTTCTCGCCTGGCGCAGTTAGACGCGCCATCCTAAGGACGAAGCCTAGGAAGGCCCCCGGGGCCGACGGTATCACCAATACAGCGCTGCGCCAGCTGCCGTTCCGTTCGGTAGCGGCGCTGGCGCGCCTGTTTACGGCGATACTGCGCACGGGGGTCTTTCCCACCTCGTGGAAGGAGGGGCGCGTCATAATGCTGCCCAAGGCGGGGAAGAACGTAGCGAAGCCGGAGAGCTATCGGCCGATTACACTTCTGCCGACAGTCTCCAAGGTGTTCGAAGTGCTCCTGCTGCGACACCTCCTACAACATATTGTTCCGCGCCCAGAGCAATTTGGGTTCCGGGCGGAACATAGCACGACGCTTCAGTTGTCTAGGGTACTGCACCAGTTGACAACTGCTCTCAACAAGAAGGAATACTCGGTTGCAGTATTCCTGGACATGGAGAAGGTCTTCGACCGCGTGTGGCACGAGGGCCTAATATACAAGTTGGCCACGTCCGACGCGCCCCGTCGCGTTGTAAGGGTGGTCTCCTCTTTTCTGTCCCACAGGACCTTCAAGGTGGTGGTCGACGGGGCGCTATCCGGCGCCCGCCCGATACTGGCTGGCGTGCCGCAAGGCAGCTGCGTATCGCCGGCGTGTTACTCACGTTACACCGACGACATTCCCACCACTCCAGATGCGACGCTCGCGCTGTATGCCGACGACGCCGCGTACATCACTACATCGCTTAATCCGAAGTACGCGGCTGTCAAGATGCAGCGCGCCCTCGATCTTCTCCCCGACTGGCTGTCTAAGTGGCGGCTTTCGGTTAACGTGGGTAAAACGCAGGCGATTATCACCGGATTCGCCCCGCTCCCACCACCCTTGAAGCTACATGGAGTCGACGTCGATTGGTCGCCCCAAGTCAAGTACTTGGGTGTGACCATCGACCGCCGCCTCACGATGGGGCCCCATGTCCGTAAGGTCGCCGCGCAGGGTAAGGTCGCCCGCAACCTCCTCAGGCCCGTGCTCAAGTCTCGCATCCCGACGCGTGTCAAGCTGGGGATATATAAAGCATACATCCGTCCGGTATTGACATACGCCGCCCCAGCTTGGTTCGCCCTCACGTGCGAGTCGAGCCGCAAGCTGCTCCGCACGCAACAAAACCAAGCGTTGCGGACTATTGTAGACGCTCCTCGTTTCGTGAGGAACGACGTCATCACCCGGGATCTCGGGATCGAGAGCCTGGATGAGTTTGTGAGGCGACTCGCTAAGTCGATGTTCGCGCGTGCCGACGCTTCTGCCTGGCCCCATGTCAAGCAGACAGCGCCATTGCACGCGCGCCCGCCTGACGCGAGACCCACGCCCCGCGACCTGGTAGCGGACAACTGACCCCATCGCACCGGATTGACGCCTCGAGTTAGCTGTACCCAGGTTACACGCAGCTGACTCGATATAATAAAACTCTACAGATGTACACATACATCTGTTGCACGACGTGTACTAGGTTAATATAGGCATGTCGTGCAACTGAATTACAGACATTCACTAACTACACAGACGCCTATACACAACACACGCTGACGCAGCGCGGGCCGCGACGCGTGTCTACACTGGGTGGCGTTACACTACATAACTAGCCACCCATACATACATTACTGCTTACCCCTCGAATCGCTAACGGCTAGCTCTGTGAACGAGGAGAGGGACGCTTCATTTCGACCTGTAGGTGCGTCAAGTCGGCACCCTAGTCGCTGGTCTGCCTCGTTGGGCTTCCCCCAGGTAACTGGGGGTTCCACCTGATGCGGTAAGAACGCCTGGGTGTCCGTGAAGATCGACGCCGTCGTTATAACGGCGTCGCGACGCCTCTACAGATACATTCAATGCAACCATTTACACAGATGCACATTGCGTGCATCATTTTCACAGGCGCTTAGCCAACCATTATGAGGGGCCCATAGTTATGGGTCACCGTGACGCATCCGCGGGCGAGGGGCGAAGCCCTGACCCCGCTCGCCACGCCCCCTTGCGGGGGCGTCGCGACATTTCAAGAGGGGATCATTCTTGTCGCAGGCTCGGCCCGGTGCACATGTTGTAGCGTTTAGATACTGAATTAATTGTAGTCTGAATTAGAATAAAATCGTTGGAAATATAATTTGAATTAGTGTGTTAAATAAGCTATGGGAGTAAAAGATGATTTCTGCTATATTCCTTACTTTCATTTAAGATGTCGGACCCTCTGCCTTCATCAGAAGTGGGATCGGATTCACCGTCCACTAATGATAGCAACAGTAATTTAATGTAAAACTTTTCATTGTTCTCTGCTGGCAAGATCGATTATTGAGAAAAAGAAATTAGAGGGTGTAGACTTCATTGTGACGTAGGAGCTCGTGGCTAAGTGATAACGGGCGCACGGGTCGAGCCATCACGTTGGGCTGCGCTTGCCGGGATTGGTCCGTGGATGGGTGACCATTATTACGTGCCGATACTCCTCCGTGCCTCGGAAAGCAAGTTATGCTGTTGGTCCCGATACACTCGTGGATCTTTGACGGTCGTTGCGGGTCTTCGGAAGCCTGAAGGTCTGACAACCAGTCTTACAAGGGGTGTCGTACTGCCCGGTTGCTGGGTTGTGGAGATTGGATGTGCAGTCGTTCCGTGTGAGTGAGCAGGGCATAAGTGGCCAACGCCTGCCCCGAGCGCTGGATGAAAGAAGGACTCCACACCGAGCGCCAGCACCGACCACCAAGCAAGCGGAATTGTACTTCAGAGCGGCTTGTGGAATATAAGTGTGACAGATAAGTGATACAGATTATCTTATTATATTTGACTCTGGATCAGAATGTAGCTTTTAAAACATAGTAATAAATTTAAATTTCGTTAAAGGTTAGCAATTTCATGAACAAAATTAAATGATCCTAAAGAGTAGTTGACACCTATAAATAATACCATACTATACCAAGTAAAGAAGCGTGCCCATTACAACTTAAACGTCCAACCATGGTACAAAACCACGTGCTTGAGATAATTGACGTTGTATTCCCGGATGAATTTGGTCATGATATTTTAGAACACGGAATTTCAATTTATGCTACATACGTTCGTAAATTTATACCCAATCATGATCTTAATTCGAACAAATTATAATTAGTCTTGAAAAAAGATCATAGATGGCAGCATAGGTAACAATTATGAAATTAACAGTCACTAAAAAGCGATAAACGGAAGATTTTGGCTGAAATAAGATTAGTAAAAATTAAAACTTCTTTGTTTAATGCTGATTTATCTTTTGTAACTCCTAAATCTCGTATTTTCAACAAAAAAAGGATAAAACCTTTTTGCTTCTAGGGCTCTTTGCAATAGATGGCGTTTTACTCAATTTGTCATAACTGTACCACATTTACGCTGTAGCCAGTCAATAGCCCGACTTAGAGAGGTGTCATTTTTTTGTATGAGATTGGGTATCTGTACGTAGTATTATATTATCTGTGACCCAGTTAAAAAAAAACCTAATGATACCGTTATTACTTGGCACCACAGGTGATCATGTTGGCTTAATATATGTTGGTGGTTGCGTTAGTACGCTGTGCCCGTTTAAGGTAAACGCGTTTTTAA
The DNA here is from genome assembly GCA_948150665.1 of Conistra vaccinii. Classification (NCBI taxonomy): domain Eukaryota; kingdom Metazoa; phylum Arthropoda; class Insecta; order Lepidoptera; family Noctuidae; genus Conistra; species Conistra vaccinii. The sequence continues at coordinate 25,265,542 of OX411322.1, read as the reverse complement.
CGGAAGGGTGATCATACTTATAATTGCTTTGATAAAATCGATATTCTTCTTAGCGTGTCAATGGCAAATATAATTTAAATTTCCTGTGGAGAACTCCGCAATGCTAACACCATTCTCTCATGCAGATATAAGGGGCGCAAGATGAAAGGTGGGCCATGGTATGCGGGGAGACGCCGCTTATACATTGAGGATTGGAACCATCCGAGAAACCCCATCTATGGAGCGTTGACCATCTATGGAGCGTCGACCATCTATGGTCTCTACTGCGGCCGACCTGAGTGCGGAAACTGTTTAAAGTTTTCCAAGACGGCCACGGCAACGTGTGACCAGGTCAAGGCTCAATCTCTTCTGAGTCAATGACTTAGCAACTTAAAGTTAGAATAGTCAAGTGGTTACAAACGCTGTACAAATTTTGTTTCTGCAAAAAAACAGTTAAAATCCAGTTCATTTGTTTGGCGCGCCGAAACGAATAATATCTAATCAAATAAAGTGGGAGTTCTTATGATAATTCAGCTTTTAAGATTTTTTTATATTTCATTCGAGACCACCGTTTAAAAAAATTACCGGATCGAGTTGAGATATATTTATGGAACTAATTATGGTCTATAAATATTCTCAAATAAAATTACGTAAAGTACCTCATGGTCCAAATGTTCTGGTAGATAAATATCGTGAAAAATTATGATGACGTGACGGCGGGTAGTATTGATGATGATATCCATGTTCACGAAACAAACCACGAGATAATACCAAATCAGAAAAAAATAAAAAAAAAACACAATCCTAACAGTAATGTAACTTTGGCAAACAGTGATACCATTGCCTGTGAATAGTGATACTATATCAATTAATAGTGGTACAATGTCTGCTGACTCACGTACCTTAATAACTATTGGTGAAAATACGAAACATTTTAGGGCTTGTACACAAAACTGCGATGCGACATCGCATCGCAAAAATCAGCGAGGGCTCCCTGAAGAATCCCTAAGATTTTCTTCCGAAGCTTCTGCGTTGCGAATTCGCATCGCACCGATTCGCGGTTTTGTGTACAAGCCCTTAAGCCACGTTCTGTATCAACAGTCTTTCAACTCGGATTCAAATGCTATTGTTACTAAAGCAGTCACAATAATTAGCAAAAGAAGTGACCCTGTAAAGTCGGTAATGACTGGTCCAGGAGAGAATAGTTTTGCAGAGTTTTAAGTGATTAATGACAAGACTAACAAAAAAAAAAAGGGGAAAAAAAGTAAGATAAGTTCTGAAGGCTCAATAACGAGCGGTCCAGAATTAGTAGCCCATTCTGAAGGGGTAAACCGGACCAGATGGCTAAAGTCCTGAAGGCTCAATAATGAGTGGACCAGTATTAGTAGCAAACTCTGAAGGGGTGAACCGGACCAGATTGCTAAAGTCATGAAGGCTCAATTACGAGCGGTCCAGTATTAGTAGCAAACTCTGAAGGGGTGAACCGGACCAGATTGCTAAAGTCATGAAGGCTCAATTACGAGCGGTCCAGAATTATAAGCAAACTCTCAAGGGATGAATTGTTAGTCAGGATGAACGAACATTAATAATATCGTTCTGTCCTTTTAGATACTGTTTGATGAGACTCCGCGCACGAGGACGTCCGCACGTCAGCATGGCCGTGACGGCGTCGCTATTGTAAACAGCACGTGCAACGGGCCGAGCGGCGCAGCTGCGCAGTGGAATGCGTAAACAGGGCCTCGCCTACTTTCCCTACTACTCGAGCCGGTCTACATAAACGAGCGCGCAGGGAGGAGGGGATCATTCTTGTCGCAGGCTCGGCCCGGTGCACATGTTGTAGCGTTTAGATACTGAATTAATTGTAGTCTGAATTAGAATAAAATCGTTGGAAATATAATTTGAATTAGTGTGTTAAATAAGCTATGGGAGTAAAAGATGATTTCTGCTATATTCCTTACTTTCATTTAAGATGTCGGACCCTCTGCCTTCATATATGAAAACATTATGTATGTTCGAAAAAATCTACATCTTTTTCGTAAGATAAGTGACAGGCATAATTTTAACACTAGAAATAGGAACAAATTAGATCAACCACGTTTCAGATTATCTAAAGTACACACTTCTTTTATGGGGAACTGTGTAAAATGTTATAATAAAATACTACTCGATATTCTTCAACTAAATGAGAAGAAAGTTAAAACTTGCATTAAACGCACACTATGTAGGCAAGCATATTATAAGTTGGATGATTATATTGTAGATAAAAATGCTTGGCTTAATGCTGGTCCTGCTCCACAGCCACTTGGGCTCACTAGTTGAAATTATTGTATTTGGAAGAATTGCTACCCCTTTTCTTATTTTTTTTACAATTTTTTTTTTCTGACATTACGAACTACTTGTTTAATTTTATTTTTTAGTAACCAATTTTTAAATTGGTGAATATTCCAATATTTAATAATGATTTTCTTTCTTTTTATTAGTCGTAAAATGATATTAATCTCTGAAATACATTGCAAACTATAGTTTTGTATAATTTAGAAGCATTTTTTTAGTTTTTGTAAATGTGAGTACCATGGGGCTGTTTATTCTGTTATTATGTTTTATGTTGACTTGAAAGAGCATGGCAGTTGAGAGTTTGTCATGCTCACTTAAATGTCTCGCTGATGGTGGCGAGTGTGTTGGATCATTCGGTTCCCTACAAAATGGTTGAGTTGGATGGTGCTGATTCACGCGTCATGTTCGTGAACGGGCGCCGTCAGTTGAGACTGGTCATCTCTTTTCTGCCAAGGCTTATTTTAAATCTTATATTTTGAATTGTTTCTGTTTTTTTTCTCACATTGTTCTCACATATAGAAGCAAGAAGAATAATGTACCCAGGATTTTGTAATATCTTTATTTAAAAGAGTGTCCTGGGAGTTTCTTGCCCGTTCTTCTCCACAGAGATCTACTTTTTTGGAATGGGCGACTAGCTTCAACTTTTTGACTAACTGACTGACTCTTTGACAATTCAAAAGTGCCTGTAAATGGTTTAATTGAAATAAATGCTTTGAGTTTGAGTTTGAGTTTGTCAAAATATATCTGTTATTCATAGTTGTTTGTATCATTCATATTGAATTTATCCGTAAGATATTCTTGTACTGTGTAGTAGCTTTTTTTAGTTAAGTATTGCTTTAGTTTATATAAAAATACAGTGGTTTTATTTTGTTGTTTTATGTCTTCTGGTAATTTATTGTATATTCTTATTGACATTGAATATGGACTAGATAAATGTAATTTAAGGCGGGAGGGGGGGCAAATTATGTCTATTTTATGACGCAACGAATAATATTGATTTGTATGTCTCCCCGTGTGCTGTAAAAATCTGGATATTTACGGACCAGTTTACATAATTCTAAGACATAAATACCAACCAAGGTGAGAATCTTGTGTTTCTGAAAGTAAGGCTTGCAACTATCTGTTGGTTCTATATTGGTAATTATTCGTACTAGCTTTTTTTGGAGGGTAAATAGGGAGGGAGCGTCTGTGCTATTTCCCCATAAGATGATGCCAATGTTAAACAAAGCGTGGCCATACGCATAGTATATGGCTAGTGCGGTTTGTAGGTTTGTGGTCTTTTTTATTTCGCGGAGTGCATTATGAAAACTTTGAAATTTTTAATTTTACTGTCATTATGAGTTTTCCCGTTTAAATGAGTGTCTATTGTACCAAGGAGAGTGAAATTGTTAACTTTTTCTAATTTATTTTGATTAAAAGTAAAATCTATATTTATTTGCTTTTTCTGCCAGGGGTGAAACGCTATTAGTTTGGTTTTGATAAAATTTATTTCGAGATTATGGTCACTCATCCCGTTTACAGTTTTTCTAAGAATAGTCGTAAGTTTTTCATTTAAAGGAGAAACCCGTTTTTGGGCCCAACCGTTACACGAATCAGATATGTACCAAAAAAATCTTCTATTTTTCTTAATTAACCCATTTTAATTTTAGCCTCATTAGCAATAGCCAAGTGTAGAAAATAAGTAGATTTCTATTTTATTGTTTTAAACAACTTTTGTAAACCGTTACAACACTTATTTCATTAAACGTCATTAACTTCACAAACGCTGGCATTATATCAATAGAGCGTACCCTAAGAATATGATAGAGTTCGTAGAAATCGATACTGTTACAAATAATTAAATAATACTCCATTGTTTTGATATAATTGTTTTTAGGTATTAAAATCAATGTAAAATAAAAAAATCTGGAATACAATTGATTTTTAATGTACCTTAACCATCATTTAAAAATCATTAAAAGAAGTAAATATTCGATAAAATCAATTGCACCACGGATTGCACTAGTAAAAGGCAAATGTCAACGTCTGTCAATTGTCATGATTGTACTGTCATGTCATGTTATTGTTGTCATTCGCCACGCTAATGATTTTCCGTATTTCTCTGGAATCATTATTTCTGACTTCTGCTCGAATATTGGCCTCCGAAATTGATTGCCATAGACTGCCCTCACTTGAACATTGGGCACCGTATCCTGCCACTCCTGCTGACCTTTGCTGGAAAACTGGATCTGTATAATGCTCTTTTGACTGGATGACTGGATACAACGACATCAAGAGCCTGTGCATTAATTGCGGAATAGCAACGGACCGCTGCATTACAATGGGAAGGCGAAGATTGAAAGATGAAATGATTCTTTCAATTGTACAGGAATGGGTCGCGCATCTAACGGTTGGTATCCGATATTTCTATATCGCAACATTTTTGTACTTACTATGAAATTATTTCATGTAATCAAACTAAATAGTGTTATCGCTTATGTTCAATTGTCTGTTGATAGTTGTATTTAAAAAAATGATACCAGCGCATGCAATAAGTTCATATTCAATCTAGACATGTAACATCTCCAATCTGGACTGAACCTGCATTGTTAAATTACAGATTATTCCCTCTCTCAGAGAGGAGGCCTGTGTCCCTGCAGTGGGAATGTAATAAGGCCGCATATGTTTAAGTACCCAAATGTGCCAATCAGATGTTTATTGCTAAAAGCTAGTGCTAGACCTAATGACACATGTTTGTTTGCTTCAGGTACTTAAATGAAAATGACTATCTGCCAAGCTTGCTGAAATCATACCAATGCTTTATCTCTTGATGGAAATGGACTAGAACAGACTGAACAGACACCGATGAATAGAACTATGTAGAGAGGTGAACGGTGACCTACAGCAAGGGCTGTCAACATCGGACTCAACCTGGATGTTGAGAGGAAGAATAAAATCCAGCTATACTCCAATATAATTGCACCTGTATCGTTGGCAAAAGAACGGTTGGTTGCTGTGCCCACACCATGAGCATAATTATGGTATTTTAGTTGGGCTTAGTTGGCACGGCACCAGGGTAGGTACTCAATTGCCTCCTGCACAATTTCTGGATACTGTATTATATAATGATAGTCCTAATGAAGAAGGTGATTAATGAAACGATTCATCACAATTATGTGTGTCTTACTTTAATATAGGTACTATTGCAATCTCAGATTACTTTAATCCGTGAATGCATCAAATCCCCTAGTAGATACATACAATATTAGAAAATGCAAGCCAGTAGTGTTCTAAGTGGGCCTTGTCTAATAAATATAATTTTCAGCTGAGGTTTTCCGTAAGATCAAACAGATAAATCACCCGCTAAGCGATTTTTATGTGGGAACCTAGCAGGGGGTTTTAACCGCATCGTGATAGCCTGCAGGTGCTGCAGCACAGGGCATGTGGTTTCCCAATTAACGTAGGAAACAAATAAAGCCTCAAAAATATCATTTTTTATTTGAATACCTCAAATAATAAAAATAACCTAAAATGTAAACATTGTCCGATTTTACCAATTTGGCCATTGCTGGGAGACGTGAAAATTGGCGTCGTGAATCCTTCCTAAATTTATGGCCAAATTCCAGCCCTGTAACGCTGGGCCCAAGTTTCTATGGAGTTTGGTTTTCTCCTTTGCATTATGAACAAATCAAGAGGTCAGGATAAAGGGGAATGCCAACTCTCCATAGACACTTCGGCCTCAAGTGCACACAATTCAAAGTATATGGATAGGATAATATGCGATTTAAATAATGAAACGGTCAAGGTCTTGGTTTAGAAAAAAGTTGGGGTTATTTAGATAAAATCGTTTTTTTCAATGAGGCAAAATCTTCAATTTGTGCTGCACTAAATGTTTTAATATGATTATAATTGATTCTAAAAGTAGATTCCAGGGGTTAGGTACTACTTAAATGGTAATAACAGATTCTACAATCCGGCGGTACATAGTAATTGTACTTACAAAAAAGATGTACCCGCAGTGCTGACGGGACAGCGAGCCGATTGGTCTTGTTACAGCCAGGAAAGAAACATTGATTTTGAGTGTTTGGTGCTCTTACATAATAAGGCAGCAGTATACTGTTGGATGTGTTCAAGCTTTGTTGTCCCGCTTGCTATGCACTGTCAGCTACTTCAGATTGCACCGAAGGTAGGTTGGATGGTTCAAATTGCTCCATAGGCAGACTGGATGGTTCAGATTCCGGTTCTGTAGTTGAACATGATGCTGCTCTAAACTGCTCTAACGAGATGATGATGGCAACTGAAATAATAATAAAAATTAAAGCTCAGTGCATAAAGACAGTAAACGTGAATTACTGTGGTTTTGGTACAAATAAATACACAATCAAAAAAATATCTATCACATTTTATACGTATTATTATTAATTAATTTCTAAAAAATCTTTCTCAAGTTTCTAGACAATCTGTACTATGTGAAATATAACTTGTGCGGACACGAAAGAAGTTGAATATTACACTATAGACTCAGAAGTATGTCAGTATCAAATCTCAGAACTACGCTTGTATTAATTCTAAACTGTTGATAACTTACCACTCTTGGTACAATCTGACAGGCAAACATTTCGAGTTGTTCATGTGGAGAATCAGACCTGAGTGTATGTGATCTTATTCTCAAAAGCAATCTGCCGCACGCAGCTGATGCACACTTGTCCATGACCATCAATCTGTACATTTTGTTGTTCGCACACTAAACTGTCACTCGACACTTGTACCTAATAAACAAGTCATAATTATTAGATATCCTAAAACAACACTAACTTTGATAGTACTCTGTCTATTTATTTAAAAATCATTTCTCAGAGGAAGACATGATACTGACCTGTTGTGTCGAATTGTTGTATAACATTTTGCTCTTTCTGCTATTTCCAAGAAATGCCTTCGTATTCTCGTGACGTTTAAACCACAATTAACACAGCGTAAATGACCTTTTGAATGAATTACTTAGGGAACGGAATTACTCGGGCCAGCGACAATGCCGGGGTCTTCATAATTTGTGGATATCGAGTCAAAGTTCGTGCTGAGGTTATCGTTAGAAGCGGGAGCGGAATCCATGTTCAGGCCGTGGTCGTCAGGGCTCAGGGTTCAAAGAATCTTCGGAGTCCATTTAATAAGCGTATTCGATGGTTAAAATAACAAATTCGCAAGAAAATAAAGTTATGCAAACGAAAACAAAGAAAGTCGATTTGTGATTTGACATTGACATTGACATTGACTTGACAGCCGGCCGGCATAATTCAATGTTGCCACACCACACACAAAAAATTGATAGATCGATATCGATTTTTTTATCGAATCCTAATTTTAATACAAAATTATGATCGCCACTGTGACTCTTTAATCTTTACGACGTCAACTCTGATGACGTAACATTATTTGGTAAAAAAAAATGGATAAACAGTGTATTTTAGTTCAAATAATAAAACGATTAACTACCTAATATTAAAAAATAAAATAAAGTCTTACCAGCGATTACACGACACGAAAAACACACAAAACTCAAAATAATCACATTCACTTTTTCACTCACGGGTTCCCGACGTTTTTTTTGGTCGGATCAAAATAGGTATTTAATAAACGATGCTAGTTAGTGCAAATATTTATCTACCACGATGTATGTAAAAACTACTTATGGAAATAACAACACTTCCCGTCGATTTACACACAAAAATAATAAAAAATAACGAAATACGATGCCGAGCGCGCACTCGTGACTATAACGTTTTACCTGCGTGTGACGTGCGACATCAGTCAGTTTCAAAATTTTTTTCCAATGTTGGCTATTGATATTTTTGGATATTGGTTTTTATGATAAAAATCGTTAAAAAAGGGTGTATTCCCGTTCGTCCCACTGCCGTCGTCCCCCTGGTGGGACGAACGGGAATTTAATAATTAAATGATTTAGTTGACGAGAATATCCGTCAGGCCATAGAGTTAAATTGCTCACCGACCAGATTAGCCCTAATTTCATAGTAGAAATAGAGATTTAAACCGTGTGTACCTGCGTCGGCCGTATGTCCGCCTCGGGGTTTGAAGGACAAATAGTTTGCGGCAGCCTTGCGGCTGCCTCGGGAGTTTAAAGGTTAAGAAGTTATGAACGTCTTTGTAAATATGTTTTCTTTAACATAATTCTATCTTTGTTGTGCTGAACAGCTAAAGAATTATATGTAATTAAAATGTGTAGTAGCGTTTTTGTTATGATCCTATGCATTCATTATTATATCAACTATCAATTCGCTTGTTCATTTAGTATCAATAGTAAAAACATAACACCGTATTTGTTTGAATACATCGAATAATAAGCATTACGGATCTGATATTATAAGTAAACATGAAAACATAATCGATTATTTCGTGAACGGAATTAATAATTATTGGCAACACTGCTGATTTTATCCACAAAAGGGAATTATTTTCACGTATTTATCGTTTCGGTACTTTTTATTTGTGCAAAAATGTTCCCATCTTGTTCGGATAAATGAATATCTTGTTAGATAACTAGAAATAACGATGTTTTTTTTACATAAACGTAAATTGGTGGGCGTTCTCGGGCCATAAATGGGCATCCTTCTTTGGACTAATGTCACATCTAGGACCAGCCACACATCCTTTTGAAATAATGTCCATTGACACAATTGGTGGATTTGGGGGCTCAAGATCGACAAAGAAGTACATGCACCTCTTAGTGGATCATTTCACTAGATATGCATACATTGTCAATTCAAAAACACAGAATTCAAATGACTTTATAAAACTTGTCAAAAATGTCACAGAAGATAATAGTATTGGTATGATCTTATCAGTACCCAGGAATAAATTCAAAAGATTTTAAAGCATTCCTAGAGGAAAAAAATATTCCGATTGTTTTCACAGCAGTAAATGCACCTTTTTCAAATGGAATTAATGAAAGGCTTAACCAAACCTTGGTCAATAAAATAAGGTGCAAAATAAATGAAGAAAATAAAAAAATAGCATGGACGACGATAGCACAAAAATGCGTGGAAAAGTACAATGAAACTGAACACACTGTTACAGGCTTTACACCTGTGTACTTGTTACAAGGAAAACATATTACGTATACACCAAATGAATTAAAAGAAGAAAGAACAGAAAACGAATTATTGAGAGATAGACATTTGGCACTGAAAAACAGTATAAAATCACATAACTACAATAAAAAACTATATGATAGAAATAGAAAATATTATGAGTTTAAAGTAGGAGACATGGTATTTGCAGAAAATGGCAATAAATTAAACAGAAGAAAACTAGATGAGTTGAAGATTGGACCTTACGAAATAATAGAGAAACTGTCAAACTCAATACACAGAATAAATACAGGACATAGAAAAATCAGAATCAAATCTCTTCCACATAAGCAAACTGGTCCCAGCTCCTGCGGAGACGGCAGGTTAGAAGAGACTAATTTGATGTTGTGATACAATTCTCTCCCTGAAGGGGGGGGATGTAAAGAAATGATACTTATTTACATGAGTATCATTACCTTCATTTGAATTTGCCCGCCCTCATTCAAGAACGGAATGACAGATTGGATAGATTGAGTGAACGTGGGACATGACACTGACGGATGAAAGTATTGCGCACGAAACCGCACGTCATTGTGATTTGAAGGTTATAAAGAAAACTTTATTGATTTTAATACCTGAAGGATAATTTTATAAGGAAAACGATATTCGTAAAATTAAGAGCTTTGAATGTTGTTTCTTTAATTATTACAGGTAAAGTATTATTTTGTAAAGCAGTAAGTACTTACTATAAAAAACAATCCTTTGTAAAACAATAAAAAACTTTAATTAATACAGAAACGCAATTGAGTTTATTTACGGACATCGAACCTTGAATAAGATATCTTATATTTATTTATTTAACACTTTAAGCACACAAAAATGTACAGAGGCGGACTTAATGCCATAGGCATGTCATTACGGTGTGCAAAACGAAGCTCTCGATGTTATAAAAACACACCACATGACTGCTTGGCTGAATGGCTGCTTCCACATGATATACCCTATCTTGGACAAATTCATAGCGAATTCGAGTACACAGGAAAGTCGGCTGTTGATACCTCAGCAGGAATATTGAGAGGGCGACCGTATGGTGGTGTTGCGATCCTGTGGTGTAAGCGAGCCTTTGAATCAGGAAACTCGGACTCATGGACATGTTGGCCATGTTGTTGGGTGGAACAAGCACGTGCGAGACGCCCACACGACGGCTAGGCTTAAACATCAGCTATGGGTTTGGCACAATAAACCATCTTCTGGCGATGTCTACAATGACATGTGCCTGAAACGAAAAGTGTTTAAAAGCAAACTAGTGTGGTGTCAGACTCAACAAGAACAAATTAAGCTTGATATTGTAGCTTCTCTACATAAAGCCAATAATTTTCAGAAGTTCTGGAAGGCAACCAAAAAGTTTGATATTAGGCCTGACCTTCCTGTGAGTGTCGGTGGTGTTGATGAGCCGGACGGCATCGCCAACATGTTTATGGACCTTTTTAAAGTGGAGTCACCTCTGGGTTCTTCGTTGCGAGTGCTCGATGACGGATGCTGTCGTGATTCTGATTTGGTTCGTTTTTCGACCAAGCAGGTGTCAAGCACCATTAAGAAAATGACGAGGTGTAATTCCCCGGGTCACGATGGTTTAAGCATTGAGCACTTGCAGCATGCCGGTCCTCACATAGCTAGAGTGCTCGCTATGTTTTACTCGTTATGTATGTGTCACTCATATCTTCCCTGCGATCTCTTGCAAACTATTGTCGTGCCTATTGTTAAGAATAAAACGGGTGACGTTTCTGATAAGTGTAACTATCGACCCATCTCCCTGGCTACTATTATCGCGAAGGTACTGGACAGTCAGCTAGACGCGCGGTTAGATAACTTTCTAAAATTACACGACGCACAGTTTGGGTTTCGTAATGATCTTAGCACGGAATGTGCGATTCTCGACCTCAAACATACGGTGCAATACTACACAAAACGTTGAACACCCGTGTATGCTTGCTTTTTAGATCTCTCCCGTGCCTTTGACCTTGTATCTTACGAGGTTATGTGGGAAAAGCTGCGGGAGAGAAATGTGCCAGCGGAGCTGTTGCGCATCTTCCAGTATTGGTATTACAACCAAACGAACAGTGTGAGATGGGCCGATGGGCTGTCTGTTCCGTACGGGCTAGAGTGCGGGGTGAGACAAGGAGGGATAGCGTCACCAAAATTGTTTAACCTTTACATTAACGATCTAATCGTTGAGCTCAGCATTATATAATCGGATGTCGTATTGATGACGTTAGAGTCAATAACATCAGCTACGCTGACGATATGGTGCTGCTGAGCCCTACGGTTAGGGCACTAAGGGAGCTGCTTAATTGTTGTGAGCGCTATGCTCGAGAGCATGGTCTTGTATATAATGTCAAGAAAAGCGAGTTCTTGGTCTTTAAGGCTGACGGTGCTAAATGTCCTGAGTATGTGCCCCCGATTAGACTGAATGGGAATGACATATTGCGAGTGTACAAGTTGAAGTACTTGGGGCATTATGTAACCGACGACCTTGATGACCAAGCGGATATTGAGAGGGAACGTAGGGCGCTGGCAGTCCGATGTAACATGTTGGCTCGCCGGTTTGCACGCTGTAGCAGGGCAGTGAGGATAACGCTTTTTAAAACTATTTTCCTAGGGATCACGCTCGACTCAAGGCTACAATGGGGTCCTCATTTAACATCTCTTGCAGGACGGCTAAGTTCAGCAGCATATGCCGTCAGAAAAATCCGTCAATTTACTGATGTAGATACCGCAAGGCTGGTCTATTTTAGTTACTTTCATAGTATCATGTCTTACGGTATTTTACTGTGGGGACGGGCTGCAGACATCGAGTCTATTTTTATTCTGCAGAAAAGAGCAATCAGAGCCATATATTATCTCCGCAGGCGTGACTCTCTAAGGGAACTGTTTAAGGATATTAACATCATGACGGTACCTTGTCAATATATCTATGAAAACATCATGTACGTAAGAAAAAATTTACATCTTTTTAGTAAAAGAGGTGATAGACATAATTATAGCACAAGAAATAGGGACCTATTAGTTCAACCAGGTTTTAGACTGGCAAAAGTAGACTCATCCTTCATGGGGTACTGTTTAAAATGTTATAATAAAATTCCTCCCCACATACTTCAACTGAATGAGACGAAATTCAAATCTTGTATAAAACGCACACTATGCAGGCAGGCATATTATAAGTTGGGGGATTACATCTCTGATAAAAGTGCTTGGCTCAATGCTGGTCCTGCTCCACAACCACAACTAATTGATTAACATTTGAAAATACTGTTGGAGCTGCTGAAGATTGTAACACCATCTTTGCATTGTATAAACTCAATTTCCTTTGTATTATATAATTGCATAGCACTGGTGTGAGTACTATGTACTAAAGAGCTACCATTCACCGGGTAATATGTCTTTCATTGACTTGAATGTGCCCTGGCGGCTGGGAGTATGTCATGCTCACTCAGATGTCTCGCTGATGGTGGCGCGTGTGTTGGATCATTTAGCTCCCTTCAAAATGGTTGAGCTGAATGGTGCTAATCCATGTGTCATGTTCGTGAACGGGCGCCGTCAGTTGTGACTGGTCATCTCTTAGCTGCCATGGCTTATTTTAATTAATTGAAATTTTTGAATTGTTCTTTATTTTTATCTTTTTATTACGGACGCTTTTAACGTGCACGTCTTTTTACATTGTTCTCACATGTATAATTTCAACTTGAATAATGTAACCAATTTTATGTAACAATTTTTTGTTTAAAAGAGTGTCCGTGGAGTTTCTTGCCCGTTCTTCTCCATAGGTACCTACTACGTTTTGGAATGGGCAACTAGCTTCATATTTCTGACTGACTGACTCCTTGACAATTCAAAAGTGCCTGTACATGGTTTAATTGAAATAAATGCTTTGAGTTTGAGTTTGAGTTTGAGTTAAAGCTTATTGCCAAGTGTTTTACACGTGCAGCCTGTGGACCAACTATACTCAGCGGGCTATCAGCGCTCTACGGGTCCAATATAATAATGGGTTCAGAATGTTGATGGGGCTCCCCCGTTTCTGCAGTGCATCAGGTATGTTTGCACAAGCACACGTCGATGGCTTCCACGCCATCGTCAGACAGAAATCTGCCTCTTTGCTCTCCTGAGTGCGGGGGAGCTCCAACTCCATCCTGAAGACCATAGCGGGGAGATACGACTCTCCTTTGTTAGGTGATGTTGTTCGAAGATGTATTTCGAACAACAGTCTTGTTTCTAAATAGATATAAGTTTACTAACATAGATATAAGTTATCGTTTGTTTACTAACCCATATGGATGTTGCTTATCCGAAATAAAGATTATTTTATTTTATTTATTTTATAAGTTCGTATTTACATAACAGGTCCCAATGTGTAGATTTTAATGGCGTGAAATCTTCCGGGTTACCAGTTCAATTAGGTGTACCTCAAGGCGCAATACTGGGTCCATTCTTGTTCTTAGTGTATATAAATGACTTACCATTCTTTTTAAAGATTATCTGTGAAGTTGTACTGTTTGCAGATGATACCTCTCTTATTTTTAAAGTAGACAAGAACAGACAAGATTTTGACGATGTAAACCGTGCTCTCTCAATGGTTATGGATTGGTTTACGGCAAATAACCTAGTTCTGAATGCCAAGAAAACGAAATGTGTAAAGTTCGCCCTACTAAATGTTAGAAATCTAGGACCAAACATCATCTTAGATATAGAGGTACTTGAAACTGTAAACTCGGCAGTTTTTCTGGGCATAACAGTAGGATGCCAAACTTCAGTGGGGCCCACATATATCGAGCTTAGCGGGACGGCTCAGTTCGGTCGCATACGTCGTCAGGAAAGTAAGACAATACACTGACGTGGATACAGCTCGGTTAGTCTATTTCAGTTATTTTCAACCCGTCGCTGTACCACATCCGACTCACTGGATGACGACGCACCGCCACCCCGACTCACTGGGGAATCACCGCAGACCGTTCCGACTCACCGTGAACTATGCGGCACCCGGTTCCGACTCACTGGAACCACAGCTGGCACTATGAAGCATCGCAAGATCCAAGACTCAGCCCACTATCGACCTCCGGTCTCCGGAGGGGAGTGATGTAGCGGTTAGACCGCCACATACAAAAACTACGAAACAAAAAGACATGACGTCACACAATTCCTACATCTCGCAGTTAGAGTTTACCGAGCGAAAAACATAGATAAGACTATCCGAAATCAACATATGGGCAAGTGCCCGCCAGACATAACAACCCGTCTGGTTGGAGGATCCTCCCTTTTCTATGGTGGATGAGTGAACTTTACACCCTGTTCCTCATCCCCCTAAACTAGTGTTAGTAGTTAAAATAAATTTGAGAAGAATACAGATTAGAGAGTATTGTGAAAAGGACATCCCCAAGTTAACGTTTAGTGATTATCCTTCTCACAAAACTTTTAATAATCGGAGAGTCAATAGTCTCCGCCATAGTTTTTAGTATGCTGTTGCCACTAGCCCGTAACCTTGATAACAGCGACGCGGTTTTCTTGCGAATGACGGCGTGGAAGCCGTCAGTTCGGTTTTGCGCAAACATGGTAGACGCGCTGCACCACCGTGGTAGTCCCAACAGCATCCTAAAAATGTTATTATATTGTACGCGTAGGTCATCCAGTGTTCTATGGTATAGTTGACCCAAAGATTCCCCGTGTAAAAGCACTGGCAATATGCCTTAAAAAGTGTTATTTTTACTAGCTTGCTACACCGAGCGAATCTTCGGGCCAATATGTTACCTCGGACCGCCAATGCCCTACGCTCCCTTTCAATATCAATATTGTCCTTAAGGTCGTCAGTGAGAAAATGCCCTAGACATTTGAATTTTGTCACTCTTTTGATGTTCAAGCCGTTTAGGGTAATATCAGGTATAGTATCTGGGCATTCACCTCCGGCCTTAAAGACAATGTATTCGCACTTTTTAGTCCGTGTAGTAAGCAAGTCCGTGTGAGGGGCAGCATACGCCTGACAGACCCTCAGCATTTCATTCATGGCGCCTGCCGTCGGCGCCAGCAACGCCATGTCATCAGCGTAGCTAATACTATTAATTTTTACACCATGGACGCTGCATCCGACCCGCATATTGCTGAGTTCCACGATTAGGCTATTAACATACGTGCTAAATAGCCTAGGAGATGTCAGGCCACCCTGTCTCACACCACATTCTAACCTATATGTCTCAGAGAGTGCATTAGACCACTTAACTACATTTTCCTGGTTCCCGTACCAATACTGTAAGATCCTGAGGACTCCTGTCGGTACACCCCTATCCTCCAGCTCTCTCCAGAGTACATCATAATTTACCAGATCGAAGGCTCTGGAGAGATCCTGAAAACAGGCATATACCGGCGTTCTACGTTCAGTGTAATACTGGACGGTATGTTTGAGACTTACTATGGCGCTTTCCGTTGACAGTCCAGGTTGAAACCCAAACTGTTAGTCATGCACAGATAGATATTCCTTCAAGCTAGAATCTATCACACCGTCCAGCACTTTTGCCATTGTGGTTGCGAGAGATATAGGACGATAGTTTGCCTTATCTGATATATCGCCCGTCCTATTCTTAATTATGGGAACCACCTGTGTTTTCATAAGTTCTGCCGGCAAGTAAGAGTGACTTAGACACATGGTATAAAAAAACGACAAAACCCTTGGCAGATGAACCCCAGCAAACTTGATATGCTCAATACTGAGCCCGTCATGTCCGGGAGATTTGCCTCTGCTCATATTTTTAATTATGGTTTTAACTTGTTTAGCCGGAAATAACAGTAATGACTTCTCTCCCTGAATTTCAGGCTCAGCATTGAGGCAACACATCAACCGAGGGACCTAGGGGAGATCGCACTGTAAAATGACTCTTTAATCTTTACGACGTCAACTCTGATGACGTAACATTATTTGGTAAAAAAAAATGGATAAACAGTGTATTTTAGTTCAAATAATAAAACGATTAACTACCTAATATTAAAAAATAAAATAAAGTCTTACCAGCGATTACACGACACGAAAAACACACAAAACTCAAAATAATCACATTCACTTTTTCACTCACGGGTTCCCGACGTTTTTTTTTGTCGGATCAAAATAGGTATTTAATAAACGATGCTAGTTAGTGCAAATATTTATCTACCACGATGTATGTAAAAACTACTTATGGAAATAACAACACTTCCCGTCGATTTACACACAAAAATAATAAAAAATAACGAAATACGATGCCGAGCGCGCACTCGTGACTATAACGTTTTACCTGCGTGTGACGTGCGACATCAGTCAGTTTCAAAATTTTTTTCCAATGTTGGCTATTGATATTTTTGGATATTGGTTTTTATGATAAAAATCGTTAAAAAAGGGTGTATTCCCGTTCGTCCCACTGCCGTCGTCCCCCTGGTGGGACGAACGGGAATTTAATAATTAAATGATTTAGTTGACGAGAATATCCGTCAGGCCATAGAGTTAAATTGCTCACCGACCAGATTAGCCCTAATTTCATAGTAGAAATAGAGATTTAAACCGTGTGTACCTGCGTCGGCCGTATGTCCGCCTCGGGGTTTGAAGGACAAATAGTTTGCGGCAGCCTTGCGGCTGCCTCGGGAGTTTAAAGGTTAAGAAGTTATGAACGTCTTTGTAAATATGTTTTCTTTAACATAATTCTATCTTTGTTGTGCTGAACAGCTAAAGAATTATATGTAATTAAAATGTGTAGTAGCGTTTTTGTTATGATCCTATGCATTCATTATTATATCAACTATCAATTCGCTTGTTCATTTAGTATCAATAGTAAAAACATAACACCGTATTTGTTTGAATACATCGAATAATAAGCATTACGGATCTGATATTATAAGTAAACATGAAAACATAATCGATTATTTCGTGAACGGAATTAATAATTATTGGCAACACTGCTGATTTTATCCACAAAAGGGAATTATTTTCACGTATTTATCGTTTCGGTACTTTTTATTTGTGCAAAAATGTTCCCATCTTGTTCGGATAAATGAATATCTTGTTAGATAACTAGAAATAACGATGTTTTTTTTACATAAACGTAAATTGGTGGGCGTTCTCGGGCCATAAATGGGCATCCTTCTTTGGACTAATGTCACATCTAGGACCAGCCACACATCCTTTTGAAATAATGTCCATTGACACAATTGGTGGATTTGGGGGCTCAAGATCGACAAAGAAGTACATGCACCTCTTAGTGGATCATTTCACTAGATATGCATACATTGTCAATTCAAAAACACAGAATTCAAATGACTTTATAAAACTTGTCAAAAATGTCACAGAAGATAATAGTATTGGTATGATCTTATCAGTACCCAGGAATAAATTCAAAAGATTTTAAAGCATTCCTAGAGGAAAAAAATATTCCGATTGTTTTCACAGCAGTAAATGCACCTTTTTCAAATGGAATTAATGAAAGGCTTAACCAAACCTTGGTCAATAAAATAAGGTGCAAAATAAATGAAGAAAATAAAAAAATAGCATGGACGACGATAGCACAAAAATGCGTGGAAAAGTACAATGAAACTGAACACACTGTTACAGGCTTTACACCTGTGTACTTGTTACAAGGAAAACATATTACGTATACACCAAATGAATTAAAAGAAGAAAGAACAGAAAACGAATTATTGAGAGATAGACATTTGGCACTGAAAAACAGTATAAAATCACATAACTACAATAAAAAACTATATGATAGAAATAGAAAATATTATGAGTTTAAAGTAGGAGACATGGTATTTGCAGAAAATGGCAATAAATTAAACAGAAGAAAACTAGATGAGTTGAAGATTGGACCTTACGAAATAATAGAGAAACTGTCAAACTCAATACACAGAATAAATACAGGACATAGAAAAATCAGAATCAAATCTCTTCCACATAAGCAAACTGGTCCCAGCTCCTGCGGAGACGGCAGGTTAGAAGAGACTAATTTGATGTTGTGATACAATTCTCTCCCTGAAGGGGGGGGATGTAAAGAAATGATACTTATTTACATGAGTATCATTACCTTCATTTGAATTTGCCCGCCCTCATTCAAGAACGGAATGACAGATTGGATAGATTGAGTGAACGTGGGACATGACACTGACGGATGAAAGTATTGCGCACGAAACCGCACGTCATTGTGATTTGAAGGTTATAAAGAAAACTTTATTGATTTTAATACCTGAAGGATAATTTTATAAGGAAAACGATATTCGTAAAATTAAGAGCTTTGAATGTTGTTTCTTTAATTATTACAGGTAAAGTATTATTTTGTAAAGCAGTAAGTACTTACTATAAAAAACAATCCTTTGTAAAACAATAAAAAACTTTAATTAATACAGAAACGCAATTGAGTTTATTTACGGACATCGAACCTTGAATAAGATATCTTATATTTATTTATTTAACACTTTAAGCACACAAAAATGTACAGAGGCGGACTTAATGCCATAGGCATGTCATTACGGTGTGCAAAACGAAGCTCTCGATGTTATAAAAACACACCACATGACTGCTTGGCTGAATGGCTGCTTCCACATGATATACCCTATCTTGGACAAATTCATAGCGAATTCGAGTACACAGGAAAGTCGGCTGTTGATACCTCAGCAGGAATATTGAGAGGGCGACCGTATGGTGGTGTTGCGATCCTGTGGTGTAAGCGAGCCTTTGAATCAGGAAACTCGGACTCATGGACATGTTGGCCATGTTGTTGGGTGGAACAAGCACGTGCGAGACGCCCACACGACGGCTAGGCTTAAACATCAGCTATGGGTTTGGCACAATAAACCATCTTCTGGCGATGTCTACAATGACATGTGCCTGAAACGAAAAGTGTTTAAAAGCAAACTAGTGTGGTGTCAGACTCAACAAGAACAAATTAAGCTTGATATTGTAGCTTCTCTACATAAAGCCAATAATTTTCAGAAGTTCTGGAAGGCAACCAAAAAGTTTGATATTAGGCCTGACCTTCCTGTGAGTGTCGGTGGTGTTGATGAGCCGGACGGCATCGCCAACATGTTTATGGACCTTTTTAAAGTGGAGTCACCTCTGGGTTCTTCGTTGCGAGTGCTCGATGACGGATGCTGTCGTGATTCTGATTTGGTTCGTTTTTCGACCAAGCAGGTGTCAAGCACCATTAAGAAAATGACGAGGTGTAATTCCCCGGGTCACGATGGTTTAAGCATTGAGCACTTGCAGCATGCCGGTCCTCACATAGCTAGAGTGCTCGCTATGTTTTACTCGTTATGTATGTGTCACTCATATCTTCCCTGCGATCTCTTGCAAACTATTGTCGTGCCTATTGTTAAGAATAAAACGGGTGACGTTTCTGATAAGTGTAACTATCGACCCATCTCCCTGGCTACTATTATCGCGAAGGTACTGGACAGTCAGCTAGACGCGCGGTTAGATAACTTTCTAAAATTACACGACGCACAGTTTGGGTTTCGTAATGATCTTAGCACGGAATGTGCGATTCTCGACCTCAAACATACGGTGCAATACTACACAAAACGTTGAACACCCGTGTATGCTTGCTTTTTAGATCTCTCCCGTGCCTTTGACCTTGTATCTTACGAGGTTATGTGGGAAAAGCTGCGGGAGAGAAATGTGCCAGCGGAGCTGTTGCGCATCTTCCAGTATTGGTATTACAACCAAACGAACAGTGTGAGATGGGCCGATGGGCTGTCTGTTCCGTACGGGCTAGAGTGCGGGGTGAGACAAGGAGGGATAGCGTCACCAAAATTGTTTAACCTTTACATTAACGATCTAATCGTTGAGCTCAGCATTATATAATCGGATGTCGTATTGATGACGTTAGAGTCAATAACATCAGCTACGCTGACGATATGGTGCTGCTGAGCCCTACGGTTAGGGCACTAAGGGAGCTGCTTAATTGTTGTGAGCGCTATGCTCGAGAGCATGGTCTTGTATATAATGTCAAGAAAAGCGAGTTCTTGGTCTTTAAGGCTGACGGTGCTAAATGTCCTGAGTATGTGCCCCCGATTAGACTGAATGGGAATGACATATTGCGAGTGTACAAGTTCAAGTACTTGGGGCATTATGTAACCGACGACCTTGATGACCAAGCGGATATTGAGAGGGAACGTAGGGCGCTGGCAGTCCGATGTAACATGTTGGCTCGCCGGTTTGCACGCTGTAGCAGGGCAGTGAGGATAACGCTTTTTAAAGCTTATTGCCAAGTGTTTTACACGTGCAGCCTGTGGACCAACTATACTCAGCGGGCTATCAGCGCTCTACGGGTCCAATATAATAATGGGTTCAGAATGTTGATGGGGCTCCCCCGTTTCTGCAGTGCATCAGGTATGTTTGCACAAGCACACGTCGATGGCTTCCACGCCATCGTCAGACAGAAATCTGC
The DNA here is from genome assembly GCA_948150665.1 of Conistra vaccinii. Taxonomy (NCBI): domain Eukaryota; kingdom Metazoa; phylum Arthropoda; class Insecta; order Lepidoptera; family Noctuidae; genus Conistra; species Conistra vaccinii. The sequence continues at coordinate 25,244,721 of OX411322.1, read as the reverse complement.
CTCTTTGCTCTCCTGAGTGCGGGGGAGCTCCAACTCCATCCTGAAGACCATAGCGGGGAGATACGACTCTCCTTTGTTAGGTGATGTTGTTCGAAGATGTATTTCGAACAACAGTCTTGTTTCTAAATAGATATAAGTTTACTAACATAGATATAAGTTATCGTTTGTTTACTAACCCATATGGATGTTGCTTATCCGAAATAAAGATTATTTTATTTTATTTATTTTATAAGTTCGTATTTACATAACAGGTCCCAATGTGTAGATTTTAATGGCGTGAAATCTTCCGGGTTACCAGTTCAATTAGGTGTACCTCAAGGCGCAATACTGGGTCCATTCTTGTTCTTAGTGTATATAAATGACTTACCATTCTTTTTAAAGATTATCTGTGAAGTTGTACTGTTTGCAGATGATACCTCTCTTATTTTTAAAGTAGACAAGAACAGACAAGATTTTGACGATGTAAACCGTGCTCTCTCAATGGTTATGGATTGGTTTACGGCAAATAACCTAGTTCTGAATGCCAAGAAAACGAAATGTGTAAAGTTCGCCCTACTAAATGTTAGAAATCTAGGACCAAACATCATCTTAGATATAGAGGTACTTGAAACTGTAAACTCGGCAGTTTTTCTGGGCATAACAGTAGGATGCCAAACTTCAGTGGGGCCCACATATATCGAGCTTAGCGGGACGGCTCAGTTCGGTCGCATACGTCGTCAGGAAAGTAAGACAATACACTGACGTGGATACAGCTCGGTTAGTCTATTTCAGTTATTTTCAACCCGTCGCTGTACCACATCCGACTCACTGGATGACGACGCACCGCCACCCCGACTCACTGGGGAATCACCGCAGACCGTTCCGACTCACCGTGAACTATGCGGCACCCGGTTCCGACTCACTGGAACCACAGCTGGCACTATGAAGCATCGCAAGATCCAAGACTCAGCCCACTATCGACCTCCGGTCTCCGGAGGGGAGTGATGTAGCGGTTAGACCGCCACATACAAAAACTACGAAACAAAAAGACATGACGTCACACAATTCCTACATCTCGCAGTTAGAGTTTACCGAGCGAAAAACATAGATAAGACTATCCGAAATCAACATATGGGCAAGTGCCCGCCAGACATAACAACCCGTCTGGTTGGAGGATCCTCCCTTTTCTATGGTGGATGAGTGAACTTTACACCCTGTTCCTCATCCCCCTAAACTAGTGTTAGTAGTTAAAATAAATTTGAGAAGAATACAGATTAGAGAGTATTGTGAAAAGGACATCCCCAAGTTAACGTTTAGTGATTATCCTTCTCACAAAACTTTTAATAATCGGAGAGTCAATAGTCTCCGCCATAGTTTTTAGTATGCTGTTGCCACTAGCCCGTAACCTTGATAACAGCGACGCGGTTTTCTTGCGAATGACGGCGTGGAAGCCGTCAGTTCGGTTTTGCGCAAACATGGTAGACGCGCTGCACCACCGTGGTAGTCCCAACAGCATCCTAAAAATGTTATTATATTGTACGCGTAGGTCATCCAGTGTTCTATGGTATAGTTGACCCAAAGATTCCCCGTGTAAAAGCACTGGCAATATGCCTTAAAAAGTGTTATTTTTACTAGCTTGCTACACCGAGCGAATCTTCGGGCCAATATGTTACCTCGGACCGCCAATGCCCTACGCTCCCTTTCAATATCAATATTGTCCTTAAGGTCGTCAGTGAGAAAATGCCCTAGACATTTGAATTTTGTCACTCTTTTGATGTTCAAGCCGTTTAGGGTAATATCAGGTATAGTATCTGGGCATTCACCTCCGGCCTTAAAGACAATGTATTCGCACTTTTTAGTGTTGTAAGCAAGTCCGTGTGAGGGGCAGCATACGCCTGACAGACCCTCAGCATTTCATTCATGGCGCCTGCCGTCGGCGCCAGCAACGCCATGTCATCAGCGTAGCTAATACTATTAATTTTTACACCATGGACGCTGCATCCGACCCGCATATTGCTGAGTTCCACGATTAGGCTATTAACATACGTGCTAAATAGCCTAGGAGATGTCAGGCCACCCTGTCTCACACCACATTCTAACCTATATGTCTCAGAGAGTGCATTAGACCACTTAACTACATTTTCCTGGTTCCCGTACCAATACTGTAAGATCCTGAGGACTCCTGTCGGTACACCCCTATCCTCCAGCTCTCTCCAGAGTACATCATAATTTACCAGATCGAAGGCTCTGGAGAGATCCTGAAAACAGGCATATACCGGCGTTCTACGTTCAGTGTAATACTGGACGGTATGTTTGAGACTTACTATGGCGCTTTCCGTTGACAGTCCAGGTTGAAACCCAAACTGTTAGTCATGCACAGATAGATATTCCTTCAAGCTAGAATCTATCACACCGTCCAGCACTTTTGCCATTGTGGTTGCGAGAGATATAGGACGATAGTTTGCCTTATCTGATATATCGCCCGTCCTATTCTTAATTATGGGAACCACCTGTGTTTTCATAAGTTCTGCCGGCAAGTAAGAGTGACTTAGACACATGGTATAAAAAAACGACAAAACCCTTGGCAGATGAACCCCAGCAAACTTGATATGCTCAATACTGAGCCCGTCATGTCCGGGAGATTTGCCTCTGCTCATATTTTTAATTATGGTTTTAACTTGTTTAGCCGGAAATAACAGTAATGACTTCTCTCCCTGAATTTCAGGCTCAGCATTGAGGCAACACATCAACCGAGGGACCTAGGGGAGATCGCACTGTAAAATGTTCCTTGAACATATTTGCAACCTCCCCCGGATCACTCCTCCCGCCAATATTCACAGAGAGGCCAGGCTTAATATCAAGCTCACTCGTGGACTTCCAAAACTTAGCGAAATTATTTGTTGCTCTTGCTTTTGCTAACATGTCCATCTTTATTTGGTCCTGGTTGTTTTGGCACCATTTTAGCCGAGCCGCTCGCATTTGTTCACAAATAACTCCAGAGGTTGGTCGATTATGTACCAACCACATTTCGAATTTAAGCCTCGCCTCCCGGTGTGCATCTCTTACATGGTAATTCCACCCGCACAATGTCTTGTGGTTCATACTTTTAATCACAGTCCCTACCTTTTCACATGTCTGCTCGGCGGCATCACATAATGCATGATTGTGTTATCTTACTATACACTTCATCTAAAATAGCTTTATGCTCGCTTAACTTACAAAAACTATGGCTACACTCTTGAAACTCTGGAGGGAAATCAATTTCACGCAGTTTGCTGTTACATAGCTCACGGTATCTGTCAATTTGCGAATCATTTCGTTCCCCCCAAATAACTTAATTGCAAAGAATAGGAATTATTACCCGCTTAGGTCTCACTATATCATGATCTGACGTATATACGTCCTCTATTATAGTAACCTTGTTCACCGCAGCCCAGGCTGACAGAGAGACTATACAGTGATCACGCCACCTCCTACATCCACGTGCCTCACTTATAAAGGTATAGCTATTAGAATGGTATTCTGCTGTGGGGCAAAGCTGCTGATATTCAAAATATATTTGTCCTTCAAAAACGAGCTGTTCGAGCAATTTACCAGCTAGGTGCCAGAGTTTCCCTAAGAGATTTTTTCAAAGATATTGGTATCCTCACAGTGGCATCGCAATACCTACATAGTTCATTGACTCAGGCGTGACTTTGCGGAAAACCAAATAAATAAAAATAAAAAAATAAATTCCGGTCATTCGTTAAATAACAATAACACTTTCAAAATTGTACACACATGTGATAAAGGTTTCAAAATTTCTGTACTAGAGAGTTTAGAAATTGAAAAAAATAATACAGGAAACGTTACACTGTTGAACGAATTAAATACGAGTATTCCTAGGTCACCTTTGTTGCGATTGTTCGCTTATCGCACTGATAACGATCCTAGCCGAGGTGGTCCGATAAGCGATCCTATATAAGTGGGGTTGACGGGCGGTTGTAGCTCACTTTGCGTTCGGCTCGTGTAGTGGCAACACTTCTTTTTTCCTCTACTGACACTCAAGTAGAGCGGACGTGTGTATAATTATTTATCATTTGTCGTTAAAATATTTCCGAGTGATCTGTGACCTAGAAAACAAATCGCGCATTTTTCTGCTAAGTTAGTGATTTACTTTAGTGAATAACAATTAATTATGAGAAACATTTAACAATTAAGTATGTCAAACAGTGAAAACAGCCCTCGGAGTATCCCACCACCAAGCAGCCCTGCCAGCAAACCTGAAATACCTCACGATGCGAATGAAGAACATATTCACGCAGTGGACACCAGAGAGATTAGTAATTGGTTGATCTCAATTGAATCATGCCTAAATGAAGTATGTACCATTGCTCAGGAAGGAAAGCTGAACTCCGAGCAAAAGCTTAGAATCAATTCACTATCGCGCAAGGTTGGACATGGCGTATCACAAATGGCAGTTTACTACCAGGACTTGAAGTTAAAGGCCCAAGAAATACAAAACTCTAAACTAGTGTTAAGAGAAAAAGGTGATCTCACGGAATGCCTCGAAAATTTCAAGAAAACCATTAATGCTAGTATTCAAGAAAACTGCGCTAATCCAACGATGACCGAAAAAATTTCGTTCTCTGACATGGTAAAAACCAATAAAAATAATTATTTGCGCCCCAATAACCTCAGCTCTATTGCAATTTATCCAACGGATAAATTAAAATCTAGTGACGACACTAAATCTCTTGTCCAAAAAATTATATCGCCTGAACAAATGAAATTGCACGTTAGAGGATTGCGCAAAACTAAAAACGGAGGCGTTATAATCAGCACGGACACCAAAGACGACATTGAAAAACTTAGGAAATCATCTGAGCTAAGTAGTTCCGGCCTGAAAGTGGAAGAGCCCCATAAGAGAAGACCAAGAATTGTAGTTATAGGAGTACCAACCGTATTAAATGATCGAGAAGTTTATGATTGCATCTATGAGCAGAATGTAGCCGACAAACTGCCTAGTTTGTCCCGTGACTCTTTTTTGGCCTCTATAAATTTAAGTCACAAGTCCGGTAAAAAAGAGGGACTTACATGCAACTTTATTCTTGAAGTAACTGCTAGTATAAGAAAGGTGCTTATAAACCAAAATCGAGTGTTCATTCACTGGACATCCTGCCCAGTGAGAGACTTCACACTTGTGACCAGGTGCTTTAAATGTCAACAATACGGACATGCTGCAAAGACCTGTCGAGAGGCTAGCTATACGTGTGGACATTGTGGAGAACAAGGTCATCAGGCGAATGAGTGCACTAAGCATGCTGAACCATCACATTGTGCAACATGCTTGCGTTTTAAAAAACCGAGCAACCACAAAACAGGCGATCAAGAATGCCCAGCAAAGAAAATAGCTGAGACAAGATATATAAATTCTATAGATTATAATGAGGTCGCGTAAATCCGCCAACATTTATTTATACGTCTTTGTTTAATTTTATGTTATATACTTATTTTTAATTTTGTCCTTTACTCGTTTATAATACATCAAAATAGTTTTAGTTTTACAATTTGTTTTAAAATAAACACGCAACCTTTATATTTCGTTGACACGGCAAATTTTTCTGTGTATAAAAAAGTAAACGCGACCTTATAAAAAAATGTCGGATTGCAAAAATCATAATAGAACGTGGTTGCAAAAATGCCTTACGTTGACGCAAGACAGTAGCATCAAAATTGTCGTAATTTGAATAATACTATAGTTTAACGTAGAAAATTATTTACTATTTGTTTATAGAATTTTAGATAATACTTATGTATAATATAAGCACTTGAGTGAGATACCTGAGATACAGGTTTATTCCTAGTTCAGGTAGAATCCAATAATTAATACCAACCTCTAGTTTAAGGCCCTATTTTGTAAATATTTATGTAAATCAATTATTTTTCAATAAACAATTTACCAATTCAATAAACAATTTACTTCGTGTCCGAGTTCGCAACAGGTCAATCGTCGTCCTGAGGATGCCTCGTTGAGAGGCGAAACATGTGTCGATTTCTTACAGGGTTCTCTAACTCTTTAAGAATAGTTAAGCGGATTAAGTTACTAAATATACATCGTCTATTGTATCGCAATTCATCTTTGCCAACATCTTATATGTTAGGCAAAATATACACTTATACACTAAAAACAGTGATATTCACAGTGTGAACACTCCCAAACAACAGGGACAAACTTCGAGCTCCCTTTCACCGGCTTCATAATGCGGTGTAACCACTACAGGTTCATAACTCATTTGTTGGGCTTGGTATAACCTTTTATAACAAGATACCCTCTTCTTTGCTAGATTTGCCTTTTAATGCGTTTAAAACTAAAGTAAAATCCAACCTTTGTTCAAAGGCATACTATTCTATCAACGACCACTTAAATGATAAGAATAATAATAGGTTGCTGTGATTAACTCAAGACAATGTTTATGTTCTTTCTCCAGAATTAGCTTACCTACTAACAGGTTATATGAGTTTATATAATGTTTAATTTATTTGACTTTATTAGTCAATTTATTTTATTTTTATTTATTGTTGACATAATCTACTCATTACAATGTTTTCGTATGAGTTGTATTGCAATATGTGGTTAGCTAGCCAGAGAGATGGCGCCACAGTGCCAATGTAAACCTCGGCTCCGTAATTAAAATTGTTTTTAAATTATCTAAATCGTTTTCAAGTGTGAATAAGTAGTGAAATAGCATCAGTGTATTCCGGTAAATAAGTGACAGTGTTAGCAAACAATCCTGTCAGTGAATAACAGTGATATAAGTAAAACTATGAAACAGTGTTCACAAAAGTAAAACTTTCATTACAACATAATAATCTTTGTATAAATAAGAATTTGAAACAAACAGTGCTAAAACCTGAGACTATTTGATCGTTCTACATTAAAATAAGCAACAAAAACAACATTTTTCAAATCGCGTTTGTTGTAACAACAACAAGAAAAAAAACGGTCAAATTAAGATTCAAAAATATCAAAAATAAAAACAGAACACTATTTTCGTCATTAAATTTAATGAACGTTTGGCTAAGCTGCCAAACAGTGTGTCTCTTTTTAAGAGTCGCGGTGCACGCTCGAGGCCCGAGTTCAAACCCAGTTGAAGCAAAATTCTTTTTCTATTATTTCTCGACCTTTATCAGCAACAAAAATGGATTTCTTAGAAAACATTACATATCGGATAAGAAATCGTGCCAAATCGCTGTCAAACGACACATTAAACGAAAGTACGCTAAATAATTCTGCGAACTCACCGCTAGATGGCACATCTAGTAGCCTACCTCCTAATATATCCGAGGATGAAAGCGACGAAGAAATCTTGCAGCTTAAAAATGAACTACAAAAAGTTAATTTACAACTAACCGCAGCTCACGAAGAAATCAATAACTTATCATTAGAAAACATGAAGCTAAAACAGGAAATTAAAAATTTAGATGCAAAGCACAAGATAATGAAACAAGTTACAAGTAAATTAACGTCGGAGATAACCGTAACCCCAAAGAAAAAAGCAAAAAACGTACTGGCAAAATCATGTGCAAATATTCCTACTACTCCTCCAGAAATTGACATTCCTTCACAGTCACCAGCATCCAAGGATAAGCCCTCTGTACAAAATAGACATACTGAAGCTGTGGCACTTCAAACCCAAGAAGCTGAACAGTCTATCAAGCCTAAAACCACCAAACATAGGCTATGTATTGTGAGTGCAAATAAAAATAACAAGATTTTGTCTATAGCCGAGAATATATTTCAGAACTGTGAATTGTGTCATTATGTTTCCCCGAATTGTGGCACGGTGCAACTTATAAACAACTTGGAGGGAAAATTAATAGAATATACAATAAATGATTACTGCATTATTTTAATTGGAGAAAAAGACTTCCATAAAACTGAAAACTATGTGGATATAATTATAAACCTGAGAGAAAAATTGCAGAAAATACAGCACACGAATATTATAATATGTGTTCCTACTTTCAAATTAAGTGATCATTCAACATTGTTTAACTGGCGCATAGAGACCTTTAATAATCTACTTCATTTAGACTTGCAGACGTACAACTATGCAACAGCGTTTGACTCTAATTTAGACTTGTGTTACGACTTTACTATGTTCTCTAAGTTCAGTAGGAAAATAAACGATCGTGGTATGCGAAGTGTGTTTCATAATCTGTCGGTAACAATAGCTGATTATAATTCATTTTCTCAACAAAAAAATATAGCTGACAACCAAACAAGCATATCGTCTCCACGATGCGATTTTTTTCTATAATCATATAAAAATAATGCATCAAAATATTGCCGGTCTCTTATGCAAATCCGATTTACTGACTATCTATGTACAGGAATTGTTAAGTAAACAAATTAATTTAGATGTTATATGTATAACCGAACATTTCATAATGTCTGGCCATGAGAAACTTTTACATATACCAAATTATAAGCTAGCGGCATGTTATGCTAGACCAAACATTAAGCGCGGTGGAGCCTGTATCTTAGTTAAAAAAGGCATCGAATATAAAGACCTGCCTGACATTGTGAGACATTCGGTAACAGGAATTATAGAATGTTGCGCAATTGAATTACCTTCACAAAAACTTACAATCCTATGTGTGTATAGACCACCAAAAATCACTAATCTACACCAATTCTATGAAAACCTAGATATTATACTTAAAAAGATTACCAAACCAAACAAAAAAATAATAATGTGCGGAGATTTTAATATAGATATTCTGAAAAAGAACAGAATTAGCATGGATTTTGAATATTTTCTGATGAACTACGATTTGAAGCTAGAAATAAATAAACCGACCAGACCTCATAGTAAAACTTGTTTAGATAATTTTGCGCACAATTCAAAACAAAGCTGCCAAAGTGAAATAATAGACTTCGGATTATCCGATCATACGGCTCAAATATTTACAATGAAAGTTAGTAAGTTTAATCAAATAAAAACATGGAAAACATCAAGACGAGACACATCTGAAGAAAATTTAATTATCTTTAGAAATCATCTCCAAAACTTATCGTTTTCAGATATATATAGCACAGAGGATCCAAATGAAGCCTATGATAACTTTTTAGAAATATTTCAACTCCTATACGAACTATGCTTCCCCGTCAAAACAGTCATATTAAGATCTGAAAAAAAGATAAAATGGGTATCTAAAGGTATTAGAATCTGCAGCAAAAAGCAACGCCAATTACTCTGGAAACAAAGACTTAATCCTACTAGTGAAAATAAAATGACATTTAAAGAGTACTCAAAAAAATTTAAAAAAGTTGTCAAATTGACCCAGAAAGCACAGAATAACTATCTAATTAAAAACTCCAAAAATAAATCTAAAACATCCTGGCAAATAATAAATAGTACAAAATCTATAAGTGAACCCATAACAAGAATAAAAAAACATGATTTATTATTAACTGACCCTAACGAAATAGCTCAATCATTCAACGATTTCTTTATTGATCAGATCTCAGATCCACCTCTGAACACAACAAAAAATACTGAAAGAATAACGTATAACCCTAATTCTATTTTTATGGCCCCTGTTGTCCCTCAAGACATTACAAGAGTGATCAAATCTTTAAAGAACAAGAAGAGTTATGGATATGACGGTATTTCAACAAATGTCATAAAATTTGTCCGTGCTACTATAGCTAACCCTCTAAGCCACATTATTAACGCAAGCATATCCGCTGGAAAATTCCCCGATAGTCTTAAAACTACAATAGTCAAACCACTCCATAAGAAGAACGATAAAGAAGATATGGCTAACTTTAGACCAATAGCTTTGATCCCCGTATTTTCCAAAATAATTGAAAAAGTAATTTACGAGTCGTTTTATTCATTTCTGTCAAAATGTAATATATTATGTGAGGAACAAAAAGGTTTTCGTAAAAATAAAAATATAAACATGGCCATATACGATCTAATAAATAAAATAATGGTTAATGTGGATAAAAAAATACCAATTTGTGCCATTTTTACCGATATGACCAAAGCTTTTGATTACGTGAACCATGAAACGCTTTTGGTCAAACTTGAAGCTTACGGTATACGAGGGAATGCTCTACGTCTAATAAAATCGTATCTAAGTAGACGTTTTCAATATACAGAAATCTCTAAAATATGCGTCAAAACAAAACGTGAAGTTAAATATTTATCTGGTCCTAGGGAAATTAAATATGGCGTTCCGCAGGGCAGCGTCCTAGGGCCATTATTATTCTTGCTGTATATAAATGATCTACCACGACACATCCCATACCCTTGTGTGCTATTTGCCGATGATAGTACGATCCTAATAGACTGCCTCAATAAAGAGCTTTATGAAGATGAAATAAATAGTTCTCTAAAATTAGTAATAAACTGGCTCAACGATAATAATCTTATCATAAACCTTAATAAAACAAATATAATGCATTACTATCAAAGAATCCTTCCTTTAAACTTAAAAATTAATTATAAAGGACAAACTATTGAAAGCGTTAACGTGGCTAAATTTTTGGGTATATTGATTGACAATCAATTAACTTGGAAACCGCAGGCTGAAGAAGTTTGTAAAAGATTAAGCACGTCTGCGTATGCTCTCTACAATCTGTCCAAGAAAGTTAACGTTGATACATTAATGGTTGCATATCACGGTTTGGTGGTCTCTGTTCTAAGGTTTGGTGTAGTATTCTGGGGTAATTGTTCCGAAAGAGAGTCTATATTTAAAGCCCAAAAGCGGTGCATAAGATCGATTTTTAATCTCAAGGTTACAGATAGTTGCATTCCTTTTTTCAAGAAACACAAAATACTAACTTTTCCTAGTATATACATTCTCGAAGTAGCTATATTTGTTAAAACTAACAAGCATCTATTTCCGGCATTAAATGATACGAGGATGCGAACGACTGCCATGAGATCGAAATATCAGAGTCTATTGTGCACTGGTAGATATAGCACTGCTTTGCTTAAAAAAAACATTATTGGTATGGCACCTATTATATTTAACAAATTGCCAAATTGTATTAAGGATCAACCCCTAATAAAATTCAAGAAACTCCTGTCGTCGTTGCTGAGAGAGAAATGTTATTACTCTGTTACCGATTTTATTAATGATGAATTGTAATATTTGCTTCTCTTTCTCTAATTTATTAAGTAAAATAATTTTAGACTTGAATTTAAGGATGTACCTAGTTTTTAAATTATATGTAAGTTAACCACTATATTTTTGTATGCCAACAGGCAGAATGTACTGGGAATATATTTGAAATTAACACCATTATTGTAACACCTGCATTCTATACAAATAAATATACTATACTATACTATACTCGACAAATGATCATATTATTCTTTGCCTGAGCAACCAGCAGCAAGTTCGTCATGCTCCCTTAGATGTCACTGCTTGCCGTAGCGTCGGGGGTCGGGTCGCCTCCTTCCCTCTAATATGGCGAGGGGGGTGATGGCTGATCTTTGCGTTATACTCGTGAACGGGTGCTGCTTGTGGTGATTGGTCATCTTGCTGATCATGGTTTTGTTATTGTTATTAGTAATTAACTGTTTACTTATAAAATACTTCGATGGTCCTAGTTTATCATTTATAACTTCCAGTTATTGCTATATGTCAGCGGACACTCCCTGAATGCCTGGAGGCTTTTATTTAGATATTGTTTACGTTCAGTTTTTATTTTTTTATTTCTGCCTGAGTATAGTTCTCGATGTTTTTGTTTGGTATATTGGCGTGTGCTAGCTGACTTATGGCTATTAATTTAAATAATGTTTGTGTTGCTTAGTCATTATTTTGCATACTATTATATAAAATCATTTTTTTTTTCTAACTGAACAGACAACTGTGCTGCTGGGGAGTTTGTTGCGCCACTTCTTCTTCCCAGCTAAAAGCACTAGGAAGTGGTGAAGAGCGGGCGTTTTTGGGGGACTGTCTTATGTAATTTTGACGTTCGAAAAATGCTGATTCTCAGCCTAGTTTGAATTATTATTATTATTATTTATTTTTTAAATCGGATAAAAGAATCCATAGTGTGTTAGTAACATAATATAAAAACAACTTACTATCTAGTGTTAGTACCAATCACCCTTCGCACAAACTGCATTGCAATTGGAGAGCTGAAGCTCTCCGCTACAGTTCTCAGGATGCTGTTGCGACTGTCTCTCACTCTCCTCAGCAGTGAAGCTGTTTTCTTGCGCAGAACCGCATGAAACCCGTCGGTACGAGTTTGCGCAAACATTTCCGACGCGCTGCAGTAGCGAGGAAGTCCCAACAACATCCTGAAACCATTGTTGTACTGGACGCGCAGGCCATCCAGCGATCTTTTGGTGTAATTGACCCATAGATTGCTCGTGTACAGACTCTGGCAATAAGCCTTGAAAATAGTGATTTTGACTAGGTCTGTACATCGAGCAAATCTACGGGCCAACATATTGCACCGAACGGCGAGTGCCCTGCGCTCCCTCTCTATATCTACATGGTCCTTAAGGTCGGCGGAAAGAAAATGACCTAAGTACTTAAAAGTGGATACCCTTTTTATCACTGACCCGTTTATAAGTAGCTCGGGTCCCACTTCACGGCATTTGCCGCCGACCTGAAAGACCATGTATTCACACTTTTTCACATTATAAATTAAACCATGTGCGGCAGCATAGGCTTCACAAGTCTTAAGCAACTCTCCGATTGCTCCCGCAGACGGACCCAGCAGCACCATGTCATCTGCATAGCTGATGTTGTTAATGCTAACCCCATCAACACTGCATCCGACACGCATGCTGCTGAGTCCCTCTATGAGGTCATCTACGTAGAGGTTGAAGAGCCTGGGAGACGTCAAACCTCCTTGTCTCACCCCACACTCCAACCTATACGGTTCGGAGAACGAACCGTCCCACTTCACCTGATTGGTCTGATTACCATACCAATGCTGCAACAATCCACATAATTCCACGGGTATACCCCTGTTTACCATCTTTTCCCAGAGCACATCATACGAGACAAGATCGAAGGCCCTGGAAAGATCAAGGAAACAGGCGTACACCGGCGTCCTGCGATCTATATAATATTGGACTGTATGCTTGAGACTTAAAATAGCGCTTTCAGTTGAAAGTCCGGGACGAAACCCGAACTGCGCATCATGAAGATGTATATAGTCATTTAAACAAGTGTCAAGCATACCGTCCAACACCTTAGCTATTATTGTAGCAAGTGAAATGGGGCGGTAGTTACCTTTGTCGGAGATATCACCCGTCTTGTTCTTCACAATAGGAGTCACGATGGTCTTCATCAGATTAGCAGGCAAGTACGCGTGACTCATACACAATGTGAAAAACAAAGACAGGACTCGCGGCAAATGCACACCTGCGTGCTTCAAGTGCTCGATACTGAGCCCATCATGTCCTGGAGATTTACCTCGACTCATACCGTTTATGATTGCACTTACTTGCTTAGCTGAGAATCGCATCAGAGGTTTCACTCCAAGACTGCTGGGCTCAGAATCCACCTTCACAGTTGAGGAACCGAGAGGGGACCGTACTTGAAAATGCTCTTTGAACATATTCGCAATTCCCCGGGGATCACTTATCCCTCCCACACTCGCAGAGAGACCGGGCTGAATAAATGCCTTTTGAATTTTGAATTAAATATGCTGCACAGCGTCCGCGAAGATCGATTCATCAAAAAACGGTTTCTCACCGCTGTTGCGACCTGTCATGGGCTCCAAATGGAATTTGGTGGGTATTTTATCAAGTAAAAAACCAGAGATCAGCACGAGGACCAGAAGTGACCAAATCCCGCCTTTTCCCAAAAAATTTGGGGTCGGAGAAGTATTTTTCTGTCTTTATTAATTTTAGGTTATAAGTCCTCATAGTAGGTATGTGCTATGATTAATTTAGATACCCACTCCTTATCCACTGTCTAGTTAACACCCAAGGTGACTCCAAGGTGCTTAGGTAGTCACCTAAGCACACACGTTCCAGATTTTCAATCTCCAAAAAGTTAACAAAGGGAGTTTGGTAGTTATTGCACAAAAGGTTTAAAGACTCATATGGAATGTCGTACAATACAATGAAAATAGCTTACATTTTATAAAAAATTACCATTAGCAATGGTGTCATTGTATTGTTTTGACCAAGACCACCTACCTTATCACTTGAGGGGTACGCAGGTCTAGTCGCAAGGTCGGGTGACGCCAGTAGACATCATTGAAGCCGATTGAAATTGAGAGTAGTGCATCAATAAGCGAGGCAGCGCGAGGCGGCCACGGCCGGCGCGGCCACTGCTTGCTTAACTTCTCGTGCAGCTGGGCTCGCCCAACCTCGGCCGGGATGTCCTCCACCCCCCGAGCCCAAAACGATACTGTAAAGTGTATAGTAGCGCACGTAACTTTATTCTCTCGCCACTCGCGCACTACCCAGACGAAGCCGTCCGAGTAACCCATGCCACGTGCCACCGCCGCAGTAAGGATTGTGTGGGCAGCTTGTGAATCTGCGTTTACAAACATGATGCGTGCTTTTTTGTCTTGGAGAACTTGTAAAACTGCCTGAGCTTGTTGTTCCGTTAAATTGGGCAGAATGGAAAACTTGCCAAGAATGATTTCCGCCTTCTCTTTGGCCTTCTCTTCGAGTGCAGCATAGTAATCATCAGCGAGCTTCGTATTCTGGGACAGCACGGCGACGCGGGTCCAGCCCGACGCGCGTACAAAGTGACACAGGGCGCGTGCTATGTGTCGCGGGCGACCGGCCACGCGCCACGTGGCGCCGCCAGCCGCTTCCGTTTCGTCCTCCGGCACCACGTCCGCCAACATCAGCGGCAAATGGCTCGCGGCAGCTGAGGTCGACGCTTCCGCCACGCCCTCCACTGACATCGATACTACGCCCAACAGCCTTTCATATGACGCATATGTCGTAAATAAGTGCAACGCTTTGCTCATGTCTCTCTGGTCGGAACAATTTATTTTGATGTAAATCATGGTAACATTCCACCACGGAACTGAATGGTTACGTCTTACTTCATCCTCGACGATAATATTTGTAAGGTTTTGGAAGAATTCATTGTCGGGATCCTCCTTGCAAAAACATACAAGCACAGAGTACCAAAGCATGTCATATTTTACTATATCCTTATAATTCTTCTCATAACTTCTGGTTTTCAAGACCCACTCGCACGCCGCCTCTTCTATGTCTGGTCGCTCAAGAATCCGCCTCAAAGATTCTGGTGATGGTTTAAAGTCATGAACGAATTCAAAAAGCTGAGGGGCGTACGTTTGTAATTGAACATCGGCGACGCGCATTGCTATGGCGGAATCTAGCTCCTGTTTGCATTCATAATCGACAATCACGCAGGGAGGAGGCTCCACGACGCTCACGCCTGAAGTTCCATTCCACATGTCATAATCGAGGAACAGAAATGAGCGGTTGGCAGTCTGCATAGTGTGCACGAAATCGTAGCGGTCAACGTGCCGCAGGTGCAGCGGGGTGTTGGTGGCATAGGCGCGCTCCTTCAACCGCTTTAGCGTGGTGTTGCAGTCGCCGACGCCGAGCACTTCTACCGCCAATACGTTGTCTCTAAAAAAATATTATCAATCAAAATTTCGTCTGTAGTTAGAATCGGAATAATAAATTGGGTAGTAGAAACTAATAGTTGATTAGGAAATAGGAATAATTTGTTAGTAGTAAACAATGCAAGAAGCACATCACACCGTTATCGGGGCTGACGATGGCACTCAGGGCAAACTACTATGTATGGGATAGGTACGTACTGGGGATTCGGTGCGACGGCGAAGTCACATTTTGCAAGTGTAGTCAAGTTGGCGTAGAATGCCCAGCGCACATGCTCTTGGCAGACAGGCCGGACACGCGCGGTTGGCGCGAGCCACGCGAACAGGCGTCGCCGCGCAGGCACGGGGCTGGCGCCCATCTCGCAGAGGCGCGGGCCCGCCAGTCCAGTGGTCATGCCTTTCCGTGCACTCCACTTTGGCGCTGACTTAGGCTCCCACGACGTCGACACGCCTATTATCCAACTGCAAGCATAACCTAAAACTGGGTGATTCTTTAAAACCGAGTGTTTTTGTCTGATTTATGTGTACTATTTTCTTTTAATTTTGATTTATGAGTATAGTTTTTTATTTAGAGTGTGCTGATGGCATGAGCACTGCCACCAATCTTCTCAACTTTATGGCGACGTTGCGTATTTTGATATTGAAAAAGCGTTTGACACCGTGAATAATGATATTCTACTAAAGAACCTTGCAGACGTCGGATGCATACCGCATCTATTGCAGTTTTTGCTAGCTATAAATGCAAGACAGACGCATCGGGGGACAGCGAATGAAAATATATTTTTCATCACACCTATTCAAAAAACGACAATTGCGTATAGAGGATAGCGGGAGCAAAATTTAACTTTGCTCCCTAGGGAGTTTGGGGTTTCTCTCTTTGTTTTCTGATTGGTCCACTCCGCGCTTTTGATAGCGTACTGATTTGTGTAGTTAGGTTAGAGGGGCTCGAGTGAAGGTTTAATGTAAAAAAAAAATCGAGTACGTAACTTTTTATTTTTCTCATAGGCAGTGATGAAAAATAGTGTGTATCACTCGGGGACAAAATATTTTGTTCTCGGGCGGCGTATATTGAATTTCTCGCTAACCTCAGGATTCTACTTTAGAATCCTTCGCTTAGCTCTGAATTCAAAATAAGGCCCTGGAAGAACAAAATATTACTTTGTTCCCATGTAACACAAATAACTATTTTACCATTGTCACTCGAAAAAGGGCATTTTATGGTATCCTGCCTTTTCGCCGATAATTGTTTGGCCGATTATCACTTGCTAACCAACGTTACGCCGATGTTTCACTTTGACAACTAACGATTAGCAAATTTTTGTATGACAACGTTTCATTTGGTAGAATTATTATTAAGCTGATTATTATAATGACACAAAACGTTTGGGACATTTATCATTTGTCAAACATTTCACTAGGCCACACAACATTAGACGAATGACGTTTTGTCAGTGTAACAGTTCCCTTTTCGTATATTGATATAATGATAAAAAAAATACTAATTTTTACATAATTTTTTTATTTAAGAATCTCAAAAATAACATTAAACCTTTAAATTGGCAGCTAAGATATCTGTTGCTATACTTATTAAAAAAAAACATTTGTTTTAGGCAAGTTCAAGACCAGGGTTTCGATAGGTTAGAGTATGACAAACAACGCACAAGCCGAGTGAGCGCAGCGAGCGTGCTGCGGCAGCGGCCGGCGATGTGCCAGAAGCGAATCGCTTTTAAAAAGGAAACAGTTAAGTTAGGTTAGGTCACATTAAAGATAAAGTAAAAAAATAATTAAATAACAATAACTACCTGTATATGTATAATAATTATTTAGGTACTTATTGTTATTTTAATTTTTTTTTTACAAGGCCGCAAATTTCGTTTGGGACAAATAAATTATTTGTCCCAAATGAAAATTGCATCCTTGTAAATATATTATGCAAACTAAAACGTTCTGCTACTTGAAAGTTGGCATTTAAAAAAGTGTCATTATGAAAAGCAGACCAAACGTACAGTTGGTAACTGTGAGGTTGGGAAATAAAACAAAATTATATGATAAGTTGGCAAATGATAATTTGGCGAAATAAAATTCTACGAAACGTTAATTGGCAAGTGAAAATCTGGCAAACAATTTTCGGCGGAAAGGCAGAGAACCACTTGGAATAATTGTACAATGCCTTTAGAAGAGAGGAAAGAAGCGATGAACGAAGAACAAGAGGTCGCCACCATCTCCGTGACGGCGCGCATTCCAGTTTTTTGGTGTGATGAACCCAAGTTAGGGTTCATACAAACGGAAGCGGCATTGAACCCTCAAAAGGCATCCGACGAGGCCAGGTACTAGATCGTAGTGTCCAAGTTAGGCAAGGTTTTGTTATCGTAGGTCACAGACATATTAACGAACCCACCTGCATCAGGAAAATATAAGGCGCTAAAAACGCGACCATGCAACATATACGTACAGTCCGAAACCCGTCAAGTACAAAAACTGATTGGAGAAATGCAGCTGGGAGACCAGAAATCTTCGCAGCTGCTGAGGAAAATGATGGACCTGGCGTGAGGAAGAGTCACGGCCGATACATTGACCGTATTATGGAAAAATCACTTGCCCACCACTGTGACTAGTGTTCTAGCAGCCACAGAGTCAAAAGATATGGAGATCTTGGCTTCGGTAGCGGACAAAATTATGGAAACAATCACGACAAAAGAAGACGTCAGCAAAATAGACGCGCCAAAGGAAGCGACGGATACAGTCGCCGAAATAAGAAGTATAGGGAAACGTATCAAGGGATTGGAAAGCGTAACTCGAGGTCAAGATGCAACAACTGGGGAAGACAGAATTGCAGATCGAGATCGCGAGAACGCAGCACCAGCAGACAACGAACCTCGCTTCGGACATCGCGCTAGTAAATGTGCGAACCCGTGCAACTGGAACAAGCTAAGAGAGAACAAGCCGGAAAACTAGTAGCGGAGCAGAGAATGGCGGAAATCTGTATCCCAAGAGTGACCCACCGCTTAAGTGTAAGGGTATTTAAAACAGGTATACAATACCTAATTGACAGTGGTGCAAACGTTTCGGTTTACCCGCGTAATCTCGTGAGCGTACAAAGTGCATCGAAAGAGTGTGAACCCAACAAGTATATGTATACGTAAATTGTTCACAGTGAACGGCACACAAATATAAACGTATGGACTGATAACGAAAGAACAAAATTTTTATCTGCGCCGCAACTATAGATGGGTATTTATCGTAGCAGATGTAAAGCAACCAATAATAGGCGCAGATTTCCTTGTAAACTACAAATTGTTAATAGACCTAATAATAATATAATAATAATAATATAATTTTATAATTTTATTTCAGACTTTCGTCCATAAAGTTAGTAACAATGTTCTTAGCCTAGTGTTAGTAAAAGTACAGGTTTATATTTAATCAGGCGCTTGCCCTCGCGTGAAGGCCTATCCAATGCGCTATCAGTACCGAGTCCCACCGGCCGGCGCACGCAGTCGGAATGGCGCTGGGGCTGCCGCGCACCCGCGCCAACATCGAAGCACAGCGCTTACGCATAATCGCGTGGAAACCGTCCACGTGCGCCTCCGCGAACATGCCACTCGCGCTACAGAACCGCGGCAGCCCCATCAACACCCTGAAGGCGTTATTGTACTGTACACGCAGGGCGTCGTATGTCCTCTGCGTGTATTTGACCTACAAACCGCACGTGTAAAATGTCTGGCAGAATGCTCTAAATAGTGTGACCTTCACTTGCTCAGTGCAACGTGTGAATCTGCGAGCCAACGCATTACAGCGAACAGACAACGCCCTACGTTCCCTTTCCACATCCATATCATCTTTAAGGTCTTCGGTGACCCAGTGGCCCAGATACATAAAGTGAGTGACTCTCTTTAACGGTGTGTCATAGAGTGAGATGGATGGTACCTCTGAGTAATCTTTTTTGGGTGCTCTAAACACCATAAATTCACTTTTCTTCACATTATATCTGAGCCCATGGGCCTCCGCGTACCCTTCACATATACGAAGCAGTTTACGCAACGCACCGATTGAGGGGCTGAGCAGCACCATGTCATCTGCGTAGCTGATATTATTGACGCAGATTCCGTCCATATGACATCCGATCCCGGTGCCACTCAGCTCCTCAATCAGTCGGTCTATATACAGATTAAACAATTTCGGTGAGGTCAACCCCCCCTGTCGCACCCCACACTCCAGCTTGTACTCGTCCGATTCACTATTCGCCCATCTAACAGTGTTTTTCTGATTTGAGTACTGGTAGTACTCAAATATAGATACAACCTCAGGCGGCAGACTAGTGTCTCGACGCATTTTTGTCCACAGTAGGTCGTACGAAACCATATCCAATGCCCGGGACAGGTCTAGGAAACATGCGTATACTGGTGTTTTACGCGCCGTGTAGTACTGCACAGTCTCCTTGAGGCACACGATCGCACTTTCCGTGGATAGACCAGCCCGAAAGCCGAACTGACCGTCGTGCAGTTTGATATTCCTTGTTAAGTGGCCGTCAAGCAGACTGTCCATTACCTTCGCTATAACCGCGGCTAACGAGATAGCGGCCTAAGCGGCCGACGATTAATTAATAGCGAAACCGAAATGAAGGTTGTAGGTTGCATTTCTGACTCCACTCAACCCACGATTAAGACGATAGTAGATGACTACCCATACATAGACTTATTAGCAAGGTATCTAAGCCATTTTCATTTAAAGAGGTACCCAAACACAATGTGTGTCATCACATCGAGACCAGCGGCGCACCGGTGCACTCACGAGCACGACCATTGCCCCCAGACAGGTATGCTAAAGCTAAAAATGAATTCCAACTCATGCTAGATCTGGGCGTTTAATTTTGCAGGCCCTGTAAAAGCGCCTTGGCCAGCCCATTATACATATTCCCCAAAAAGGAGGGCAACATTTGGCCGTGAGACGACTATAGAATGCTAAACGCCATGACTAAACCGGATAGATACCCCGTCCCTAGACTACAAGACGTCACGTACATATTAGCAGGAAAAAAAAAATTCTTTAGCCTAAATATTAACAGGGCCTACAATTGCATTCCAGTACTTAAAGATGGTATAGAAAAAACAGCAGTCATCACCCCATTCGGATTATATGAATTTGCTAGAATGCCTTTCGGTTTGCGCAACGCAGCCCAAACATTTCAAAGATTCATGGACCATAGTGTTTTACAGGGTTTAGACTTCTTATACTCATTCGCGACATCATTATAGCTTCCGTGGACGCGGCCACGCACAAGCGACACCTGGAGGAAGTTTTCAAACAATTTAATGCATTCGGCATCTCGATAAACATTTCTAAATGCTGTTTCGGACATGAAAAACTCAACTTTCTAGGCTATCGAGTATCCACGGAAGGAATTCGGCCCCTGCAGGACAAGGTGAAAGTAATATGCGACTACCCAAGGCCAAAGACAGTTGAAGAACTACGCAAATACCTAGGTATGTTAAACTTTTATAGATCACACATTCCACACGCAGCTCAGAACCAAGCTGAAATGAACAAATACCTCCACAACTCAAAGAGGAAAGACAAGACCGTCATCGAGTGGACGAAGGAGGCGGTATGCGAATTCGAGAAAAGTAAGGTCAGTTTGCAAAAGACAGCCTTGCTCATATATCCTTTACCAGATTCCCCACTAGCATTGATGACAGATGCATCAGACAGCAGCGTGGGAGCGGTATTGCAGCAACGCGAAGGTAATAACTGGAGTCCTCTAAGTTTCTTCTCCAAACGACTCACCGAAGTGCAAAGAAAGTACAGCACATACGATAGAGAGTTATTAGGCATTTACTTAGCAATCATCCATTTTAAATCATAGAGGGCCGCGAAGTAGTGATCTATACGGACCACAAACCTTTAGTGTACTTATTTAGCAAACTGGGAAGCGATAAAGAAAACCCCAGGCGAACCAGGCAAATTATGTTTATAAGCGAGTTCACGATAAAAATCAAACACATCAGTGGTAGGTACAGATAACGTCACCAGCGGATTTATTATCACGCATAGAAACAATCAATTGCCCAACAGGTTTCGATTTAGTGGAACTAGCCCGAGCACAGAAAATCGATAAGCAGCTGTCAGAATTATTACATAGCTCAGGGAACAGTAGTTTTCGTTTTAGCTAACACAAAGTTTCAGGCACAGCCGCTGCCGTCCGCAAGCTATAATGCCGTTCTCGTCAATTTTCGTTTTTTGATGCCACCTT
Organism: Conistra vaccinii; assembly: GCA_948150665.1. Classification (NCBI taxonomy): domain Eukaryota; kingdom Metazoa; phylum Arthropoda; class Insecta; order Lepidoptera; family Noctuidae; genus Conistra; species Conistra vaccinii. The sequence continues at coordinate 25,222,906 of OX411322.1, read as the reverse complement.
AATCAGCAAAAAATTCTCAATTTTTCTGTTTAAGCAGTATTTTTCTACTATGTATGGATCCAGAAATAAAAAAAAATAAAAACGCCGTTATGTTGCCTTTTTTAATATATTTACTACGCTAAAACGCAGGTAAGCAACATTACTAACCTAAAAAGTCACTAAGGGCTAATAACTTACATTTTAACTAGAATTTTTCCCATCAGTTGCGTAACTAAATTGCCGTTAACAGAATTTCCTACTCTATTCTAAAGTACTTTAACGGTTTTGTAGTTTTGCCCCAAGTAACACAACTGGGTGGTAAAATAGCTCCATATCATATCTGTTTGTAACCTTGGGTGAAATATATAGGCATGAATAAGTTCTATATAGGTGGAGAGAACCCATTTATGCAAACATTATAGAACCACGGGGAGAAAAATTGCAGCTTAATTTTGGTTCCAAATGAAATCCATAGGAGTTCTCACGATCACCTTAAGTGGCAATTAGAACTATGTGTGTAAGTTGTGCGCAGTGAACGGTTGATGGAATGATATGACGTTTCAATTCATTCATTGAGTGACAAATGAAACGAAAATTCTTTTATGGGGCGATAAGTTATGTGTTTTTGAATTTGTACTGTGAACAGCCATTTTATTTGGATTACATCTGTTTGATGAGTATTAAAACTTCACGTGTACTGATATAATGCAAGCATTGATTTACAGCACAAAATCCTTGCGAATGTTTTGTTACTGTGAAAGTATAGTATGGTTTCTTTGTAAATTTCGAAGCGCCTTCGATTTGATCAAGAACAATTAAATAAAATGTGCTAAATCAATTGGCGAAATAATAGTATAAAGAAATAAAACTGTTAAAAACCTAACGTAATGGTTTTAGACTAAGTTTAATGTCAAAGTACATCAATTACAATTAACAAAACTCAGTGATTATGCGTCAGTGTGATAAAACACTTTCAAAACAAAATATTCTTAAGGACAACCATTTTCTAAACATGGCGATGTTTATGGCATCTCTTAGTTTTTATTTTCATTTATTTGTTCCCTATTTGGAACTGTAAGGTCTAAAAATCACTTATTTGTATGTTGCTAGTGGCTGACCAGTGGATGCTACTACCAGCAGTAATAATTAGCTCGTACAACCTGCCGATGATAACCCACATCGCTTAATTTTTTTTCCTTTTCACGGAATTCAAGTTTGATGAAGTAGTTTAAACTATGAACTTTACAACAACAGAAACAAAAAATACTATAAACAGAGTGACGCGTAGCACGATCTGACATATGTAATAATAGGTCACAATTATATACTTCGGGAACTGGTACATCGTTAGTGGTTATAAATAAGTGGAAATAGCTACTGTTGGTGTACAATAGGCCTGATAGATGTGTGGCGTCATGTTATCAGACCCACACTAATCTAATTTTCATTGTTCGCAGTATGACTACCTACTAGCCTACCTACCCTTTCATTTCATGCTGTCGTGAAGGTGCGCGCACGCCGCGCGCCGTCCATCAGCCGCCCTCCAACGGTCCGCAATAACACGGACGCACGCGCACCAGCCCGCACGACGCACCATGGGAAGCCTAACGTGCGTGGTAGCGCAGACACGTGCGTGGCGGTGCGTCCTAGTTTGGATACATTCGCTTTGAAGTTACCGACGTGCGCAGATCAGCCCGCACGGACACGCACCATGGGAAGGGTAACGTGCGTGGTAGCGCAGACGCGTCCGTAGCGGTGCGCCCGACCCGCGGTGATTCGGTAAACTTCAAAGGTGCGCGAGGTATTCTCGGTTCCTATAAACGAAAACGAATCGTTTTCCTTACCAATGGTAGAATTTTTATTGCCCAACTTGGCATATACTTAAACAGATTCGTAAGCAAATATTTAGACATGGCTTTTTTGGATTTTTACGCAAATGGTTAAATATTCTATTTCAGATTATGAAACGTTTTCAAAATCCATTTTTATTACCTAATCGATTTCTGGAGCGGCTCTGGCACCTCCGGTTCGCAGTTTCGATCGTCTCTAGTAGGTACTTAATATTACAATTCGGTTGTATCTAATTGCATCGATCAAAACTATCCAAACATAAACAAATAAGTACTTGCTTATGCAAATCTACTCTTGCCGTGGCTTTGTGAAATCGGTTTGTCTAGTTCCGATAATCGATACGATACGATGTGTGACTCAAATCGGATCTAGATATTATGTTTCAATATATCTGACGCATGTCTACTGATTTTACTTACCTTTGATAGCTACCTCCATATAGGACGGTCTACTATGCAAAGCTATGAGGTCTTTGCTTCATTATTGATAAAGATACAAAAGAGTCTTAATTTCATCAGTCGACAGTCCATCAGACGCCGACTGTTACCTCATTTGACTCACGCAGGCTCGCTCAATACACGGTAATACATAACCGTGCTCAATAGCTCTTTGGAAAATATAGTAAATACACTTTATAGGTACCTTTTACCCGGTACTTTGCACGCAGCGGCATACAAAACATTCATTTTACATTATTAGTGATCGATGATTTTACAAGATCAGAAGCCGAAGCATTACTTACTTATACCGTTTTTCGCTGCAAATAAAAATATTTTATCGCTCTTGTTTCGCGATGAAGAATGAAAAACTAACCATCTCTAGGAATAATGCGACTTAGTTCCGATGTCGTCTTTAGCCACGGTAATAGTACAATTAACACGGTAAACTAAAATTAGACGGATTACATTCATTACGAGTTTGACGGAATCTCCTTTAATAAATCGGTGGTGCCTGGTGCCATAGAGTAAAGTAATACATTGGGTGGGCCACCACTATACAGGGCATCCCACGGATATGCCACATGGAGGGAAAGTACCTTGAATATTGTAGATGGAACATTTTACTGAAAGAAGACATTATTTGAATTTAAAAAACAATTTAAAGTGCATTCATAGATATTTAAATAATTACATGGTTGAACCGGGAATCGAACCCGTTACATGTGAAAAATAATCACCCTATAGCTTAATCATACCGATCGAAAAGCTTCATCATAAGGATTATTTTTTTGCTAAATAACATAGTGTCACAAATATAAGGAAGACCATGAATTTTAACATACGTCATATGTGTAGCATGAACGTTATGTTGACCGGGGTTCCAGTAAACTGATTATTGAAAGATGAACGTAGACCAATTGCAATGTGTATCGCTTTCAATATTTAAAAAGAGACTTCGAAGCTTTTTAGTAGTTTTTAGTGGCGAAAACATATTCTAATATTAAGAGGGTGCATCCTAAAAGTTGGCAACGTCGTAAATAGCTGTCAAATATTTACCTGTTTCGATTAATTTGGAAATAATACTGTATGGAAATAAGAAATGTGGCTAACCAATTGACTAGAATATTAATAATGAATTGCAATTATAACATTGAATTTGATGTTGTACCCGTTTTAGGTGAAAAAAAGGCAATTGGAAAGTTTCCAAATACTTTTTTTACATCTAAAACTAACTATTCGGTGTTACGATATCAGTTATTGCATTTCATAATCAATATTCTAGTTAGCCACATTTTTTATTTCCATACAGAAATATTATCAAATTAATCAAAACAGCGAAATATTTGACATCTATTTGCGACGTTGCCAACTTTCAGAATAAACACTCTTAAGGATTTCCTAATTGAGAAATAATTTTTAAACTAGTGTATATATTATATACATGTATTCTTTCTTGTAGTTATGTAGTTCATAGTGTAATATTATAAAGTTTTATTCTAATTACTTAGTTATAAGTTGGATGTTTTAAATCTTTTGCATGCCTACGTGGTATAATATGGCTGAACTCTATATTTTGTTGTCATCATTTACTTTTACCCATATTTGCAATTAAAATTATCTTTATCTACACCAACACTTTAAATCTACCTTCATTAAATAGCAAACCCCCGTACGGACAATATAAATTGTAACAACGGAAAGCAAAATAAACAAATTAAACAATATGCAGATAAATTACAAAACAAAAAGAAAACAATAAATATAATAATAAAAGTAAACCATATTAAAAGCAAAAAGAATGTCTTCGCCCCGGGATCGATCCCGAGTACTAGACATTTCAGCCCGGCGCTATAATCATAATCATCATAATCATAATCATTTATTTGCAATAAGTATTGGTACAGTGTTAGTCTTATAGTCAGTAATAAGTTCCTAATACAAAATCAGACATTTGACATGCAAAACATTACAATGTAGGTATTTAAAGCTAGAGTATAATTATAATATTTATGTCCATGGCATGCTTTAAATGTTTCTATTATTACTTAATTTTAATACATTACAATAGGTACATTCATTATTAATCTTAGCTTAGCGTTACATTAATTTAAAATAGGTTATTAACATTATTTATAAATTCATTTATAGAATAAAATCGTTTTTCCAGTAGCCATAATTTTAACTTTATAAAAAAGAAATTATTAGGTAACTCTTTAAAGTTCTTTGGTATTTTGTTATAGATAACTCCACACATATGATAACAGTTCTTTTTATACAGAGTAGTCCTTGGAGCCCTAGGCAGAACTATTCTATCTGGATCTCTTACTTTTCGAGGACAACGGTCTTGAGCCTTTTCAAACAGGTCAAAGTGCCGTCGGACAAATTTTGCACATTCTAAAATATACATACTGGGCAATGTAAGGACTTTTAATTTTAGAAACAATGGCTTACAAGATTCCCATGGTGGAATGCCACAAATGGCTCGAATGCATTTTTTTAGTACCCTAAAGGCCTTATCTGCGTCTGTTGAATAACCCCATAGTGTAAGGCCGTATTGTAAAGTCGATGCAACGCAACCGTGATACGCAGTCAACATCGTATTCTGCGACGAGGTCTTTCGCAGTGTGTAGAGAACATAAACGAATTTGTTTAATTTGTTGCATACTTTTTCTACGTGCGGTTTCCAGGAGAAGTAGCCGTCCAATGCAACTCCCAGAAAAGTAGTTTCCTCTGGCTCTATGCCCCGAGACCAAGATGGTTTCTTAAACAGTGTGGCGAATATGTTGTTGTTATTTTGCAATGAATCAATATTCTGCCTTATAAATTGAAGCAGCACCTTAATTACGTAATGCACAATCAATTTTAAATTGAAACCAATTGAAAAAGATTGCCAGTCCATTGCTCATAAGTTCGACAAAAAATATTGATCAGATTTTTTTTATCGAACTTATGAAGCAATGGACTGGCAATCTTATTCAATTGGTTTCAATTTAAAATTGATCGTGCATTGCGTAATTGGGGGGCAGGATCTTTATCCACAAATTAAATGCCTGAACGATAATTCCGCAAGCTGAGGACAAAATGCGAACGGTCAGCCTTGCAAAACATTTCCAACTATCCAACCTACACTTCGTTAAACAGGGTTATTTGTAAAACACCAGCAACCTCTTAAAGGGTCATTATACACATCATTATGAACAACTTTTACTATGGGACCAAACATGAAATCGAGAAAAAAAGTCAGCTGTTCCCTACATTTTGACAAGATATGAGAACATACTTAAATGTAGGGGACAGCTGATTTTTTTTTCGCGATTTCAACTGGTCCCATAGTGTAAGTTGTTCATAATTTTATTATGAGTACAATGACCCCTTAAGAGGTTGCTGGTGTTTTACAATTAACCCTGTATAGACGCAATGTATGATAAGTAATTTCCAAATAATGATAGCTTTAATTTCAAATTAAGCAATTAGTTAGGGAGCAACCGTTAGTTTCTTTCCGTCTTTTCACCAATTGACATCACTCCGTTATATTTTATTTTACTGCCACCGTCAGTTAACAATTGGCTTAAATATATTATTAAAACGACTGTGCCGAGCTTAGTAACGCCATCAATCAAGCACAGATTAAAGTATTTACTGAGCTAGTGACTCTGAGTGAGCTATTTAGCGAACGAGTGAGTGAGCGAGAGAGACGTCAATCGACCACTTGTTTTTGATTTTTTTAATCTATATCAAAATGAACCCACGCTATGGAACGCTGCGTCACCAGAACACAATAAAAATTAAGAATAAAAAACATGCGGGGCAGTCTTCGGGGACTGCCGATAGAAGTGAAAACTAAGTAACTTGTGAATTGTATCGTATACACTAGGAGCGGCCAACCGGTCGATCGCGGCTATAAGTCCAGTGGATCGTAGCAAGGCAAAAAAGTTTAGCATCCTAATAATACGTGACAACTGGGCACTGATGTTTTATTTAAAAATTCAAGAAGTATATTGTAATTGGTAGATCGCACAGGGTTTCGTCAGTAAATAATATATCTTGGGTCTAATCAAGTTGGCCACCCCTGGTATACACAGTATACATAGAGCTCATGGAAAGCGTTCGGTGACGATGACGCGAGTTCCGAACTTGGGTCTAATCAAGTTGGCCATCCCTGGTATACACAGTATACATAGAGCTCATGGAAAGCGTTCGGTGACGATGACGCGAGTTTCGAACTTGGGTCTAATCAAGTTGGCCACCCCTGGTATACACAGTATATATAGAGCTCATGGAAAGCGTTCGGTGACGATGACGCGAGTTCCATGATTTTTGTTCACCCAATAAGTGCTCAAAGCGCCTTAAGAAGTTTTCACTTCAAAAACTACTTACACGTACTACGTAACCCGACTTACCCGACTACGGGAAAATAAAAATGATCTTAAAAGTATGACACAATTATAAATGGCATGCGACGATTTTTGTCTTGATTTCTGTCTGAATTATTTTATAGTTCCGTACTTTTTAGGTCACTTATTTTCCCGTAGTCGGGTTACAGTTTTTAGAGTTCAACTGTCACTAACGAGACACAATAGAATTTTCTATTGTTATGGCCTTCTGAAAGCCAATCGACGCGGACGGTTGAGCGGACTTAATTTTTTATTTTATACTTTTCGTTATATCGCTTGATAAATGTTACGACAACGTAAATATGAGTAATACAATAGGTCAATAGGTAATGAACTTGTTTGAAATTCAAATAGCAGTGCATAGTGCCTTGAAAGAAACCATAGCGCGATGTATTCGGGTAAAAACAAAAATGATTCATATGATGCATGGAACAGAACAAAAAGAAAACTAAAGGATGATACTAAAAGACATTGACCAAACCTGGTATCGCTATTTACTCTGCTGTGACTTAAGTTTATAATGTTGATAAATCTTGTTTTTAATTATAATAATTTTATCTGGTAATGCGAATCCTTAAATTCTCCAGATAAAAAAACACCATAAAAGTATTAGTTTTCATTTCGATTTCCTATTTTACCCGTATATAGTTTTTTTTTCACGTAAGTAATGTCACATGTCATTGGCTTCAAAGAGTATGTAAACAATAAAACCTTCTTGACTTACGCAAAATAATTTATTTACGCATCGAACTATTGAAATTATAGTTCAATAATTAGTAACAAAAGATATTAATAACAACTAATTATTATTATGACATTGTAATAATAATCTGTAGGTGTTAAAAGTACCTTATGGTTATGACAAAGGCAGAATGTATTGAGAGACCTTTGCCTGTTTCATTCATCAATAGAAACTCTTTCAAAATAGAAAAAACGCGCGCCATAAGATTCTATGCGCGCGCATCCTGAGCAAAATATGCTGGCGTCCGGCGAGTTTTCTCTTTCTAGCATATATGCACGTCCCATTCGTTTAGTTTTAAGTACAGTCTCGAACGGTAGGTCTTTAATAATAGTTTATTATTATTGTATAATTAATTTAATGATTTCATTTTATGTTTTGAATGACATAGGCCATTATTATTTTGCAATTTGGATTTAATTTAATAACTTATGTTATGTTTCTATGTCGCATAGATTATTTTTTAAGTGAAGACTGAAATTGTCCCAACACTTACTTACGGCAAATATAAATGTAGGTACATACAATGTCGCCCATGCGCATGTGACCGCCCGTAATTTTCTGAATATTCATGAAAAAATATCGAAAATAAACTTCAAAAGGTCTATCTATAACATTTTACACTAGTTTTTTTTAAATAAATACACAATTTTTTACCGAAAAAATGACTTCGATTCCGTTTTTTTTTTCGTGGTCGATAATTTTTTGTAAAAATTTTAATTAACCTGTTAAAATAACTCATAAGCTTTTGGAAATAATAAACAGAATCCAAATCGACCCATAAACTTCGGAGATGTGTCAAAAAACAGAAAGCAAATCTTTAAAAAATTCAAAATTGAATAACATGAAAAATGTTATAGATAGACCCCCCCTTTTGAAGTTTATTTTCGATATTTTTTCATGAATATTCAGAAAATTACGGGCGGTCACATGCGCATGGGCGACATTGTATATACCTATATATAAAAATCAAAAAAAGAAAGTTAAAGTGAATAAGAATATTCTGATTCACTTTAACTTTTTGCTTGTCTCGATAGACAAGTAAATATTGTAAACCCATCCGGGTTTAATTAACCACTTAAAGAAATAAATAACGTGAACACATTTTGCATAAATATAAGGTCTGGTCTGGATTATAGTATATTTACATAAGCGTAAACAAGTACCCATATCAATTAAAATAAAATGGGTGCGGGTGAATCTGCGGGCAGAAACCAATATGTGGTAGAAAAACATCCATTGCGCTTTTTATGCGACTGTACGTGCGCCAATTATTGGCGCCAATTTTTGAATGCGCAGGTTCTACTCTGTGACTTCTTGTATTCTTTCCACCGATTGTGCTTTTGTTTGTTTTTGTGAATATTTGAATTTTTTGATTAATTTCATTTTCTTGAGCAATAAATAATCATTATAATTGCGTTACATTTGAAAGTTGCTCACTATGGGAGACTCAGTTCGTCGGTGTATTAACTGTTCGATTCTTCTGCGGTATTTACGTTGGCAGTCATTGAGAGAAGTTTGTGAAAATGTCTACAATACTCTGGCTTTTTAGATTTCTCCAACACCGGTAAGTCGACAATTCTCAAGTCTTCTAAAGTCCCTAAATCAACCTTTATCTGTCGGAATTGAGGTCGGAATTGACGATCATTCAAAATACTAAAACGTCATTTTGTCAAATTCGTATTTTGAATTTACCAGCATACAATGACCAAAAGTCAGTAAGAGATTCGATACTTATAGATTTTGAGACCTAATTACCGTGTAATGCCGAGATTTTATGATAAAATGGTAAATTACATTTGAAAGCCCTCAGATCATTCTCTAAATTAAACCATAAATCTTTGAGTCACAGCATGTTTCGTAGCGATACTAGGTTCCTTAGTCGCTTGGTCAATCTCTTTTGTCAAAATATAATAGGCCTTAACAAAACAGGCCTATTATATTTTGACAACTATACTACAATTACGAAAATAAAATATAATAGGCCTTAACAAAACAGGCCTATTATATTTTGACAACTATACTACAATTACGAAAATAAAAAAGGGAGATCATTTAAAGTCGACGTACAGAAGACAAAGATCAAAAGTAAGAGAGTCTATGGGAACTGGTAGTGGTTCTGACGATATACAAAACCTGAATAGCCCTTTTATAATGTAATGTCTACTTTTTTTTACCGAGTTTATAAACCAAAAAAAAAATAGAGTTCTGAGGTAAGTAGATATTTATTTAAAGTCAACCTTATCATATTATAATTTATTTGTTGTTTACACAAAACCAAAACAATTTATAAGAAAACTTCACGTTAGAACAATTACCGGTGTTGCGTCGCGCCATTGTTGGAAGAGGCTTCGTGTGTGGTTTGTAGCGTCCGTGGTCGTCGGCCATATGGGCGTGCGCGTGCGTCCGCAATATCGCGCACCGTGGGAGGGGTCTTGGTGCGCGGTGCGTAGTCGTCGGCCGTGCGGGCTCGTGCGCGTCCGTCCTCAATATCGCGCACCGTGGGAGTCGGCCTTAAGCGAGCGCTGCCTGCCGCGGAAACCGGTCTGCTACCTCACCCCGGACGCCGCGCACCGCGCCGCCTCCGCAGCCCGCTCAAGACGCAGACCGCGTCGACGGCCGGCCAGTCCACAGACTACTTAGAGATACTACGTATGGCCAGTCAGCCCGAAGCCCTTAACACGAACCCTCGTTGCTTTGGCTCGCTACCGCTTAATTTCTTTTAGCTCGCGTAAATCCATTTTTAATATCATTTTCCTAACGAACTTTATTTTGTATTCTTCCTTTCGTAAAATCGTTTCTTTCTTTCAATAACTTCCGCTTATCACTTGTTCTTTGTTAATATCTTTGCCGATTATACTTTTACTTCATCTTTACTGCGCCTATCATTTACTCGCACCCATACGCTTCCAAAAGTGGTGACCCCGATCGTAAGACATAGCGCGAAGATACCGTGACGCGCCGCGTGACGTCAGAGAAGTTTCCGGAACGTTCGCGAAGGACACGTTGACGTCGAGCAAAATTTTTTCTGCAAGTCATTGCAGAGATGGCAGATCAAAAGTTTACGGATGCGTTGGTTGCAGCATTAGGATCAGCAGAGATCGCTAAGGTCAGGTTTGCGCAAGTTGAAGCCCAGTTTGCGTTGTCGAACATTACTTCCGATGCGACAAAATATTTCACTGTGGTTGGTAATTTAGAACCTTCCATTATGGTTCAACTAGAGGACATCCTTGAAAATCCTCCCACTAATAACAAGTACGACAAATTAAAAACCGAGCTAATTAAGCGTTTGTCAGTTTCGCAGGAAAAGAAGGTACGGCAACTCCTTATTCATGAGGAACTTGGAGACCGCAAGCCATCGGCATTTCTTCGACACTTGCAGAGCCTGGCTGGCCGAAGTGTACCTGACGACTTCCTGCGCACCATTTGGACCAGCCGTTTGCCAACCGGCCTGCAGGCAATTATAGTGTCCCAGGCTAGTACGTCCCTGGAAGCTGTTGTGGAGCTGGCGGACCGGGTATTGGAGATCGCTCCGGTAAAACCGGTGACCCAGGTCGCGAGTACTTCATCCTCTGCAGGGAGTTTATTCGAGGTAATGCGCACAGAAATAGCCACTACAGTGGATCGGCAGTCTCGTACCGGTGGTAGGTCAGATAGGAGTCGTAACCGGCGTTTCTCTCGTTCGAGAAGTGGTTCAAGAGGCCGTGCATTCAAAATGGTGGACAATCGACGCTTATGTTGGTACCATCATAAATTTGCAGAAAAAGCTCATCACTGCATAAAGCCGTGTGATTATGCTTCGGAAAATGCCAAAGCCAGTCGCTAATGACGGCGAGCGATTGCTGCAGTATCTCCAGCCGTTTATTCGTCATAGATCTTCCATCTAGAAAATTTTTTCTGGTCGATACGGGTTCCGATCTGTGCGTCTACCCTCGTAGTTATTTAAATGAGAAGCGGGTACGTGTAAATTACGACCTGAGCGCAGCTAATGATTCTATAATATCCACGTACGGGTATATTAATTTGCAGCTGAATTTAGGACTACGCAGGAAGTTTAGCTGGAAGTTTGTCGTCGCAGATGTGACCAAACCGATTATTGGGTATGATTTTCTTTCCCATTATAATCTTTTAGTCGATTGCCATAACAATAGGTTGATTGATGGATTAACTAACCTTTTTGTTAGCGGAGCTATTGCGAAGATGGAGATTCCCAGCGTCAAGGCTGTTACTGGTACTTCTCGGTACCACGAGCTGCTGCGAGAATTTCCGGCCATCTCACGTCCGTCTGGTGCACCAAGGCAGGTACGTCATTCTACCGTACATTTTATTAATACGACGCCTGTACCACCCATTTTCTGCAGGCCACGCCGTTTAGCACCAGATCGTTTGAAGATAGCTAAGTCAGAGTTCCAAGCTATGGTTAAGGAGGGAACAGCATGGTGCTCCAGCGGACCTTGGGCGTCTGCTCTACACCTGGTGCCCAAGCATGATGACACGTGGCGACCATGCGGTGACTACCGTGCATTGAATGCTAGGACGGTGCCGGACCGATACCCGGTACGTCACATTGATGATTTTTCACAGCATTTACATGGAAGCACTATTTTCTCAGTTGTAGATTTAGTTAAAGCTTACCAACAGATTCCAGTTAATCCAGCAGACATTGAGAAGACAGCCATCACGACACCGTTTGGGTTTTTTGAATTTCCATTTATGTCATTGGGTTTGAGAAACGCTGCACAGACATTTCAACATTTTATAGATGGATTGGTACGTGATTTTGATTTCTGTTTTCCTTACATCGATGACCTTTTGATAGCCTCTAGAAGTACTCAGGAGCATGAAGAACATCTACGTAAGCTGTTCGCACGCCTCGAAGAGTATGGAGTGGTCATCAACGTGGCTAAGTGTAATTTTGGTCAGCCACAGGTAACTTTTCTTGGTTATTCTGTTTCAGCAAAAGGAGTGCGCCCGTTAGAGGAGAAGGTGAAGGCTATTTAAAATAACCCACCACCTCAGACTGTAAAATGCTTGAGAAGATTTTTAGGGATGCTCAATTTTTACAGGCGCTTCTTGAAAAATGCTTCAGAGTTACAAGCCCCACTTAATGATTTATTGGCAGGCCCAGACATGAAAGGATCGAAACCAGTAAAGTGGACTTCCCAGTTGTTAGAAGTTTTTGAGCGTTGCAAGCATAGCCTTTCAGATGCAGCACTGTTGGTTCACCCGGTTATTGATGCGCAGCTAGCATTGGTAGTGGATGCATCCAATGTTTCCTTAGGAGCTGTATTACAGCAGAATGTAGATAACATCTGGCAGCCTTTAGCTTTCTACTCGAAGAAGATGAGCCCCACGCAGCAGAAATACAGCGCTTATGATCGCGAACTCCTCGCGATATACGAGGCCATCAAACATTTTCGACATATGGTAGAAGCACGACTTTTCACAGTTTACACCGATCATAAGCCGTTGATAAGTACATTTATAATAAAAAGAAGGACCAACAAGGTTCACCAAGACAGATTAATCAACTGTATTTTATTTCTCAGTTCACGACTGACATCCAGCACGTTTCCGGACAGGACAACCAGGTGGCCGATGCATTGTCTCGTATTGAGGCAGTCACTGCGCCAGTGGACTTCATGGAGCTTGCCCTTGCGCAACGTGATGATCCGCATTTCATGCTGTCGTGAAGGTGCGCGCACGCCGCGCGCCGTCCATCTAAGCGAGTGCTGCCTGCCGCGGAAACCGGTCTGCTACCTCACCCCGGACGCCGCGCACCGCACCGCCTCCGCAGCCCGCTCAAGACGCAGACCGCGTCGACGGCCGGCCAGTCAGCCCGAAGCCACGGTAGAAGCCCTTAACACGAACCCTCGTTGCTTTGGCTCGCTACCGCTTAATTTCTTTTAGCTCGCGTAAATCCATTTTTAACCGACGAAAAAAAAAAGGAGGAGGTTCTCAATTCGACACGTATATTTTTAACCGACGAAAAAAAAGGAGGAGGTTCTCAATTCGACACGTATATTTTTTTTTTTTTATGTATGACCACGCATAACTTTTTACTGAGTGGTCCGATTTGAACGATTCTTTTTTTATTGGGAAGGGTATACCTCGAAGTTGGTCCCATAAACAAATAAAAATTGAAACCCACCCCTAAGTGTAAAAAAATTGGGGTTGATTGATGTTTCACGTACTGAATTTTCAACTGTGAACCGATTCGGTTGTAATTTCGCACACATATTTATTTATTTATATATACTTTATTGTACACCAGAAAATACATAGCAACAAAAATAAATATAACACTACAAAACATACAATGGGCGGCCTTATCGCTTTCTGCGATCTCTTCCAGGACACCTTGGATGGACAGTGATTACGTGGACATAAAAATACACACATATATAGTTCTGATGACGCAACTACACAATAAAGACCTGGAGTTGATCTGATGATGGAGTCAGAAGACAGTCGCGAGAGCTCCTCACCAGTTTACAGCAGCTACATCGTGTTTGGGCTTATTTCATTCCCCCTGATGAGAACTTTACACCTAGCTGGGGTATGACTGTCATCGACGGTCAGAGGTTGAGGCAAACATTAAAACCGTCTTGCGGGGTGAAATTCTATACATTTGTTTTAGTCGCAAGACGCTTCGCCGTTCGCACCGCGTGAATTTTCGCTGTAGCGAATGTCCCGTGGCCAGGCGGTTAATGGTAACTCAAAAGCTAAAAATAAAAAACTTTTTTGCAAAAAATTAAACCGACGAAAAAAACTGAAAAGCAAAAAATAAAAACTTTTTTGCAAAAAAAGCGAAAAATAAAAAATAACTACCCATGTATTTAGTGACAAATTGATGACCTTCAAATAACAAATTTTGAGGCGGCGCCAAACAAACATATTTAATGATTAAACGAACTTACCTGTACGTGAAGTTCTATCATAATTATACCAGCGCCGAGTCCGAAGAGATTAGTAATTTACACATGTAGTAACGCATAGTTCTCACCACTCATGCACTAAGTTGAGAAAAAATATTATATCCTATTTTTCTTTATGGCAATTTTATTTGACATAACTTTTTTTTTTTTTTTTTTTGTTTTTTTTTGTGGGTACTTTGTCCAGTTCCGCTCTCAGACGATTGTCGCCAGTCATTTAGTTTAGAGTAAAATATCCTGTGGTTCATTGATGTATTTCCGAGACACCATAGACAATTTGGGGTGTGTACTCGTTGGTACAGCACTGGGAGGGTGGGATTACTAATCTCTTCGGACTCGGCGCTGGTATAATTATGATAGAACTTCACGTACAGGTAAGTTCGTTTAATCATTAATTATACCAGCGCCTCGTCCGAAGAGATTAGTAATTTACACATGTAGACTTTGAGAGTATTGCGGAAATATTATCAATGATAAGTAATGTTTGTAAATATCAAAATAATTGTATCAATAATAAGAAAGATCAACTTTGTACTTCTAGGATTGACAATAATTAAGCGTTTCCTTTGAATACTCAAAAGGTAATATGAAAAAAATTAATTCTAATTAAGAAATAATTTTTCTTATAGATAATAGCTATCACAGCTAGCTGTAGACAATTATGTACAAATACTATAAAATAATATATAGTACTATAAAAACGTGTTTTGTGCGAGATGTCTGTGTCTCGCGCTGTGTGCACTGAACACGCTCGGGTCAACCCCACACTAATTGTGTGTATGCTTTATCCAGCGGTCAAGGGTTTGCGTTCCTACTAGTTTATGATTACGAAGTTTCGTTATTTTAAAAAATAAATCGTCAATATTCCTAAGGTTGCGTTCTCTACAACTGGTAGGTTGTTGAAATCCGGGTCTAGAAGTCAGAAATATAAATAATAACAGAGTAATTGTGATACACTAAGAAAGGTTTTGAACATTGCTTACTTTTATCTCAGAGAGAGTTTGAACTCTGTGTGCGGTCGACAGAGACAGTAAAGTAATGGTTTTATTTGTAAGCTTATCTAAGGGTAATTCCTCACAAGTATGCCAAGAAAGAAGAATACTAAATTGGTATCCCAGGTAACGTCATATTTAGTTCTTGGTGGTTTTAGTGTAAAAAACCCCTTTGTGGAATCTTTTTACTCCGTCACTAACTACTTAGTTGGTACTGGGCTCGGCACCAGGGAAGGAACAGATCCGAATGAATTGAGGCTACCATAATTAACAACCATCCTACAAGAGTTGGGTTAAAAAGGTAATTACTGTGGGTACAGAACTATAGAGGCGTCATAAACATTTAACGAATTAATTTCACAGAATGTTCACCATTTCGTCAAGTGAATGTCATATTGTTTCATGCAGGTAGGCGCTAAGGATGCTAGCATTATATTAATATATCTCAACTAATTATTAAATCCAAACACGGGGTTCCATGGCTGTGTTGGCCATAAGGGTGCGACCATGATACCCCGTGCCTTGTCTATTATTATTTTCACAATCAAATTCGGAAAATAATACTGTATGACTCAAAATGTCGGGAAACTCAAACTCAAACTAAACCATATACAGGCACTTTTGAATTGTCAAGGAGTCGGTCACTCAGAAATATGAAGCTAGTTGCCCATTCCAAAGCGTAGGTACCTATGGAGAAGAACGGGCAAGAAACTCCACGGACACTCTTTTAAATAAATAATTGTTACAAAATAGTGGTTACATCATTCATGTTTAAATTATACATGTGAGAACAATGTAAAGGAATGCGTGGGAATCCTAATGTGACCATAAAACTGTAAACGAGTCCATCGCGGATGCATCTGGGTCTCGATGATGTGGCACATTTGTTATTTATGCGACTTAATATATCTATTATCTTAATATATCTAATAAAACAAAAATTTTTGGGTGATCGAATGTGTGAGACTGCCAAAGGCTCAATCGGACAGCGCCTGTTTTATGTCTGGCAGGTTCTTTATGTTACGTAATCTGCAATTACAATGATCACTAGACTTTATGTACCAGGCAAAGATGAAAGCCTTTTTGCTTTACTTAATTATATATTACCTTCACCGGTTAACATATTTCACGAGTTATTTTTGTGAGATGAGGGTATTCTATACCCCTATTTTATTTATGTATGCTACTGCTGTTGAATTGACAATGCTTTTTGACAATTAAAGAACTTTATAACAGAAACTTTTAGGGCAATAAATGCGGCAAGAAGTTCTAAATAATTTATGTGTGGTTCTCGTTCAGTATTCGACCACTGCCCGCTCGAAGACCTTCCTTCACAGGCGTTCCCCCCACCCCGTCGTTGAGGCGTCAGGAAATATATTTCAAGTTGGTAAACACCAATTCGAGGTTCAGAACGTTCTATTTTATTTAGCCACCAGTCAAAGAAATGATGTATGGTTGAAATTATTCAGGTAAATTCATGGATTTAATATAAATAGACCTTTCGAGTTGACATATTTATATCTTAATTTCCATTTCTTGATTGTGCCGCCATCCGTATTCGATCGCTGGACAACAGGAAACTAATAATCCTGATATCTTTATGCAAAAGTTACAACGTTTCGCTTTGAAAATATGACAAGTTCCGGTTTCGTTCGTATAATCTTTTAACTGTTGTTAAACTAATCTGAAACTCGATGTGAATGTATTATCATACCTGAATCTGCATTTAGTAGAAGGAAATTGTGCAAACTGCTTTTTCCTTTATTAAAATGAAATCAAGTTAAATTAATAATCTTTAGTTAGATCTATACACATTCCAGGTAGGAATATTCAAGCAAGAGCTAATCGTATAAACAACAAATAGTGGAAAGCTACCTAGGTTTACATATCACGTGAAAAACGTATGGAGCTGTACTTAACACAAATGGCAAAAACGTTAAATTAGTATAATTTACCCTCGAAGCAGAATCTTAGATATTTTCGAGATTCTTTGTGCATCTTAATTAAGATATTTAACGAGCCTTTGAGGTCAATTGATGCCATTTCACCATAAAATTATAGAATACGTTACAATTCTAATGCAGTTCTTAAATCTTCTAATTTAAAATGGTACGTTTTAACCAATTTATCAGGATTTTATTTAAATCATTATAAATAAAAATTTAATGCTGTGCGTTGGTAAGCGCATCACTTGACAATGTCTGAAGGATTGTCTATTTTTTGTTTGTAAGGAATAGTCCGAATAAAGTTTTTATGGAAAGAAAAATTTGACCCGGGAAATTTTCAAATTCAGGAAAATCTAAACGTCTTTCTTATGGGATTTTTATATGAACGACGATGGTTGAAATTTCAACAGAACATACGTCTGTCGGGTCAGCTTGTTTATAACAAAAAGGCATCTTGCCATTTTTGTTTTTGGTACCAAGAAAATACTTGAAACAAATTGATTTTCTCATGCAGGAATGAATACTGCACCTATTTTGAGTTTATTATTATTCAGTTTTAAATAATTCGGTCCTCATTAGCCGAGAAATTGTTCTACAATGTAAATGGTATTTCCAATGTTGATAGATAAACGGCCTGCGTACTTAGCTGGATCTCTCCGCGTACCCATCCGGAGGGGCTCGTGGCTAACTTACAACTGCCGCACGGGTCAATCGAAGGTTAAGCCACACTTGCCGCGGTCGGTTCGTGGATGGGTGATCGTCCATTACGAAATTACGATAAGCCGCTGGTCCCGGCCCTAATTCGCAGATCTCTGACAGCTGTTACGGGCATTCAGTAGGATTGTGAAGGCCAGACAGGCAGTCGCTCCATGCAAAATCCGGTGTGTTCCGGTTAGACTGGAAACCGACCCCAACATAGTTTGGAAAAGGCTAATAGGCAGATTGAATACTAGCTGACTTCAATGTTTCTACGAAATTTTCACTGAACAGAAAGGTATATTAGGTACTTGGTGTATAAATACGATGTTCGATCATGTCATTTTTGAAATCAAATAAAATGAAATTCTGCTTGTATTCATGAATTTTTGCAACACTATAATAATAATGTTGGTTAAACAAGTTATTTGTTACGTTTTATTTGCCTTTTTAGGTAATAGATATTTTGAGGTCAAATTTTCGTAACGCCTTTGAAAATGTGTAAAACGGTTGACAAGTTTGTTGCGTATTTCAGACCCGTATTGGTCTGTGTTAGTAAGTAGGACCATTGCCTAAAATTTGTAGAATTCCGGGATCAGGAATATTGCCGAAATGAGTAAAGACTCTTCGGGGGTACGTCCGTGGAAGTACTAGGGCCTGGGTGAAGTTAATCACATTTTTAATTCGAAACTGAACAGTTTCCTCTTCAGGTGGCCATTCTAATAACCAATATTTGGTCGCAGTGCCAGTGCGCAGTGTGTCTGAAAATTATCATAGATATGATAGTTTGAATACGTAAGTTAAATAACTTACTTAGAGATGATTAAAAAGTGAACTTGAATAAGTGTTTCATCTTGGTGGCCATTCTAATAACCAATATTTAAAAAGCTTGGTTTGTTACCGTTACCATCGCTTTACATTTACGAAATATCTGTGTTTGTAATGAAAAATAAGCAACTATTTAAGACTGCAAATGATGTCAATCCTCGGAACCGACGAGATCCGTACAAATTAGTGTTAAATGATTTGCCTAGACAGTCTAAATATAATAGTAACTGCTTGGCAATGTGTGTGTGCATTTATAATAAAATACCAAGGCATTTCAAAGCTTTAAATACAAAATTATTTAAAATTAAATTTCATAAGTGGTTACTCGAGTGTAGTTTTTATAGTTTAAAAGAATTTATAGATAAAAAATGTTGAACGATTTTTGTTGCTTAACTTGTCTTTAAAATTTTTGCATGCTATGTTTTATCCTAGCTAAACATGCTTGTGCCTGAATTTATATTTAACACCCTTGTATACCATGTTTTACGCAAATAAATATTCTATTCTATTCTATTCTATTCAATATTTAGTCGTAGTGCCAGTGCGCAGTGTGTCTGAAATTTATCATAGATATGATAATTTTATTACGTAAGTTAAATAACTTACCTAAAGACGATTTAAAATTGAACTTGAATAAGTCCATGACTATTTTTTATTAATTTCACAAGCTTTTATCTTTATTCAAAGAATATAAATAGCTACATAATTATTATATTATTTTGCTAATATTGTTCGTACATCATAATACTTTTTAGGTTAGGTTACAATCCCCAGCGGAAGGAACGCTAACCGTATTTTAATGCGTTGAAACAGCCCCAGTGACTGTTCAGGGTGCATTTAAAGACCTTCAATAAGTACGTAGATACGTAAGCAGGGCGGTATTAACATAGTTTTCACTGTACAATAAATAAGTAGGTAGGTAAATACCTGGTCCAATATCCTCATCGTGTAGAAAAACAGCTTCCTCCAAGTCTGATTCACTTTCAGAAGCACTAATTTGTTTTTTACGATTTTGAGTTCTAACTATTTTAATTTTATTTTATTTTATAATGTCTACTTTACGCGACCGAGAATTCTTACATTTCGGTATTTTTTTTTATAACAAACGGTGCGAAGACGCTAAAGAGATGTTGAGTGGTTGAGCACTAAAATGCGAATGGCTGGCGACAATCGTCTGAGAGCGGAACTGGACAAAGTACCCACAAAAAAAAAAAAAAAAAAAAAAGTTATGTCAAATAAAATTGCCATAAAGAAAAATAGGATATAATATTTTTTCTCAACTTAGTGCATGAGTGGTGAGAACTATGCGTTACTACATGTGTAAATTACTAATCTCGAGGACGAGGCGCTGGTATAATGTAATTTTAATTACATAAAGCGTAAAATGTTAGCTTGATAGATCTTCGTTGAATGTGTTTTAGGCGCTGCCTCAAAATTTGTTATTTGAAGGTCATCAATTTGTCACTAAATACATAGTTATTTTTTATTTTTCGCTTTTTTTGCAAAAAAGTTTAAATTTTTTGCTTTTCAGTTTTTTTCGTCGGTTGAATTTTTTGCAAAAAAGTTTTTAATATCATTTTCCTAACGAACTTTATTTTGTATTCTTCCTTTCGTAAAATCGTTTCTTTCTTTCAATAACTTCCGCTTATCACTTGTTCTTTGTTAATATCTTTGCCGATTATACTTTTACTTCATCTTTACTGCGCCTATCATTTACTCGCACCTAGTGATGGGCAATTCTCGAGAATATTCTCCTTGCGAGAACTTTGCTGTTAAGTTCTCGAGAACATTCTTTTGGTAGGGAATTTACGAGAATTTAAAAATTGGATGACTTTATTGAATCGGTTTTTTTTTAGAGTAATAGTTTTTAGCGCATTTGAACGTTTTACGAAGTTTGAGTTTAAAATAAACTACACCACAACTTAAATTCTCAGTAAATTCTCCTGAGCGAGAACATTCCCGAGAATATTTCCGAGAAAATTCTCATAAATTCTCTTAAATTTCGTATGGTAGTAATGTTAAAGTACGATTTCTGTATTAATACGAACTTTATGAGTTTAAAATAATCAGCATTAATAAAATTAATAAGAAAACAACATTATAAGAAAGGTTTATGGTGCAAATAATTAAAAACAAAATAACAATTAAAAATAATTTTGACGCAACTAAAATCGAATTTGACAATCGCGACGCCATGTGGTACTTGTTTGCCCTCCCTTGGGATTTTTTTTAGAGCCGGAGGCGCGCAGGAGGGCAGCGTCGACGTGTTTTGATATGGAATTTTTCACTTTTTGTATAGAAAATATAAAAAAATATTACCTACATGTTGAGTTTTGGGGGGGTTTTATAAAGATAAAGATATAAAGTTAGGGTTTATAATTATAAAGATAGAATAAAAATTTGTTGGCATGCACTCACCAACACTTCGACTTCAGTGCAAAAACAGTACTGTATTTTTTTTTTCTTTTGCTTATATCTCGAAAATGGTGCGTCCTATCGCAAAAATAATGAAATTTTCGACACCCTCTAAGAAACCCTTAAACCCCTATATCCCAACATGTTGGTAATAAATTTTCATATTTTTCATACAAAAAGTGAAAAATTCCATATAAAACTCGTCGAGGCTGCACCCCCTGCGCGCCTCCGGTTCTAAAAAAATTCACAGGGTAGAGTAAACAAGTACCATGTGTAGTCGTCCGTCACGTCACGTGATTGTCAAATTCGATTTTAGATGTGTCAAAATATTTTTTTAATTAAGAGTTTTTTTTTGTCAGAATAGCTTTAAGATTATAGCCAAAAGTAGGGAATTTTAGTGACAGTTTAGTTAGTTTAGTTCGGTGTACAAGAGAATCGGCACCATTGCTGCCGATTCTCTTGTCACAAATGCCTCTAAACTGGACTAAAAATCACTAAAATTTAGTTTAGTCCTGTCAAACGAGGATTTCCCATTCTGAAATAGACTAAAGTGACACAACTTAACTATATTTTAGTTTGACAGCACTAAGATCGCACTGAGATAGCAGTTTAGTGAAAATGGCAATTTTGCTATTATGAATTTGACGTTTTTCACCATATAAATTTAGTGTATCTGTCTAAATGTGATTATTTTTAAACGCGATTAAAAACGAGTGGAATAAAATTAGTTGGCATGAACTAAAATTCACACCAACACTTCGACTTCAGTGCAAAAACAGTACATTTTTTTTTTTCTTTTGCTTATATCTCGAGAATGGTGCGTCCTACCTATCGCAAAACTAATGAAATTTTCGACCCCCTTTAGGAAGCCCTTATACCCCTATCACCTGACATGTTGGTAATAATTTTTCATATTTTCCATACAAAAAGTGAAAAATTCCATATAAAACACGTCGAGGCTGCCCCCCTGCGCGCCTACGGCTCTAATAAAATTCACGAAGTAGAGCAAACAAGTACCACGTGGAGTCGTCACGCGATTGTCAAATTCAATTTTAGATGTGTCAAAATATTTTTTTAATTAAGATTTTTTTTTTTGTCAGAATTGCTTTAAGATTCTCTCCAAAAGTAAGGAATTTTAGTGATAGTTTAGTTAGTTTAGTACAGTGTACAAGAGAATCGGCACCATTTCCAGTCCGAAACATAATACAGTAACGTTTTTTCAAATAAAGTATAAAATAACAACAAAAGATGTTTACTTGAGACCTTGAAAACAAAATATATTGTAATAAAATTTAGCAATTTTACTTCCATTTTTAAATTCTCGTATATTCTCCGTCGAAAAGAATATTCCAGAATATTGCAGAACATTCTCGATCCGAGAATATTCTCCGGGTGAGAATATTCTCCCGACCCATCACTACTCGCACCCATACGCTTCCAAAGATGCAATCACGTTAGGTTCCAAAAAGGTTGCAAAATTATCCGTATAGCCACTACAGGTGATATATACTACTCTGTTATACTACTCGTTTGGAAATAGAAGTGCTAAATAAGGGTATGTTACAGCTTAAATGGAACAGTTGCTTACAAGTGATTTAAAGGCCTCATATACCACTGTTGCTTCTAAATTGGTAACAATTAAAACCCGTTTTCAAGTTTAAGTATTAAAATCGACTCTATGCAACCATAAGAAATAAAGTATAAACAAAATACACTCTTATGCAACTACGAGTGACAGGAGGTACTCATATACAACCAGCGCTGGGGCTCTGTCTCGCATAGGGTCGCAGCATTATGCTGAGCGATGGCCGTTTTGCGTGGATGTGACGCATATTTTCCCTCAACTTGTGTACTTCTTTATATTTTGTGTTCTTTCTATGCGTCATGTTTATACAATATGTTTGTACAAATATGAGTAGTGTTTGAAGCTATAAGTTCTATCAAATACTGTTATACCACTCATTTACAACTTAAAGCTATAAGATAAGTAGCAAAATTCACTAATGTGCTACTTGGGGCGTTCTTTCAAAGTACAGTATTCTAAATTCAAAGTTAAAAAGCCGTTAAATGAAAGTACTAGACAAAAAAGAACAACCGACTTCCAAAAAAGACACTACAAAGTCAAAAATAACTTTAATTTCGGAAGTCGGTGTATTTGGTTTTGAACTTTCGTTTTTTGCCACCGACTTCCGAAATTAAAGTTATTTTTGACTTTGTAGTGTCTTTTTTGGAAGTCGGTTGTTCTTTTTTTATAAAAAGTTTTTATTTTGCACTTTTTAGTTGTGGTACCTACCACATACAATTCAATTTTCAATTTTATATCACTTACACTTTTACTTATATCACTTTTATTCAATACCACTAACCTGCTATGTAAATAACAGTGATTGGAAGTTATCATCATATCATCCATATAAACTAAGTGGGAAAAATACGTATTATTGAAACTAACTCAAAAACTATCCAAGTAAAATTAATACAATTTATATGGGACCACCTCGGAAGCATACCCTTTCAAACAAAAAAACAATTTTTAAAATCGGTCCACAATTGACGGAGAAATCGCGTAACAAACATACAAAAAAAAAAAACATACAGATGAATTGAGAACCTCCTCCTTTTGGAAGTCGGTTAAAAATGTCGTTAAATGGCACTTAACGGCATTTAAAAAAAGGAAATAGTTTGGAAAATCCAAAAGTGCACGCCTCATACTTATCACTCATTCATAAACGAAAAAGAAATTCAAAACATAGTTTAAAAATGAACAATTTATCACTTTTCATGAAGTCGTAATGTCAACGACTGACAAAGATATTTACGTTGGCAGTTGCTAGGCAACGGCACCGGATCAAGGTTGAAAATATTTAGATATTGATATTATATTTTAGTTAGTATTTTATTAATTATAATTAAACTACTATGAATAAAAGAGCCATTTTCAATAGGGTTCCTTCTACGGCTGAAACGAATGTATAAAAAAAAAATTGACTCAATTAATTGATTTTATCGCAAGCTACAATGTTTTCAAGGATCATAAATTGACGGACAGGAATTTTTTTTCAACTATTTTGATGCTTTTTCCATTTCTGCTGCATTAAATCAATTGTTAAAAAATACAATATTAATCTCCATTTAATCATCTATACAATGGTATATAAATTAAGTAGGTTCTGTGTACTAGCAGGAGTGAAACAATAAAAACAGTTGCAGAAATGGGGCAAAAAATATTTTTCGATCGTAGAGCACACTCTGATGCGAAGCATTACGAGTCGTGCAAAAATATAAATATTTTGCATACTAAATCAATCACAAAAATGCAATTATTCCTCATTACTACACTAAAACGCGGTTATCTACCGTGGATCACTTGACCTGCGCCCACGCCCCCCAAGTCCGTTGATCGATGAAGCAGTGCGCCGAAACCAACATGTTCATCTTAAGGCATACTTATAGAGGAATTATACAGATCTTGCAGCATTGACTCGAGATTATGCATTTGATGGCTAACAAGTATCAAATCATCAGCGAATCACAGGTGTGACAAGTAGACCCCGTTGATGTTTACCGCAATTTTGTCCCAATCAAGCGTCTTTATAACAACCTCTACGTGCATTAGTGGTTGTTATAAAGACGCTTATTAGTCAAAACTCAAGCATTACTTAAAACTCCTTTATAGCCTTTTGATTGGTTGAAACTAGTTTTAAGTAATGCTTGAGTCTTGAGTGAGGTTTTGTAATACGGACCTAAGACTGCAGTAAATAACTTGAGTGAAATGGCCCTTGCCGAACAACTCTTCCGATTGGAATTCAGTCAGTTCAAGAATGGAGCCTGCGCCTGCACCTGCTTGATCGCCGACCTGTACAGCTCCCGGCGGACATCCACATACCGTGCATTGATCTGCCAGCGATGAAGAGAACGAAAACAGCCCAGTGCTCTGCGCTATCAAAAGCTTTTTCGTCATTAAGCAAAGAGGCTGTTTGTACTCGATGCATTTCTCCATCAACTGTTTCACGGTTTAAATGTGGTTAATCGTAGAGTATCCGCTCCGGAATCCTGTAGAATCGTTACCACGGCGTTTTTCGACAACTGCGCCGTGTGACCACCATATAGTACCTTGTTGAAGAGTTCCACTAGCACTTTCACCGTAGGATCTGCTCCTGAGAGAGAGCCTCCGGCGACTTATCTTTTTTCTTGCGTTTAAGTGCTCATTCCACCTCACAAGGTAGAATGGCAGGCAAAATATCCTCGATATGACACTCGGTTGGTTCGGCTCTTGGATCTTCTTCACTTGTGAGATTCGATTGTGTTGCAGTCGATGAGTACAATTCTTTATACAAGTATTGCACAACGCTCACTATTTATTGTTCCCAATTTGTTCCGGCGGTTTCTTCAGCATACATTAGGCTTCTAATTTGCTTCTAAGTGCTAAGTTTATTTCGAATAATTTTTGTTCCTCGGTTACCGGTAATGTTTTCATTATGGTATCCCGGTTGTAAATTCGCAGATAATTTCATAGTCGAAACTCAACAAAGCTCTAACCAAACGATGATGGTCACTTCCGGTTTTAAAATGACTGAGGACAGATAGGTCAGTTATTATGTGTTTTTGGGAAGCAATCACATAGCTTACCTCATTTTTGGTCTTGCCGTCAGGATTGGCCCAGGTCCACTTTATTACTGGTCGTTTTTTAAGGAATGTGTTCATAACGTCGACCTTTTTTAATTTCTAGTAAGTCAACCAGAATTACCTCTCTATCGCGCGTGCCAAAATCAAAACTACTGACAGATCTCGCATTAAGCTTTGTGCAGACCAGCGCTACTTGTCGCGCGACGCGACACTGGTTATTGTTATACCGTGAAGTTTTCTTACAAATTGTATTGTTCGTGTCGCGTCGCGCGACAAGTCGCGCTGGTCTGCAAACGCCTTTACTTAATTACAGGCCTACTTCAGCATTGAAGTCTATTAACGTGGTAAAGTAACAGGGGTTTTCTGTGAGAGCTTTGTCTGTCCTGTCTTCGTAGAACTGCTCAACTTTATCATCATAAACTTAGATATCCTTTAGTGAGTAGCGCTTTTTAAGCTTTACTATTGCATATCAAACGCGTGTGGATATACTCATAAGTCCTGGATAGTAGTGAGTGAGAGTATGGCGATCATCAGTCCATAACGCCCTGGTCTTAAAGCATGTCAGAGTCAGGGTCATCGGTCGGTAGCCGGATCGCATCCAGGGATTCGTCTCACCCTCTGCAAATATTTTTTTTGTTGTTTCTTTTCATCTCATTACCCACAGATATAGGGTCTATCTATATCTGTGTCATTACCTCATTAGTTATAAGATGAAGATTGTTTTTTTTTGTTATTTGCTAAAATCTCGTTTTCAATAATTTCATGTAAGTCCGTACAAAGTGATTTTGTAAAAATAAAAGAAGTTTGTGTCATTAAATGATTGATAATTTATATTTCTGAACTTATGCTCTTTTATTATTTAATCATTTATTGCCTGTTCCGCCGTTACATTTTAATGTTTTGTATTTAGTGGCATTTTAGCTATGTATCCAAACTAAAAAAAGAATACTGGAATAATATCCATATAAGTTACTATACTCAAGTGCGGCAAAGTGGCTTTAGTTGCATTAAGGCTTAGCATAGTATTTGTGCTCGGAGTCATTATGCTTAGCTATAACAACGTTAAAGCATTAGCATTAGCAGAAAAAAGCCCTTAATTACTAAACTATAATGTTGCTAAAGCATTTAGCAACATTATAGTTTAGTAATTAAGGGCTTTTTTTCTTTGTTTTTTAAAGATCAATCAAATTAAATGAAAATCAAACACTAAAATGCCGTTAAAGTATGCTTAACGGCATTACAGTCGTGGTTGTATAAACTGTAAATTGTAAAAATACTAAACTATAACGCAAAATACCTATTTTTGTTAAGATTAAGTCATTGTTAAGAAGTGAAAGTATGGCTATTTGAAAGCGCAAATCTAGATAAACTTTTTGATACCAGTAACTCTCGCATGTGAGTTATAGTTTTGAAACGGCACCCATTTCTTATTTCTCCGCCCTTTTTTGTCCATAACTC
The DNA here is from genome assembly GCA_948150665.1 of Conistra vaccinii. Taxonomy (NCBI): domain Eukaryota; kingdom Metazoa; phylum Arthropoda; class Insecta; order Lepidoptera; family Noctuidae; genus Conistra; species Conistra vaccinii. The sequence continues at coordinate 25,195,607 of OX411322.1, read as the reverse complement.
GAAATATGATTTTGTTGGATTACGGCATTTTAGTTTGCGGTCGGCAGAGGGTATTACATTACATAATTTATGAAACATCAACCAGCCAGAGCCAGCTTGCAAAGCTGACGACCGATGATGGCAGGATCGTATCCGCCAAACCTGAAGTATTGAGAGAGATCGAGAGGTTCTATGGACAGTTATACACGTCAACCAGTAACCCCGTTACGAATCTGGCAAACGACCCAAGAGCTAGATTAACCCGACATTATACCAGCGCCTCGTCCTCGAGATTAGTAATTTACACATGTAGTAACGCATAGTTCTCACCACTCATGCACTAAGTTGAGAAAAAATATTATATCCTAATATCCTATTATTCTTTATGGCAATTTTATTTGACATAACTTTTTTTTTTTTTTTTTGTGGTTACTTTGTCCAGTTCCGCTCTCAGACGATTGTCGCCAGTCATTCGCATTTTAGTGCTCAACCACTCAACATCTATTTAGCGTCTTCGCACCGTTTGTTATAAAAAAAAAAAAACCGAAATGTAAGAATTCTCGGTCGCGTAAAGTAGACATTATAAAATAAAATAAAATTAAAATAGTTAGAACTCAAAATCGTAAAAAACAAATTAGTGCTTCTGAAAGTGAATCAGACTTGGAGGAAGCTGTTTTTCTACACGATGAGGATATTGGACCAGGTATTTACCTACCTACTTATTTATTGTACAGTGAAAACTATGTTAATACCGCCCTGCTTACGTATCTACGTACTTATTGAAGGTCTTTAAATGCACCCTGAACAGTCACTGGGGCTGTTTCAACGCATTAAAATACGGTTAGCGTTCCTTCCGCTGGGGATTGTAACCTAACCTAAAAAGTATTATGATATACGAACAATATTAGCAAAATAATATAATAATTATGTAGCTATTTATATTCTTTGTATAAAGATAAAAGCTTGTGAAATTAATAAAAAATAGTCATGGACTTATTCAAGTTCAATTTTAAATCGTCTTTAAGTAAGTTATTTAACTTACTTAATAAAATTATCATATCTATGATAAATTTCAGACACACTGCGCACTGGCACTACGACTAAATATTGAATAGAATAAAATACAAGGGTGTTAAATATAAATTCAGGCACAAGCATGTTTAGCTAGGATAAAACATAGCATGCAAAAATTTTAAAGACAAGTTAAGCAACAAAAATCGTTCAACATTTTTTATCTATAAATTCTTTTAAACTATAAAAACTACACTCGAGTAACCACTTATGAAATTTAATTTTAAATAATTTTGTATGTAAAGCTTTGAAATGCCTTGGTATTTTATTATAAATGCACACACTCATTGCCAAGCAGTTACTATTATATTTAGACTGTCTAGGCAAATCATTTAACACTAATTTGTACGGATCTCGTCGGTTCCGAGGATTGACATCATTTGCAGTCTTAAATAGTTGCTTATTTTTCATTACAAACACAGATATTTCGTAAATGTAAAGCGATGGTAACGGTAACAAACCAAGTTTTTTAAATATTGGTTATTAGAATGGCCACCAAAATGAAACACTTATTCAAGTTAAATATATCAGCAAGGAATAAAAGGCTCTTTTTCTTGGCTCGAGATGCTGCCAAATCGAATGACTACAAATTTTGCTGGGTAAAACATGGTAAGATCTATCTTCGTGAAAAAGTGGGCTGCATGCATCTAGAAGTCAAATCTGAGGCGGATCTTGTCAATATTGTGAAACCCAAATGACTTACTTCTATTATAGTTGATATCCCCTTAACTCATCATAATTTTGTAGTTCATTCATTATTGTTCTTGTACCTTTTGTTTTTGTTTTTATCTGTTGGATCGGCTTCAATAGTCGTTTATATTATTTAGATTTTTGTTGTTTTTACTTGCACTATCTATATTTTAGCACTCTTAGTCACACAAATCAATTTAAAACACACTCCACAGCAAACCTACCTACATCTACTACCTAACGTTGTGATTGCCACAATTTTTTCATCTTCTATGTTCTATTCGCTGCATCTACAAAAAACTCTTTATATTACTCTTTCCGCGCTCCGGGTTGGAGATGCTACCTTCATGAACCCACTGTTGCTTAAAGATTGCCCTGCCCATAGCTTTTGGATCCCCTTGTTTGTACTATTAATGGAAAATGGATAATATAAACACCATAAACAATGAGATTGAGCAGGTATCTGTTTCCAATTCCTTCATTTGCACGCCGGAGCTTAGTTACAAGTATGTTACCAGCTCGTCTTGTTCTCTGAAGGTCCTTCACGTTAATATTCGGAGCATTAACTGTAATTTTAATCACCTATTGGTACTGATAGCTAGATTGAAGTTCTCTATTGACGTGATCTTACTGTCTGAGTGCTGGCTGAGTAAATGTCCCAATATCCCTGCCTTACCCGGGTACGTAACCCACGCTTCCTCCTTTAAAAACCAGAATGAGGGTGTTGTTGCTTATACTAGAGATTCATTGGAGTGCTCTGTCGAAGTCCCTTCCTTTAATGATGCTAACTGCCTGCTGCTTAAATTTTCTGACAGGGTCGCTCTTATCGCCCTTTACCGCTCTCCCTCGTATAGGGATTTATCACCTTTCTTTTCTAGTTTGGATGATCTACTAAACAAGCTTGCAGGTTACAAAACAATTGCTCTTATTGGAGACATAAACATTAACATTGTGTCGAGCAGCCTCGACTCTAATGCTGATGAATATTTAAATACTACAGCGTCACATGCAATGCTTCCCGCGCACACTTTCCCCACCAGGCTCGCGAACTGCCTTGACCATGTTCTGCTGCGATCGCCCTCCACAGCCACAACCCTGGTACTGGACTGTCTTATTACGGATCATCTTCCTGTTCTTCTTTTCTGCAACCAATATATTACAACAGCTAATGCTCCTAAGAAATTACTTACGAAAATTAACATCCCTGAGGTTATAAACGATATGAAAAATACAGATTTTTCTCCTATCCTTCAGTGTAATAACCCTGACCTAGCGGCTGAATGTCTTGTCTCTCTTTTGTCAACCTCCATAAAGTCCCACACTGAATCTTCAACCATTCCTAGCAGACTACGTATTATGAAACCCTGGATTACACCTGGCCTTCTGAGATGTATTCGTCATAGAGACAAACTGTCCAGGACCTTCTTGAAAGATCCGGAAAACGACTCTCACAAACTTGTTTTCGTCCGGTATCGTAATTACTGTAATAATCTCCTAAAAAAACTCAGACAAAATTATGAAACCACAGAATTTCAGAAGGCCAGGAATAACCCAAAAGAGACATGGCGACTGATCACTCAAGTGGCGAACCTGAATCAGGCTAGCAAAGCACCTGCCTCGGAGCTGCTGAAATGCTGTGTCGAGCCCACTCAGTCAGTTAACGAGATAAATAAATATTTCGCGAATGTCGGCAGTAATTTAGCCGCTAAAATCCCCCAACCTATTCCTCCCTCATTCAATGCAGCAGGTATTCAACCTGAACCAGGGCCACTGAGCCCTGGTATGCCGTCCCCTTTAAGTTCTATGGTGATGTATTGCGTGGATGATGATGAAATCGAAAAAATCATTCTAAACCTAAAAGACAAGTGTGCTGTAGGTTGTGATGGTATCTCTGCCTCTATTATTAAGGCCACTAGGCACTTTGTCATTCCCGCTCTTGTTCACATATTTAACCTGTGCTTATCTTCGGGTGTATTCCCAAATGCGTTTAAAACCGCTATAGTTCACCCAATATTCAAGACTGGTGACAAGAGCAGTGTTTCTAACTACAGACCTATATCGATACTTACAACATTGTCCAAAATTTTTGAAAAAGTGCTTAATGTTAGACTTGTAAATTTTCTTAATAAAAACAATATTCTGTCTGCAAATCAATTTGGCTTCAGAATTGGAAAATCAACAGAAGACGCTGTTCTGGAACTCACAGACATAATAACTGGTCACTTAAATAATAAACAAAAAACTCTTGGTATCTTCCTAGATTTATCCAAAGCCTTCGACACTGTCTCTGTCCCCAAGTTACTGTCCAAGTTGGAAAGCATTGGTATTCGCGGTATTGCACACGACATCTTCCGCAGCTATCTGAATGACCGCCACCAGGTAGTTAAAATAGGAAGCTACACTAGCAAAGAAGAGAATGTTACTTTTGGTGTCCCTCAGGGAAGTGTTTTTGGACCAACTCTCTTCCTCATTTACGTGAACGAACTATGCCAATTATCTTCTCCTAACTCTAGGATCGTCTCATACGCCGACGATACAGCTCTTATAATTAACGGCAACGATTGGTCTGACACTTTTTATAAAGCGTAGATGGCTCTCAGTATTGTCATGAAATGGTTAAGTACAAACCTCCTCACGCTTAACATTAGCAAGACAAAGTTTATTCCCTTTACCCCAGGCATCCTAAGCCAGCCCCCCATTTCCATGAAAGTTAAAGCTCACACGTGCATACTCACCAACTCTTGCACTTGTAACTGCACACCCATCGATGCAGCCGATAGCATACGATATCTCGGTGTTATCATTGACAACCATTTAAAATGGAAAAAGCAGATCAATTCTACGGTGACACGAGTGCGTAGATTAATTTACATTTTTTTAAAACTTAGGGCGGTTGCTGACTTCAAATGTCTGATTACTGTCTACCTTGCTCTCGCTCAATCAGTCCTTGGGTATTGCGTGAGCGCGTGGGGTGGTGCCCATAAAACAACCATGCTCCGACTAGAAAGGGCGCAGAGGGCCGTACTCAAGGTCCTTGCAAAAAAACCGATCCGGTATCCGACACGTGACCTTTATTCACTTTGCAAAGTCCTCACGGTTAGGCAGCTTTTCGTACTACAGACTGTCCTCAAAAAACATATGCTTGTACCTTTCGACCCAACCTACAGTACTGCGAAACGCCTCTCCGACAGAATCTGCAAAATTGTGCCTTGTAGAGCAGCAGTGGCGAGAAGACACTTCAGGTTCATCAGCCCCAAGATCTACAATAAAGTTAACAAAAGCATCGATATCTACCGCTTATCTCGTAATGTTTTGAGAGTAAAGTTGACAGACTGGTTGAAATCTCTTTCTTATGATGCAACTGAAAAGATTGTGGAAACTTAAAACTAGTCTTGGCACTCACACACATTCCTCGCTCACACACTCACACATTCTCGCTCACACACACATAGTCACACACACTAGCTCATACACACCCACACACTCACCCACACCACACACACCCCACTCACAATACACACCCCACTCACAATACACACCACACCTACCAACATACAAAGTTTGCATGGAATATTTATAATTTAAAAACTCACTAAAGCTAGCTAAACTGTACCCATAGTCACAGATTAGTTTGGAACAATGTGCATCTTATGCTTAGACGGGCGTTGATAGCTGCGACACAGTTCTTAACTTTTGTAGCTATCATCGTTTCCATTGTAATTTGTGTTAATTTTGTTGTTGTTCCTAAATAAATATTTTTTACTTTTTTTTACTTTTTTTTTAAGTTCACTTTTTAATCATCTCTAAGTAAGTTATTTAACTTACGTATTCAAACTATCATATCTATGATAATTTTCAGACACACTGCGCACTGGCACTGCGACCAAATATTGGTTATTAGAATGGCCACCTGAAGAGGAAACTGTTCAGTTTCGAATTAAAAATGTGATTAACTTCACCCAGGCCCTAGTACTTCCACGGACGTAACCCCGAAGAGTCTTTACTCATTTCGGCAATATTCCTGATCCCGGAATTCTACAAATTTTAGGCAATGGTCCTACTTACTAACACAGACCAATACGGGTCTGAAATACGCAACAAACTTGCCAACCGTTTTACACATTTTCAAAGGCGTTACGAAAATTTGACCTCAAAATATCTATTACCTAAAAATAGAGTCCAAGATGCCAATAAAATAAATCTTAAAATTAGGACGGTATGCTGATACCGCAGTTATAAGCGATAAAGGCAAATAAAACGTAACAAATAACTTGTTTAACCAACATTATTATTATAGTGTTGCAAAAATTCATGAATACAAGCAGAATTTCATTTTATTTGATTTCAAAAATGACATGATCGAACATCGTATTTATACACCAAGTACCCAATATACCTTTCTGTTCAGTGAAAATTTCGTAGAAACATTGAAGTCAGCTAGTATTCAATCTGCCTATTAGCCTTTTCCCAACTATGTTGGGGTCGGTTTCCAGTCTAACCGGAACACACCGGATTTTGCATGGAGCGACTGCCTGTCTGGCCTCCACAATCCTACTGAATGCCCGTAACAGCTGTCAGAGATCTGCGAATTAGGGCCGGGACCAGCGGCTTATCGTAATTTCGTAATGGACGATCACCCATCCACGAACCGACCGCGGCAAGTGTGGCTTAACCTTCGATTGACCCGTGCGGCAGTTGTAAGTTAGCCACGAGCCCCTCCGGATGGGTACGCGGAGAGATCCAGCTAAATACGCAGGCCGTTTATCTATCAACATTGGAAATACCATTTACATTGTAGAACAATTCCTCGGCTAATGAGGACCGAATTATTTAAAACTGAATAATAATCAACTCAAAATAGGTGCAGTATTCATTCCTGCATGAGAAAATCAATTTGTTTCAAGTATTTTCTTGGTACCAAAAACAAAAATGGCAAGATGCCTTTTTGTTATAAACAAGCTGACCCGACAGACGTATGTACTGTTGAAATTTCAACCATCATCGTTCATATAAAAATCCCATAAGAAAGACGTTTAGATTTTCCTGAATTTGAAAATTTCCGGGGTCAAATTTTTCTTTCCATAAAAACTTTATTCGGACTATTCCTTACAAACAAAAAATAAACAATCCTTCAGACATTCTCAAGTGATGCGCTTACCAACGCACAGCATTAAATTTTTATTTATAATGATTTAAATAAAATCCTGATAAATTGGTTAAAACGTACCATTTTAAATTAGAAGATTTAAGAACTGCATTAGAATTGTAACGTATTCTATAATTTTATGGTGAAATGGCATCAATTGAACTCAAAGGCTCGTAAATTATCTTAATTAAGATGCACAAAGAATCTCGAAAATATCTAAGATTCTGCTTCGAGGGTAAATTATACTAATTTAACGTTTTTGCCATTTGTGTTAAGTACAGCTCCATACGTTTTTCACGTGATATGTAAACCTAGGTAGCTTTCCACTATTTGTTGTTTATACGATTAGCTCTTGCTTGAATATTCCTACCTGGAATGTGTATAGATCTAACTAAAGATTATTAATTTAACTTGATTTCATTTTAATAAAGGAAAAAGCAGTTTGCACAATTTCCTTCTACTAAATGCAGATTCAGGTATGATAATACATTCACATCGAGTTTCAGATTAGTTTAACAACAGTTAAAAGATTATACGAACGAAACCGGAACTTGTCATATTTTCAAAGCGAAACGTTGTAACTTTTGCATAAAGATATCAGGATTATTAGTTTCCTGTTGTCCAGCGATCGAATACGGATGGCGGCACAATCAAGAAATGGAAATTAAGATATAAATATGTCAACTCGAAAGGTCTATTTATATTAAATCCATGAATTTACCTGAATAATTTCAACCATACATCATTTCTTTGACTGGTGGCTAAATAAAATAGAACGTTCTGAACCTCGAATTGGTGTTTACCAACTTGAAATATATTTCCTGACGCCTCAACGACGGGGTGGGGGGAACGCCTGTGAAGGAAGGTCTTCGAGCGGGCAGTGGTCGAATACTGAACGAGAACCACACATAAATTATTTAGAACTTCTTGCCGCATTTATTGCCCTAAAAGTTTCTGTTATAAAGTTCTTTAATTGTCAAAAAGCATTGTCAATTCAACAGCAGTAGCATACATAAATAAAATAGGGGTATAGAATACCCTCATCTCACAAAAATAACTCGTGAAATATGTTAACCGGTGAAGGTAATATATAATTAAGTAAAGCAAAAAGGCTTTCATCTTTGCCTGGTACATAAAGTCTAGTGATCATTGTAATTGCAGATTACGTATCATAAAGAACCTGCCAGACATAAAACAGGCGCTGTCCGATTGAGCCTTTGGCAGTCTCACACATTCGATCACCCAAAAATTTTTGTTTTATTAGATATATTAAGATAATAGATATATTAAGTCGCATAAATAACAAATGTGCCACATCATCGAGACCCAGATGCATCCGCGATGGACTCGTTTACAGTTTTATGGTCAAATTAGGATTCCCACGCATTCCCGACATTTTGAGTCATACAGTATTATTTTCCAAATTTGATTGTGAAAACAATAATAGACAAGGCACGGGGTATCATGGTCGCACCCTTATGGCCAACACAGCCATGGAACCCCGTGTTTGGATTTAATAATTAGTTGAGATATATTAATATAATGCTAGCATCCTTAGCGCCTACCTGCATGAAACAATATGACATTCACTTGACGAAATGGTGAACATTCTGTGAAATTAATTCGTTAAATGTTTATGACGCCTCTATAGTTCTGTACCCACAGTAATTACCTTTTTAACCCAACTCTTGTAGGATGGTTGTTAATTATGGTAGCCTCAATTCATTCGGATCTGTTCCTTCCCTGGTGCCGAGCCCAGTACCGACTAAGTAGTTAGTGACGGTGTAAAAAGATTCCACAAAGGGGTTTTTTACACTAAAACCACCAAGAACTAAATATGACGTTACCTGGGATACCAATTTAGTATTCTTCTTTCTTGGCATACTTGTGAGGAATTACCCTTAGATAAGCTTACAAATAAAACCATTACTTTACTGTCTCTGTCGACCGCACACAGAGTTCAAACTCTCTCTGAGATAAAAGTAAGCAATGTTCAAAACCCTTCTTAGTGTATCACAATTACTCTGTTATTATTTATATTTCTGACTTCTAGACCGGGATTTCAACAACCTACCAGTTGTAAAAAACGCAACCTTAGGAATATTGACGATTTATTTGTTAAAATAACGAAACTTCGTAATCATAAACTAGTAGGAACGCAAACCCTTGACCGCTGGATAAAGCATACACACAATTAGTGTGGGGTTGACCCGAGCGTGTTCAGTGCACACAGCGCGAGACACAGACATCTCGCACAAAACACGTTTTTATAGTACTATATATTATTTTATAGTATTTGTACATAATTGTCTACAGCTAGCTGTGATAGCTATTACGAGTATCTATAAGAAAAATTATTTCTTAATTAGAATAATTTTTTTTCATATTACCTTTTGAGTATTCAAAGGAAACGCTTAATTATTGTCAATCCTAGAAGTACAAAGTTGATCTTTCTTATTATTGATTGTAACAAAAGAAATAATAATACAATTATTTTGATATTTACAAACATTACATAGCATTGATAATATTTCCGCAATACTCTCAAAGTCTACATGTGTAAATTACTAATCTCGAGGACGAGGCGCTGGTATAATTAATGATTAAACGAACTTACCTGTACGTGAAGTTATATCATAATTATACCAGCGCCGAGTCCGAAGAGATTAGTAATCCCACCCTCCCAGTGCTTTACCTACGAGTACACACCCCAAATTGTCGGTGTCTCGGAAATACATCAATGAACCACAGGATATTTTACTCTAAACTAAATGACTGGCGACAATCGTCTGAGAGCGGAACTGGACAAAGTACCCACAAAAAAAAAAAAAAAAGTTATGTCAAATAAAATTGCCATAAAGAAAAATAGGATATAATATTTTTTCTCAACTTAGTGCATGAGTGGTGAGAACTATGCGTTACTACATGTGTAAATTACTAATCTCTTCGGACTCGGCGCTGGTATAATTATGATAGAACTTCACGTACAGGTAAGTTCGTTTAATCATTAATTATACCGAAGATATCTCGGACGTCAGCTTGTAAGTGATTAGGATGGTTCTAAAGCAGCTTGAAAACAATAAGGCGAGTTGTTGTCTGTGGAGATTTCAACATTAATATATTGGAAAAATCTGCTGTAGTAAATAAATTCATAAGTTTATTAAAGTCATATAATTTGTAGAATACATTCTTTGAGCCGACTAGAGTAACTGCCACTAATGCTACCTATATTGACAATATTTTTACTAACTTAAAACCTTCTAGCCATTTAATTATAAATGAGTTGGACTCTGATCACTGTGGCCAGTTAGTCACTTTCCCTCAGAAAACAATCAGAGCTCAAACAAAACTTGTGAGTATTGTTCCTGTAAATAAAAGTCACTTGGGACAATTTAAAAATAATTTAATGGAAAAACTAGTGGGTTTGCTTTATCATAATGACCCGGATCAAGATTATGCTTCCCTATTTAACGTCATCAATTGTGAGTTTAGGAAGGTTTTCACCTCAAAAACATTGCCTGTTTGTGACTGCGTTATATTTAGTGATTGGGCAACACCAGGTATTTATAAAAGTAGGCAGAGGTTATTTGAATTGTATCATGAAAAAACATATAACCATTATGAAACTTTCAAAGAGTATGTTAAGAATTATTCTGAAACTTTTAAAAGGGCCTGTTTCTCAGCAAAAGCCATACATATTAAAAATAAAATAAAATCTTCTGGAAATAAAATTAAAACAACTTGGAATATTATTAATTCAGAAACGGGAAGAACGACAGTACGGAATCGTGACTTCCATCTAAAAATCAATGATGTAGATATTAAGACAGACGTGGAGGTGGCAACTGAGTTTCAAAATTTCTTCACTAATATTCCCATTTTAACAACCAAAACTCTGTCATCGTCGTCCTCCACTTCTGCTTACTCAATACTTAAAGAATGTGTACCAGAATGTGACAAGACTTTTGAATTCACAATTATTACTACTAAAGACATAATAGAATCTTTTAAAAATCTCGATGTAAAAAAAACTGCTGACCTTTGGGGATTATCAGTACATACCATGTCTTCAATAGTTGATGTTATTTCACCCTTTTTAGCAATCGTTTTTAACTCTTGTATTGCATCTGGTGTATTTCCTGATTTGATGAAACTTAGCAAAGTGATTGCACTGTTCAAATCTGGCAGCACAACTGATCCCACAAATTTTCGGCCTATTTCGATATTACCTACTTTGAGCAAAATCTTTGAAAAATTAATTTTAAACCAAATGTTAGGACATTTCAATGCACATAATTTACTGCATCTGAAACAGTTTGGCTTTACAAAGGGTCGTTCAACTACAGACGCGGGCGTGGAATTACTGAAGAGCATATTCGAGGCCTGGGAGGAGTCGCAAGATGCTCTTGGCATTTTCTGTGACTTGTCTAAAGCCTTCGATTGCGTACATCATGATACACTCATCAGGAAACTGCACCACTATGGTATGAGGGACAAGGCTTTTGACCTTCTGACTTCTTATTTGAACAACAGAATTCAGAGGGTCGATGTTAATGGCAAGAGATCTGCAGGATCCGCGGTCAACATGGGCGTTCCGCAGGGTTCAATTCTAGGTCCTTTCTTATTTCTAATTTATATTAATGACTTCCACATAAGGGATAATCACAAGATCGTATTATTTGCAGATGATACATCCCTCATTTTTTAAATCAAACGTCAGTTAGTCAACTTTGAACAAGTTAACGATGCACTCTCTAAAGTTGTGCATTGGTTTAATGTAAATAATCTTCTCCTGAACGAAAAAAGACTAAACTCATTAAATTTACAACGCCAAATGTCAGGCAACTAACTACCAATGTTCAAGTTAACGGAATAGAGTTGGACCCTGTTGAGTCAACAGTTTTTCTTGGAATAACTATTGACTGTAGATTACAATGGGGCCCACACATAGAAAAATTGTCAGGAAGGCTATGTTCGGCAGCTTATGCTGTTAAAAAAAATAGACAGATAACTGACGTAGATACAGCCAGAATTGTTTATTTTAGTTATTTTCATAGTCTGATGTCTTATGGGATTCTTCTCTGGGGAACCTATGCGGACATTAATTCTATCTTTGTTCTACAGAAAAGGGCTGTCCGAGCCATTTACAACTTAGGTCCAAGAGAGTCCCTTCGAGAGAAATTCAGAGAAATAAATATTCTGACTGTAGCCTCACAATATATCTTTGAAAACCTATTGTATGTACACAAAAATATATAAAATTTTAAGAAAATGTCCGATAGTCATAGTTTAAATACCAGGAATAAACAGAACCTTGCTGTACATCGCACACGTCTCCACAGAGTAGGCAACTCGTTCATGGGTCAATGTATACGCTTTTACAACAAACTTCCCACTGACATTCGAAACTTATCTATTAAACGATTTAAAAGCTGTATTAAAACCAAACTTTGTAAAAAAGGGTACTATAAAATTTCAGATTATTTAGAAGATAAAAAAGCTTGGGATTGAGCTGCTCGCTCTGCTAAGCCTTGTGATAAAACCATAAAACTTGACATTTTAATTATTACTTATAAACATCAAAATAAACCAGATTTATATTCACATTGACATTATTTAAAGTTATATACAAAATGACATGATTACTTTGTAAAGTATTAAATTATTTTAATTATTGTGAATGTGAGGACTATGTGGGTTTTTTTTCCTCTTTAAATTTTATTTCTCAGGTAGTTTTAATGATGGTCTGGCAGTTTGAGTAGTTGATGCGGCCTACCCAAATGTCCTTTCTTTGGTATTGTTCGTCGATTTGAGCTCCTTAAGTTCTGAGTTGAGCTCCACGATTACTGACAAATGCTTGCACTGACTGGACAGGTCCACTCCAATCTGTGTGGTTCTTTCCTCAAAAGACCATTTCAGACACTAATCTACATGGTTCTCATAAAGCTTGACCAAGATTATGTCTGGACTTTAAAAGAGACTGTGACCTCTGAGTTTGTTTCGGCCTTTCTTCTCAGAGTAGTCAGTTAGGAAACGCCGACCTCATCTAGCTTATTTTAAACATTTTTTTAATATGACGTGTAAAAGTGATTCCGATATCCTATTTACAGAATAAACAATTTCATTTCATTTCATTTTTTGCGCCCGGGTGATGACGGTATTATGGTCGAACTCTTAAAGGCCGGTGGGAAGCTCGTTCTTAAGGCCCTCCAGAAGCTGTTCGATTCCCTCATACTCGAGGGTAAAACGCCACAAGCATGGAACAGAGGTGTGGTGGTACTCTTCTTTAAAAAGGGCGACAATGCCCTGCTTAAGAACTATTATAGGCCCATCACACTTCTGACCCATATCTACAAGCTGTTTTCAAGAGTCATCACGAACCGTCTCGCGCGCAGGTTTGACGACTTCCAGCCTCCCGAACAAGCCGGATTCCATAAAAGCTTTAGCACCGTGGACCACATACATACGCTGTGGCAGGTTATACAGAAGACAGAAGAGTATCACCTGCCTCTCTGCTTAGCGTTCGTGGATCAAGAGAAAGCCTTCGATTCGATCGAGACATGGGCTGTACTGCAGTCTCTTCAACGGTGCCAGATCGACTATCGGTACATCAAGGTGTTAAAGTGCCTATACAAAGACGCCACTATGTCAGTCCGACTCCACAACCAGACCTCGAAACCTATCCTTCTGCAGCGAGGTGTGAGACAAGGAGACGAATCTCTCCAAAACTGTTCACCGCTGCACTGGAGGACGTCTTCAAGATTCTGGACTGGAAAGGGCTAGGCATCAATATCAATGGCGAGTATATCACTAACCTTCGGTTTGCCGACGATATAGTTATCATGGCTGAGACCATGGAGGACCTCGGTAGAGCCTCCAAAAGAGTGGGTCTTAAAATGAACATGGACAAGACAAAGGTCATGTCAAATGCCCATGTAACACCCGCCCTCTTAAAGATCGGAGACACTACGCTCGAAGTTGTAAGGCTAGGTAGGTCCAACTTCGAGAAAGAGGTCAATCGTCGAATCCGACTCGGCTGGGCAGCGTTCGGGAAGCTACGCAATATCTTCTCGTCCCACATACCACAGTGTCTGAAGACGAAAGTCTTTGACTAGTGCGTGTTGCCAGTGATGACTTATGGCACTGAAACGTGGTCGCTCACAATGGGCCTTATCAGAAGGGTAAAAGTCACCCAAAGAGCAATGGAGAGGGCTATGCTTGGAGTTTCCCTACGTGATCGAATCAGAAATGAAGAGATCCGCAGGAGAACCAAGGTAACCGACATAGTCCGAAGAATTGCCAAACTTAAGTGGCAATGGGCAGGACGTATTGCTCGCAGAATAGATGGCCGATGGGGCCGAAAGGTTCTGGAGTGGCGACCACCTACCGGAAGACGTAGCGTTGGAAGGCCTCCCACAAGATGGACCGATGACTTAGTAAAGGCCGCAGGAATTCGCTGGATGCGGGAAGCACAGAATCGGTCGAAGTGGCGGTGCTTGGGGAAGGCCTATGTCCAGCAGTGGACGTCTTTCGGCTGATATGATGATGATGATGAACTTTGAAAAGTTCAAAAAATAGCATACAAATAAAAAAGTCTACCTTTGTTTTTTAAGTAGAATACTTGTATATTTATAAGAAAATAATAAAAAAAGCTCTTTTTGTATAATTAATTGATTAATTAATCATCATCTTTATCAGTAGAATCATCTTCCTCTTCTGGCTCGATTTCATCCTCAGATTGCGTATCTGTATCGACGAATTTTTGTTACTTCGGCTTGTGGAAATCGTCAGATTATAATTGTTTTTCGTTATCCTTGAATTATTTCCTTCAAAAAAAAAAAACTATTACCCACAGTCAAGAATGTCGAGATGATGTTTTTTTTTGCAACTTTTTAGCCCTCCCCTTTCTTTACGTCACCCTCAAATTGTCAGATTAGTGGAATATACACTTTTTAGCATGTAATGAACTCACCCTACCTTCATCTGATGCGCTCGACAATTTCTGATTATCAATTTTTTTTTTTTTTTTTTTTTTATTAATCTAATCTTTTAGCCTTCACGGGCGGCCTTATATGGGGATCATAATTTGGTGGAGTTACTTAACCGGGTACAAGGTATGCCCTTGTATATTAATCTGCCGCGCTTTAGTTAATCCCGAAATCCCCGCTTGGGCTCCCCAGCTAACATGAATGGTTGAAGTCTTAAAAGATGAGTATTGGCAAGGGCTTTAAAATAGTTTTCCTTTTTGTTGATAAAATAAATGTTTTTTTTTTTTAATTTCCAAAATGTCAAAAAATACGCATTTTTTCGGGGTCCTTTCTCATTGAATCGTCTATATTTCGTAAACAAAAAGCAATATCAAAAAAATTAAAAATAAATCATCCTGGAGATTTAATTGGGCTACATTAAAAAAAATATTAGACTCCTTTATCTCTTACGGTCTAGGCGTAAGGCTGCCCTTAGTGCAGGGAAAACTTGGAAAGCGCACGGCGTACGGCGCATTGTCGATAAGTACGTGCATGGCCTTGGTTTGCGGTGATGAAAATAAATTTAGTAGGTTTGTTAGCCAGTTCAATTAAAATCAAATTTTCATTTAATTTCTTGATTTTTTTTCACGTGAATATTCAAAATCTTGAGTGCTTCTCGACTTCTGGTTTCGAAATTGACTTAAACGCTGAACGATTTGACGTAATAGTATTATTTGCGTGTAGTAGGGTATTTGTTACTTTAGACATAATGTCAAGCTTATCTCTTTTTCTGTAAAAAATTTTGTTTAGAGTTTCTAAGCTGTTCGTATATTTGAAAAATAATAAAATATTACATTACTGTCGCGGCCTGCAACAAGAGCATTGATGGATGATTGTGAAAATGTGGGCCGAGGCGAAGCCAAGGCACACATACGTGCGTCCATCTATCCCTGGTTGAGCCCAAGGCTTTAGGTACTTTTCTCAAGTAATAATGCGCGGACATTCAAACTAAGTAAATTAATTATATATTCCAGAATTAATTACGAATAACGACAATTTTACACGTGCCAATATGTTCGTTTGTCTATTATTTACTTTAAACAGCACCCACATTGCGTAACATTATGATCAATCGCAATGTTTCATCGATAGTTCAACGACATTCATTGCGTTATTTACGTTGTGGAGCAGACAAATTTTTCGAACATATGAAGCAATTGATTAGCAATATTGTGCGAAATGATTCCGATTGTGATTGATCGTATGTTACGCAATTAGAGTGCCGCTCTATTTGCAAGCCTAATCGAAATTTAAAAAAGTTTGTCTAAATAATGTTGAATTTCCAAGCTTTCCAACATGTTTGAGAAAAATATATATACGTAATGCGTTTTTTATTTTGTTGAGTTCATTTTCAATGTACTACTCGAAGGTCGTGTAATGCACGAGATCTGTGAATTTTTTATTTGCTTTTGTTTTTCTTCTACCTGCACTGATATAATATAATTATTAATAAGATTTAATGTTCTCATGTAAGCTTCATGTAAGTGACGATTGTCTTAATGAGAATAAAGTTCTTAAACCGAACTCATTGATTTGATAGGTAGTTACGTACTTGGTGTATTTGCCGCTGCTGTCGAAGGTGAGGTTGGCGGCTAGCGTGGCGGTGTCGTGCGGATGCGGCTCGCGCGGCACGTTCACATTGCGGTACAGGTACACGTGGCGCAGCAGTACGCTCAGCAGTACGGCGGCGGCGTGCGCCGGCTCGCTGCCCCAGACCAGCATCACGTTGACCGCGCCCCCTCTCACGGTGCGCCACCCGTTCTCCTTGGCGCCTGCCAGGACCGACCAAACATTATGTTTATGTTTACTACCGGGATTCAAATTATTCTATGTCCTAACATAGGTCATGGACTATCCGTATGCCTTTCACCTAAATCTGTGCAGCCGGCATGAAAAGTACCTCAAAAGTTTCATTTGCCTGTCAAGCGCCTGCCGCCCCGCCTCACGTTGAAATTTATAAAAATTATATATTTAAAAAAGGGGAATTATAAAACAATCGAATAAAAAAAAACTTTGCGACTGATGATGAGATACTGTTTTAATAACTTGAGCGGTATGAATTTGAGTAAGCGAAAAATTAACTAAACTTACGACGAATATTGATTTAATAATAAAATCCAGAACGAGCTTACAAAAAGTGGGTTATGATTAATCCATTTCAGATATTAAAAGGAGGACGCCCAAATATCGCCCTGAACGCCCAGCAATTTACGTTTATGTAAAAAAAACATCGTTATTTCTATTTATCTAACAAGATATTCATTTATCCGAACAAGATGGGAACATTTTTGCACAAATAAAAAGTACCGAAACGATAAATACGTGAAAATAATTCCCTTTTGTGGATAAAATCAGCAGTGTTGCCAATAATTATTAATTCCGTTCACGAAATAATCGATTATGTTTTCATGGATGTTTTACTTATAATATCAGATCCGTAATGCTTATTATTCCATGTATTCAAACAAATACGGTGTTATGTTTTTACTATTGATACTAAATGAACAAGTGAATTGATAGTTGATATAATAATGAATGCATAGGATCATAGCAAAAACGCTACTACACATTTTAATTACCTATAATTCTTTATCTTTTCAGCACAATAAAGATAGAATATGTTGAAGAAAATATATTTACAAAGACGTTCATAACTTCTTAACCTTTAAAATCCCGAGGCAGCCGCAAGGCTGCCGCAAACTACATACGGCCGACCCAGGTACACACGGTTTAAATCTCTATTTCTACTATGAAATAAGGGCTAAACTGGTCTGTGAGCAATTTAACTCTATGGCCTGACGGATATTCTCGTCAACTAAAATATTTTAATCCAAAAATATCAATAGGCAACATTGGAAAAAAAATTTGAAACTGACTGATGTCACACGTCACACGCAGGTAAAACGTCATAGTCACGAGTGCGCGCTCGGCATCGTATTTCGTTATTTTTTATTGTTTTTGTGTGTAAATCGACAGGGAGTGTTGTTATTTCCATTATTAAGTAGTTTTTACATCGTGGTAGATAAATATTTGCACTAACTAACATCGTTTATACCTATTTTGATCCGACCAAAAAAACGTCGGGAACCCGTTAGTGAAAAAGTGAATGTTTTTTTATTTTGAGTTTTGTGTGTGTTTCGTGTCGTGTAATCGCTGGTAAGACTTTATATTATTTTTTAATATTAGGTATTTAAACGTTTTATTATTTGAACTAAAATACACTGTTTATCCATTTTTTTTAACCAAATAATGTTACGTCATCAGAGTTGACGTCGTTAAGATTAAAGAGTCTCAGTGGCGATTATAATTTTATATTAAAATTAGGATTCGATAAAAAAATCGATATTTATCTATCAATTTTTCGTGTGTGGTGTGGCAACATTGAATTATGCCGACCGGCTGTCAAGTCAATGTCAAATCACAAATCGACTTTATTTGTTTTCGTTTGCCTAACTTTATTTTCTTGCGAATTTGTTATTTTAACCATCGAATACGCTTATTAAATAGACTCCGAAGATACTTTGAACCCTGACCCCTGACGACCACGGCCTGAACATGGATTCCGCTCCCGCTTCTAACGATAACCTCAGCACGAACTTTTACTCGATATCCACAAATTATGAAGACCCCGGCATTGTCGCTGGCCCGAGTACTTCCGTGCCCTAAGTAATTAATTCAAAAGGTCATTTACGCTGTGTTAATTGTGGTTTAAATGTCACGAGATTACGAAGGCATTTCTTGGAAATAGCAGAAAGAGCGAAATGTTATGCAACAATCTAAGGCGACCCACCGACCAATAGGTTCGACACAACAGGTCAGTATCATGTCTTCCTCTGAGAAATGATTTTTAAATAAATAGACTTAAAGTACTATCAAGGTTAGTGTTGTTTTAGGATATCTAATAATTATGACTTGTTTATTAGGTACAAGTGTCGAGTGACAGTTTAGTGTGCGAACAACAAAATGTACAGATTGATGGTCATGGACAAGTGTGCATCAGCTGCGTGCGGCAGATTGCTTTTGAGAATAAGATCACATACACTCAGGTCTGATTCTCTACATGAAGAACTCGTAAGGAGTGTGATTGCCTGTCAGATTGTACCACGAGCGGTAAGTTATCAACAGTTTAGAATTAATACAAGCGTAGTTCTGAGATTTGATACTGACATACTTCTGAGTCTATAGTGTTATATTCAACTTCTTTCGTGTCCGCACAAGTTATATTGTCTAGAAACTTGAGAAAGATTTTTTAGAAATTAATTAATAATAATATAAAATGTTATTGATAGATATTTTTTTGATTGTGTATTTATTTGTACCAAAACCATAGTAACTCACTTTTACTGTCTTTATGCACTGAGCTTTAATTTTTATTATTATTTCAGTTGCCATCATCATCTCGTTAGAGCAGTTTAGAGCAGCATCATGTTCAACTACAGAACCGGAATCTGAACCATCCAGTCTGCCTATGGAGCAATTTGAACCATCCAACCTACCTTCGGTGCAATCTGAAGTAGCTGACAATGCATAACAAGCGGGACAACAAAGCTTGAACCCATCGAACAGTATACTGCTGCCTTATTATGTAAGAGCACCAAACACTCAAAATCAATGTTTCTTTCCTTGCTGTAACGAGACCAATCGGCTCGCTGTCCCATCAGCACTGCGGGTACATCTATTTTGTGAGTACAATTATTATGTACCGCCGGATTGTAGAATCTGTTATTACCATTTAAGTAGTACCTAACTCCTGGAATCTACTTTTAGAATCAATATATAATCATATTAAAACATTTAGTGCAGCACAAATTGAAGATTTTGCCTCATTGAAAAAAACGATTTTATCTAAATAACCCCAACTTTTTTTTAAACCAATTCCTTGCCCAGTTCATTATTTAAATAGCATATTATCCTATCCATATTCTTTGAATTGTGGGCACTTGAGGCCAAATTGTCTATGGACAGCGGGCAATGCCCTTTACTAAGTTAGCGATAAGAAATCCAGAGAGGACAACTTCAATATTATGATAGAGACGATTTTTCCAATTGAGGTTTTACATAACGAACTACTAAAAAGTTCACTTTAAGCAACCACTTTAAGCAACCTTTGGAAGCTGCTTTATTAATGATTATTGGTTACTGATATTCCATTTGAGGTCTTATGTTTTTTATTTTGATACTATTGTTTAATGAAAACTACAGACTGTTTGATGCGAATGGGGGTGGAGCGAGGAATCGATGCAGTCAGGTGAGTTGGGCTGCGGACCAATAGTGTTGCGTGTTTACGATAGGTATCCCTCTATCTGGTAGAATCTTGATGCTCCGAAATTTAATTGGCATAACACACTTGGCATAAACTTCTTTAAACAAATATTTGTAAGGCAAAAAAATTAGAAACGACTCGCTGCAAAACCGACTCCACGTGGTCTTGTCTGCCCTACCCCTAGAGTGTAATTTAAACCCGCGTAGGCGCGGAGGGGCTAGGTGGCCCGCGAGCTGAGGAGCAGGTGGTGAGCGTTAAAATCATCAAATTCAAATTCAAAATATTTTATTTCACATAAACCAACAAGGGCACTTATGAAACGTCAGAAGCTAGGTGCACGGTTCCAAATGGTCGTTTCCTATGGAGAAGAGCCGGCAAGAAACTCCACGGTTACTCTTTTAAAAATAAATTGTTTTACAAAGGATTTTTTAAAATTACAGTGATAATAGGTATGAGAGGACAGTGTAGGCCTATCAAAAAGTACCAGATACTTAGCAAAATAGAAAATGGACCACAGATATACAGTCTGTTAAGCCTACAAGGTTCTCACATTCACAAAATCTAGAGAAAAACAATCTACTCATATAAAAGATAAATAAAATAATAAAAATCTATTCAAATGGCCGCGACTAGAGCAGTGGTGGCCCAGTGGTAATGGCCGTGACTTACGAGTTGTAGGTCGTGGGTTCGAACCCAGGCAGGCGCTTTACTTTGTGTAAATAATTTCATCACCACTGCTCTCAAAGCGGTGAAGGAAAACATCGTGAGGAAACCGGCATGTCTTAGAACCAAAAATTCGAAGACATGTGACATCTACCAACCCGCACTGGGCCCGCGTGGTAGATTACGGCCCACTCCCTCTCACAGAGAGGAGGCCTGTGTCCCAGCAGTGGGAACATTAATAGGCTGATTGATTGATTGATTCAAACCAAATGCATAATTGTAGCTACAGCTGTAACAAAATAAAATTTAAAAAAGATTTATCTATATATTGAAGGTATATAAGGTCAAATAATAAAAGGATTATGTCAAGGAAGTATGCAAGATAAAATAAAATAATCATCGTAATTTGGGAGCAGTTAATAGACATTTATATAGTTATGCCGTTAATGATGTACCAGGGAAGCCACATGTGCAGAGGGAATTTGCCAAATTTCCCTGTCTTCAACGTAGTCTTTAATCTTATAGTATGCTTTTTTGATAAGGACACGTTTGATGTAGGTTTTAAACTTTCCATCGCTAAGTTCTGTAACCGACTTTGGCAACTTGTTATAAAAGCGGATACTGTTTATAAGAAATGATTTACTAGTTTTAGCTAATCTAAATTTGGGTATCACAATTTCATGTTTACTACGTGTATATATATCATGGAAATCGCTTCTTATTTTGAAAAGTCCTAAATTTTTGCGAACATACCAAATACTTTCTAAGATATAAAGAGAAGGCAGGGTTAGTATATAAATTTCTTAGAATTTATTTCTAAGGGACTCACGACGACCCATTTTATAGATCATCTGCGACGGTAAGCTCACATGGGACCGCCGGAGCCCCGCAGAGCCGGAGCCGTGACAGAAACCATGCCTGCTGCATGTTGCAATAGTGTTTCTTCAAATAGTTATTTCATCAGAACATTTTCAAAAAAAATGTGAGCTTAGGTACTCTGCTCATTATAGTATTTTTCAAAGTGGTTTTTCTATTCGAAACACTTCATTTAAATAAATGCCGCTCAGTATAAATAAATCATTTGCCAAATATTGAAAAAAATGCAGGACGTAACGTTGACACTCAAACAAATATTAGGTCACTCACATATTATGAAGCTTCTCATTTTGTATTTTAAGTAACTCAAGTTAGTGTTTATAACTTGCTGTTCTGTTGATTTCTCGTCACTCACAGTCAGTCACTCACTTAGTAATACTATAACTTAAATTAATTATTTTTGTCACTTAAAACATTAATTTACAGTCACTCGTTTAAATAGCACCCTTTAAAAAAGTTTAAAAAAACGTTGTTGACGTGTTACTGGTCATATTTCTAATAATGTGCATATGAAAAAAAAAAACAAACCTTTTTTAAATATTTCTGTAAATACAGAGCTTACAAAATATATTTTATTATACAATCATAGAACATTTAATAACCTTTTAAATGACGTATCAAACAATGATATTGATGCAATACAATTCGAGAAATTAACAAAAACTTGAAACTGTCGGCCGCATCTTTATGACAGCTTCAGCACAGTACAGCTATGCGCGTCCTCATTTCCTCCTCTTAAAACCGGTATTGTGCTCCTCATGCCGCAGATCCTCATCAGATCTTCACCAATTTTTTTTGAAACCATCCTAAAGTTACTACCTTTCAAATGAAAAAAGAACTATTGAAATCGGATCTCATAAGGCAGAGATATCCAGTAGCCCCCTTTTTGCCTCATTTTGGAGGAACTACCCCTCCAATCAAAAATTCCCGACTACAATAAATTTCGAAAAATTCGTTATACCTGTATGCCAAGTTTCATCCAGATCGGTTGTAAAATACGACCTCTAGAGGAGTACGTACAAACTGACACACGAAAGAAAATTTTGCCAGTTGATGCAGAGACGCTTCGCTCGCTACGCTCGCTCGGTCAATTATGACATTTGATCGATTGAAATGAGTGAAAATGATTTTATGTCATTTCACGATTATGGCAACTGAAGCGTTATTACTAATGAAATTATGGCAAATAAAATTATGGCATATAAAATTATGGCATTTTAAATGATGGCAAACATTAGTAAACAAACCGGGATTAGCACCGCTCGACCGCGTGGTGTGGCGCTGTACGTGTGTTAGGCATCAACGGATTTATTAGAGGCCAATGCGACAAGAGATCCGCTTCACCGCCTGCCGCGGCGGTGCGCGGTGCCGTGGGTAAACCACCTTAGGTACCTATAAAGAAGAGATGGCTACGAACATCGTGAAGGAGACGACTTAAATAAATATTTGCCTACTCTCTAAATAATATCTACAAGTATCTACTCTATTATTAAACATTTTTTTATATTGCACGACTGTTCGCGCCCGCGCGAATAATCGACTAAAGCACATCTCTAGCGCACGGACCGCTCTAGCGTCGGCGCGGCAAGATGGCGACAGAACACTTCATTCAACACAACAGTCAAGTCAACATATTCCAGTCAACGATTCTCAATATTTCCAACCCAATAAGTATGTAAAACGAAAACCAATTAAAGCAGAGCAACAAGTATCTAGTGATTTTATTACTTAAATATAAACCTTTGTTCCATCGCGAACAAAAGTGGCGACCGTGACAGGACAGCACCGCGAACACGCGGGCCTATTTGCTGCTCAACCAACTTCCAACGCGAAGCCCGAAGAAGCCTACTGGACGGAGCCGCTGCATCGGTCGGTGGGTCGTCGCAAGATCTGCCAATCTAAAGAGTGAGCCCGTTCCTTTCTTTTTTCACAAAATCTTTCCCCTTTTGTCTGAGTGACGCCGTGCGCCTATGATTCGACGTTTGGTGACTACGGCTCAAGTTATTTCAACAATCACCAAATGTTTTTGCACGTGTTTGCGCTTAATAACGCCTAATCACTCTTTCATCCTATTCACCTATGTTATTTTTGATCCAAGACTCTTAATTTAGTTATATTTTGAGAAACTAAATTCGCAACGTGTTCCCAAGTTATTTTTAAATGCATCCTAAGTTATCTTATTATTAAAAAACTATGTTTATGCTTGAGTGTGTGTGCGCCTAAGGCCTGTTTAAAACAAAAGCTATCTGCACGCACATCGCCCTAATTCACCCATCTCGCACGCTTGTTGCTTGCTTTATTTGGTGTTCAGTCGCAAATCGGTACATTCCAGGGTACCTACCTACGCTGAGTCGACGACGTCACCTATTCTCCGCGCCGCAGCTGTCTACGCACCTGCTTAGCAGCTGTGCGGCTCCTCACTAGCTTCGCTGGCAACCACCGGCCTCTGCTGCACATCGGACGGCGAAACGAGGAGCGTACCGTACCTATTTTCTAATTATTTTATCAAAAACCAATCAACATGACTTTAGAAGCAACGCTTAAAGATTTAAATATCAAACGTGGCTCAATCAAAGGTCGCGTTACTAAATTCAAAACCTATTTAGATTCCCTAGCTGCTTTAGAATCAATTTCACCAATAGAACTCATTATGCTTGCTATAAAGTTATCGCGAATGGAGGCATTGTTCATTGAATTTGGCGAGCTGCAAAACCTAATAGAGGTACAAAGTGAGGCTAATCTATCCAATGAGTTAACTACTCGCGATTTGATTGAACAAGAATTTGATGATTGTATCGCATTTGCCCAAACATTTTTACAAAAACATAACACTTCTTCTAAACTGGAAGAAAACAATAGTTCACACTGTTCTCAAGTCAATGAGTGTCATCACCATGATAGCTATAATAGTCTAGGATTTAAATTACCTATTATAAGCATTCCTAAGTTCGATGGCACCTATTATAAATGGTTAGAATTTAAAGAAATGTATTGTTCCTTGATCCATGATAACCCCAAACTTATAAATGTACACAAATTTCATTATCTTAGTTCTTATCTGGAGGGTGAAGCTGCCCGAGTACTAAGTAACCTAGAAGTTTCTGACAAAAATTATTATGAAGCATGGTCCATTCTCTGCAGTCGTTATGATAATAAAAGACAGTTAATAACTAACCATTTAAATTCATTATTCCAAATTGACTCTATGCGTGAAACAGATAAAGCCCTAAGATTGATAATTGATCATGTCAATAAAAACCTACGTGCCCTAAATACCCTAGGACTACCTACTGACAAATGGGATGCCCTAATCATTCACATTTTACTGCCAAAGTTAGACAATGGTACAAAATTCAAATGGGAAGAACATAAAAGTTCCCTACCTAATGACTTACCGAGTCTTCAAGATTTCTTTTCATTTTTGAAAGGTCGTGCTGATGTTATAGAGACCTATAATAATAATAAGTCTGATAAGTTTGATAGTAAGAATAAACAAATAACTAATTATCCTCCTAGTAATAATAAACAAACAAAATCATTTGTTGCTGTAACCTCCAAAGAGACTACTCCTTCTTCGCTAGGTAAAATTGAATGCTATGTGTGCAAGGGCCATCACCGCCTCTATGAATGCACAATATTCAAGGATAAAACTCCTGAAGATAGGAACTCTATGGTTGCGACTTTGAATCTATGTTCAAATTGTTTACGAACCGGTCACAATGTTCAAGCTTGTAAGCTTCCAGGCTCTTGTCGTTTATGTAAAAAGAAACATAATTCTTTACTTCATCTGCCTAATCTATCGACCGGTTCGCCTAGCACTACATCTGTATCGATGTCTACGTTATGTTCATCTGAAACATTGCTATGTACCGCCAGGGTACGCCTAGTTAATCCCCAAACCAATGCAAGTATTACTGTAAGAGCTTTACTGGACAGCGGGAGTCAATCTTCCTTTATCACTGAAGGTGTAAAGCAAAGACTGAAGTTGACTCCTCAGCCATCAAATGTCAGTATAGTCGCTATAGGTGATAAGCAACTTAATTTAAGCACAGAACGCTGTGCTGTCAAATTGCAATCTAATACAACTTCATTTCAAGTTTCTATGTTTTGCCTAGTTTTGAAAACTATAACAAGTAATATACCTAAGGTTTCTTTTGATATTAGTAATCTTAACCTAAGTGAGTTCGAGCTAGCAGACCCTAGCTTCAATAAGCGATCCTCTATTGATATGCTCATTGGCGCCGACCTATTCTGGGATTTAATAGGCAATCAACAACGTTCAATGGGTGAGACTAAAACCTGTCTCCGGAGCTCTAAACTCGGATGGCTCATTGCAGGTCCTATGCCTATTACTACTCGAGCTTCATGCGATAAGCCTATTTTCTGTAATTTCTTACTCAAAGAAGAAGAATCTTTAAGTGTAGAACAACAGTTGTCAAAATTTTGGGATTTAGAAAATGTTCCTCAAGTTCAGCCTTCTAGTAAAGAAGAAACTTTTTGTGAAAAACACTTTCTCTCTAATACCTATCGAGAACGTGATGGTCGTTTTTGTGTAGGTCTTCCACTAAGAGATGAATTAGATTGTCTAGGAGAATCTCATTATACAGCAAAGAAACGGTTTCTCAGCCTTGAGTCTCGCTTTAGAAAAAATCCAGAACTTAAAATACTTTATTCTCAATTCATTCAAGAGTATGCTGACTGTGGCCATCTTTCTGAATCGCCTAATCCCAAGCCGCCTAATTCCTATTTTCTTCCTCATCATCCTGTTTTCAAGGATAAAAGTGAATCTACAAAGCTTAGAGTTGTTTTCAACGCTTCTGAGCCTACTTCTTCTGGTCTATCGGTTAATCACCTCCAAATGGTAGGCCCTACTATCCAAGATTCTTTATTTAATATTCTACTACGTTTTCGTCAATACAAGTATGTTTTGTCAGGGGACATTGAAAAAATGTACCGACAAGTGCGGCTAAGAGAGTCCGATCGCGACTTACAACTAATTTTGTGGCGCGACAATGAAAACGAGGCTCTACGCACACTACGATTAAATACTGTCACCTATGGCTTCGCCAGTGCAAGTTTCCTTACCACTCGATGCATGTGGCAAATTGGCGAAGAATGCGACAATCCTAAGATTAAAAATATAATACAAAGAGACTTCTATTGTGATGATTTGCTCACTGGAGCTAACACAAGTGACGAGTTACGTCAAATTCAGAGATCAGTCGCCTCTGAACTAGCCAAAGGCTGTTTTCCCCTCAGGAAATACCGCTCTAATTTACCCAATCTAATAAGCCAAAATTCAATTGATAAAGATGAGTACAATTTAATAATCAGTAATGCCACTAGTACTTTAGGCATAGGATGGTCCCCTGTTACTGATGAAATTCATTTTCCTATAAATTCTCCTGATAATCCTAAGTGTACTAAAAGAACAATTTTGTCCACTACCTTTAAAATATTTGACCCACTGGGACTCATTTCTCTATGTACTATTAAGGCTAAAATATTCCTTCAAAGATTGTGGATAGATAAATTGGACTGGGATGAGCCAGTTCCACTAGACATTCAAAAATTTTGGATTAATTTTTCTAAACAAGTTAATTGTCTATCAACATTAAGAATTCCAAGACATGTCTTAACTGATAATTTAGTTTCAGTAGAACTCCATTGTTTCTGCGATGCCTCTCAGCTGGCCTATGGTAGTTGTATCTATCTACGGTCTGTTGATAGCAATGGAAAAATTCTAGTTCATCTATTGTGCGCGAAGACGCGCGTAGCTCCCATCAAAGCTTGTACTATTCCAAGGTTAGAGCTATGTGCTGCTTTACTAGGTGCAGAGTTGAGCGCCGCTGTCAGTAAAGCTCTAAGTTGTAAACTTCAACGTAGGGTCTACTGGACGGATTCAAATGTAGTGCTAGGTTGGCTTAGGTCTCCCGACAAAACTAAAACGTTTGTCGCTAATAGGGTTGCCGCTATAATTGAGCTTACCGACACTTCAGCCTGGCGTCACGTTCCTACCGCTGAAAATCCAGCTGATCTCGCGTCCCGTGGCGTGGATCCACAAGACGTCAGTAAATCCGATCTGTGGTGGTCCGGACCCCCTTTTCTCAAACAGCCTGAATCGACATGGCCAGTACTAAAATTAAATCTAAATATTAACTTACCTGAAATAAAAGCCATGCCCGCTGTGGTAATAGATGATCCACCTACGATACCTAACTTTCATCAATTTTCTAAGTTTTCTATGTTACAAAGAGTCTATGCTACAGTTTTAAGGTTTATCAATAATTGTAAACACCCTAAGAATAAAACTACAGGGACACTACAAGTTCCAGAGCTTAAGAGGGCACTAATAGTTCTCACTAAAATAGCTCAATTTCAATCTTTTCCTAAAGAAATAAGTTTATTAAAGTCTAAACAACCCCTCAAGACTAAGACTAGTATTTTATCTCTAAACCCATTCCTCGACGACGAAGGGCTCCTTCGCGTTGGAGGTCGAATAGATAAGTCTTCGTATTCCTATGATAAAAAACACCCGATTGTTTTAAAGACAGATCATTGTCTTACTAAGTTAATTTTTCAAAGTGAACATTTACGCCTACTTCATGCAGGGCCGCAACAACTTTTAGCCTCTATTCGAGACCGCTATTGGCCGGTCGGAGGTAGGAAATTAGCTCGAAATGTCGCTCGTAATTGTTTTACATGTCGCAGATTTAAAGGAGAGACTATGTCTAATATAATGGGTAACCTGCCAACTGATAGAGTTGAACCCGACTTTCCTTTCAGTACTGTTGGCACTGATTTCGCAGGTCCCTTTTTGATCACCGATCGCAAAGGTCGGGGGTGCAAGATAACAAAATGTTATCTTTGTATTTTTGTTTGCCTACGTTTTAAATGCCTCCATCTTGAAGTCGTTAGTGACTTGACTAAAGAAGCGTTCATTCAAACCGTGAGTAGATTCATTGCTCGCAGAGGAATGCCTTCTACTATTTACTGCGACAACGGTCGCAATTTTGTAGCTGCCGCTAAAGAAATAGGTAGCTTTCTAAGATCCAACAATGAGCCTATAGAGGATTTTGCTGCTCGCCGGGGCATTGAATTCCGCTTCTCACCCGTGTACGCTCCTCATTTCAACGGGATGGCAGAGGCTGGTGTGAAATCAGCTAAATTTCACCTACATAGAATTCTAGGCCAGTCTCACCTAACATTCGAAGAATTAACCACGGTATTCACTCAGATTGAAGCCATCCTGAACAGCCGCCCCTTATGTCCTCTCAGCCCTTCTCCCAACGATTTCCAGACCCTTACCCCGGGACACTTTTTAATTGGCAGGACATTGACTTCACTGCCCACACCAAGCATCGTGGACTCCAACGTAAATCGTCTCAACCACTACCAGCGCATCGAACAAGCAAGGCAACACTTCTGGAAGCGGTGGGCCTCCGAGTACGTCTCAGAACTCCAACAGAGGACGAAGTGGCAAGTAAAAGGCAAAAGTCTTCAGCTCGATGATTTGGTGCTGATCAAAGATGACCAGACACCCCCTCTATGCTGGCGTCTAGGACGAGTCAGCAGATTGTTTCCTGGCTCCGACGGAATACCTAGAGTCGCCGATGTCAACACGGCGAAAGGTACAATTCGCCGTGCCCTAAACCGTCTGTGCCTGCTGCCTGCCGCAGCGGAGTAACTGGGTTGAAAGCCCCTTCAACGACCTAGCCCTTTCAACGGCCGGGAGGATGTTCGCGCCCGCGCGAATAATCGACTAAAGCACATCTCTAGCACACGGACCGCTCTAGCGTCGGCGCGGCAAGATGGCGACAGAACACTTCATTCAACACAACAGTCAAGTCAACATATTCCAGTCAACGATTCTCAATATTTCCAACCCAATAAGTATGTAAAACGAAAACCAATTAAAGCAGAGCAACAAGTATCTAGTGATTTTATTACTTAAATATAAACCTTTGTTCCATCGCGAACAACGACTCTTAATGCGAAGCATTAGAGTGTGCTCTACGATCGAAAAATATTTTTTGCCCCATTTCTGCAACTGTTATTATTGTTACACTCCTGCTAGTACACAGAACCTACTTAATTTATATACCATTGTATAGATGATTAAATGGAGATCAATACTGTACTTTTTACCAATTGATTTAATGCAAGAGACATGAAAAAAACATCAAAATAGTTGAAAAAAAATTCCTGTCCGTCAATTTATGAAGCTTGAAAACATTGTAGCTTGCGATAAAATCAATTAATTGAGTCAATTTTTTTTTAATACATTTGTTTCGGCCATAAAAGGAACCCTATTGAAAATGGCTCTTTTATTCAAAGTAGTTTAATTATAATTAATAAAATACTAACTAAAATATAATATCTTTATCTAAATATTTTCAACCTTTGACCAAGTTGCCTAGCAACCGCCAAGTAAATATGTTTGTCAGTCTTTGACATTACGACTTCATGAAAAGTGATAAATTGTTCATTTTTGTTAAAAACTATGTTTTGAATTTCTGACTCATCGTGTTGCCTAGCAACCCACAACGTAAATATCTAAATAAATAGTCTTTGACAATGAGGTTATACAATACTAGAGGAGCAGCGTCCTACAAACAATTTCTGAAAAATGTCACCACTTACGAGTTTAAAGACGTAGCTTTGAAACGGATACATAAAATGTCAATCTGTCAAAATAATCTATGTTTGTCTCATTTCTTCTACCGTCAAACTAAAGACGTTGGAATGAGACAAGACATTGCTATCGGAAAAACGACCAGAGTTGCCAATTATCAACATAATTTGCCCAGAATGAATGAAGGTTTTATTGAATCAATTAGTTATGTACTATGAAATGTTGTGTTATGGAACTTTCACTAGATAATAGTTACTTATGCAACTGGGGGTTTATCAAGTGGTATTAAAACACGAATGCGGGTTTGTAAAAAATAGTATCACATGAGTGTTTTAATACCTAATTATAACAGTTGCATTCAAGACTTTATCTACACCCATGATATGAATCCTCTTTGTTGACAATGTTCTTTTTTTGAAATTCATAGCCACGAGAATGTGGCTGTTGGATGAGTAAAAAACGAGTTGCATTATGAAATTAAGTTCAACATTATAACACCCGTTTGGATGTCATTAGGGTTACTATGACATTGGCTGTTTTAATTTTGGCAATAAGCTAACTGTTTCAGGAACTTTTATAGAGGGAGCATGGGTGTAGTTAAAAGATTTAAAAAAATTTACAAGGATTACGGTATACTTACAAAACATAGGCAAAAAAAAAATGTTTCAAAAGTTTTAAGGCTTGTGACAAATAATAATGTTCATAATGGAATATATAATTTATATATTCATGACAATCGATTAAATTAATTAAAGTGATGTAACGCACTAACCAGCGACATTCACTTTTTTTTGAATAATCTAAATCAATCTTCCTAGCCTTTTCCCAACTATGTTGGGATCGGCTTCCAGTCTAACCGGATGCAGCTGAATACCAGTATTTTACTTGGAGCAGCTGCTTATCAGACCTATACCTGTAAAACTGGTTGTCAGACTTTCGAGCTTCTGACGACCCGTAGGTAACGACTGTCACAAGATCCACGAATGACAGCTGGGACCAACAGCTTAACGTGCTTTCGAGGCACGGATTAGTCTCGGTATTTAAAGATGGTTACCCATCCACAGACCAATCCCGGCAAGCGTAGCTTAACCTGATGGATCGACCCGTGCGGCTGTTATTATTTAGGCACGAGCTCCTCCTCCAGTTCAAATTTCTTAAAACAATAACATCAATTAAAAAATAGTTAGTAGTAGTTTATGAAACTGTTGGAGGGGTATTAAAATACGAGCGTTTTAATACCTAGTTATGTGCAGTTTTATACACACTACTACATCTATCCCTACTAAATAAATGATAAAAGTTATAAGAGTACGAAATATTTTTACATGTCGTCATTTACTAAACTCCCAACAGTCTGGCAAAATCAACATCGTTTTTCCTGGTAACATTGATCGCAAAAACAATGTTTGCTAAATTTATTTCGTTTTGTAATGTTTTTTGGATAATCTGAAGAAAATTTTGCAAACTTGATTGTGAAATGTAACACCACATGCTTTATTAAACCTTTCAGACCGTGACATACTAATTTTAACCGCAAATTCCACCATTTTTTATTTTTTATCGCTGACAACTGAATTCAGATATGCCTGCGGACACCTAAGTAGTGGTGACGCTTTTGTGCCGTCCACTTCTCCTCTAGTATTGTATAACCTCATTGGTCTTTGACATTACGTAAGGATTGCGAGGTTAGAAATTTACCCATATTGATGGGTAAAACAGCAGTCAAAACATACTTCATGAAAAGTGATAAATTGTTAATTTTTGTTAGAAACTATGTTTAGAATTTCTTTTTCGTTTATGAATGTGTTATGAGGCGTACACTTTTGGAATTTCCAAACTATTTTGTTCTGCTTCCAAACGTTATCTTAGAGGAAAACTAAATATCGATTAATTAATTGAATAACATAGCTTGTTATGTAATAACACTTGCTGTGGCCGTGACTCCGTGAGTCGAACTCGAGAGCACGTGAGCGTGCGCGTGATAGCGGTAACCGGTAACGAACATCAATAAGCTTTACGTTAGAACTGTACGAGGGTTGTACGAATGTACGTTGTCAATAATAATTGTCAATTTCTTCTATTTTTAAAGAAAAAAGCGCATCGTGGCTTATTTTATTACAACTTTAGACCTATCGAGGGTATTCTGGGAGAACCGGATAAGTAGCGGTACTGTTATTTTAAGAAAAAGGCATTTAAAGATTTGGTTGATCATAGGTCGACGACGAAGCATAATACAGAAAATGTTCACTATGTACTTAGATACATTATCTAAGTTTGTTTTGATAAATTAATTTATGCATTAATTGTCATAAAAAATAAAAAAAGAGGTAAGTTGGCGAGAAAGTATTGCAGTTATTTTGTTTTACCTGAAATACGTAAATAAGCTGTAAATCTCTTAAACACACATTAATCTTTACCTACTATATTAGGAACAATTCACTGTCCTGAATTACATAAGTTGATGTTAAAATAAATTGAAATAATTATTCCAATTTAAGTCGGTAGATTATTTTTTTCTCTGTTATCTGCTTTTACCTGTATTTTGTTTTCCCTGTTAGTATAAAATACAATTATCTATAAGTGTTTTTATAGATAAAGAAAGTAAATTGTTTTATTCTGTTGTCACTGTAATAAACTTTTTATTTTGCTTTTTAAGAGTCCATATCACTTTTTGCTTTTTTATATAAAAACAATGCTAGATATATTCTTTACCCGGAGGAAAAAACCGTTGTGAAAGCTTCGGCAGTTATATGGTTTTGCCAGATATAAAATGCGTCGAAAACTAAGTAAGTATGTTTTCTAAATATTAACAAAAAAAATTGCTCTTATTTGGTTCTGCTAGAATACCCTCGCTATGGAACATGACTGTCACCGAGGCTCTGATGGTGGAGACGGAAGGCTGTCGAGGGATGGTCCTGATTGAAAAGGAAACGGAATATCAAAGCAGAAAACCTTTCTGACAAATAGTTAAACAGACGAAAACAAATAGAAATACAAAAAAACCTAGTCTAACTAAGCTCCTAAATTAAAGGACGTACATCAATTACTAATTTTGAGACGGCGCCAAACAAACAATCAACCAAGATAGTAGTCAGGGTACCTACTTTAAATAAAGAAAACTCGTATCAAATTAAATGAAATGAAAATTTGCAAGAATTGTGTACTTAGTACAGTATATTACAGATGGTCGGGTTTTTTCAGTTTCTTAAACAATTCGCTAAAACTAGCATGCAAAATTACAATAATTTAATAAATTAATATTGTATGTAAGAACATAAATATAATATTAATATATATAAATCTCGTGTCACAATGTTTGTCCTCAATGGACTCCTAAACCACTTAACCGATTATAATAAAATTCGCACACCATGTGCAGTTCGATCCAACTTGAGAGATAGGATAGTTTAAATCTCAAATTATAGTCGCAATTTTAATTTATTGCTAATTAGGGCTACCCATGCGAAGCTGGGGCGGGCAGCTAGTATAATATAATATTCCCAAGGTATACAGTATAACTTATTCGCTACCTACTTCAGCTTGCAGATGTAACCTGTGTATAAAGCACATAAAGTGGTAAGCAACGTTTCAAAAGCACTATTGTATTTGAATCTTATGTAGTAAAGATACGCAAAATAATCAGATGAAACGGCTGTATTCAATTTACCCGTGTGTCCGTGAATCTATTACCGATGCTGTACTACTGTACTACTACTATTTTATTATTGTCACTCATATATCACTACTCTATAACTATTAAGTCGCTCTAAAATCGTGAGCCCAAATCAGAGTTACAAGAGAATCAAAACTCGCTACATACCAATTTTAAACAGCTCATGTAGCAATTTTTCTGACCATCAAAATATTAGTTGGGTTGACATAATCTTTTGTGGACTGGATATTAATTCAGATTTGTTACAGTTTTACGGCTAAAGTTGTAACGGCTGAACAGATTTCGATGAAATTTGGCACACAGTTGGACCGTGACCTGGGTTTAGACTTGGAATACTTATTTATCCCGTTACTACGTTCCCGTGAGTAAATTTCCGATCACCACGTGGGCGCGGCCCGCGGGTAAAAGCTAGTCCTGTGTATAAGCGACCGTTTAACTTATAACTTGTAGTCTGAGCACTCACTTTTATTGCTTTTTTCTGCCAGAAGAGTGCAGCAGGTGAGGTTTGTGTGGTCAGTGGCGGGCGCAGCGCTGGCAGTGGCAGTAGATGTGGTACTCGCGACACAGGCGAGCAGCAGTAGTGCCACCAGCGTGGCGGACGAGCGGCGCATGCTGCGGCGGCAGTAGCACCAGACACGAGACGCGAGCCAAGAGGCAGGAGGCAGGAGGCACGCGACACCACACACGAGACGCATGACATGGACTACTCGCTCGGTAGGAGTGCTATATAGCGCGCTCTCCACCCGCAGGCCGCACACAACACTTTCCTGGAATATAGGCTGCCCACACGGCCGCCGCCACGCCGCGCCGCCGCGCCGCCGCCGCTTCGCCCGACTAGTTGCGGTGCGACACACGGTGGCGGCGACGCTCTGTGGAACGAAAAAAGGCTCTCGAAGACATTGGAGCTTAAACTTTAAAGTGTCTGTTTTTTGCTTGAAATGGCTTCTATAGCCAAACTTTTCTAATTTTATTTTATTTCTTTAGAAAACTTACAGCTAGGATACAGATGTTGACAGTTAGTGAAAGAAGGCCAATTAAAAGTTTTCACTGACAATATTAGGGTAGCACAAGAAACAGCAGACAGGCAAACGAAAGTAATTTAAGTCATAATAATAATTTACCAAACGATTTAAAATTATTACAGGGTAATGTGTTCAAGACAAAATTGTCAGAATGACTTCTAAAGTGTTGTTTTCATCGTTTTAAGGAATTTATGGAACATAAAATTGAAAATTAGTACTTACCTTTAATTATAAGAATATTGACAATATAAATAAAATTATGAATAATAGTATTATGAGTAATAGTATTAGTAATAGTATACAGGGTGTCCGGTAATTAATGGATAACCTTAAAATGGGTCAAAAAAAATTCAAAGTCAATGGGAAAGAAAATTCAAAAAAAGAAAACCCCGGTGGTACCAAAGATATGATTTTATTAATAATAATCGGTGTTTTTAGGGTTCCGTAGTCAAATGGCAAAAAACCAAACCCTTACGGATTCGTCATTGTATGTCTGTCTGTCCGTCCATATGTCACAGCCACTTTTTTCCGAAACTATAAGAACTATACTGTTGAAACTTGGTAAGTAGATGTATTCTGTGAACCGCATTAAGATTTTCACACCAAAATAGATAAAAAAACAATAAATTTTGGGAATTCCCCATACTTACAACTGAAACTCAAAAAATTTTTTTCATCAGACCCTTACGTGTTTTCTCCATAGGTCGTCATCGCTTTGGAATGAGCAACTAGCTTCATATTTTCTGACTCCTTGACAATTCAAAAGTGCCTGTACTTATATGGTTTAATTGAAAGAAATGCTTTGAGTTTGAATAAAAAATAACGTTGACAAAACAGTTATGGCTGATGTTTTCTTCATATTATTATTTTTATTTTAAAACTTCACGTCGCAGAACAAAAAGCGAACGAATGAACGAACGAATGATTTCTGGGAAGTGGTGGCAGACTAAGAATAATGTTACCTCACAGCAACGTAACTTTAAAACCAAATGTTACTGTGTCGACTGTTCCCCATTTTTAGTCGTAGAGAGGTAGAGACGGAACTAAGTCGACTTACCGACCAAAAAATTTTTCTAGAATAAATCAGTGTCCACACGATAGGGTCGAATTGTTTAGTAACGGCTACTAAAAAGCGCTATATGGGTCTGCACAGCGCTCATTGTGTACGGCGCGGTGCTTGGCAAGTTTCTTACTCGCGTTAACTGCAGTATCACATTTTGTAATGACTCAATACTCAATACTTTATTTGCATTCCACAATGTGTACTTAGGTGGTAAGTTAAAATTATATGTGATCATTATGGACCCTGTCGGGCACAGCAAAATAGTAAAATAGTAAGCAAAATAGTAATAGTATAAAAAAAACTCTCTAACTAAACTATTTTGTCTCTTGTCGCAAACTTACGTATAAAACATTCACATTCTATTGTTATTTTACACCCTTTGAGGGTAAAACTTTTACAAACTTTGAATGTCATATTTATTTTTACCGAATCAATAGTCTAAAAAATAAGTTTCAAGCTTCTAAAAATGACGATACTTCCATACAACTTTTCAACCCCCCCCCCCCCTTTCGACCCCTTACAACCCGTTTTTCGCATTAAAAAGTAGACTATGTCCTTTCTCAGGCTCTAGGCTGTGTACCAAATTTCATTTAAATCGTTTTTTTTTATTTTACCTACTACGGGGAAGCTCTTGGCCTGCATCTCACCTGATGGTAAGTGATGATCAGGCCGAAGGTGGAAGCGAGCTTCACCCGGAATCCTCAACCACAGAGGAACTGGCTATTGACAGGCTTAGATAAGATGGTGGTAGCTAGCCAGGCGGACTTAGAACAAGCCCTACCACCAACCAAACCGAGCAAAAAACTTTGCTCCCACTGGGAATCAAACCCGGGACCTCTGGGACTGAGACCGGTGGCTTAACCACTAGACCACAGAGGCGGTGTAGTAGTTTTGGCGTGAAAGAGCGACAGACAGACAGACAGAGTTACTTTCGCATTTATATTATTAAGTAAGGATTAGTTTCGTTAGCCTGAGTACTTTATTTTTGATTCTTTAACTTAGTCATTTGTGCATGTAATACTAGATTGTTATACAAGGAGCTAAAATGACCCATAGTAACGAGGTAGTTTTAGCTAGCTCCCGAGCGTGAGCGAGGGTGTAAATAGAAACCGAGTTATATGGGTTTTAAGCGCCGTGTGTTACACTCTACTTTTCACTACGATTGCGAGACAATAAAATAATAAATATAATTATATTATTTATTAAAAATTATTTCTTTCATTTTCTCTTCCATCTGCAAATTAGGGCCTCCATTCTTACTAGATGATGACATTTTCACTGTTGTAAATTATATTACGGTCATAATAATTGGAGAAAAATTAGAAATATTTCGCGCTAATGCCTTTTTTTTAATTTCTTTTGTAACGCAATGCATGCATTCTACTGAAGAGCCGCCGCTCTTAGTTCCATCCGCAATGCCGCTTTTAGTTCCATTTTCAAAAATAAAATGTTTTTTCTTTTTGTTATACAGTAATAAGTCGAGTCGGAAGTCATCTGACGCACGTGTATCATACAACGTTTTACTATGCATTGTGCGAGGAAACAAAAAAACTAGCGACCTTCACAGTAGTCGCATATGTTTAACATCTAAAAGCCAACTCCCACGGTGCGCCATATCACGGACGCGCACCAGCCCGCACGAGGACGCACCGCCACGCACGCGTACAACGCGCGTCTGCGCTACCACGCACGCTAGGTTTCCCACGGTGCGTCGTGCGCGTGCGTCCGCGATATGGCGCACCGTCGGAGGGCGGCTTAACATATTGGCCGACATTTGATATAAATGATATAAACATTATTTGCGGCCGCACGCGCTGAAAAGGGCCTATCCACTTCGGACATCGGGTTTTACGGCATTTCTCAGCGTGTGTATTTATTTATTTATTTATTTACCACGTAACCTTGTCAGCATAAAATAAGTATATTAATAAAAGGGGGTAGGTAGGTCTATAGTCACAAAAGATTCTTTCAACTTTCTTGGGAGTAGCGCAGTACTCTTCTGGCTCAGCCTGGCGCGACGATGACCCCAGCGGGTGTGCCACGCTGCAGACGCCAGGAACGGTGTTGGTCGGCAGATGGTCGTGCCTGACCCGTAGACAGCTCGACGGCCACGCGGGTAAATATGTACCCGGCGCGGAACTCGTGCGGTAAATAAGGTACCGGAAGCGTAGCCGGAAGTCGGACTTGCTAGCCGGAATTTTGGACCCTGGAACATGACGTCCAGCTTGTCACAAAATGACTAAAATTGTCATCTCCGCTGATTGTGACACCAAAGTATAAGCAAAGCGAGATTTACCAGTGCACATACAATACTTTTCTTTTACTTAAGAAAATTACAACATACAATACTTTTCTTTTACTTAAGAAAATTATTATGTTATAATATAACTCTGCACAAAACTTGTTGTGCAATTGTTAGTCAATAATGACAATGGTGAACAAAATTGAAGCTAAAACGAAATGGATAAAAAAAAACAAGGTACATTAACAATTACCAGCGATATAAGTTGAATATGCGCTTGGAAATGTGACCTTGGGACAAAGTTAAAATGTCCTATGTGCCAGTAATTACACCCGGCACCCAAACCCTTCAAACCGGCACACAGCAAAGCTGTTTACCGGAAGAAATAGGAATGGTGGTAGTACTTCCCCGGGGCGAGCTGTTCACAAAAGCTCTACTACTACGAGCTAGTACGCACACAATTATGGTACCAGTACTAGATGGTGTACAACAAGAAAATAAATGTTCCTTGTGTACCCACTATTTAAAATAAAAAATAAAACAATTTTCCTAAAAATATATGTGTCGTCACGTACGCATTAGTTGCTGGCAACCATAAAAACGAAACGATCTACAACACGACGAACACACACAAGAATACCAACAGGAAAAAAAAAAACCCATCAAGGAGAATTAAAAAAAAATTGTGACCATAAAACCACGTTTTTGGGCGCCAATGTGACGGAATGGGTTTACGCGGGGGTAGAAATAAGACCACGTAACCTTGTCAGCATTAAGAAGTATATTAATAAAAGGGGGTAGGTAGGTCTATGGTCACAAAAGATTCTTTCAACTTCCTTGGGAGTAGCGCAGTACTCTCCTGGCTCAGCCTGGCGCGACGATGACCCCAGCGGGTGTGCCACGCTGCAGACGCCAGGAACGGTGTTGGTCGGCAGATGGTCGTGCCTGACCCGTAGACAGCTCGACGGCCACGCGGGTAAATAATTGGACCCGGCGCGGAACTCGTGCGGTAAATAAGGTACCGAAAGCGTAGCCGGAAGTCGGACTTGCTAGCCGGAATTTTGGACCCTGGAACATGACGTCCAGCGTGTAACAAAATGACTAAAATTGTCATCTCCGCTGATTGTGACACCAAAGTATAAGCAAAGCGAGATGTACCAGTGCGCTTAATGAAGGTGGTGTGTGGATGTCACAATCAGTACGGAATTTACAAAGATGGATGTGAAAATACACGACATGACTTGCACATTTTGAGTGAATGAACATACATAAA
The DNA here is from genome assembly GCA_948150665.1 of Conistra vaccinii. NCBI lineage: Eukaryota > Metazoa > Arthropoda > Insecta > Lepidoptera > Noctuidae > Conistra > Conistra vaccinii. Next base: position 25,155,984 of record OX411322.1, on the reverse strand, counting down.
AATGCGCAGAGCTAATGGCAAATAGTTTGCATGACAAGCTGAAGGCAATTAATTTAATACAATGAAATGAGCAAATAGGCACACGTCTTAAGTTGACCTAGCTAGATAGGTAGGTACTGTAAGGTTTTATGCTATTAACAACAACGGTAATATTTTTCCCATTGTTTGTCTTATTTGTTTTAAGTATATTCGTGTATTTATATATTATTATATTTATGTATATTTTAGGTATATTATATATATAGTTTTGATAGGTATATGTATATCCTTAGATTTAATTAAATATTTATTCCACAATTTTCGATATTGCACCTACCACTGTTTGTCTCTGCATCACCCAAAGGTTGACTGGTAGAAAATGCCTATGGCATTAAGTCCGCCTCTGTACATTTGTGTGCTTAAAGTGTTAAATAAATAAATAACAACCTTAAGTTGTACTGGCTAGTATAAATATATCATTCGAACGGTCTGTACTTTTTTAGAATAGGAACGTGGTATTTGTTTTTATATAAAAAATAGACAGAGGCTTAGCCGTCACTTCGCAGGCGCGCATTCATGTTGTAATATATTTTAACTTCAAATATCTATTTAAATACCTATTATTAATATAACATATCGCTGTGTCATTGAAGAGAACCCACATATCACAAACATAGCTACAAATAACGTATTTATCCCACACTAAGAGCGTCTCGACGCCCCACACAAACACGCACCCATTACATTTGGTGGAGGCGCCCAAACCCGGGCTTTAGAAGTAAGGCGTGTGCAGAGCCAACAAAATATATAATCAAAATTCATAGTGTAAGACAGGGTTCAACACCTCGACACACAATAACCATCAACTGGAGACTGGATCTGCACAGGAACTAAAGCTAAGTGGTTGTCGAAAGAATTGCACCATGTCACAAGTTGTACAATTCTCAGGCACTGGTGCATATTGCTTCGAAGATTTTCTCGTACAATTCCGTATCGTTGCGGCTATAAATAAATGGCCAGAAACTGACTTAGCGCTCATATTAGGAGCCTACTTACAAGGTCCCGCTCTTGCATATTTCAAATTCATATACAAAGAAGATTATTTCAAGAAAATCTGTGATTTATTAAAAGCCAAATTTCCAACTAGCATAGACTATGTTGAAAAATTTTATAATGCTCGCCAAGAGGCCAACGAGAAACACAACAAATATCAAAGAGGAGAATTTTTTTATTAAAATCTTCTTAAAAGGGGTCACGTCTGCTTATAAAGTTAAACTGGGCACAAAAATTTACGCTTCAATAGCAGAACTTAGAGCCACCCTCGAACAAATTAAAGAAATATTTGAGGAAAATCATCATGAAGTAGTAAATCTACCCCTACAACCTCCTAAAGGTGTCCCAACTAAAGTAAGGATGGATCACCCTTTATCCGTGGATAACCAAAGATTCCCAATGACCGCGAGACCGCCAACCCCCGGGCCGTCACCTGCGACCACCCCACACTCCTCAGGGGACCGTAGAGATGCAGAGACGTTCCATACCCCAAGGTATAACTTCCGACCAAGATATCAATACACAAACAGGAACTATACTTCTTCCTCTATTCCCAGCTCAAGAGAACCACAAACTCCCAGTAACCCAAACTACCAAGGACACAGGCGTTAAACGATGACAGGGAGATGCAGGCTGTGTCCACAAACATTCAACTCCCAACAGAAAATAACAAACAAAGTAAACATAATCCTTTTATTAATGTAATTATAACTAAACAGACTCATATTGCGCTGATAGACACCGGAGCATCAATTTCGTGTATATCAGAGCATCTTATGGAGGAGCTGAACCTCAAATATACCAGTGACAACACGACATACTTTGTGAAGACAATTTCGGGTACGTGCCAGTTTTTTCACTCTCCTGTAAAGTAGCCATTTTTGACTTCCGTACTGTTAAAACTTCACTGATGAAATGTACCAATGCTCAGTAACCAGTAATGTCCAACAATACTCAGTGCCCGGTGCCTGGGTAGTACCCAGTAATTTAGTGAAATGTCTTTTTGCTTAGGTAGGTACGATCTATATCTTCTTCTATATCTATATCTATCTATACATATAATAAAATTGTAGAAAAGTGGTGTCTGTACAATGGAAATATATAAAAAAAAAGTAGCAGGGGTTGTTATTATATCGATGCCGAACCCGAAATTGTAATTAATTTTTTTTTGTCTGTTTGTCTGTTTGTCTGTTTGTCGGTTTGTCTGTTTGTCTGTTTGTCTGTGTGTTTGTGCACGCTAATATCAGAAACGGCTTATTCGATTTAGATGCGGTTTTCACTAATATATTGTAGTAAGCTTCACTTAACATTTAGTGTTTATTTCATGTCAATCGGTTCATAAATAAAAAAGTTATGTCAATTTAAAAATCACGACGAACGGTATTCTAACAGAGTACGTACACGCCTCGCGCCTACGCGTCCGTGGCTATATAAAGCTCGCTGAGAGCCGCGCCGCTGCCTGGCTGTTAAGTTAGTAGCTTAAGGCAGCCACAGGATAGTACGGTTAAGCAGCTACTACCTCCTCTGAGGTCAAATGCGAGATGCCATACAAAAAATTAACCGGTCAGGTAGTTAAAGTATTAATATTGTGAAGAAAGTGGCACTATATAGTGCCACGCAGTCATCGTATGGGATGAATGCATTATGGCAAATAGGAAACCGGTGGAAGCTGTAAACAAAACCCTGCAGGACATCCGCAGAAACCAAGACATGATGGGTGGTGCCACAGTTCTGTCTAACGAGGTGAAAGCTTTGTTGAAAACGTCGACTCTATGGTCGAGAGTACATAGACTGTGCTAGACTATCAACATACGAGCTCGGCTTGGCGGGAATTCACATGCTCAAGAATTCTCCGATTTTCTTCTAGAAGTCGGTGAAGGCACTCTACCAGAAGAGAGCGGCCAGGTGGCCCTACCTATTTAGAGACTCTTGGTAGAGTAGTTCCCACTTTAGAAGATTTGATTCGTCTGGTGTACGGGGACATCAGTCGAATACCTTACTAATAGAATTCTTGGGCGTGTTTCCATTCTAACGCCAAAAATCATCAAGCAATCACAGTATTCTCTCGCAAATTGAAGGGAGCGAAGTGATACGTTACATTATAAAACTGATTCACATCCGTCACATCACACTCTCAGGTCCAGTTGAAAACCAGCGTCAGTCATTTATAGTTCTCTGGCATTTTTTGCTGAACTGGGGCTTTTTAGCGCAGCCGTGAGGCACACTTCCCTGCTAATCTCTTACATCGCATTTTACCTTTTTTTTTATTTTTGTCTGCTGTATAAACTGTGTGCTTTTTTTGGTCTGTGTTAAATAAATGTATTTTCTATCTTCTTCTTTCTTTCTCATATATACCTCCATTAATACCTACTGATGTGGAGGAAGATGATGCCACACATTACCCCTTAGAAATTCTTAATTCGCTAATTGTGGACTTCCGGTTCACATCACTTAGCTAAAGGCCGATGTCCCGATTATGCTCCTTCGAAACTTAACTCCGCCGAAGCTGTGTCACGGAATTCGGCTCAAACTTGTGTCTTTACAGGGAAACGTCATCGAGGCAGAAAATCTAACAAGTTGTTGCGTTGGCGAGACAATACCGCGTATACCACTAATTCCCCTCAATTACCAGTTAAAGCGCGTGCAGTTCCCTGTGAGCTTATGCTTTGCGATAATTATCAATAAGACACAGGGGTCGACACTGAAGACTAAAGGCTGCGGGTGTCAACCTCAGGACAAGCTGCTTCTCACACGGATAACTGTACGTCGCTTGCTCCCGAGTCACCAGTCCTGACTCTCTGTATATTTTGGATGCTGAAAACAAATCTACAAACGTAGTATACAGGGAAGTTTTATACAAATGTGGCTGTTAGTGTAGCACCTATATTGAGGTATCTTACGACTTCCACGCGAACGAAGTCGCGGGCAGAAGCTAGTCATAAATACATTTGATTATATTGGATATAGCTTGTTTTATTTATAAACTGAAGTTATTGCTTTCTTTATTTTTCTTTTGATTCAAATCTATAAACGCAGTATCGCATTAACGTCTGTTGCACTTGGGTAGTTCAAAATACTGTAATACTGCACGTCGAATTACAATACTGTCGCACAATCGTTTGTTGCACTACCGTAGTGTCAAACTATTGTCGCACAATCGTTTGTCGCACTAGCGTGATGTCGAGGTTCAGTGTGTCGCACTAGCGTGCATTCGAACTACAGTGAGTCGCATTACAGTTTTTTCGCACAAGCGTTAATCGCACTTCCGATTGTCGAACTCACGTAGTACACTCGCCTCAAAGTCCTTGGAGAAACGAAGATTAACTTAATAGTGGACTCATGCGTTTTTACTAACAGTTTCATGGTCATTAAGAACATTAACCAGAAACTATTCCTCGGCCAGGACTTCTTTCATAAATACGGTGCAGTCATCGATTTTCATAACAATTGTTTAATGTTAAAAGGTCATTTTCGTGCAAATTTCTGTAAATTTTCTGATCAAAATATTACGACGTTGTCAAATACCCTGGTATGTCAAAACCACCATGACGAAATATTAAAGAACAATACTGTCATAAGTGGCCACACATTTAAAGAAGAAAGAAGTTCGCCAACAATTTCGAAAATCGATTACTTATATTTTTCAAAACTTATACAAGAAAATGATGAATTGCGAGCCTCATCACTAACAAAAAATACAGATCCAATGGAGGATATCAATATAAATCCGAATCTGATAAAATCCGAAAAATCGACACTAAAGGAACTTCTTTGTTCATATAGAACAAATTTTGCATTTTCCAGCTCAGATTTAGGTAGCTGTAATCTAATTGAAGTAGAGATTAAAACATTAGATGATGTTCCAGTTCATCGACCACCTTACAGGGTGTCACCAAAACAGCTTGACATTATTAATTCCCAAGTGGAAGAAATGTTAACTAACGGAGTTATTCGCGAATCTAAAAGCGCTTATGCATCTCCGGTAGTATTAGTGCAAAAACCAGATCAAACTTGGCGATTTTGCGTAGACTATCGGAAATTAAATAAAAAGGTCATTACAGACAGTTATCCATTACCGATTATTGAAGACATTATGATTTATTTATCTGGGGCCCAATACTTCGCGGATTTAGATTTAAACTCAGGTTACTGGCAATATCGCTTATGCGAGAAAGATAAACACAAAACTGCCTTCGCCACTCCGGCAGGCTTATACGAATTTAATGTTCTTCCTTTTGGTCTTAAAACAAGTCAAACTGTTTTCCAAAGAACCATGGATAAAGTCCTAGCAGGCATCAAATATAGAAACGCCATTTGCTATGTGGACAATATACTGGTTTGGGGTAAGAATTTCTCTGAATTCCAAGAAGCCCTAGAAGAAGTGATGTTGCGACTTAAGAAGGCAAACCTCACTCTAAAACCGAGCAAATGCAGTTTTGGTTACTTTAAAATATCTGTTCTGGGTCACGAAATCTCGGGAAATGGCGTCAAACCCGATAAAAAAAAATTGCAATCATTAAAGTCATTGAAACCCCCCACTAATACGAAACAAGTAAAATCTGTTTTGGGTTTGTTTTCTTATTATCGCAAATTCATCAACAACTTTGCCGAGGTAGTATTACCCCTAACAAAACTATTAAAAAAGGGTACAAAATTTTGTTGGTCTCAGAGACATCAGGAAGCGTTTGACATGATAATCGGTCATATGAACAACCCACCCATTTTGCATTTTTATTCAAGTGATAAACATATGCTGACCCGCCTCTATGTCGATGCTAGCGGAGAAGCCCTCGGTGCTTGTCTTATGCAGCGTACAGACATCATGTACCCAATATCTTATGCATCTAGGAAACTGAGTGATGGCGAAAAGAAATATTCAACAACTGAAAAAGAATGCCTAGCTTTAGTTTGGGCATTAAATTATTTCAAACATTTCCTATGGGGTTTGAAATTTCAAGTTGTTACAGAGCACAAAGCATTATGTTGGTTGAGAGATAGGAAGGATATGAATGGAAGGTTGGCTAGGTGGTCGTTGTGCATCCAGACGTACGAATTTGACATCATTCATTGCGCAGGAAGAGATAATGTTATAGCCGATTTTTTAAGCAGGAACCCCTTGTACTTAGAGGAGGAGGAGCAAAAGCCAATGTCATGTCAAGAAGATGGTATGCAAAAGTGTATAAGATAGAAGTTGTGAAGATGAGAGATGAACAATTAGGAGATGAGTTTGGTAGGCAGCAGTTAGATAGAATCGCATCTGAAAATACGAATGTCTACAGGGGATTTAGCATTATAAATGGTATTTTGTGTAAAAAAGCTAGGAGATTGAATAGTATTCGGGAGTTAGTAGTAGTTCCAAAACGCTTGCTACACGACCTCTTGCAAGAATTACATGACGACCCTTGGTCTAGCTTGGACACCTAGGACTAGCCAAGACGTTGGCGAAATTTAGAGCAGGATATTTCATTAAAGATGCGGAGAATGAAATAGATCGGTACGTAAAAAGCTGTATGTTGTGCCAGGAGCGGAAGAAATCCAAACAGTTGGCACAGTTACATAAATGATAAATGATTTTATTTCTGTAAGTAGGTCTGTACAAACACTTTTACACGTCAATCATATTTTTTTAACTAGATGAGGCCGGCATATTTTTTTAACTAGATTTACAACCAGTGATCGTTACCCACCTAATGGAAAAGGTAGGAATTGATCTGTTAGGTCCGTTCAGAAAGTCTTTGAATGGTAATAAGTACGTGATTGTATGTGTTGAGTATGCTATGAGGTACGCAATCTGTAAAGCAGTGCCCAGGGCAACAGCAGAAAGAATCAGCCAGTTCTTGATTGAAGATGTTTTCTGTCGGTTAGGTGGTGTTAAAGAAGTTGTGTCAGACAGAGGGTCCGTTTTTACATCACATTTAGTTAAAGAAACTATAAATTATTTCGGATCCAAACCACGCTTTACCACAGCATTCCATCCTGCTTCAAATGGGCTAGTCGAAAGATTCAATAGGACGTTAACACAAATGCTCTCCATGTATGTCTCTGCTGACCAACGGAATTGGTGTAGTTATATACCCTTAGTGTGTCATGCATACAATTCCAGTAAACAATCAAGCACTAGAATTTCACCCTTCATGTTGATGTATACAAGGGAACCTTTGTTCCGCACTGATATGATTGTTAACAATGATGATCGGGATCACACAATCAATTTTGAAGAGCGACAAAGTCATCACAATGCTTTAATTAACTGTGCTATAAACAATATAAAAAGGGCACAATTGAAGCAAAAAGTCATATACGATAGAAAGGCGAAAGTGAGGAGTTTTACTCCAAATCAATTAGTTATGGTTTACACGCCTAGGCGAGTATCTGATAAAAGCATTAAACTATGCAGGCTATATAAGAGACCACATCAAATAATTAGACGCTCAGACGTAAATTATGTCACTAAAAAATTAAATAACTGAACATTTAGGGATATCGTTCACATTAATAGATTAAAACCCTTTCACACTAGAATATGTTTCTAAAATGTCAATGTCTAAAATCTTCTATTTTGCTAAAAGGGGCATAGCCCTTGCAAAATGTGTTTGATAAACACAATTGGTTAACTCATGACTGAGGACCCACAGTTTAGTCAGGAGTGACTGACATTTAATGGGGATTGAGTTTTATATAGGGGATGATGCTTGATCTAGGCTGATACCAACTTCGCTAAAGGGGCATAGCCTCTCGAAGTGTGTCGATTTGACACATTTGGTTTCTGCCGATGATTGAGGATCGACAGTTCAGTCAACATGAACTAATGAATAGATTTGGGGTTTTGATATTATTGCGGTGTGATGAATTTTCGAGAATTATTCATCTGGAGTGTGGCCATGAGATAGTTCTTTTGGTTGGACACTTACTTCTTGATCCTGAATTCCCTCTGGCTCAACATTGTCCGATGGGGTTAAGGTTTCTGATGTTAAGTTTCTTTCGTTTCTCTTCTAAACCCCCTCTGGGTCGATGTGAATTGTCACATCAATGTGTTTGATTCCCGAGGCTTGCCGTAGCTTTTACAGTGGTTTTGCTGCGGTATGGTTTAGGCATGACAGCGTTGAATTTTTGAAGTGCACATTGGCATATGCTATAGTTTAATTTGGCTGACACTTAGCGTAGTGTCAGGCCTTCGCGACTCGTTTGTCATGAACTAAGCCATCTCTTGTAAGAGAAAGACCTCAACCGTGTATATGATCTTTCACTGTCAGGTAAGTTTTCATATAGGTGTAGGTTAGGAAAGATTGATTGTTCGAATGGTCTGAATAAAAGCAATTTTCCTATGCTTTTATTCGAGGTGGGCGTAGCTCATGTAAGGTTTTATGCTATTAACAACCTTATTTTGTACTGGCTAGTATAAATATATCATTCGAACGGTCTGTACTTTTTTAGAATAGGAACGTGGTATTTGTTTTTATATAAAAAATAGACAGAGGCGTAGCCGTCACTTCGTAGGCGCGCATTCATGTTGTAATATATTTTAACTTCAAATATCTATTTAAATACCTATTATAAATATAACATATCGCTGTGTCATTGAAGAGAACCCACATATCACAAACATAGCTACAAATAACGTATTTATCCCACACTAAGAGCGTCTCGACGCCCCACACAAACACGCACCCATTACAGTACACACAATATAAACATAGTTAGCTGTTCAACACTTACCCAGTATGGGGTTACGAAAACACAGAATTTAATAGGGTTGACTACTATGAGTCAATTAAAACTGGTGCCTGCAAGGCTTTGAAAAATTACGAAGACCACGTATGTAGGGTCACATGTCGCCGTCCCCGGAGAATAAAATGATAACTACAAAAACGCAACTTTTCAGGAAAAATAAAAAACATGTCTTCGTCGATTACTCCGATCGACGTAGTTAGTAAAAATAACTTTAATTTCGGAAGTCGGTGTCTTTGTTTTTTAATTTTCGTTTTTTGGCACCGACTTCCGAAATTAAAGTTATTTTTCACTTTGTAGTGGTTTTTTTTGGAAGTCGGTTTAATTATTTTTTTGTAAAAAGTTTTTATTTTTCACTTTTTAGTTGGTACCTACCCCACACAATATCCAATACCACTAACTGCAATAAATAACAGTGACAGGAAGTTATCATCATATCGTCCATATAAACTAAGTGGGAAAAATATGTATTATTGAAGCTAACTCAAAAACTATACAAAGCAAAGTTAATAAAATTTATATGGGACCACCTCGGGAGCTTACCCTTTCAAACAAAAAAATAATTTTCAAAATCGGTCCACAATTGGCGGAGATATCGGTGAACTTACATAAAAAAAAAACATACATAAAGTCGAACACAGAACCTCCTCCTTTTTGGAAGTCGGTTAAAAAAGAAAGAAAGGTTAGAAAAGAAAATTACAACGTTACAATTATTAGAAAAGAATCTGATTTAAACAAGATTTTCTAGTGTGCCTCTTTATTCAGTTACGTTATTTCTTTTATTTCATTTTAATACATATTTAAATTACATTTTTAAATATTTCTTAAAAAAAGATATAAAAAACATTTAAAAATATAAAAAATAGTCGCCCATCGGCATCAGGAACAGGGTCCAAGCTGCCGGTGGTCAGGGCTCTAGAGAGAGGAACCTCCTCACTATGCGTGCCGTGTCTAGGAGTACTGCTTTCTGAATCAAGCCCTTGACCCAGCCGCGCAATGAGAGCCTCCTGAGGTGTTGGTCGAGGCTCTCCGCTATTAGGCCATTAACCGTTACGATTATCGGTACAATGATTGCAGAGTCCACGTCCCACATGTCGACAACCTCGTGTGCTAAGTCAAGATACTTGATTTTTTTATCTTTCTCAGCTTTCACGAGATTCTCGTCATGAGGGACAGCAATATCAACAATCATTGCACGGCGTTCTCGTCGATCTATCACCACAATATCAGGCTTATTAGCTACAATAGTCCTGTCAGTGATGATAGATCGATCCCAATACAATGTGGCCTGACCATTCTCGAGAACTGGGTCGGGCACATACCTGTAGTATGGTACTTCTGACTCCACAAGGTTGTATTGCAAGGCAAGTTGCTGGTGGATAATACTAGCTACTAGATTGTGTCTGTGCAAGTACTCGCCGTTAGCAAGACGAGAACAACCGGAAACAATATGTCGGATTGATTCACCGGGACGGTGGCATGCCCGACAAATGTCAACCGTACCATCCTTGACAATGTATTTCCGATAATTATTCGTCATGATAACTTCATCCATAATCGCACAGACAAAACCTTCGGTTTCTCCGAAGAGGTCGCCAAAGCGCAGCCAGGATATAGACGCCAAAAAGTCTACGTCAGGCCCATGAAGGGCCCGGAAAAAGCGTCCGTGAAGCTCTTTGCCTTGCCATACTTCCTTACGATCGTTAGTATCCAGTACTGCAGGTTTGCGCCAGTTCTCTTTCGCCAAGGAGAGCGGGGTGAGGCCCTTGTCCACTGCGACCACATCTCGGTGCATCCCCACGTCAGTTTGAAGGAAATATTCCCTGAGACTGTAAATCTCGCGGTTGTGGAGGGTTTTGGCATTCAAGAAACCTCGACCCCCACACTTCCGCGGGATGTACAGTCTCATCACTGATGACCGTGGGTGATGCATCCGATTTGCTGTCAGCAATGTACGGACCTTCCTATCCAGAGCGTCAAGTTCCGTCTGAGTCCATTTGAGTATGCCGAAAGAGTACATCAAAACCGGCATGACCCAACCGTTGAAGGCGCGCACCTTGTTTCCGCCTGATAAAAGACTATTTAGTACCTTATTCAGGCGGCCAAAGAAACGCTCCCTCAACGATTGTTTCATGTCGGCAACATTGATGCCTAATGCTTCCGACATACCCAAATACTTGTAGGTTTCAGTTGAGGAGAGGGATCTAAGGTATATGGAATCCGAGAGTTGGGTTCCCACGGATTCCATAATCCCTCCTCGCTTTACATGCATGACTGCACATTTGTCCACACCAAATTCCATCCTGATGGCGCTACTGAACGTTTCTGTTACCTTCAGTAGCTCCATCAGTCGCAAATTGTTGGGGGCAAAGAGTTTCAAGTCATCCATGTAAAGGAGGTGAGATATTACCTGACCACCTCTTCTCAACCGATAGCCTAGACCTGAATCCTCCAGCAGTGTGCTTAGAGGATTCAAGGCTAAGCAAAACCAAAGTGGGCTCAGACTATCGCCCTGAAATATTCCCCGCTCAATCCTGATTGGTTCATCGGTCCTCCGGATTTGTCGACATCCTGGGTAGAGAAGAACCGTCCTCCATTGCCCCATACATGACATCAGGAAGGTGCGCAGAGTTGCATCTATCTTGTACAACTCCAGCACCCTCATGAGCCATGTATGTGGCACCGAATCATAGGCCTTCTTATAATCTATCCAACATGTCGACAAATCCTTCCGGGATCTACGGACCTGTTGGTTTATGGTCATGTCTATAAGGAGCAGCTCTTTAGTACCGCGGGACCCATTCTTACATCCATTCTGAGACACAGACATAATGGAGTTGGAGTCAATATGTTGTACAATTTTTGCTCTAAGAATGGATGTAAGAACTTTATAGACCGTAGGTAAACATGTGATTGGTCTATAGTTTTTAGGTTCCGCAGTACTACCCGATTTATAGAGCAGGTGGGTATCAGTTACGTTATTATTATTATATTTTTTTTTTTTTTATTCATTTATTTGCTCAGAACGTAGGTATTTACAATAAGGTGGTTACAATAATATAGCAATCCTTGTACATTCTACCATTTTGGCATGCAAACATTGATGCAGTGCATCATCAATTTCGACGCATTGTCGTGGTGAACAGACGTGTCGAACAATTAATTGAAATAAACAAATAATCACTTGCGAAGTCGTGACCTAGTTTTAGTGCAATAGCCGGTAATTACGCAAACTGTGTCGGAAATTAACGTAGGTTTGTGTAAAGTGTGTGTTTGGTTGACGATGATCCATGATTAGCAAGTAAATAAACTGTTCCACAATGGAGGAGAGTCCCTTCAGTCCTAGAAGTAGGTGTGCCCGCTCCCCACCAGCTACACCCGTGCCCGCAGCCGTACCCGCTGCTCCCCCTCAAGCGCCGAGTCAAAGGAACAATGACCTCGATGCTATACCGACGACAGAAGTTCAAAATTGGATGACCAATATTGAACAGAGCCTGAAGGAGGTTTGCGCTATTGCAGCTGATGGCAAGCTGAACATGGACCAGAAATTGCGCATCAATGCCCTATGCCGGAAGGTTGGCCATGGAACGTCGCAAATGGCCGTCCACTACCAGTCCATCAAAGCAAAAGCCGTCCAATTCCACCATGCCCTCATAAATTTAGAAAACCAACTTGACCTTTCGCAGCAGCTACAGGAGCTCAAGTCGAGAATCGGAGATTCACTGAAACCTGCCCAAGGACCGTCTTTTTCTGATATGGTAAAGAAAGGAGCCAACAATTACATTCAGCCAATTAACTTAAGTTCAGTGGCTATCTATCCGAACGACAAATTGAAGACCAGTGATGAGACAAAATGTCTGGTCCAAAAAATAATTTGCCCAGAAAAAATGCAACTTCACGTGAGGGGCTTACGCAAGACTAAAAACGGCGGAGTGATTATCAGCACCGAGACGAAGGAAGATATTGAAAAGCTGAGACAATCGGTGCAGCTCACAAAGTCGGGTCTAACCATCGACGAGCCTCATAAAAGAAAGCCCAGAGTAGTCATCATAGGAGTGCCGACATCCATAACAGAAAATGAAGTCTTCACATGTTTGTACCATCAAAACTTAGCCGAAAAACTTCAGGACTGCAATGTTGAGTCATTCTTGACCTCTATAAAGCTAAGCCATAAGTCAGGTAAGAAGGACGCCGAGACCTGCAATTATATCGTAGAAGTATCTCCGGTCATTCGAAAAGCCCTGATGTCTAAAGAACGTGTTTTTGTTAATTGGTCATCGTGTCTTGTCAGAGACTTCACTTTAGTCACACGCTGCTATAAGTATCAGCAGTATGGACATGCTGCCAAGTCATGTCGACAGACATCTTACACCTGCGGCCATTGTGGTGATCAGGGTCACTCGATCAAAGACTGTCCAAAGAAGGCAAATGAACCAAAATGCGCTACGAGCTCGCATTTCAAAAAGCCAGACAATCACATAACAGGCGCCACTGACTGCCCGGCGAAAATTATGGCCGAGAAAAGATACGTTAATTCTGTTGCTTATGGAGGCGCCTAAGAGCGCCGTTTATAAGTTATTTTAGACCTTTTACTTAATTTTTATTTTATATTTTTCGCTTTCTATTCTTTTTATTTAATATGATTGACACGATAATTATTGACTTAGATAATTTCTCTGTATCCGAGTTTAAACTCTGTGAAGCGGAACAATGCAAACAATATATTATTTCCGGCTATAAAACTCCCTTAACCATACTAACACAAAATATTCGTAGCATATATAAGAATTTTGATAGTTTTTGCACTTTTCAACAACGGATAAACATGGCTTGTGACATAATTGTTTTTACCGAATGTTGGCTTGCTAAGCAATATAACACATCGCAAATCACGGGATATACAATGTACAAAAGTAGTATAAATTTCAATCAAAATGATGGGGTGATAGTTTATGTCAGAAGTTATTTAAATGTCTCCGTTGAGGAACCTAATATGGTCGACTGCAACAGTTTGTTAGTTAAAATTGGGTCAGAATTTGCGATATTAGCAATATATCGGCCACCCTCCTTTAAAAATATCAGCAATTTTACTAACTCTCTGAATGACACCTTGCAAAACCTGTCATCCTTCAAAAACACGATTTTAATTGGCGATATTAATATTAATATTCTTCCAGGAAGTGCTGATGCATCTGCTCAGGACTACCTCAACCTATGCGCCTTTCATGGCTTGCTCCCCGCACACAATTTTCCTACACATCAAAGTGGCTCTTGCTTGGACCATATCATGCTTAAATCGAATTTCCCGTCACTTGCACTTGTTGTTAACTCAACAATAACCGATCATAATGCTGCCCTATTAATCATAAACTGTAAATTACCTAAACAAAACACTCGCACAATTTCAAAATTAAACATAAATAAACTTGAAGAAGATTTACGCGTCATCAACTTTGATCCAGTCTACAATTCTGCTGATCCACAGTTTTGTATGTTGTATGTAATAGAAAATATACGACATGCAATTCAGAAAAATAGAGACATATCAAGACTGAGCCGTAAAAATTGTAACATAAAACCCTGGATCACGACAGGTCTTATTCGTTGTATGAAACATAGAGATAAACTGCACATGAAGGCTAAATCTCATCCAGATAATGCAATACTGCAGCTGTCGTACAAAAGGTATCGTAATTTCTGTAATGATCTCCTTAAAAAGGTTAAAAGCAACTACGATAAAACTGCATTGGAAGAGGCTGGAACAAATAGTAAACAGATCTGGAAATATATTAAAAATGTGTCATCTTCAGGTTTATTAAAAGCGCACTCGACACCGCTAATCATCTGCTAACTTAGCAAATAATTTCTTTGTTAACGTCGGAAAAAATCTGGCAGATAGAAATCGGGTTCAATCACACTTTCTAACAAGCACGCCTTTTGCATGTAACCCCACCTTAACATCCTTCGCCCTGCTAGATACTGACGAAACTGAGGTAGAAAGAATAATCATGACTTTGAAAGACGACTGTGCAGTTGGTTGGGATAATTATATATCAAATAAAATCATCAAACAATTCAAGTCTATTTTGGTACCACCACTGACTTATATTTTCCGAATGTGCCTGTCCTTGGGTATTTTTCCCGAGTGCCTCAAAAAAGCAGTTATTGTCCCTGTATACAAAACAGGCAGTAAACAGGAAGTAACAAATTATAGACCAATTTTTTTACTGTGTTCTATGTCAAAAATTTTAGAAAAAATCATAAATAAAAGATTGTTTAGATATCTGGAGGATAAATCAATTTTGTCGGACCGTCAATATGGATTTAGACCTAAAGTTTCAACTGCCGATGCCGTACATCATCTGACTGACTATCTAGCCCAAGAACTTGACAAGGGTAACCACACAGTTGGAGTTTTCCTGGACCTCGCCAAAGCTTTTGACACAGTCTCCATTCCTATTCTGTTGCGCAAGCTCGAGACAATGGGCATAAGAGGCATTCAACTGAAACTTCTCAAAAGTTACTTAGAAGACCGAACCCAGTGCGTTAAAATGTTCTCAGCACAGACGAAAAAAACACGTCTTTTGGTGTGCCCCAAGGAAGTATTTTAGGGCCTACTCTATTTTTGATATACATAAATGACCTCTGTAATCTAAACCTAGAGCACGGCACTATAATATCTTACGCTGATGACACTGCCCTCCTTTTTTCTGCTGAATCGGAACATGAAGTCTACAAGTTTGCGCAACACGGTTATAATATTGTAAATAAGTGGCTTCAGCATAACTCACTAACACTAAATGCGGCTAAGACAAATTATATTAAGTTTTCAATGCGCAAACAAACATCTGTTTTGCCCTCGACGATGTATGCTCACTGTTGTATGGCCCCGGCAGATTGCCTCCTATTATTAATATAACTAATCAAATAAAATATCTGGGTATTATAATAGATGTAACCTTATCTTTTAAACAACACATAGAAGCCTTAAATAATAGAATGCGTAAGCTTATATTTATTTTCAAAAAACTACGTTATATTGCAGACCCAACATTAATTAGGCGAGTTTATCTTGCTCTCTGCCAGTCAATTTTGACGTACTGCATCACCTCTTGGGGTGGAGCAGGTAAAAGTTTGCTACTACCTATCGAGAGAGCTCAAAGAGCGATTCTCAAGGTGTCTACTGGCCGCCCTTTCCTTTTTCCTACTAACCTACTCTAAAAATCCTGTGAAGTACTAACAGCTCGATAGTTATTCATAATGAGCATCGTATTAAAACAGCACGCAGCCCTCCCATATAGCACTGAATTTACTAAAAAGAGACGGAAAGATATAGTTTGCCCTACTAAAAGTACAAAACATGCTTTCGCAGCCAAATTTTTTGTCTTCCTAGGACCACTACTTTATAACAGACTAAATGCTAGAGCCAATATTTATTCTCTTAATTATATAAATTGCAAAAGAACTCTCAAGAAAGCTCTCCAAAGTATGTCCTATGAAGATACAGAGAAATTTATTATTAGTTGTACTTAAATAAAAATTGTATTTGTACTAATTAATTTTAGCTAAGTTAGGATAGGTACTAAGATTTTTAGTTTTATTGTACTATTTACACCATTTTACATACCTACTAGATTTTATAATTTTATTAATGTGATTATTTAGAAATATGATACCTTGCCACGCCTGAAACACAGGATGACCTAGTTCAGGCACATAACACAACTGAATTTTTCGTAGATTTAAGCAAATTTGTATTTAGTGTTTTACCTTTTTACCTCAATAAACTTTTTTTTTTTTTTTTATTATTTAACATTGATACACAACTAAAATTACCCTATTATAATTATCCTATTGCTATATTACTTCGCTTCAATCGCTCATAAATTGTGTAATATAATATTTTGCATCGGTATAACAAGTAAAAGGTTTAACACCCCTGCCGTATTAATAAGCCCGACACCTCTCTTTTGTTTAGCTACAATTATTATTCTTTGTGTTCGTTATCGCGCTGTTTGCTTTAGAGCTCTGACGCATCTTAATATGTTTGTCTCACTCGCGCTTGCACGTACCACGCACTATTGCTTGCTTTTTCGCACGACTGCTTATCGCGTAACATCGTATGATTCTTGCGCCTGCGCACATTTTATTAACTTTTACCTTCATTATACTTATTTAATTATATTATACTTTATTCTATAATTTGATTTAATGAAATGCTGTCATATTATACACAATTATTAGGTTTGGTTTTCAATGGCTCCTAGGTTAAGTACCTATATTTTATCAAAACGTTCGCGGCCTTAGAACTAAAAGTGATACTAACTTTCTATCGTCAAAATGTTGCTAAACTCGTATGTGTAAGCTACAGCTCAGAAATAAAGGATTTTCGGAGTAGAAAACTAAACACATTACTTTAGCACAAACATATTTATTTCCCTTTCCACAATATTCATAAAAACACCAAAATAATAAAGTCCGTTACTTACTTGCTAAGATTAAAATTACACCAAATTGTAGCCGTTATATAAAATGTGTTCACTGTTCAGTGTCTCGAACAAGAATGCCGGCTGTCACTTGACTCCCGTATTGAATGACAGTGAATGTCTTGATGAACGAATAATCGATTGAGTGACAAACGAGTATTAGTCGATTTAATAAGTAGGGTTACCAGATACAAGCTAACAGCTCGGCCATCCTGTTCAAAGTGCGTCCACGCGCTTACAATTCTCAATTAATAGAATATTGATTTAATTTTATTTACAATCCTATTTATCATCTAATCGACAGCCAATAAGCAATATACCATTAAGTGTCAGTTCATAATAATAATAGTAATCCTTAATCAGTTAAAATATTTTAAGATTACATTTTGAAATAAATCCATAATAATCCTTAATCAGTTACAATAATTGTATGATTCCATTTTGAAATAAATGCATAATAATTCTTAATAAGTTACAATATTTTAATTACATTTGAAATAACTTCATAATAGTCCTTAATCAGTTACAATATTTTATGATTACATTTTGAAATAAATGCATAATAATCCACAATCAGTTACAATACTTTTTTAATTATTACATTTCGAAATAAATAATTAATTTTACTCGCTGTCCCCTAAACTTTAACTCAACTCATATTATTAAAAGATCAACATCATAATCACTATACAATATAAATAATTTACCAGTATCGATATCCTCATCATCACTACTTTCTTAGTTTCCACTAAATGTTAGCCAAAGCTGTATTTTATCTATAGCTAGAACGGCTTCGTATCGACGGCGACGGCCGTATTTGCGTGTCATTAGGGTGTCCGTAATCATATACTTTTCATTGGGAAGCACTTTCACTACACAATATGGACCTTGAAATTTAACCACAAACTTTTGAGATTGGCTATCATGAGGAACTTGCCTCTCAACGGGGACTAAAGTCTTCTACCTTATACGTTTTGGCCAATTCCTATGTCTGTTAAACCTTTCTACGTCTTTTAATTTTATTGCTGTATCTTTCTTTATACTAGAACTTATTTATTTATTTAAACTTCTCGCACAATAATGTGTAAAACTTGCCTTATCTCTTATGCTATTCAAATCTTCCGAGTCAATTAAATTAGTGGTACCGGAAATAACGGGGTTCAAAATAACTTCTGACCTACTAGTGAACTAATAATAATTCTGACCCAAATAATAAATTCGAAAGGACTTTTTTTTTTTTTAATGTCATAGACATAGTCAATCCCAAGATTTGTCATCTTTGCTATGAGTACATACTCGTCACAAGGGCATCCAAGATATTCCTATTAAACCGTAAACGTTCTTCGTCATTGAATTTTCAACCGCTCTTAATTAATTCATTGCAATTGACAGAATTTATGACAGCAATTAAGAAATTCTGAAAAGTTTAAATATTCGCTTTTAATAGAACGAGTCAATAAAGAGTTTTTTTTGAAATTATATAAGTACCGAACCGTTTCCTTCTTTGATGTTATATTTACCCGATAAAAGATAATAGTGCTCATTCAACTCCCTAAGGAACACTCGTACGTAAAAATTTCCACTAAGAGGTGGCTCAGATTTTACTGGTTTTACACGCAATGAAGATGGTGGAACGGAAACATTATCTATTACATATCAGGTGTATTTTCGTAGAATCATTTGATTTAATTTTTAGTAATTATAAGATCGGACATTTCAGTAAACAAGTGCCCCAATAGAGCGGGTCTATAACTTTTCTAATGCCCTAAACTTCAACATTGGCAGTTATTACACCCAATGGAATACATATATTTGAACCAACACCGGCAGATTAGGCGGGCATTTAAATCCGTCCCTAAGATGACCTACTGACCGGGCAATTAATATCTATGAAAGTTAGCTTTGCTTATTTTAACAAGCATACACTGGCTTCCTAAATCTTTGTGACATTTTACTGCTTTACCATTAATGATTGTCTAAAATGTATTTATCAATTGACATATCAATTTTCAATTGTGATACCTGTTTTTTCACTCTTATCTTTCGATTGGGTTTCATTTTTAGAAGACTCGGTTGTAATCTTGTTTCTATAACAACTAGAAGATTGATGACCTGGTCTGTCACATACCGAACATTTAATAGAGGGTTTATCGCATTTAAAGCTGGGGTGACCAAGTTCGTTACAATTAAAACACCGTATGTTAGAATTGACCGTACCAGACTGCGGATTCTGGGCCCGAGATGTTGCATTTGTAGAGGCCTTACGATCGTTCCTATGTCTGATATTAGCTTCATATGCTTCTCTATTTTGACCTACTTTTACCGTTCGAAAATATTTTAAAATTTGTTCTGGTTCACTAAATTGAGCTGCTTGCGCACCTACTCTAATAGCACGATCATCTACTCCGTATAAGATACAATCTACAGCTTGTTTACCGTGAATCTTGCATCTATTTAATAGATTCAATTTCGCATAATAATAGTGCTCCAATGATTCGCCGTACTTAACGCGGTTAGCTAACATTTCCGTCAAGAGTTCAGCGTAGTCCTCGCGACAAGGAAATGATTCAATAAGTTTTTTCTTCCATTCACCCCAAGTATAAAGAAGTGAAGGTAAACCTTGGTACCAGGTTTTTGCTACTCCCGAAAGTTTAGGAAGAGCGTAGTGAATTATTTCCTTTTCGGACCAACCGTATATTTCGGCACATTCTTCTACTTTAGTGAGCCATACTAACATAGTTTGCACTTTACTTAGCGGGTCAAAATCCGGCAAAACATTACTATTAAATGGCAGCTTGGGCTTCTCTGAACTCTTGACGTTACTCAAGATTGACAAAAATTTATCTAACAATACATTTGTTTGAGATTCCCTATTCCCGTTCCGTCTAGATTTATAAGCTCGGGTTGACTCACGGTTATCCGAGCTGTCACTGCTATGCTCCGTCCGCCTGGAGCCGCCCCTCCGTGCTCGTGACCTTCTATATTTCCTAGTCCTCTCGCGGTTTGCACCACCACGTGACGAACTGTCCGAATCCGTAGTGATATTTCGCCTTTTCCGGTTCCTGGATGGACGCAGCGTCCGGTCTTCAGAATTCGCCGCTATTCCGGCAGTAACCCGTTCCTTGTCCTGGCTGTCCATATTCCTTCCTTTGCCCTCTAACCTGGGCCCACTCCTGCCCTCTAACCTGGGCTCACACCCGCCCTCACACCTGGGCTCACACCCGCCCTCAAACCTGGGCTCACTCCCGCCCTCAAACCTGGGCTCACTCCCGCCCTCAAACCTGGGCTCACTCCCGCCCTCAAACCTGGGCACACTCCCGCCCTCAAACCTGGGCACACTCCCGCCCTCAAACCTGGGCACACTATTGTCCATATCGGATAACAACCCTTCCCCTCGGTTGTATCCAATACAAATGTGTATCTGAAACTTACATTTGGAAGCTTAGCGCATGATCGTTTTAATCCTATGATCCAGTAATTATTCACATAGTGTAGAAAATAAATCCAAAAATTAAGTAGTAGGTACCTTTATCCTCATACCGTATAGGTAATCAGGGCCACCACATAAATAAAATAACCTATTAAGAGTATGAAGCCATCAACATTCAAATCCTCAGCTATGATTTTCCAATTTTAAAATAAACTCACTAGATCAATGCGATGCTACTTTCAAACCAACCGTTAAATACTAATATAGCTTTCATATTCAAGTTGTTTTTCATAATTAAGTTTCTCGTATTTTAGCGATAGTTAGTGAAAAAATAAAGTTAAATTGTCAAGGAAAGAAAGTGTAACATTCCATTTTCAAAAGTTAACGATGTAGATAGTCAGGAAAAGAAAATAAAGTATGTATGCTTCAAATCAATCCGTAAAAATCCTTCGAATCATATCAGTAACGATTATGTATATCCATTTATTATCAAAATAAGATCATTGTGGACGTGAAAGAAAGAAAATTATGAGAATTCTCTTACGATCCCACTTCTGAACTGTAAGCTACAGCTCAGAAATAAAGGATTTTCGGAGTAGAAAACTAAACACATTACTTTAGCACAAACATATTTATTTCCCTTTCCACAATATTCATAAAAACACCAAAATAATAAAGTCCGTTACTTACTTGCTAAGATTAAAATTACACCAAATTGTAGCCGTTATATAAAATGTGTTCACTGTTCAGTGTCTCGAACAAGAATGCCGGCTGTCACTTGACTCCCGTATTGAATGACAGTGAATGTCTTGATGAACGAATAATCGATTGAGTGACAAACGAGTATTAGTCGATTTAATAAGTAGGGTTACCAGATACAAGCTAACATATGATATTATTGTTCTAACAGAAACTTGGTTATTGGATGGGGTTTTAAATTCCGAATTTTTCGATGAAAGGTACATTGTGTGGCATCGTGATCGAGATTATGTTTCAACTGGGCAAACGCGTGGTGGGGGGGGGGGGGGGTGTACTCATTGCTACTCGTAGGGAATTATCATGTATTTGTCAACCTAACTTTCATTCTACAGCAGAGGATTTATGGCTCAGCGTGCGTGTTAAAAGTTCTAATACACGTTAATACATTACTTTGCATATTTGCGTCATTTATTTATGTCAACAAAACTTAGGTCTTTCTTTTCTGGATCTCAGACAATATAATGGCGTGCTTAATAGGTATGGCAAAATTCTGGTTCTGGTACTGTCGAATCGAATAGTTAATGTGGCAGAATGTTCAAGCCCACTGGTGCCCATTGATGTTTACCATCCGGCACTGTTAATTGATGTGGATTTCGTTGAAACGTCTCTGTTGGAGTGCGCGCCTCGGACGCAATTTTTATTTGATAAGGGCGACTATGAATCCATCAACAGGGACATAAGTATGACTGACTGGGAAACTGAGTTCTCGACGCGGTCAATAAAGGATTCAGTGGACTTTTTTAATCAATTTATTTTTCAATTACACACAAAATACATTCCGGAAAAATTGCTTCGGAACGGAATAAAACGTATCCAACCTGGTACAGTTCGTCACTAATCAAAACTATTAAGGAAAAACATAAATACTTCACAAAATTTAAGATATACGGCAATAAAAGCGACGAATTGACGTTTAAGCTTCTATGTGAAAGGTTAAAAGAATTAGAGTCTCAATGTTACGTTAACTACTGACGGTAGATTACAATGGGGCGCACACATAGAAAAATTGTCAGGAAGGCTTAGTTCAGCCGCATATGCTGTTAAAAAAATTAGGCAGATAACTGACGTAGATACAGCCAGAATTGTTTATTTTAGTTATTTTCATAGTCTGATGTCTTATGGGATTCTTCTCTGGGGAACCTGTGCGGACATTAATTCTATCTTTGTTCTACAGAAAAGGGCTGTTCGAGCCATTTACAACCTAGGTCCAAGAGATTCACTTCGAGAGAAATTCAGAGAAATAAATATTCTGACTGTAGCCTCACAATATATTTTTGAAAACCTATTGTATGTACACAAAAATATATCAAATTTTAAGAAAATGTCCGATGTTCATAGTTTAAATACCAGGAATAAACACAACCTTGCTGTACATCGCACACGTCTTCACAGAGTAGGCAACTCGTTCATGGGTCAATGTATACGCTTTTACAACAAACTTCCCATTGACATTCGAAACCTACCCATTAAACGATTTAAAAACTGTATTAAAACCAAACTTTGTAAAAAAGGGTACTATAAAATTTCAGATTATTTAGAAGATAAAAAAGCTTGGGATTGAGCTGCTCGCTCTGCTATACCTTGTGATAAAACCATAAAACTTGATATTTTAATTGTTACTTATAATCATCAATTAAACCAGATTTAAAAATATTTACATAAAAGAATAAAACATATATTATACCTACTTAAAATAATAACATAATAAAATTATATACAAAATGACATGATTACTTTGTAAAGTATAATATTATTTTAATTATTGTGAATATGAGGACTATGTGGGTATTTTTAATTTTTTTTCTCTTTAATTTTTCTTTTTTTTTTCACATTTAGTTTTAATGATGGTCTGGCAGTTTGAGTAGTTGATGCGGCCTACCCAAATGTCCTTTCTTTGGTATTGTTCGTCGAGTTGAGCTCCTTAAGCTCTGAGTGAGCTCCACGATTACTGACAAATGCTTGCACTGACTGGACAGGTCCACTCAAATCTGTGTGGTTCTTTCCTCAAAAGACCATTTCAGACACTAATCTACATGGTTCTCATATGGCTTGACCAAGATTATGTCTGGACTTTAAAAGAGACCGTGACCTCTGAGTTTGTTTCGGCCTTTCTTCTCAGAGTAGTCAGTTAGGAAACGCCGACCTCATCTAGCTTATTTTAAACATTTTTTTAAATATGACGTGTAAAAGTGATTCCGATATCCTATTTACAGAATAAACAATTTCATTTCATTTCATTTCATTTCATTAACTATTTGAACTTGATAGAAAAATCCATCAAAGACAAACCTAAATATTTTTGGACCTTTGTGAAAAAACGTCATAACTCAAATGCAATCCCAAGCACTTTAAATTATAATAGCGAAACTTTGCGTACCGGCGAATCAATATGCGAGGCATTTTCCGCTTACTTTCATTCTACTTTTCTCGATACTAGCAATAGCCATACATCTTCTTCTCCCCTTCTTCTTACTGAATCTTCTAACCTAACATCTGATATTTGTGGCATCATGGTCAACGTTGAAGAAGTTACTAACCTACTTTGCAAGTTAGATACAACCAAAGCGGCGGGTCCAGATAATATCTCATCGAAATTTCTTGTACGATGTGCACCTACCATTGCCCACCCTATCTCGGTTCTATTCAGAAAATCCCTGGATAATTGTGTTGTTCCTGGAATTTGGAAATCGGCGTTTATAACGCCCGTACATAAAAAAGGAGGTAAAACTGACGTATTGAATTATCGGCCGATATCCAAACTCTGCATTATAGCCAATATCTTCGAAAGGATAATTTATAATCAGGTATACGCTGCGCTCAAAAACTCATTTAGTTTATTTCAACATGGGTTTTTGAAAGGTAGGTCAACCGTCACGAACCTGACACTTCTTAACGAATTTATGGCTAATGGTATTTTTTTTTTTTTTGACTAGGGCATCTCGCAGGTTACCACTGAGGTATTCGTCTGCTTAACCGGACTTTCCTGTGGCTGCCTTAAGCTCCTAAAAGAAACTCAAAGCCTCCAGCCAGGGGCATATAAACTAAGCTAATTAAAACTAGGCGAACGCTCGCTAAGGGCACCCCCTGTGGGGTACGAACCTCGGCTTAGGGCGTTCGCTGGGGGGAGGACAGCAAGAGGGACAGGCTGGATCAAGGATGGATCATTATTATTATCAGGGGAATTTAAAGCTACAGGCTCAGCAAAAACGCGGGCTGGCGCATCGTTATCGAGCAAGGGTCGGGGTCCCGAGTATCATTTACTCGGGTGGGTCGCGGTCGCGGACCTCTACGGCGAGGTCTGAAGTTGTGTCGGTGTGTCTTTTTGTATACTGTACTTGTGGCCCTACTGCTCTCCTGGAGGAGAGTTATGGGGTCATCTGGGTCTGAGAGGACATGCCTAGGGCGACGGGCCTTACTAACTTGGTTATTAGACGGGACATAGCAAGCTGCTTTGACTATTAGGGGATTCCTATGTTTGACTGCGGAGTCAAAGTACCGCTTGGACATTCGTTTGAGGAACTGACGGATTGTGGGAATTTTGAGGTCGAGATGGAGGATCTCGTTCCTAACAAACCACGGGGCTCCCGTGGCCCTACGAAGGACACGGTTCTGTAGTACTTGCATCCTATGGATCGCAGTGGGATTCGCGTGAGCAAAGACGGCTCCCGCATAGGTCATGATTGGACGAATGCACGACGTATAGATGCGCAATTTGCACTTGAGTGACAATTTGCTGCGTGCATTCATAACGAAATAAAGTCTACTAAGCGCGAAAGCGGCTCGCGCGCGTACCGCTTTTACGTGTTCCGAAAAAGTGAGATGATGATCCAGGATTACACCTAAATATTTGGCTCGCTTCTCCCAAGGGATCGGCTTGTCAAACATGGTAACTGGACGAGGAAGGATGGGCCTATGTTGCGGCTTAGAGAAAAAGACCGCCTGACTTTTGTCGGGATTAACCTCGATTCTCCATAACCTAAACCAGGCGCCGAGCTTGTCGACGGCCTTTTGTAGGTTAAGGATTAATCGGTTGGAGTTATACCCGGTACAGTAAATGGCCGTATCGTCTGCGAACAGAGCCAACTGCGCCGTTATACTTCTAGGTATGTCACTGGTGAACAGTGTAAATATGAGGGGGGCAAGAACAGAGCCCTGAGGGACTCCTGCGCGAATGAGACGGGGAGAGGATAACGCTCCTTCGATACGATAGCGAAAGGTACGATTTGTCAAAAAGTCCCGTAAGATGAGTACGAGACGATCTGGCACACCGAGCTGGTATAGCTTGTATATTAAGCCATTGTGCCAGACTTTGTCAAACGCCTTTGCTATGTCGAAGAAGATAGCACCGGTCACGTAACCACGATAGAAACCAGCGCTAACGTGTTCCACGATCCGGTGGACCTGATGCACGCTAGAGTGCTGAGTTCGAAAACCGAACTGCTCGTTTGGAATGAGGCCCTTGGTCTCGGCATAGTCTCTGAGTCGCTTATAAATAAGTCTCTCATAGATTTTTGCCATTACCTTGAGCAAACTAATGGGACGATAACTAGATGGATCTGACTTTGGTTTACCGGGTTTAGGGATACCTATAACTACGGCTTCTTTCCACGATTGTGGAAAGATATTTTTACTAAGAGCAGCATTGAAGATGGTGCACATTAGTAGTATGAGATGAGTGGGGAAGAGTTGGACCACCCTATTGGTGATGCCATCTAAACCGGGGGCTTTGCGAGTTTTAAGACCCTTAATGATATCTTGGACTTCGTCTGGTGTGACGGGAGCCAGAGGATTATCAGGGTCTTCTACGGGGGGTAGAGAGGTTCTACGTTCTACTTCCGTATCGACCTTATTGAGTTGGGTTTGGTCTACGGGTAGGAGGCTCGGGGAGCATTGCGCTTCGAGACTGTCGGCTAGGCATTCTGCTTTGTCGATGTCGTCGAAAGCGATTGATTTATCGGGGCGAACTAACGGGGGCATGGAAGCCTCTTGTTTGGACCTAAGTTTCCTCTGGAGTTCCCAGAAGGCTAAGTGATTGGGAGTGAGTTCGCTCAGAGTCTTGTCCCAATTCGCATTACGCAGCTCCTCCACGCGTGTCTTTACAGATCTCTGTAAATAGCGCATGTGGGCTTTGTTAGAGGCGCAGGGAAAGTTATCGTAGGCACGGGTGGCCGCGTTCTTCTCAGTCATCAGAGCACGCACATCGTCAGGGAGTTTAAAGCGAAGGGTATCCGTCGCTGGAACCTCCCTTGAACAGTTGTTCAAGACGGTTTGCACATGCTCCGTGAGTGAGTCGATCGCGGCCGTCGTGTCTGCGACTGAGTCAAACTGGTCTGGGATTGATTCTAATAGGGGGGACATGGGTTTCAGCTGTTCGCCTACTTTCCTCCAGTCCGTGACCCTTTTGGTAACGGGGGGTTGGTTGGGGTCGTTAGGGTGACCTGTGCGGGAAGCCATTTTAATTACGACGGGACGGTGGTCAGAGGTAAGCTCTGACGCCGTTTCAATAGAGACTAGTCTGAGATTGACGTTCTTAAGGAGCGCCACGTCTAGGACATCCGGAGTCCAGTTAGGATCATGAGGGAAGTGAGTAGGTGACATCGGACCGATGATGTCAAAGTTAAGGGAGGAGGTGAGGTCGAACAAGTGTTGACCTCTGTTATTAGTCTGAACGCTATTCCAAGAGGGATGCTTTGCATTGAGATCGCCCGCTATGATAACGGAGTCACTCATGTCTAATAGGATTTTTAAGTCGTTAGCTATAGGTTGAAAACTCTCTGAAGGAGATCGCGGTGGAATATACACCGAGACTATAGTAATCGGCTGATGGCCTGTCATGCCTAGGCGGCACATAGAGACTTCGAGTCTGGCAAGGGGGGGAGGATCCATAGGTATGCAGTACAGTTCCTTTTTGTAATAAATAAGAGTTCCGCCTTTATGGCAACGCGTCCTATCATTTCTGATAATACGGTAGTTAGCAATAGAGGGGTTTCGGTGGCTAGGTTTAAGAAATGACTCCTGGATGAGGAGTGCATCTATTTCGTGTTCGCGAAGGAATTCCGCGATCTCGTCTTTTTGACCTTTAATACCATTTGCATTGAAGATGCCTAAGTTAAGGGATCGGGGTTTAAATCTAGCGATTACGGCGTTAGACATTTTGGGGGGTCATAAAAGAGTAGAGGGCTTGCGTAATCTCACGATTTTCGCGGTAAAGGCGTTGGATGCCGGCTATGTCGCCGACTCTCCTACACGCTATAATGTTATGTACCAACTGAGTGGCACGGGGAGTGTAGAATACCTGAAAGGTATCTGCAAGGTAATCGAAATTATGCTCGGGGCTGATCAGTGGCATGGGAGGCATGTTCACTGGCCTGGGAGCGGATCGCGGCGCTTGAGGAGCAACAGGGGCGTTACGCGGTGCTTGAGGAGCAGAAGTAGGTATGGATTGCGGTGCTTGAGGAGCAGTCGCGGGTTTCGCGGGTGGTGCGGTAGGGGGAGGGGGGGGAACGCGATTTCGGGGGTCCATAAGGCCGTAAAGGGGGGTGTTAGGGGGGGGGGGAGCTGGAGAGGCCAGCGTAGGGAAGGCCTTATGATGGTTAAGTTGATGCCAGGGACTAGGTCTCTGAGGACTTAGTCGCTCTGGCATTTGGTTGGACGGGAATGGGATGAAGTCCCTTTGTTTAGCCTGGCGAGCGTCGAGCCGCTTGGCTGTTTTTAATGAAGTGGCCTTAGGGGCCTTAGAGCAACCGCGGTAATTATTGGCTAATGGTAAGCAGGTCGATGTCATTTATACTGACTATAGCAAAGCTTTTGATCAAATTGACCATTGCATCTTGTTATCAAAGCTATATAACCTGGGAATACACGGGGACTCACTCAGATGGTTTTCTTCTTATCTAAAGAACAGGTCCCAAGCCGTAGTATTAAATAATTATATATCCAGTTGGGGTCCTGTCCCTAGTGGAGTTCCTCAGGGTTCATTGCTCGGCCCATTACTTTTTATAATCTACATCAATGATATCGACTCTTGTCTGACTTCATCCAAACTGTTGTTTCGCTGATGATATGAAAATTTATACCGCAATATCATCGCAGATGGACGTGACAGTACTTCAGGATGATCTACACCGTTTGGAGGAACCGAGCCGAACCGAGCATTTATTAGGGTTTAGATCCAGTTTATTTCTTAGACAATATCTAAGAAATAAACTGGATCTAAATCCTAATAAATGCTCGGTTGTAACATATTCTCGTAAGCGCTCCAACATAACCACATAGTACACCTTATGTTATCAAGTGCTACCCAGATCTAATTCCATCCGTGATCTGGGGGTTCATCATGATTCCAAACTCACCTTCGAATCTATTCATGTAGATGCAATTGTTGCTAGGGCATCAAAATCACTGGGTTTCATAATGCGGCTATCCAAGTGCTTTACTCAAGCCAAAACCTTAAAGATTCTGTATTGTACTTTTGTCAGAAGACACTTGGAGTACGCGTCGGAAATATGGAATCCGTGCTATCACAAATACATTGATCGCATAGAGAACATCCAAAAGAGATTTATAAAGTACTGTACTGTAAGTATGCTACCATCAAAAAGTACCTTTTCACTCGGATAATTACCTTAAGGGTCCGGCGAACACAATATTCCAAAATGCGTTTGGAATATTGTTATCTCTGTTCTGTTGTGTTTTTGTGTTGTTGTTGTTGTCTGTGTCTGTTGTGTGTTGTGTGTTGTGTGTTGTTAGCGTTGTTACTAGCTATCGCAATTTATGATAAATTTGGATGTGTTCCGTAATACCAAAAATGATGAATGAAAACCTAATATTCTTTCATAATTTTTTCTATACTTTGTAACTTGATAATATAAGCTATGCTTCTGCCGAAACAATATTCCAAATATTGTTGTTTATAATACAGAAAAAAAACAGTACGAAAACATGTCATTTAGCTCTAAAAATTGTGCGAATTTCAATTCGCTTAAACTTTATTTTAGGTAAGTTTTTTTGGAAAAAAAAAGATGTACAAGCCTAGATAAATACTGTCTAAATCCGAATATTAACATAATATGATGGAAATATGCTCAAATTGCAAATGATTTAGGTATTACGTTTGTATGGAAAATTCTAGGGTCGCCGCGGTCTTAACCTCTGTAAAAAATATCATTTATTGCCCCTAATTAATCGTCGTGAGATATCCGACTGTGTTTTCTTACTAAAGACCTTTAATAACAATATTAATAGCCCTGAAATTCTATCAAAATTTTATTTTAACATCCCCGGAAGGTCGAAGCGGTCCAATCCCCCACTCCGTGTGCAATTTGCTCCGACTAACTACAGGCAGAACTCATTTCTTGTGCGTGCAAGCAGAAACTTTAATAGGGTTTGCGAACATCACGACTTTGATCCTTTTACAATAGGTGTGTCTGTGGCCAGAAAGCGCTTGAGCCTTAACTTTTTCTCCTGATACTTGATGTTGCTCAGATTGTGTTAGTTTAAGCAGCCTAGTTTTACCACTTATGTTATATTGTTGTATTAGATTCATATGTATAATTTTGGCTTTGGCGGTTTATTCTTTGTTGGCAGTACTGTGTTGTTTACAGATTTTTTATATTATTACTCTGTTAATTATATGTGAAGACTTGTAATTGGCTCTCAGTCATATTTTCAAGTTCTTAGTCTGTTTTGTTTAGCTGTAAGTCTTCCAAAGGAAATAAATAAATAATATTGACAGAAACAGCAAAGTATTCTCATTAAACAAAAAAAAAACAATCATTCTTTAATAATAAAAAAATAAAAAAACAATAGCGTCTCCACAAATGGGAACAGAATCAACGCACATAACCCGAACAATTTAAGTGGGCATGCGATAGTATGATTAATGCGTTTAGTAAGAGTCTTTACAATTGAGATGCTTTATAACTCCTGCTGTTTAATACGACTTATAAAAAAAAAAATGTTTTTACGATGATTTCTTGACAAAATATTAGCATTTATAATACAGTGATAACAATATTATATAAGTAATGATAATATTAATACTTACCGAAAATATGAAACTCCATCCTTTTTTTGGCGTTCTAGATGTGTGATTTTTACAATATTTAAACGACCACTGAGGCATGTTTACCGTCGGAGCGTTCGAATGCTACTAAATCAAAAGCGCACCCAAATGTTCAAGTGGGTGCTCATTTGGTGAGGACATTTTTTGCCGCTGATGGTGTATCTAGTTCCTTATTAGTGATCGATGTAAGATTATGATAAAAATTAGTATAAAAAGATGGCATATATTCCGAACGCCATCCTTACAGTCTAACATACAAAAAAATTGCTGTGAAAATTCTTTCAGGGGCAGTAATAAATATGTACAAGAATATAGCTGCAACATTGTGAAATACTTAAATACAATAATATAAAAAACCGGCCAAGTGCAAGTCGGACGCCACAAAGAAGGGTTCCGTAGTTGGGATGAATTTATCGCAAGAACAAACTTATCTTTGCAGTTGAAAAACATGTTCTCCCATACGGAATGTATGGGATAACATGCTTTTGCAACTGCAAATGTAATGGTCGATTATTACCCGTTAACTTATAAAGCCTACTTAGCTGTGATAGTGTTCCTTTTAATTTCGTTATATTATATAAGTAGGTACTAAACTGCCCTGATTTTTTTTTAAACCAACCATTTAACTTAGCACTTTATAGCATAATTCCAAACCAAAAATTCTAACGCGAGACACGCTATAGCAGTGTTTTTCAACCTTTTTCATGACGCGACTCCCTAAGTATGAAAAGATTTTTCGCGACCCCCTATCATGTATGATAAAATGGATGAAAGGTACAGATTACAAACAGTGTATACTGTTTGTAATCTGTACCTTTGATATTTGTATTAAATTTTTTACACATATACGTGCAACATTTTTATAATTTTAATTAACAGACATAATAGTACATCGCCAAACACCTCCACGAAAAAGCGATACGATGGATTTGTGGGGACAACGTATCCCACTCGCCTCTTAATTAAATCCTAAGAATATTTCAAGCAAACTATGTATTATGTGTAATTTATAGATTTATGAGGGTCATGGCTACGAGGAATTTCCCAGTAGAGTAATTACGTTTTTAAATGCAACTATAGATGATGTTTATGTGCTTAAGGTTCACTTTCTTCTTGTTAATGGAACAGTGTTTTGGAAAATAACAAACGTCTTTACTGAGTGATGATTTATTTGCGACTGCTTATACATCTCAATGCATGCATTAATATAGGAAGGAACTGGACATACCGCCCACCAAAACATTAGTTTTTAATCAATACTTAATTTTATACTAATACATGTCATGCAAATCGAACAATGGACTGTAAATATTTTAAACTTTATTTATGCTATACATTTTATATTTTTAACATTTCTCTTTAGCAATACTTCACCAATCAACAATTAAACCGCCCACCATAGCTCACTGACTTATTGGTTCTTTGGGAAGCGGTATCAATTTATATAGGGGCCTTTTTAACTCCTTGTTCCCCATCGTCTGGACTGTTACCACTCGTACAAGATTGTCCTTTCCAGGATGTATTAGTTTCACCCGTCCCAGTAACCATTTCGTAGGGGGCAGATTATCTTCCTTAATAATAACAACATCTCCAATAGCAGGCTCTGAAACCTTCACTTGCCATTTGTATCTTTGTTGGAGTGTGTTAAGATACTCTGTACGCCATCTATGCCAGAAGTCTTGAGTCATTTTCTGAATAATCTGCCACCTAGTTAAAAGACTGACTGGCTGGTACTCGTAGCATGTATCAGGAACCGAAATCAAGGGCTCGCCAACTAAAAAATGTCCTGGAGTAAGCGGCATCATAGTATTGTCCATTTCATAAAGGGGGCGAGAGTTGAGACACGCCTCGATTTGTGCTAAGAGCGTAGACATCTCTTCGTAGGTCAGTTTCGTGTCCTTATTTATTCTGTAGAGGTGTCTTTTAGCAGACTGAACTCCAGCCTCCCACAGGCCTCCACATGTAGGCATCCTTGGTGGTATGAAGTGCCATATTGTGCTATCGTTAGCTAGAAGTTCAGCCGCTTCCTTCGCGATATTATTCTTTCCCTTCTGGAACATGTGCTTCAATTCTTTGGCAGCGCCAACAAAATTGGTGCCATTGTCGCTCCATAAGTTCGAACAATGGCCTCGGCGGGCCACAAACCTCCGAAATGCGGCTATAAAAGCTTGTGTTGTTAGGTCTGTGACTACTTCAAGATGAACCGCGCGAGTGGCCATGCATATAAATAAACAGATATAGCCCTTTGTTGCATGGTGTCCGCGGCCTTTAGATGTCCTTATGAATACCGGTCCAGCGTAATCAACCCCACTATTTATAAATGGCCGATGTTGATTGACTCGAACGGCAGGCAACTGACCCATGAACTGGGTTTTTACCTTCGCTTTATCCAAAATGCAGGTCTTACAGTTGTGAATACATTTTCTTACTGCAGACTTCAAACCTATCACCCAGTATCTTGTTCTCACAAAAGCCATCATCGCTTGTATCCCACCATGTAGCGTTCTAAGATGAGCTTCTTGAACTAATAACTTAGTTATTATGCTGATTACATGGTATTACAATCGGGTGCTTTGTAATTTCAGCTATGGAGGCATTTTCTAACCTTCCTCCCACTCTTATTATCCCATTTTTATCTAAAAAGGGGGCGAGTGTGATAAGGGAACTTCTTTTCTTAACGCTTCCATCCTTCAGTAAATCTTCAATATCCTTCTGATAAACTAAGTCTTGATAATATTTTATGCATAATTCTAATACTTTGTCTAGCTCATTAACTGTTAAATATATTTCCTTTGTTTCCCTTTCTCTTTTTATAAATCTTCTGCAGTAAGCTAATATTCTTTTCATTCTTGAAATTGAAGAAAAATGTTCCCAGATTGGTTTGTCTTCTAAATTTGTGTGAAATGATGAACCCTTCAATTCTAATTCAGTTTGAGGAATTTCATATGTTTCTAGATCAAGATTTTTATGTCTTAACCATACAGGCCCAGTCCACCATAAGTCTAAACAAGCGAGGTCGCTTGCTTTTACGCCTCTTGTAGCGATATCGGCTGGGTTATCGGTAGACTGAACGTGTCTCCATCGGTCATTATCTAGTATCCGTGTTATGTCTGCCACTCGGTTCGCAACAAATGTACGCCAACGACTTGGTTGAGATTGCAGCCATGACATCACAACCATTGAATCAGTCCACGCAAAGATTTTGTTTTTAGGTATCTTCAACAGGTCTACCAGATCATTGATTAAGTCTGTTAGTAACGCTGCGGCACATAATTCCAATTTAGGAACTGAAATTTGCTTCAATGGTGCAACCTTGGTTCGAGATGCGATTATTGTGATATGTACTGTGTCCTCTTCAATAATCTTAAGGTAAGTAACAGCAGCATATGCGTGCGTAGATGCATCTGCAAAACCATGCAATTCAATGTTTGTATAATTAATTGGTGTAGTTTTCAACCAGCGTGGTATTGTAATGTTTTGCAGGTGTATCAATTCTTCCCTGTATCTCATCCATTCATCTACCAACTCTGACGGCAGCTCGTCATCCCATCCCATGTTGCATAGCCACAGTTTTTGTATTAAAACTTTAGCGTTGATGATCACCGGTGACAGCCATCCAAATGGGTCAAACAACCTTGCTACATCAGACAGAATAGATCTCTTCGTTACGGGACATCGTACTTCAGGTAAGTTAATTGTGAATTTAAATGTATCATCTTTCCTATCCCATGTCAATCCCAGAATTTTTATAACTTTATCTAGCTTTATCTCTATTCCATCCTTCGTACTGTTTATACCATCTCCCTCTTGCAAATGCTTTAATACTTCTTCCGAATTACTAGACCACTTTTGCATTTTAAAATTTCCTTTACTTAGTATCAGCCTTAATTCCTCACACATTTTCTTTGTTTTTTCTTCATTTTCACTTCCCGACATCAAATCATCCATATAAAATGAATCTTTAATTACAGGTGCTGTATTAGGATACTCAAGTGCTTCATCATCGGCGAGTTGTTGTAACGTTCGTACAGCTAAATAGGGTGCTGCAGCTGTACCAAAGGTTACAGTCATCAAGTTGAAGCTTTCTAGTTTTTCTTCAGGGTTATCGCGCCAGACTATGCGTTGTAAATTCGTGTGCTCTGGTGTCATATTAATCATTCTATACATCTTAATTATGTCTCCTACTACACATATTCTATGTGTTCGCCATGTGATAATTAAGCTTCGTAAATCAGGTTGCAATACAGGTCCAATCATCATGGTGTCGTTCAAAGAATGACCGTTAGAACCCTTTGCAGATGCGTCGTAAACTACTCGAATCTTCGTTGTATCCTTGTCTTCGCGTATTACAGCGTGGTGAGGAAGATATACTGATTTGTTATCATCGTTTGGGTCAGATTTTTTCAAATGACCCATTTCGATGTACTCATGAACTACTTTAGAATAATCTGACTTTAAACTTTGAGAATTTTGTAATTTCTTCTCCAATTGTTTGAATCTATAAACAGCTTGTTGTTTCGTATCTCCACATAATTTCAGTGTCTCTTCTATTCCTTGTCGCAAAGGTAAGTGCACTGTGTATTTTCCGTTCTCTCTTTTAGTTGTATTTTTGTAAATCTCTTCACACATCTCTTCTTCTTTTGTAAGTATTTTTCTTTTCTTGTATAAATTTGTTTCGATTTCCCAGAATTTTCTTAATAAATCATTGTCTTCTGATACCATACTTGTCACATGTAGTGTTGTTATTTTGTGTTCGTCGCTACTTTGTTTGTCTTCCCTTTGACCTGAAAGTATCCAACCCAAACGTGTTTTCTGAGCCACTATGCCATCAGAACATCTTACTAAACCAACTTCAATAATTTTAGAAAAGATGTCTGCACCGAGTAATATATCAATTCTGCCCGGTGTGTTTTATGTAGGGTCAGCCAATAATAATTTTTGGAGTTCTGGCCAGTTCATCGCAATGTGTTTTGAAGGTAATCTAGCAGACAGTGATTTCAAATTCAAAACATAAGCCTTCACTTGAATAACTTCCTTTCTATTATATTGCGATGTAACTGACAGGTCAACTACATGTTTTATAGGAACCAGGTTTCCTTCTCCCACTCCTGAGACTACACCGTTGATGCTTGTCCTCTTCAATCTCAAGAGTTCGACTACTCTTGAAGATACAAATGAAGCCTCTGAGCCTTGGTCAATCAATGCACGGAGCACATGTGTTTCGCCGTCACTTGAGGTAACATGTACTTGTGCTGTTGCCAATAACACTTGACGACCAGGTTGTTCTTTTGAGAAATGTGCGCTTGTGACCTTCTGTTCTGGTTGTTCTTTTTGTTTGCTATTCTCTTGTGTATCACTCTCTTGTGTTGTTTCTTTTGCTTCATGTAAAAGAGAATGATGTTTTCTTCCGCAGACTCGGCATTTCCTCTTTTGTTTACATTTGTAGACTATGTGATTCGGTACTAGGCAGTTGAAGCAGAGGTTTTTGTTCTTCACAAATTCACGTCGTTGTTGCACAGTTTGTTTTGCAAATTCTTTACAACTAAAGATGTAATGGTCACCCTTGCAATATACACAAGAAGGTGATGAACTGCTTTTGATGTGCGCAGAGTCACTTTTATCGTTCTCAGCATCCTTTGTTACGACATGATACGCTTTGTGACCTTGTGTCTTCTCTTTTGTAACTGTAGTGGTGATGGGAGCGATTAGCTCGAGCGTACGAAACTTCGACTCGAGGAACTTTCTCAGCTCCTCCCACTTAGACAACTCATCGCTATTCTCCTTGTAAGCTTCCTCTTCCCAACACTTTAACGTCTCTGAATCCAATTTCTGCGCCACTAGAAATACTAGGATAAGGTCCCAAGTGGCGGTGTTTATGTTCATGTTATTCAGACTGTTGATGCATTCTACTGTATTATCGAGTAAAGCTTTAATTTGTGTAGCTGACGGGTTGCTTATCTTTTTCTGACAACAAAATTTCTTTAATACTGAAGAAACAATCATCTTTTTGCTACCGAAACGTCCTTGAAGTAGTTCCCATGCTGTTGCATAATTACTTTCCGTAATT
Organism: Conistra vaccinii; assembly: GCA_948150665.1. Taxonomy (NCBI): domain Eukaryota; kingdom Metazoa; phylum Arthropoda; class Insecta; order Lepidoptera; family Noctuidae; genus Conistra; species Conistra vaccinii. The sequence continues at coordinate 25,119,418 of OX411322.1, read as the reverse complement.
TGAATATGTCGTAATAACATCTCTGCTTCTCCGGCAACACTAGTCTTTAAATAATGCAACTTACGCACATCGCTAATAGAAGTGTTATGGACGAGTGCTGTAAATATATCTTTATACGTAGGCCATTCTTCATATCTGCCCGAAAAGGTAGGTAACTGTATTCTCGGTAGCTTAGCAAACGGTAGTTGGCCATCGTGTGATGAAGTAGACATGTTGGACGCTTCTAACAATCTCTGTTGTGACTCCAAGTTTGTTAGAAGATCGGTCAAATCCGCTTGTAAACACAGATACATTTCTTCGTACGTATAATATTCTTCATTAAGAAAGTAAGGCAACACGCCCCGCTGTTCTCGTGGTGTACACTTCGTAAGGCTGCTGTGCGTTTGTTTGAACGAATCCCAATATTCCTCAATGGTTTTTATTCTCGCTTTAACATAACCTGGTGTTAATCGCTGTTTCGGACACTTCTTTATGTTAACTTGCTCTTTCTGTATCATACTAGCCACATCCTCTAACGTAGATAAATATTTAGACTGTTCTGGAGTTGGTGACGTCATTTTTCAGAATTAAAATATATAGTCCACGTAGTATTATTCGCACAAACACGTTCAATACAGTTGCAATGTCATAAGCCACTTTTTATATAAGTTTTTTATAATAGTATTCAGTCTTCACATACACTAATTACTTGTAAACAACTTCGATCCTTATCTAAGGAATGCGGTCCCCTATTGTATTCGCGCACCGAGTCTGGGATATCGGGATGGGACACTCCGCAGTTTAGGTATGAAGCTACAAGTACCCGGCGGGCTCGTCTCACTGTGCCTATTTAGTAGGGCTGCCGCGCGCCGTTTGTCGCAAGATATTAAAACTAATAATACTAAAATGAAGGCAGCAGTTTATTGCATCCCATTTGGCTGCTTATATAATAATCCGAACCTCACGTTTTTCTCACTTCCAAAGGACACGAAAAGGTAAAGAAATGCACGTCTACCTTTAAGTAATTAGTAATGACCTATGAATAGCAATTAATGTAAACGTTTGGTAGGTAGTATAGGTACCAAACGTTTACATTAATGGTTATTCTTATATAAGGCACACGTATTTACGTAGTTCTTAAATATTCATTATTATTATTATTATACTTAGTATAGTTAGGTACTTACAAGTTCTGTTTACAAGGTCAGGTTCAGGCTTCGATAAGTATAGGTAGGAAAGTACATAATTAAATATTTTTTTGGTCGTATCCGTGGTAGGTACACCACGGACTTAGTGTAACCATAACTAAATATTATGTACTTAGTAAATTTTTTATTATGTAGACAACAGGGTATTCGTACATACTTTTTTATTTGCCCAGTTACATAGGTAGGTACATATTAATAAATAATGGAGACTAAACAAATTAAAGTACCGACGTACTTTAATTTGTTTAGTCTCCATTTACCGCAGGCGGCAGCAGCAGGTGACGTGACGCCACCGCGACACTGGTGTCTATTGTATTTTTAAGAAATCGAATCGCATTTTTATGAAGTCGTCTGCGGTCGGTTACGGATTGGTGGTACATTTAAAAATACACCAAGAGCTGGTACCTACTTAATTATCTAATTATTCTTTAAAAGATGACAACCCTGACGTGGTCAGAAGGTATAAGAGTTACGCGCTAGAAAGAGAGGCAACTTGTAGGTGAATATAACTGTAGGTAATTAGCGTTGTGCGACCTGAATCGCACTTTATTGTGTCGTAGCAAGAATCGCTTTTTATTTAAATGATTTTGCGGAGAGTCCCATCTGTAATAATCTGTGACCGAGTCCGCAAGCCGTTCCATTCACTAATTAATCCGGTTCGATTTCGACCATATGTTTATGTGCTTAAGGTTCACTTTCTTCTTGTTAATGGAACAGTGTTTTGGAAAATAACAAACGTCTTTACTGAGTGATGATTTATTTGCGACTGCTTATACATCTCAATGCATGCATTAATATAGGAAGGAACTGGACAGATGACGCAAGTTTGGGAACCAACCTAAAAGAAAATCTGCTGGAAATTATCCAAACCAACAAAACCAAAGCTTAAAAAATATATTTTTAAACAGTTTTATTTTTTCCTGAGGCCTCGCGACCCCCTTGTAGAGGTTTCGCGACTCCCCGGGGGGTCGCGACCCACAGGTTGAAAAACACTGCGCTATAGCAACCGATCAGCTATTGGGGTATATTATAGTACTCTTTGTGTTGCGGTGACATACCGCCACAGATATTCGACCTGTACATTAATAGATTAACTCGAAATTGTTCAGTGTCGTCTCTGTACAGTTGACCGTTCAGGAGTTTACTCGTCGGAAGCCAATCCTGGGTGTAGCAGTCAGATCATGGTGGAATTTTGAACGGACTGTGATACTTAAAGCGTATATAAAATTTCCAATCACACAGCCATCCAGCACACACGGCTTCAACGGGTATCCTGACCACCAGTATGCAGCGAACGCGCATTCCTGGTCACCACCCTCAGCCTCATCACCCCAACTCATTGGAGAATCACCACAATCACCGCAATCACCTCAATCACGACACAATCAGACAGTTCCGACTCACCGTGAACTGTGCGGCACCCGGTTACGACCCACTGGAACCACAGCTGGCACTGTGAAGTATGGCAAGATACAAGACTCAGCCCACTATCGACCTCCGGTCTCTGGAGGGCAGTGATGTAGCGGTTACACCGCCATCGGGTGTACCTTTGGAGCGCGTCAACGAAATAAAAGATCTTGGACTGACCTTAGACGTGAATAATGACCTTTAATCAGCACATTAATAATATCTGTGGCAAGGCCTTCCAATCACTTGGTTTTGTTATGAGACGGGCAAGTAGGTTAAAGACAGAAATGTTATACTGACTCTTTATTATTCGTTTGTGCGTAGTAAACATGAATATAATGCGCTGGTATAGGATCCACATGAGCAAAAATATAAGCTCATGATAGAACGGGTCCAATGAAAATTTGCTCGCTACCTATATAAAAAGAAGTTATGTATTATCCCTATTTGTATCCATTTTTGTTTGTTGCGGGAATGGAAGGCATCAACACGTTTGAACCTCAGTTCCAGTTGCGTCTCTATGCAAGTTGATGCTGCTGATGTTGTGTGCTTTTGATGCACTACTACTTATTGTTCAATAATAAGATCGATGACGTGACTACGCTAGCTCGCTGTTCATTGTTTGATCCGGGCCGGCTGCGGCGACGGTCGCGCGCGTGTTCCTCGCAGTCAGTCGCAGTGCCTGTTCGCGGCTTTGCGTACCATTCTGAAAAATACGCCCACGAATCTGACATTCACCGCGATTCTCTCGTCCGTGGAGATTGGCGCCTAATGTGTCTTAAGGAGGAAATGTAAAGTAAAACCAAATCTCTTTTTCATAATTTCTTTTTTTAATTAAAAACTTAAGAGCGTAGGTAGGTAGGTTTTATATACACTTTTAAAATTTAATAAATTAAAATATTATTCCTATTTTATACCTGCATTTTGACTAGAAAAGTGTTGGAATGATTTACGATAAGCGTGCCGCGCCGTGGTTGGTGGCTCGCGTCGGTCGAGTCGGCCTATGCTGCGACGTGGCCGGTGGCTCGCGTCAGTCGAGTCGGCCGGTAGGTCGCATGGTGGCCTGTACTGCGCTGTAGCGAGTGGTTCGCGTCAGTCGAGTCGGCCAGTCGGTCGCATGGTGGCCGGTGCTGCGCCGTGGCCGGTGGCTCGCGTCAGTCGAGTCGGCCGGTCGGTCGCATGGTGGCTTGTGCTGCGTCGTGGCGGGTGGCTCGCGTCAGTCGAGTCGGCCAGTCAGTCGGTGTGGGTCACGGTAAGAAGGCGTCGCTGTCGAGCGGCTGCGGGCCGTCGCTCAGGTACGTGGTGTCGGTGGCGGTGGACGCGGGCGCTGCCCACGACACCCAGCGCGCCTGCGGAACACAACACGAACTAAGCTACACTTATTGTAATTATATTTTTGTCTTTGACATTTCTAGGGACCCTGCGGTCCCAGACCTTTGTAAGGCGTACTAGGGGCCGAAACCAACTCGCAGAGGCCCGTGAGACGTTTTGAATTAAATGAGGCACCAAACTACGATTATCGCTTCAAGCACTATGCAAGTGCACCCAAAAACAACCCCTGGTTGTTACAGAACTATTGCTATAACATGGAAACACAAAATATTAGGCTATGGGCTTGATAGCATGTGTAGTGGATTGGTCACTTATAACTGCATGACTTGCACACTCAATAATGGGCCACTGACTACCTGCAGTATTGTCTCTCCTTCTTACTCCATCCAAAGGTTGTCTGTAAAAGATCGCTTTTAGCGATGAGACCGCCCATTGTGTCACCCTATGTAAAATTTCTAAAATGTCTGTAATTTTTATGATGTACATAATAAAGAGTATTCTATCTATCTATCTAATGGGCCCTCGGAAACTGTGGTAAGCACATAGTGACGTAGCCGACATGTTGCCGCCTTGGCGACAACAGGTATTATAAGGCTAAGAACTCACGGAGCGGTTTTCACCCGCGCCCGCCGCGTTTGCGGGCCCGCAGCTCGTAGATTTATATGCAAAAAGTAAGAGCACATTTCACGAAGCGTTTTTCACCCGCGGCGCGCGCGGTTGTTTGCGGGTTCCGCGGCACCGGCGGGCAACTTGTAGAATCGCGCGGGTGGCAGTCACCCGCTGCCTTGGCGGGTTGCGCCCGCGCACTCTGCAATCGCTTGCTTGGCGACCGCAGTAGCCAGCGGGGCGGGGGGTACAGAAATCCGACCCCATTTTTTGCGCCCGTCTTGCAACCGCCCGTTTTGCGATTATCACCCGCCAAATTTGCGGTCGATAATCGCAACCGCGACGGCTGCATGACCGCGCAAATCACCGGTCTCGTGAGTTTTGAAATAAAACCGCAGATTCACGACCGCGGCGGGCGCGGGTGAAAACCGCGCCGTGAGTTCTTAGCCTAATAATCTGGAAAAACCTGACGTTACTCTGTAAAATTATTTACCAGGGAATATTTGGATAAAATGTATTTAAATGACAATATTATATGGTAATAATTTGGTTCAGAATTATAATTAGTTTCGTTCGCAGAAAAAGACGCGTGGGATCGGAGTGATATAATAGCGTTTCCGGTATACCGGGGCCAGACGGAACATACCTCCGCGCGGTCGCGCGACTCGCGCCAGGGGTCGAGCTCCAGCGGCAGCGCGTCCAGCGGCACGTCCAGGCACGGCGCCAGCAGACGCGGCGAGTCCGCTAGGAACGCCGCCACCTCCGCCGCGCACGGCCGCGCCTTGTGCTCCTGCTGCCAGCACGACTTGATCAGACCCTCGCTGCAACACATTGAGAAACTCCATTACTGTTTAAAAAAAATCTACATGTTCCTTTTGAATTGATGTCCCATAACGAAATGTTGTAATAATATACTAAATGTTGTAACGAAAAACTGAGGGGACTTGGCTTCCCTTACGAATTTCATCAGTGTTGTGATAGCATGTGTAGTGATAGTGGCAAGGATCACTTGGCAGCGATAGACACGCTTTATAGTGACATTGTGATAGCGTTACGGGAAGCTGCTGTTGATAGCTATGTGGGTCGTGGGGGTAGTGGCGGACAGCAGAACCGCGGTCGACATATTGCTGGCCGGAACAAGTATGTATGACGCTCACGGGGAGGCTAGACAGAAGTTTTTAACCTGGGTGTTATAGTCGACCTAACAATGGTAACATTTATAATGAAACTAGCTTTTACCCGCGGCTTCGCCCGCGTGGATGTCGCAAAATATCCCACGGGAACGTTCTACCGGGAATACATACCTAATAGCCAAGGAAAAGATCATTGACTAACTTTCAGCGGACGCAGTGGTAGGCTACAGCGCCCGCGTTGTCAACCATAATTATTTTGTTTCGCGTAATTTTGAAACTGTGATATCTCCTAAACTATTCATTTAAATGATGTGATGTAAAGGCATATTTTAATCGAAATTGAATGCCCAATTTAAATAACCTATTTAATTGGATAAGGATTAATAAGATACCGGTCAAAATAGCTTCGTAAATAACAATGAAAATTTTATACAATTTTGAAAGAAAAAATGGTTATTGTGGGTCACCCTTAGAAGCCACACATATGCCATCGCGGACTTTTTTGTTGCAATTTTTAAGATATACAATACTCTAGAACATAAATTTGATTTATCTCTCACGACTTACGCAGCGCACGCCAGTAAAGCTCCCAGTCGGCATGATTTTTTCCGACATCTTCAACAATAACCGTCATATTTCAGCCAATTTACACAAAACCTTAATGAGTTATACACTTCGTTTGAAAATCCGTTCGGCAGACAGACAGACAGACAGACAGACGCGGCGGGCGACTTTGTTTTATAATATGTAAGGATGTCTGAAATTCTGAATCTAGAAAAGAATTTAAAAGCAAATTACATAATTGTCAGAATAACCAAGAATTAATAAAAGTGAATATTTTAGCTACCAAACATAAAAATAAAGATTTTAAAGGATTTTGGCAACAAACAAAAAAGTTAAACCCAAAACCTAGCGTCCCGGTGAGTGTCAATGGCATCAGCGAACCAATAGTAGATTGTTATACAAGGGTGGAAAGAAAGGAATCAATTCCCATACGAGGTATTTAGACGCCCGAGCGCAGCGAGGGCGGCTATAGTCCGAGTAGGAATTGATGTCTTTCACCCGTGTTAAACACTCTACTTTTCATTTCGAATATAAGGAAAGTAAAAAATAGTGTTTAACATATTTATTGATATTGAATAACATGAGTAGTACCTATTTAAAATGAACTAACAAGTTAGAACAATTTGTAAAAATGTTTAAATATGGAACGCACCGCATCACCGCTGCGGGCCGTCCCGCGTATAAGATTTTTTTTTTTATTCACACTGGCTGTTTACAATATACTCACAAGACCGGAGCCCAGTGCTTCCACTTTTAGGGATTTCTCCCGTTTTTTAGGGAAAAAGGCTAATAATAGGCATGGTTTACTGATATTTTATTTTGGCAGGGATTTAGGGAAAAATTGAACTTGAGTTGGTAGCCCTATTGTTTAATTAGTAGGCAGAACCTAATGTACTACTTTACTCTATGGCACCACCGATTGATTAAAGGGGATTTCCATGTTAATAGTACTATTTCCGTGGTTAAAGACGACATCAGAAATAAGTCGCATTATACCTACAGTTGGTTTGTTTCGTCTGTCTCGATTAATAATGAATGTTTTGTAGGTATTTAATGACATAAAAATGAAAAATTCCCTAAACCAAGGAATTTTTATATTTTTTTGGGAATTTTAGGGATAAAATTCATTAAGAAATTGGGGAAACCCAAAAACGTAAGTGGAAACACTGCCGCAGCTTTTATTTTTATTCTATTCGATATTTTTCTTAAAAAGTTTCGTACCCACAGATATTAATCTAACTAGATGACGCAAAAACGGAGTAAAATTACGATCAATGATCGTAATTTGAGATTTTCATTTAGCATTATCGGCACCGGAAATCCACCAAAATCTAGAAAAATGTCTTTTTAAGCCATATTGAGCTGTTAAAGACTGTATAGAAAAATTGGCCGAGGCATTGGAAATGTTTTCTTTCATTGGTAAGTTTTGTTTTTAAATTGTGTGTGAAGAAGTGGCACGCTTGGTTTTCATAAAGATGGAGGGACTTGCGATATCTAGTTAGATTTATATCTGTGTTCGTAGCCGACTACCTAACCATAAGTTCTATTTTTAAAATTCATTCCCGCCCTAGGGCGGGAAGCAATTACTATGAGTCATTCCCGCCCTAGAGCGGGAAGCAGCGTCTCCCACCCGCTACTCGGATCAAACAAACACTACTTTCCGAGCATGAGATATGAAAAAGACATTGCCCAAATGTGTCTGAAATAAAAAGAATCACAAAAAACTTTTCCCATACATTTCGGAGGTCTACCGTTACTGCCCCGTCTTAAAAATCCACCGTGTATTTGTCGATTTATAACTGAAATTAATTAAAGGAAAAACTTACAGCTGCGGCTTCAAGCCTGGCGGCAGCTCTAGAGTGTGGCCCGCTTTGACGCGAGCGAGCACTTCTGCGTTGCTCAGACCCTGGAAGGGCAGCGAGCCGAAGGTGACGATCTCGTACAGCAGCACCCCGAAAGACCAGACGTCGGAGGCGGGCGAGAACACGCCCAGCGCGAGGCTCTCAGGCGCCATCCAGCGCACCGGCAGCATGCCCTTGCGGCTGAACCGGTAATAGTCGTTCTCGAACACCAGGCGCGTCATGCCGAAGTCGGCCAGCTTAACGACACGGTGCGCGCTCACGAGGCAATTGCGCGCCGCCACGTCGCGGTGCACGTACCGCAGCTGCGCTAGGTACGACAGCGCGCGCGCCGCGTCCAGCGCCATGCTGGTGAGCCGCGCCGCCGACACCTCGGCCTGCGCCTCGCCCGCGTCGCACGCCTCGCCCGCCGCCAGGTGCCGCCGCGCCAGCAGGTAGTTCTTGAGGTCGCCGTACAGCATGAACTCCATCACCGTGCACACCGGCTCCGTCTTCGTCACCACGCCCAGCAGCCGCACAACGTTCTTATGGTCGAAGCGCTTCATGGACTCCGCCTCGGACAGGAAGTCAAGTTTCTCCTCGGTGCTGGCGCCGGCCTTCAGCGTCTTGACGGCGACGGCGGACCAACCACGGTCCTCCGCCAGCAGCGCGTGGCCGCCGTACACAGTGCCGAACGCGCCCGTGCCCAGCTTGCGGTTGATGACGACGCGCTCGCGCGGGATCTCCCAGCGGTCCAAGCCGCCGGGCTTCGGGCCCAGCCGCGTGAGGCCAAGCGCGGCCAGGCGAGCGCGGTACTTGTGCTCGGCGCGCCGCTTGCAGTGCCACGCGGCGCCCGCCAGCGCCGCCACCAGCAACGCCAGCAGCAGCGCGCCCAGCGCCACGAAGGCGGTGCGGCAGTCAGCGTGCAGCATGTTGGCCAGCGGCTGCAGCGAGCAGCGCTCGGCGCCGTCGTCCGGCGTTCGGCCGTCGGCCGTTAGCCAGCGCAGCGCGGTGGGCCCGGCCCGGTAGCCGGTGGGCCCCACCGCACCGGCCGGGCTCCAGCTGCCCACGCGGTGTCGCGTGCCGTTGTGCCACTGCATCAACACCAGGGGAGCAGCCCGCGTCCGGGCTTCCTCACCCGCACCACCACCGCTCCACTGGAACGCCCCCGTAAGCCCGCTGTAGCTAACCGTAGTAACGTCTTCTATTAGGGCTCTGTAACGGGAAATATCGTATTTTCATCTATGTAGATCTAAGTATGCAAAATTCCTTAAACTTATGTCATAATTTTTGATGATTGATTTGATAAGTACAACTACTTAAAGGAAACGTTGCGAAACTTTGGCTCACCTAGCAATGCCTTTACGGTGAAGATTGTCTAGCGCTGAAGGATGCGCGTGCAGCTGGCGCCGCAGTGACGCGTCCCACATGCGGAGCGCGTCGTAGAGCAGCGCGGCGTGCGCGGGCGGCCGCGCGCAGTCGCTGGGCTGCGCGCATCCCGCGGTGCGCTGCAGGCAGCAGTGCTGACGCCAGCGCCGAGTCCACGCGCGCCGCGCCGCGTCGTGGTGGGCGACGTGCAGCTCGTCCCAGTCGGCCAGCCAGGTGGGCGCCACGCTCAGGTGTCCGTCGGCCGCCTCGTGCAGCTGCTGCTGCGTGCAGTTGTGCGCGTCGGCAGGGCCGAGGCTCAGCCAGGCGGCCGGCAGCGCGGCCGGCAGCAGCCACACGGCGCCGGCGGCGGGCGTGAGGCCGGCGGCGCGGCCGGCGCACAGCGCGGCGCGCACGACGCGCGCGTCCTCGGCGCACACGTACAGCACGCGTCCGTTCGCCGCCGCCGCGCGCGCCGCCCACTGCAATCAGTTGTTGTGTCAGTCCGCCTCAGTTCGTAGTGTCACTATGCAACGCAGATACACAGCTCTATTTCAATAACCTAGTATTCTTTATTTTTATTGTTTGGTCAATTATAAAATTAACCAAGTGTAAAAACATAGCCGTTGTACAGTGTAAGCACGTACTTTGGCATTGTGTCAGCACTTTACTTGCTTCGCGCGGTCTATACTTTAGTTCACAAGTAGCAATCAAATCGCGTGCACTCATTATAATTCAATTAATTAATCAATAAATCTTATAATTACGTATCCTTGCGTATCACTCAAACTATCATCATTAAAAGGTGTAAAGACCGTTCTCTACGAATAGGCACATTAATCCAGGATTTTGGTTTGGGAGGGGCCATGACCCAGCTGAGGGCTTTATCAAGGTAAACACTAAAACAGCATATGTACGAATGCGTACAGCGAGAGACCTCGGCCTCGACGAATATTTTTTTTTGGAAATTCTTTGATGACTTCGACAAATGGTAGGCTGCCAGATATATCTGGATGACAGTGTCGGCCTGCGGGCTGTAGATAGTTTGAAGATCAGATCGATAGATGAGAAGCGAGATCTGGGTCCCATAGCCCCTAATAAATTAAACTAGGTTCCAAAATTTTACGCCATTTTTCCACAAATAAACGTACGACGCGAGGTCGAAAACAGCACCTTGGATAAGCTAGATTTTATTTTGACTTTTCCATCAGAAATAGTAGTTACATTTGTCGAGTTAAACATCAAGAGAATCTCGGAAGCAAGAACGAGCGAAGCGAACCCGGATCCTTATTTTACAGGAAAATAATACCCGTTTTCGACAGTATAGTTGCTAAAAAAAATAACGAAAAATCTTATTTTTCTTCTTAGGAAGGCCTTTTGACCCTATGTACTCGTAGTATTTATCTTATGTAGTGCTGATAATTGTTTCCGTGAATCTTTTGTCATTATAGTTTAGTAGCTGGAGGGCGTTTATTTATTACGCAATTCAGTAATGGACGGTAGACCAAACTCCTAATTTTGCGAGCCTTACATGCTCTTGGGCAGTTCTTTTTTTTCCAGTTTGCACCCGTTTTAACCAGTAAACAGATCTAGATCTAAGTAAGAGTCTCCAACCTGCAACACTTTGTCAAGGGCGACTTCCTCGCTGTCGGCAGGCAGCTCGACGTGAACGATAACGTCGGCGCCCAGGTCGGCCACGTCCAGTGCCGCGCGAGTAGCCAGCTCGCTGAGCACGGCCACGCGTTGCCAGCGCATGTGCTTAGCGAACGCGGCCCAAGCGTCCGTGTAAAGGCGCGCGTCGCCCGCTGCCAGCACGGCGAAGGCGGCGGCAGGCGCGGGCGGCGGGGCCTGCGGCGTGTAGCCCAGCACAGGCATGGCCAGCGTGGGGCTCTGGCGCGCCACGTCCGCGAAAGCGGAGCCGCACGCCGGGCCCGCCACGCCCGACAGCGCGCCGAACTCGGCGCCCAGCGCGTCCGTCAAGTACTTGAATGCCAGAGTGGACTTGCACTGGTCGTCCAGTAGTTCCACTTTGAAGCTGATGGTGTCACTTTGCGCGGAGTCCTCCTCGGCCAGCACAGCGGCGGCCCGCAGCGCGCTCGCGTCGAAGGCGTCCCGCTGGGTGCCGGCGGGCACCATGACGGCGGTGCGCGCCTCGCGCGGCGGCCCCGTCCAATCTTGATGACGCGCGAGTGTCTCGGCTACGGCCGCCTTCGGCCCCGATATGCGATATTGACGAATGAGATCGCGTAACTCAATTTCCGTAAGCTCGAGTCGACCTAGAATACTTATTACGCCGGGCGAGTGCAATTCGCGCTCGTTCACAACTTTTGAAAGGCGATAGGGATCAAAAGCACAAATTGCTGCAGTAGTGTCGCAGGGCGGTGGTGCGAGCGCCGTGAATCGCAACCGCGTGAGCACAGCCCGGTCCGCCGCGCGCGAGCACAGCAGCAGGGCTCGCAGGGGCCGCGGGCGGGGCCCTGGGGTGGTGCGCTCCAACAGCTCAACTGCCGCCAGCAAGTGCGCACCCAGTGTGATGATGCTCGTGTACAGCTTGAAACCGCGGACTACGTCGACAAGGATGCGCGCCTCATTCTCTTCGTCGGTCAGCAACGTCGAACATGTTGAGTTCGTCATCGAGCACCATTCGGGGGTAAAATTAAAGCTGGAGCAGTTAGACGCAAAACAGATGGACCTGTAAACATCACAAAATGGTTTGTATAGCATAACTTGTATAGCTGCGTTAATATTTTCTCGGGTCGCTTGATATAAATCCGTGATACATACCCGAAGGGATCCGTATCGTCTGCTGCCCGCAGAGCGGAGACGATGTCTTCGTACGGCACGCGGTACTGCCGCGCCACCGCCTCGTCGGCGAAGTCGAGCAGAGAGCGAGGGGAGGAGGACGGGGAGTGAACGTGGCAGGCAAGGCGCGTGGCCGGCGCCACGTCCCCCAGCTCCGTGAGGCCGAAGTCACGCAGGCGCAGTGCGTGCAGCGGGCGCACGGCTGGTACGGGCACCAGCGCCACGTGCGCTTTATTCAGCACGAGTGCGCGCAGCACGTCGTTGCTGCAGTTAGCGATGGCGGGCGCGGTGGCGCACGAGTTGGGCGCGGAAACAACTACCGCGCGCACGCCGCGCGCCGCCAGTGCCTCCACGGCCAGCGCACCCAATGCAGCGGCCGCGACCGGCCCGCCCAGTGTCACCGGTAGCACGCCGACAGTCTGCGTGGCCTCATCTTCAGTTTCAGCGCCGACAGCGATGCCCGTCTCCTGTAGCGCCAGTGCGTACGCGACTAGCACGCCGCACACGACTGCATGCCAACACCTGTAAATAAAATAAGCGCCTATTACCCCTGGTGAGCAGTGTTGACACCCCGACTTGGCGCATGCGGCCACAAATACTTGGTTACACAAATAATAAGAAACCGATGATAATGCGGGAGTGTACAGGATGACAAGCTAGTCTTACCTGTGACGTGGCATGTGAGTGGCGGGGCCACGGAGGCAAGTTGCGAGAGGCTCGCGGATAGCGGGGTCCCTCCGCCAGTGACTGCAACCATAAACACAGAAGTTGCATTATTGCGTGTGTTAGATAGTTTATTTTGAGGTTGTTATAATATTAAAATATTGTTTCTTGGATATTCACATCTATCACATTTACGAAGCTTGAGACCAATGTAAAAGTACCTCAATTGACTAGGTATTGTGTTTACCTAAAAATAATACTTAACTTGTAAAATTCATTTAGATATTATTTCTATTACTTAATTATTAAATAATATTTAATGACACATTTAGTATAGCTTAGATTTTATATTGTTATTTATAACAAACTGTTTCAAACGATTGTCACATTTCAAACAAGGTGGGATGATCGGGGGATCATCCCACCTTGTTTACAAGAACCCATGTTATAAAAGACCCGCTTCTATGTCAGTTTCTATTTAGCTTTTGAGCTGTGAGGTCCGACAAGTGATCGAATAGTCAGTTGGTTGGTTCTAGTGCCATTATTGTGTGGAATATTCCGATCAGGTGTCACGTAAGTTAAGTAATTTGATATTATACTGTAATTATTGCTTATTATGACTATGTTGGTATATTATTGCCAATATTGCTATTTTTATAATGTTGCTATTATTCTGAATCCAAGACATAGAATAAACTGTTTTTGAAATAACGATAATTTATGGAAATATAAGAATTGTGTCGATAGAATACTGTAATATTGTTCCCATGGAGTTTCTTGTCCTTCTTCTCCATGAAGACCTAGATTTGGAACGGACAACTAGTTTTCTGATTAAATAATGACAAGTCTAATTAAATATATGTCTAGCCTTGTCTTTCTGTGCTTTATTTCATGAAAACCATTCCCTACATAACTTATTCATAAGTAATAGATAATCAGTAGTCATTCTGACATTCAAATCTTGCTATTTGGGTTATATCTATATATATAGTATACTTATAGTGCCCACCGTATTTTCTAACACGTGCTGCAATGAGTAACTATACGGGGGTATACTCGTGCAAATGACATATCTGGTGGGGCAATGGACGATTGCCGCAAATCAATGTTCAGTAATGATTGTTATATTATCATAATCGTCGTATTTTATAGTTTATCAATTAATAAGTTTCAGGAGTCACGAGCTTTCGAAAACTGATCAAAAGCGACCACAGGCACTGATCGGTGTTATGCCTTTGTAAGGTTAGTGAAAGATTTAATATTTTGTTGATCTGAGATCATATTCTGCCGTTTTTTTTTTAATATTTATATTTGTGTAGGTAATAAAAATGTAAAGCACCTCACCTATTGTATATTATTTTTGTGACCTCTCCAAGGCATTTGATTGCGTCGATCACGAAACATTGCTCTTGAACTTGAGCATTACGGACTTGGAAAACTTGCGCTCAAATTAGTAAAATCTTATTTAATTCATAGACAACAGCAAGTTCAAATAAACGGTATCAATTCACTAGGTTTAGAAGTAAAAATAGGTGTGCCACAGGGCTCGATATTGGGTCCATTCCTCTTTTTACCCGACTACGGCAAAGCTAAAAGGAAGGGTTATGATTTTAGCAGTCTATGTATGTATGTATGTTTGCTTTTACGTGTGTTCCACCGTAGAACCTAAATTACTGAACCGATTTTGATGAATGAGGTATCAATAGATTTGTAATAATGATCCGGGTGACATAGGCTGCATAAATTTTCCATAAATTTAATATGGTGGACTTTACACATAAATTTATAAACTCAAAAAAGTTAAATTGACATAATCATAGCATGTTTGGTATCAAAAGAAAGGTGACACACACACACAACACATTACAAATATGTATATACAGGGTGGAATTTTTTAATCTCACCTCGAGTGAAAGTACTCTAAATACTGGAGATAGGAAATTTTACTCAAAGGAAACATGCCTTTATAAAAAAAAAACAAATCTGCATTCAAAGATTTTCGAAAATTCACTTCGCACACTCGAGAATCAAAACAGCTAAAATAAAAAAATAACAACTTGTATTTTTATGGGATCAATCGATAGAGTCAATCATAAGGATCAATACTTCGCGCGCAGACTTAACGCGTTAATAAATTAAAACTCCCAATTACCAAATCAAAAGTTAGGCTAATTAAGGTATTCCAAAATAAATGCTTTGATTATTAGTTTAGTAGTAGTGCGATAGTTAGTGGTAGTGCGATAGGTGGCGCTACCTTTCTTTTAAATCATGATACGACTTAATTAACAATAGTGATAAAATAAATATTAATTTCGACGTCGGTTATTTGGCTTTAGTAGTAAGTTACAATGACCACATAAATGCTGTATTAATTCATAAACGGGTGTGTAATTTTTATGGTTTTCGGGAGTACGATTTTCGCTCTTAAGCGTTATCGTTCTTCACCACGACAACGCTACAGCACACTCATTTATTGAGTACGGCACGGCAGGTACAGATAATGAGCATCGACCAGTCGCCTTGATTTTTATTTATTCTCAAAAATTTAAGTGACATTTCGTCGCATTTTAATTTTTAACCCTGAAGACGCAGTGACTGCATTCGAAAGGGCTGAAGTAGAGAACCCCAGGTAGCGCTTCCTACCAGGCAAAATAATAATAATAATAAATAACCCCACCGCCGTATCTCTACGTTGCCGTCGTGGTGGGGCTTGCGCGCTCCAAACTCTAGGTCTGTGCCGGTAGAGTTTACTTTACCGGAACGGGTCTAGAATGAGGAGCCAGACCAAGAGAGATACAGAAAACCGCAGGGCAGCATGTGGCGAGCTGTTGGGCAGTAGCGACCCCACGGACCCTATCTCCCGGGAGAAATCTTGTTCCTCATCTCTGGCTTGCCTTTATTGGCCGGCTGGAGTGAACACTGACGAGGAACAGAGCTCCCACCTCATTCTTGCCTTAATTGGCCGGCTTGAGTGGAGATTCGCAAGAGCAAATGTGCTCGGAGGAAGGAAGTATTCCAGTAAGATGCTGGTAGGGATCTTGACCGTACTTCCGAGATTGTCCTGATAGCCGTGGAATACCGCTCCACTCCTCATAAGCACCTCAGGACATGTTGCCCCCTTGTCGCTACGACACTTTGTGCAAGCGACCGTTTTCGGGGGCCCATTATTGAGTGTGCAAGTCACCCCCTGCCATTTTATCCGTGTATATATAAAACATTGATCAGGCAGGGGCCATAGTCCTTCCATAGTTCCAGGTCACCAGCCAACTTTAGCCACCCAAACCCATAGTCCATTAAATTTGTTTCCATTTCCTGCAATAGTCCTACACCAACCGGGGGTTGTCCTTGGGTGCACTTGCATAGTGCATACAGGGATAATCGCCGGTTGGTGCCTCATTTCATTAAACACGTCTAACGGGCCTCTGCGAGTTGGCTTTGGCCCCTCGTACGCCTTCCAAAGGTCCGGGACTGGGGTCCCGAGATATGTAGACACATATAAATAAATAATAAATAATATATTTTTAAATGTTTTTTTATATCTGTTTTTTAAGAAATATTTAAAAATGTAAATAATATGTATTTAAATGGAATAAAAGAAATAATAAATAATAATAATTTTTTAAATCTTTTTTTTAAAGAAATATTTAAAAATGTAATTTGTATGTATTAAAATGAAATAAAAGAATAATAAATAATAATAAAATCTTTATTGCTAAAACGTTTTACAAAGTGTTTACATTGGCCCCAAACTAGGCAAGCCTGTATCTTGGGCACCAATATGGAGGGTTACCATTTTAAACATTTATATTAAAAACATGTTCGAATAACATCTTAGATAAAGAGGTACTTGAAACTGTAAACTCGGCAGTTTTTCTGGGCATAACAGTAGATGCCAAACTTCAGTGGGGCCCACATATATCGAGCTTAGCGGCAAGGCTCAGTTCGGCCGCATACGCCGTCAGGAAAGTAAGACAATACACTGACGTGGATACAGCTCGGTTAGTATATTTCAGTTATTTTCATAGCGTTATGTCCTACGGTATTCTGCTGTGGGGCAAAGCTGCTGATATTCAAAATATATTTGTCCTTCAAAAACGAGCTGTTCGAGCAATTTACCAGCTAGGTGCCAGTTTCCCTGAGAGATTTTTTCAAAGGTATTGGTATCCTCACAGTGGCATCGCAATTCATCTTTGCCAACATCTTATATAATAGGCAAAATATACACTTATACACTAAAAACAGTGATATTCACAGTATTAACACTAGAAATAGGGACAAACTTCGAGCTCCCTTTCACCGGCTTCATAAGGTTCATAACTCATTTGGTGGGCTTGGTATAACCTTTTATAACAAGCTACCCTCTTCTTTGCTAGATTTGCCTTTTAATGCGTTTAAAACTAAAGTAAAATCCAACCTTTGTTCAAAGGCATACATTACTATTCCGTCAACGACTACTTAAATGATAAGAATCGTTGGTCGCTGTGATTAACTCAAGACAATGTTTATGTTCTTTCTCCAGAATTAGCTTACCTACTGACAGGTTATATGACTTTATAGAATGTTTAATTTATTTGATTTTATTAGTCAATTTATTTTATTTTTATTTATTGTTGACATGATCTACTCATTACAATGTTTTCGTATGAGTTGTATTGCAATATGTGGTTAGCTAGCGACCTCGACACATGATCATATTATTCTTTGCCTGAGCAACCAGCAGCAAGTTCGTCATGCTCCCTTAGATGTCACTGCTTGCGGTAGCGTCGGGGGTCGGGTCGCCTCCTTCCCTCTAATATGGCGAGGGGGGTGATGGCTGATCTTTGCGTTATACTCGTGAACGGGTGCTGCTTGTGGTGATTGGTCGTCTTGCTGATCATGTATATTTATTTAGTATATTTATTTATTTTCTCTTCACAAATGTAGTAGTCACAGTATAGTAGTACTTATAGCTAGCTTAGGATAGTTTACATTTGTGAGAGACTGGTGCTTGAAATAGGCATTGCAAGCAACGCCTGAGGTACAAGTCACCAGGGCCCCACGACGCTTTATATGTACAAGCTTACATTGGGTGATTTTATGAAACGGAAGAGAATTAAAATAAAATAAAAATACAAATGAGATTTAAAAAGAAAAAACGTAATGTAGGTAATTACAATAACACAAGAGTGAATTTGACTGTGAGTTGTGTGCATGTATAAGTGGTGAGTGAATTTTTGTAGGTGTAGTTTGTAGTATTATGTGAGATAATGTGTAAGTAAAAGTGTCAAGATAAAGGAATCAATAATTTTTCAGTTGCTTCATAATCCATAGTTTTCAGCCATTTACTCACAGAAGCTTTACAACCACTTTTAGGCTTCTGGTAGATGGAAAGAGCGGTGTTTACCTTGTTGTAGATGAATGAACCAAGGAAGCAATAGAATTTGTGAGAAAAGCCGGTTTTTAATAAGGGGTTATGACATACCGTACCCTGCCTGCGTTTTCCTTTTGTTAAGTCCTTATTGTACTTCAACTGGGAGTGTTTTTTTAGTACTATGTTCATTAGAAACGTCTGTCTGACTGTCAGGACATCCCATTTTTTGTAAAGTTGTGCAGTAGGGAATCTAAAAGGAAGACCAGCTCCAACCTTAAGGATTGCCCGCTGCGCTCTTTCAACCTCCAAAATGTGAGTTTTTGCGGCCCCTCCCCACGAGGCTACGCAATAGTTAATAAGAGAATGGCAAAGGGCATCATATACCATTTTGATTGTTTGACGGTCAGCAATGTGTCTGAGTGTCTTAAATATATAAATTACCTTGCGAAGTCTGGTAACAAGAACTCCCAAGTGGGATTTGAATGATAGGGATTGGTCTATAGTGACACCTAAGTATTTTATAGAATCCGTTCGTTCAAGGGTCGGACAGTCGCAGCCAATCAACACCGGGTGGTGACATGCATGAGCAGTGATAGATAGAGCCGTAGAAGGAAGAAGGTTTTTTCTAAGAGCAAATGTTATGTATTTCGTTTTAGTGGCATTTAGCGTAAGTACATTGTTCTTCAGCCATGAGCAAACGGTCTGAAATCCATCCTGCGCATTACGAAATACATCGTCCCAACCATTTCCGTAGAACAGGAGCGCAGTGTCATCATGGTTTTGTTATTGTTATTAGTAATTAACTGTTTATTTATTTTATACTTCGATGGTCCTAGTTTATCATTTATTACTTCCAGTTACAGCTATATGTCAGCGGGCACTCCCTTAATGCCTGGAGGCTTTTATTTAGATATTGTTTACGTTTAGTTTTTATTTTATTTTTATTTCTGCCTGAGTATAGTTCTCGATGTTTTTGGTTGGTATATTGGCGTGTGCTAGCTGACTTATGGCTATTAATTTAAATAATGTTTGTGTTGCGTAGTCATTATTTTGCATACTATTATATAAAATCTTTTTTTTTTTTTCTAACTGAACAGACAGCTGTGCTGCTGGGGAGTTTGTTGCGCCACTTCTTCTTCCCAGCTAAAAGCACTAGGAAGTGGTGAAGGGCGGGCGTTTTTGGGGGACTGTCTTATGTAATTTTGACGTTCGAAAAGTGCTGATTCTCAGCCTAGTTTGAATAAATGACTTTTGAATTTTTGAATAATAAAAATAAAAAATGTTTTGGTATCTTCATCTACTACTACTACTACTACTAAGAAACTAAGAATCAAAATTAAAATAAAATAAAAAAATATAACAAACAAATCTAGAATAAAAGAAAAAAATAATTATAAGAAAACTAGAAAGAAAAAAGGAGTCAGTGTAAGTTTATGTATGTGATCATGTGTTGTGAATGAGTGTGAGTGTAAGTGTGTGGACATGGTGATGGTAAGTTGAAAGAGTGCAAGTGCGAGGTAGAACGTGCGTACGACGAACGTATGTGTGCAGAATTTATTTTATCACAGTAATTATCTTTTCTGATTCGTCATAATTATGACAAGTTTAGCAGCCAGGATGTTAGTCTGTTTTTTATTTGATTGCGACTGCAATTTCTTATATTGCACAGGTTTGATCACAGAGTTATAGACGTGAACATGCAGAAAATGTGGGAGTCTTTGTGCATATGCGGAAGATTCTTCCTTTTCAATGGAGGAGTGGTACCTAGGGAATGCAATCTCGTCTCGCCGAGATCCCGATCTCGCGAGATCCCGGCCATATTTTACGAGATTGTATCTCGTCAAATTTCGTACGAGATCTCGCGAGATAACGAGATCGACAAATGCAGCGTGACGACGTGTATTTGTTGAGGCAGAAGGAAAGGCAGAGGCACAAGTGTTGAGGCGGGTAAGTAATATATGGTATAATTACAAAATGACTAATATTTACAAGAATAACAACTGAATCTATAATTTTATTTGATATAATCATCAGTTAATATAATAAACGATTGATATAATTTTAAAATATCTAATTTTTATAATCATAACATACATTTAATATAATATCGTTTGATATACCACTCAAAAGACATAAAACATATTTAGTCTAATATGTAATTTCTATCACAGTTAGTAACCTGAGTAGATACTGTAGATATACTTAACTGATTACCACCTGCCAAGATGGTCACTCGCTACGCTCGCTCGCCTTCGCGCGTTAATAGTCACTGTTCTAACCTAACCCCAATGGTTCACCAACAATAGAGGGGATCTGGCACTCGGCGGCCGCTGCCGCGGCACGCTCCCTACGGTCGCTCGCCTTCGCGTGTTAATGGTCACTGGTCTAACCTAACCTAACCCAAGTGGTTCACCAACAAGGGAGGAGATCTGGCACTCGGCGGCCGCTGCCGCGGCACGCTCCCTACGGTCGCTCGCCTTCGCGCGTTAATGGTCACTGTTCTAACCTAACCTAACCCAAATGTTTCACCAACAAGAGAGGGAGGATCTGGCCTGGCGTTAATGGTCACTTTTCTAACCTAACCTAACCCAAATGGTTCACCAACAAGAGAGGAGATCTGGTACTCGGCGGCCGCTGCCGCGGCACGCTCCCTACGGTCGTTCACCTTAGCGCGTTAATGGTCACTGTTCTAACCTAACCTAACCCAAATGGTTCACCAACCAGAGAGGAGATCTGGCACTCGGCGGCCGCTGCCGCGGCACGCTCCCTACGGTCGCTCGCCTTCGCGCGTTATTGATCACTGTTCTAACCTAACCTAACCCAAATGGTTCACCAACAATAGAGGGGATCTGACGCTCGGGGGCCGCTCACGCAAGTTTTGTGTGTGTGTGCAGACCAGCCGCTGTGTGCAGCCAGACCGACACTGGTTATTATTATACCGTGAAGTTTTCTTAGAAATTGTATTGTTCGTGTCGTGTCGCGCTGGTCTGCAAAAGCCTTTAGCCTTCTAACCTAACCTATCCGAGTTGGATGGCTTTGAATCGGGGTGATAACCATAATAATGGTATCAATATATATTTTAAACGATAGACCTAATGATTTTCGATTAAATAAACGTTATATCCAATAACGTTATACGAAATAAGTTTTAGAGTATACATATAAATGTTATATGTAAAGAAATTATAACAACAGTTGGTATATCTCACGTTTATTATATCTTGTGACGTTATTGAAATGAAAATATACCAAATAACTTTATATGATATGAGACGCACCCCTCGACATGATGTGTTTTTTGAGAAGCCATTTTCAGACAAACTAACTTGCCTTTCCGTACCTTGATAACTTCATCTGACTTCTACTTTAAACTTCTTTTATTTGATTAATACGATCTCACAACATTTATTTAAGAACTTGTGAAGTTAAGTTTTTGTTTTGTTGTATTTATTTACCATAAGTAGGTAATGTTCCTATTACTCTTAATTATTGAAACTAAAGTAATAATTTACAAAAGACTAAATATAGATAATTATTGTTTTGTTACCAATATTGTAAGAATTTGAACTGATTAGCTACAGTAGGTATAATAATTATAGACATAAACAAGTGTTATTAGAGTTAGAGACAAAATAATAAGTACTCTGTTTATTTATTTATTTATTTATTTAAACTTTTCGCACTAAAGGTACAAAGGCGGACTTAATGCCTTTCTGTTGATTTTTTTAATAAAACTTACATTATTTTTATAACTAAGCAACGCAGTTTCTATTTAATTACATATCATGTCAATTACTAGTTCTTAAAACAAGCATTTGCATATGTTTTAATTGCGTTTCTCCCAATCTCGCGAGATCCCGTAATTTGCGAGATCTCGCGAGACTGGGTTTTTAGTCTCGCGAGATCTCGCTAGGCGGAAATCTCGTACGAGATTGCATTCCCTAGTGGTACCTATACCTTTTTTTTTTGTGTGTTGGAAGTCATCAAATAATATTGTCCCGCTCTGGGAGGAGCGGAAAGGCGTGTGTGGTACCTACACCTTCTTTCTCTAAGCGACACCTATTTGTTTTCCGACATGCACGCGAACAAATTCGCGGGCACTGCTAGTCTAAATATATAAAAATCAATAGATAGTAAGATAAGTACTTAGTGCTACCCGTGCGAAGCCGGGACGGGCAGCTAGTATAATTTTAATAAAATATGGCTCTGATCGCTCTTTTCTGCAGAATAAAAATAAAAATGAAATGAAATGAAATTGTTTATTTTGTAAATAGGATATCACTTTTACACGTCATCTATATCTATACATATAATAAAATTGTAGAAAAGTGGTGTCTGTACAATGGAAATATATGAAAACAAAGTAGCAGGGGTTGTTATTATATCGATGCTGAACCCGAGATTGTAATTAATTTTTTTTTGTCTGTTTGTCGGTTTGTCTGTTTGTCTGTTTGTCTGTTTGTCTGTGTGTTTGTGCACGCTAATATCAGAAACGGCTTATTCGATTTAGATGCGGTTTTCACTAATATATTGTAGTAAGCTTCACTTAACATTTAGTGTTTATTTCATGTCAATCGGTTCATAAATAAAAAGTTATGTCAATTTAAAGAATCATATCGAACATTTGTTATAGGTTAGGCATTTCTTTCCTTGATTTTCGGTATACTTATCTTAATTTTTATTTAGGGTTTGTATATAAATATTATAAGTATTTGGTATAGGTTAAGCATTTCTTTTCTTGATTTTCTTTATTATTATTTATTATAAGTTTATTAGCTCAGGTTAGTAATTAATTCTTCTAGCAATTCTTTTGTTTTATAAAGTTAGTAGGTCTACGTTTGGTTTACACGTCTTAACACTTATTACTTAAACTGTGATAATTTTAGACTGTATAATAATCTGTAGGTATTTATAGTTTAATTGTTTACGATAGTTCGTGTTTACTAAATAACTGTGTGTTAAGTAGTAAGTACTATTTTATTGTAAGAATGCCTCGAAGAAGATCCAACCTCTCCCAATGTAGCAGAAATGCTAAAAGGATGAGATTAGTTCGATCACAGGAATCTGAGGAAGGTCGTGAGACAAGGCTCACTGCAACTCGGGAACATCAGGCTAGGTTTCGTGCTGCAGAAACTTCGACTCAGCGGGAATCTCGACTGAGTTCAAATCGTTCTCGAATGGTCGAGGTCGCGAAAATTTTTTTTCATACTAATGGGGTCAAGTCATGAAAAAGGTTGAAAAACACTGCCCTACATTAATCCTACTAATATTATAAATGCGAAAGTTTGTGAGGATGGATGGATGGATGGATGGATGTTTGTTACTCTTTCACACAAAAACTACTGAACGGATTTTGATGAAACTTTACAATAATGTAGCTTATACATCAGAATAACACATAATTGCTACAATTTATAAAGATTTTATGTGATTTGGCCATAATATAACGATAAGTATCAAGTAAGTCGGAAAAATTCCTGCCCTCTGAGATCTATCTTTGCGTGCGCTGCCTTTTTTTTTTTTTTTGGGTGATTAATCATCCAATGACTTCTCCCGCTCTGGGCGGAGCGGAAGGGCGTGTCAGACTTTTACTGTCTAAAACCCACACGTGTTCCTTCAATCCTTGATATCTCTTTGAGGCGCGCGTGGAACACGATGCGCCGTCGACCCGGGCCTGGTCCTTATCGGACGGCGAGCTGCCCGTTGCTCTTCGTCCGCAGGCCCGCGCCTACGGTGGCCGGAAATCGGCTATCAATTCCCGACGCCCGGGACGTCTCCTACGGCGGCGGCGGCTAGGGCTGGTAGGGCGCGGCCTTTGCCACTCCCTCGCGCGCTCCACCTGCTCCTTCGCGAGCATTACTGCTTTGCAGAAGGAGGTGACGGCTTGCCATGCCCTCTCGCTCCGCACCATGGCCTGAACCAGGGCCGTACGCGAGAGGCCACCGCCGCCGATCGCCTCCACGAGGACACGGCGGCGGTGGTCCACCCAAGCCGGGCAGACCTCCACCGTATGCTGCGTGCGCTGCCTTAACCGTTAGAGTTACATGAAGAAAATGTATTGTGGGATTGTTTGTCTTAAAGAGTTCTAAATAAAAGTCCGCGACAGCATCTATCTACCTTTTATGTGAAAGCCTTTATAACCAAAATAGTGAGCAATAAATACAGTTAAATTGAATACTTTTTTTACATTGCATATTTTAGAGTATTTAGTTAATTCTTATCAAAATAAATACCTTCATCGCTTTTGGTATTTAATGTAGATAAAGTTTGTCTTTTACACTAAGTAATTTGGACAAATAGTTAGAACGATAAGAATGACCTGCGATATTGAGTCGACGGCGCACAGAACGAGGGTGGAGGGGCGGGCCAGCCAGGGGATGACGCGCCAGAGCGCCGAGTGGAAGCTATTGCTTAATAATTATGTTCGAGAAATAACGTAAATAACGCAATTAATTGTTGAACTGTCAAAATGAAACCCATTGCTATTGTAAGTGCTACGCAATTACCCCGCTGATTTAGGACATGTTACACGTTCCTGTGGGATAATTTCCGACATCCACGCGGGCGAAGCCGCGGGCAGAAGCTAGTATTAAAATATAATGTTAAAAATTAGCTAGATGAGTTCGGCGTTTCCTATCTGACGACTCTGAGAAGAAAGGCAGTCTCTTTTAAAGTCCAGACATAATCTTGGTCAGGCCATATGAGGACCATGTAGACTAGTGTCTGAAATGGTCTTTTGAGGAAAGAACCACACAGATTTGAGTGGACCTGTCCAGTCAGTGCAAGCATTTGTCAGTAATCGCGGAGCTCAACTCTGAACTTAAGGAGCTCAACTCGACGAACAGTACCAAAGAAAGGACTTTTGGGTAGGCTAGGCCGCATAAACTTTTCAAACTGCCAGACCATCAATAAAACTAACTGTGAAAGAGAAAAAAAAAAAATTGAGAAGAAAATAGAGAGAAAAAAATATCCACATAGTCCTCACGTTCACAATAATCTAAGACTCGATGTCTGCAGCTCATCTCTACAGTAGGTAAAATACCGTAAGACGCTAAAATAGACTAGCCTCGCGGTATCTACATCAGTAAATCGACGATTTTTTCTGACAGCGTATGTTGCTGAACTTAGCCGTCTTGCAAGAGATATTAAATGAGGACCCCATTGTATCCTCGAGTCGAGCGTGATCACTACTTTTGACATTTGGTAAAGAAAATTTTATGCACTTAGTTTTTTTTTTTCATTTTATTAGCAGTGAACTAATTTTGAACCTGCAGCAGGGTTTTTTTTATAATTTATTTATTTACACCAAAAATATTAACATTATCATAATAAATATGACAACCATACGCATTGTGTAAAAAAAAAATTGTAGGCTATAATGAAAATAATAAAACATGGGAGCATCTGTAGCCGAACTAGGTGAAAAACCTGTATCTGGGCATATAGCACCATTCCACTCTGACAGAAAAGATTTAAGCCAACATTTTACGTCGTCAAAATTTGTAGCACGTCTATCTACCTTGAAAATTAAGGAAGTATCGTCAGCGAATTGTGGTTGGTTTTTTTAATAAATGGAATAGATATACACTAAAAAGGACTAAACCGAAGGATACAATGGACCTAATATCGAGCCTTGTGGCACACCCATTTTTACTGTTAAACCTAGTAAATTGATACCGTTTATTTGGACTTGCTGTTTTCTATCATCTAAATAAGATATTACTAAATTGAGCGCAAGTTTTCCAAGTCCGTAATGCTCAAGTTTCAAGAGTAAGGTTTCGCGGTCAACGCAGTCAAATGAAGCCTTGAAGATATCACAAAAGATTCCTATGGCGTGTAAATGTATCTTAATAAGAGATAACACCAGCGTCAGTCGTACAACGTTCTTTGATGAAACCATACTGTTGATCGTGAAGGATTTTATTTGTGTTAAAATGATTGAGTCTTTTGATTAAGCATTACCTTTTCAAACATCTATAATTATTGGTGTATTTACTGTCCCCGGATTTAAAAATTAAATATTAAGGCTAAGTATGGTCTCAATTATGGAACTACAAACTTTAATGGACATTCCCTAAAGATCTTCGGTCAATGTGATCTTGATTTGTTTACAAGCTTTTATTACTTTCGTGGGGTAAACATGCTTAAAGTTAAATTCAATCGGACAAGCTAACGTTTGCCCTTACTAAATCAAAAGAGAGCGAGGACGAGGAATTTAAAGTTTCAGTAGTTTTAAGTGGGATACTGGTAAAGAAATTCACGAATTCTTGAGTAACTTCTTTACTATAGAAAATAAGACCACCACATGTCGTCTTCAGGGTGTAAACAGAATTATGCTTTTTGGTCCTGTTCGTTTCATTATTGATAATTTTCCAAACCGTCCGTATTTTATAGTCTGCTGATGTAGCCTTGTTGCTAATGTATAATGCTTTAGCTGCCTTGTAGTGTTGTTAAAAGCACTAGAGTAATTCAATCATGATTACAAAATGTATAAAATGTACCTATCTACATTATTATATTGTTAATCTTTCAGGGAACTTTAGTTTTAGGAAAATTTATTTATTATGGTGTTGTTGTGAAGTTTTTAATACCCTCCCATATTTCCTTGTAATTAAATGGTTTTAGTTATTTATACAAAATTTATTTTCATATAAAGCTCCAACCATCTACTCTTCTTGTCTAAGTCTTATATGGCGGCCTCTATAATACACTAATATAACAAAAAGGTCGCATTAACTTTTCCTTGAGACCATGACGCCCCGTCTATGCCATATTTAGTCGAGGGTTAATCATTACTTATATAAAAATAACTTTTGTGTGACAAAACAAAATGGAAATGAGTTAATTAAATAATGGGTTTGACCTTTCAATGATTTCAAAGTTTGCTTAAAGTTATCTAACCGTTGAAATTCAACATTTTATAGTTTTCCATACGACCAAAAAAAGGTCATGCACAATATGACCAATACACTGTACAATAAACGTCATGGCTGACACCATTATACGACGTCGTATTAAGTTAGTCCTGAAAAGTTTACTCAACTAATATTATAGGGTTAATAAAACATGGCAGTGTATAGAGTGCCACCATTGGCACTCTATCCCTATCGGATAAAGAAGTGCCACTACAGGCGCCCTAGTAACACCGCCTCGGCCCGGCTCAAGTGCCGCAAGCATTGGATTGTCATTGTCACTGTCACGAAGTCACGTCACTTGGTATTTTGTTTGATTGTCGAGGTTAGATCGCTGTAAAACACCACATTCCCAAAACATTACATTCTCTTGTGCCTAAACGGACCCTGGCACTTCGCCGGCCGCTACCGCGGCACCGCTCGCTACGCTCGCTCGGCTCGTGCGTTGTGTGGTCACAGTTCTAACCTAACCTAACCTAAATAACAAGTGACAGTGACAATGCAACACTCACGGCACCCTAGCCGGGCCGAGGCAGTGACACTAGAGTGCCACAAGAAACTCGCGGCACTCTATACACTTCGATAAAACATTACAGTCACGCAACTGAAACATCGTAAGATGAACGTCTTATAATGTCTTAGTTAGCTAAATAACTATTAAATAACCAATTATACAGGGTGTTTGGTGCAACGTGTGCCAAATTGAAATGGTCGACTGAAGGGGTCATGTGCTATCCTTTCAGACCCCTTAACATCTCTCATGCCCTGTGGATTTTTTTTTATTGACTTTTCGTTGTTTTGTTAAAAAACGACCGAAATTTTACATTCAAATTCAATTTTTTTTTTTAAGTATAAGGCAGAGACTCTGAATTTTAATTTTATTTAGATGTGTCTTGCTTTCGAGTACTTTTAAATACAAACTTAGTGACATTAGTCATCTAGTTTTTTTGAAATTTACTCGCAAAGGTAAAACTTAAATTAAAGTTCTACATATTACAGCTGTTTAAATGGCTACAAAAAAAAAAAACCAAAAGCGACCGGGATCTTTCAACTCCCTCAAAAATTCTCTATACTATCCTCTTGCTAATGATGTACCACATGCCATAAAAATCTCTTAACAACTTTGTGAATTCGCTAGAACTGTGAATCGAGTCACATAAGGCTAATATTCAAAAATATGATTAAAAAAAATAATTTTGCTTAAATGATACCTGGCAAACCTATTAAATCTATTGTCTTACTCTTATAAGGTAAAATCTATCTCTTATCTCTATCTTTTCGTGAGTTTTACTTGAAACAAAAATTGCATTTTAAACATTTATTTCAAAATTTTTGCAAATCCTGCTCAAATGCAAATGCAGGCCCGAAATCTGTTTCGTATTTCGACAGTTGTTGTACGAAATCGTATTGGTATTGAAAGTCGTTTCAATAGAATGGTTAATGCAGAGTGGTATACCGTATAACACAGTTTGTTTACCACAAGTCATCTCCAAAATTCGGAAATCTATCCCAAAGCGACGCATCATCCTACACCATAACAACGCAAGCTCACACAGCGCTTGTCAAACGATTGAGTATTTGAAACAGAAAAACTTAGAAATTCTTGACGTTGCTCCATACAGTCCTGACCTAAGCCCTTACAATTTCTTTACATTTCCCAAAATCAAGAAAACTCTTCGTAGTCAAAGGTTCTAGTCCGGTGAAGAAGCAGTCGACGCTTTCAAATCTGCCATTTTGAACACTTCTACTTTGGAGTGGAATAAATGTTTTAATAACTGGTTCGAGCAAATGACAAAATTTTTTAAACTACGTGGTGAATATTTTAAAAACAATAAAAAGTACTATTAGGTTCTAGTTGTTAGGAGGAGCTCGTGACTAAGTAATAACAAGCCGCACGGGTCGATCCATCAGGTAAAGCTACGCTTGCCGGGGTTGGTCAGTGGGTGGGTGGGTGACCATCTTCACATACCGAGACTCCTCCGTGCTTCGGAAAGCACGTTATGCCGTTGGTACCGGCTGTCATTCGTGGATCTTTGACAGTTGTTACGAGTCGTCAGAAGCCCGAAAGTCTGACACCAGTCTTACCAAGGAGTATCGTACTTATTACCCGGTTACTGGGTTGTGGAGGTCAGATAGGCAGTCGCTCCATGTAAAATACTGGTATTCAGCTGCATCCGGTTAGACTGGAAGCCGACCCCAAGATAGTTGGGAAAAGGCTAGGAAGAAGAAGAAGAAGATTAGGTTCTAGTTGTTTTTTTTTGTTGAAACGACAACACAAGGAGTTTTAGTAGGTAACAGTTTAGTTAGTTTTGTTCGGTGTACAAGAGAATCGGCACCATTAAGTATATCGTGAAGCTTTTCGTTAAATAACATGATATTATTGTCCATCTTTTAGTTTAATAAGGTAAGTGGTGAAGGGCGGGCGTAAGGTATGCGGCATACCTTACGCCCGCCCTTCACCAGGCATACCGTATGCCTCGTAGCAGAGGCAGTAATATCTCGACCACAGACAGATTTACTATTATCAAGTCTCGACAAAAAAAATTACAGGGTCGGTGGCAGTTCGTGATTTGTATCCACCCGGTTTACGCTATGCAAGAAAGAGATAGAAGATAGATTTTACTTCGCAAGAGTGAAAAAACAAATTTTACCTGTTTCTCAAGTAACAGTTACGCAAAAAGATTTTTTTCATTACAATTTGGAATTTAGTGTTATGTGACTCGATTCACAATTATAGCGAATTCACGAAGTTGTTAAAAGATTTTTATGACATGTGGCACATCATTAGCAAGAGGATAGAATAGAGAATTTTTGAGGGAGTTGGAAGATCCCGGACGCATTTGTTTTTTTTTTTGTAACCATATCAGCTGTAACATGTACAGCTTTAATTTAAGTTTTACCTTTGCGAGTAAATTTTAAAAAAACTAGATAGGTAACTAATGTCACTAAGTTTGTATTTAAAAGTACTCTTAAAGCAAGTCACATCTAAATAAAATTTAAATTCAGAGTCTCCGCCTTATACTTAAAAAAAAAATTGAATTTGAATGTAAAATTTGGGTCTTTTTTAACAAAACAACGAAAAGTCAATAAAAAAGAATCCACAGGGCATGAGAGATGTTAAGAGGTCTGAAAGGATAGCACATGACCCCTTCAGTCGATCATTTCAATTTGGCACACGTTGCACCAAACATCCTGTATAACATGAAGTCTTATAAGAATGGAATTATACGACGTTTTTGCTTGTTGAGTAGATACTTAGTTAGTTTGTGATTTCCGATATTTACTAACAGTGAAGTAAAGTGTTATCAGTAATAAACTGAACGTTATCTATAGAATAGGTACTCTAGATAGGTATAATCTGTCACAGGAATCATTTCCTACAATAACAAAGAGCTTCTGACGAACCCTTGTTTATGATAGATTCCTACTCACTACTATTGCTCAGAGTCAGGGTTAAAGTTAAGTTGTCCTTTTTAATTACTTATAGTATAGAAGTAGGTAGGTAGTTATTCAACTTATATGTATAAGTAGGTAAGTATTAAAGAAGTCAGGGGTTTATATAACCTTAAACATTTCGAGGAATCCCATCCCTTCCCTACGACGATTACACGTAGAAGACTAAAAACTGTGCACTGGCGAAACATTCGCAACAAAACATGTTGAAATCACTATTTCTGTCAATGTTCCATACAATGTTTGACAGGAACGATTTCAACATGTTTTGTTGTGATGTCTCGTCAGTTCAAACGCAGTTAAGGGCGCGGACGCCCGACACGACGCAGTTCGCTTCTATCAGGATTAAGTGAGACAAAAAAATCATAAGTACACCGTTTTGACAGGCTTATAGCTACCTTTAATAAACGTTAAACGTCAGGTAGTCTGTATACAGTGGGGGTAGGGAAGACAACACAAGCACTGCATCCACATATACACTTGGGTGAAGTTGCGAGGCGGCTACTAGACGCGATTCGCGCGTTTGGCACACGGACGGCGACGGGGTGGGTGATGTGCGCGTGGCGGTGCCGCCGCGGGCTGACTGTCGGCCGCGCGCGCCGCCCGCCACGCCAGCGTGCGTGCGCGCGCGTCCCTCTCTGCGCTCGGCTCGTAAACAAACTCATTAGAAGCCCCCCCCTCCTCAGATGTTGATCAGCTGTATTTAATAACATTACCGAAAACAGCCATAATAACTTTTTAACCGACTACGGTGAAACAAAAAAGAGGGTTATGATTTTGACAGGTATATATAATATAAATAATAAATATGTATATATGCGTCTATCGTATTGAGTGTTAGTTTATCGAAAAGTATAAGTAAAGTTATATATACCGTGATAATGTCTGTATATTGACGAATTCTTCGTTGTTAGTACCAAATGACGGCTAAACGAACCAATTACCAGTAAGCAATGAATAGACCAATGAGCGCGCGCGGTGATGACCAGTGAGCAAAGAATTGACACCGTGCGCGCTCATTGATCAAATCAAATAGCGCGCGCTTCCTCGAATTCCTGTAATACACTTCCATCCCTTTTCACGAAATCACTCCCACATATTTCCCACTCCACAGAATCACAGTAAACATATGGACAGAATGCAGGAAAGCGAGAGGAAAGATTTGCAGAAAAACGAGAGGAAAGATTTGCAGGAAAGCGAGAGGAAAGATTTGCAGGAAAGCGAGAGGAAAGATTTGCAGGAAAGCGAGAGGAAAGATTTGCAGAAAAACGAGAGGAAAGATTTGCAGGAAAGCGAGAGGAAAGATTTGCAGGAAAGCAAGAGGAAAGATGCTACACATATGCCATGTTGGGTATCAAATGAAAGTGTTTAATTAGCATAATATGCTAATTAAACACTTTCATTAAAAAAAAATTTTTCATTTAAAAAATATAAATATTATAATATAATAAAATATAATTTAATCTTTATTTATATAAAACAGATGGTAGTCTAAGAAACAAACATAGCTTACGAAGTAAATCCCCATGAAATTCTATCATTAATCACAATCACAACAGATAGATTCTACTAGAGATAGTTAATGTTATACATACTTCTTAGTGATGACTAATTGCGGCACTGAAACGTGGCAATGGGCATAAAACATCATTATGGTTAAATAAGAAGGTCAAAGTTACCCAAAGGGCAATGGAGAAGGGTATGCTAGCAGTTTCACTGCGCGTTTGATCAGAAATGAAGAGATTTGAAGCAAAACCGGGGTAGACGACATAGACCGAATGAAAGATTGTCAACTATGTTGCTGTTGGCGAGGCATATGACTCACAGAACTTATGGCCTTTGGGACCGAAACGTTATGAAGTGGTAACCCTTGAGCCACAAGGTACCGACGGCCTGGTAAAAGTCATGGACGTCAGCTGGACACGGCGCAGGGCCGGTCTTCGTGGCGGTGTGGTGCTTAGGACGTATGACGTCTATGTGATGAAGCGATGATGATTGTTGTGAAATTATTGTCTTTGATACCTTCTAAAAAGAAATTGTTATTTTGAATGATAAAACTGTCACTAAAGAAAAAAATATATATGAAAGTCTAATAAAGTTTAGTAATTCTCGATCGTATTAATGATGTTGATTTATGAAGTTAAAGAGCTGATGTATTTATCTATAACGGGCGACAGGTGTATTTTAATTATTGTGAATGTGAGGACCACGTGGGTAATTATTATTTCTCAGTTAATTTTAATGATAATCTGGCAGTTTGAGTACTATAAGCAGCCTACTCAAATGTCCTTTCTTTGATATTGTTCGTCGAGTTGTTGAGCTCCTTAAGTTCTGAGTTGAGATACTTAATAAATAAATAATAATAATAAATAATAAATAAATAACTAAATAATACCGTAATAAATTACTTATGACTTATGACTTACACGATTACTGACAAATGCGTGCACTAACTGGACAGGTCTACTCCTATCCAAGTCAAGTCAAGTCCAGACATAATCTTGATCAGGCTAATATGAAGAGAAGACCATGGAGTGGTCCTGCATTATCCTCATATGGCCTGACCAAGATTATGTCTGGACTTTAAAAGATACTGTGACTTCTGAGTTACATGACTACATACACATTTTAGCCAGAAATCGAGTCCGGCAAGAAAGCAAATGCCAAATAAAGCACAGCGCTAACCTGCTGCAACCAAACCTATTGTTTTAATACCTAGATAAATGTGTATATTTCGCAAATAATTTCACTAAATTCAAGGCTCGCGCATGCTGTCGCGACTTGTCGTGCGTAAAAATTGTTTTATTTATTAGAGTTGCGTCGCGCCTGTTCGCGGGAGCCTTAATAGGTAATTCATGATAATTATGTGGTGCTCATTCAAGTGGCTGGACCTCTAACTACTATTCTTGATTCGTACCTCGACCTAAATAACGTATTATGGGTATACAGCAGGCTGCGAAATGTATAAGCGGTTTATTTTTTGGTTTCTCGGTTCTTTTTTTGAAAATTGCACTCACATTTTAAACTTCGATGTGTCTGTCTGTCAACTTTAAAGATTGACAGAAAACAAAACTACACTATGTTATGAAAACAAAACTATGTTTTAAATTCGTTGAGCGCTATTTAGATAAAATAGGGGTTCACTATTTATTTAAGTTCAAATCTGGAAGAGCGTCTTGCTGCATTTTAAATTAAACTTCTCGGTTGATCGATTTTCATCTCTTTAAAAATATTCGAACACATTAACCTTGATTCGAGAAGTAACAGTGGCTTACGTGAGCAGTGTAACATAATAACACCAAATCAACCGAGGCAGGAGTTCCAGAGGTTTCTCCGACAGCGAGCAAGCGAGATAAGTTATGAGAGTTGGAGGCGTTGGAGCCGCTGCCGCCGCCGCATCCGACATCGAGGCCGATGTGGCGCACCGCTAGCAGGTACCTACAGTGTCGCTTACTGCACTCAGTGACGTAGGGCCTACAGGGCGAAACAGCTGCCCTACACCATTGACTCGAACTCATTTAGCACGGCGAAGTAAAAAATGATTCGGGCAAGCAGAGTTCAGAATCCGTTGTTTATATTGTTGTGGTGGTATTGTAGTATCTTGGCGAGTGCTTGTCAATTGTAACTCAACCCAAAACCCGACGCGACGTCTGGCTACCACGCGGCTGGCACCATGAGCGCTTTGTAATGGTGGCGCAGACGATATACACAAATTCAAAAAACAAAACAAAAAAAATAATATTTTCACATAAACCTACATGGGCACTTATGACACGTTAGAAGCTAGGTGCACGGTTCCAATTGGTCGTTTCTTAAGGAGAAGAGCCGGCAAGAAACTCCACGGTTCCAAATGTGTCGGGTAGTCATTCGTAGTGATAGAACATAGCTCTTATGTAGCAAATGAAAGAGAATTGAATACGACTTCATGTTGCGATGCGCGGTACAAACTAACTTCTCTCTTCTGACAACGATTTGGCAACTCTTGATACACTATTTTTATAATCCGGCGACTTTCCGTTTGTTTATATTGCTTATCTATTTTTATGCTATTGTGAAGAGTATTTGTGTTCAGGTGGCGACGCTGCCCTCGTCTGTACTTAGTACCGTCGTCGCAGTGCTGGCTGCGGCGAGGGGAAGGGGGGGGGGGGAGGAGGCCAAGTACCTCACGTGTCTAATAGTCTGATCAATTTATTGGAGGAAAATGTAGATTTTATTGGTATGGGTTCATACAATGGTATCTTAAAATACCACAATGGAACATTTCAAGTGTTGAGAACGTTTGCTGTAAACAAAACAATTAAAGTTTTTCAAGACCAAATCTATTGGAACCTTGTCAAACATTATGTTGTAACGTTCTTTTCGTAGTGTATGAAAGCGGAGCAGCTATGCACCTCCTTATTGTTCTCGTCACTGTTAACATGGAGTTAAGGTGCAACTAGTCGCGGGCTCGAACTCAATGGTGGGCCTGGCCAAAAACCACACGGTCTCACCTGGCATCGTGTCCGACAGAGATAGTATCAGTGATGAGCAGTTAGAAGCTGATCTACATGGACAACGTATAGTTCGCACGCACAGAAACACCGTACCGACCAATTTTAGTAAAACGAGCGCGTCAAAAATTACGAAAAGGCCTTTGGAAAAAAGGTTTTTCTGAAATAACCACTGCATAAATCAATTACAAATAAAATTTATTGAAATCTTCGTAAATTTTTCTGTGTCGGTACGGATTTCGTTTTCGAGATTTCACACTTCTTGTATTACTTATTTACGCCCAAAGTTGCGTTAAAATTAGCAAGAAAAACGAATCTTTGTTGGCTCATAACTTTTTAATGGCTTTTTATTTTACTATTCTGCTTCCGTACAGACAATTTTAATAATGAGACCTAACGATATCATGTTTAACTTTGAATGTACGATGTCAAATAGTGGAGTAAAACCCCTCCGAAGTTTGTATGGAAAAAATATCAAATTGTTTCACCTTAAGGGCCACAGCTGCGCCGCCCCGCCGCGCTGCGTTGTAATTATATCATATTATACCTATAGTACCTACTTACAGACGTCACGTGAGTGTGTGTGTGAGTGTGCACACACTGCACACACTGCAGACCGGTGCACAAAAGTACTAATTGTAAATAAATAAATAACTGTTTACGTGTCAGTAAGAGCGACGTAATGTCGCCGCGGCCTTCAACAGTGAAAGTGCTACCGAAATAGCTGATCGCGTATCACAGATACCTGCTACGTATACAATATTATATTCACGTATCACATAATTATAGAAACGCACACATTGGGGCGATGCTGTATCATATTATTTTAACATAATTTACTCTCAGTCTTTATTAACAAATGAATGAATACTTGTAGTATGGTCGACTTGCCTCCTGGTGTCTGTCGGTTCGTACCGGTTTGATGGCCGTGTAATTGTGTTATGTATGTAGTGTGAACATACTCTCTGGAAAAAAAGATCAAATAGTGGAACCGCACAGTAGCATTTAGTAAACACTGACACGAGGCTTTTAGTAATTGGGTGGCGTCATCAACTAGTTAGGTACTACAATTAACAGCGAACGAGTGTTATTACACTTTTATTACTCGTATTGCGTAGCACTGGTTCCATCTAGGACAGTGCCGCGCTCTCCTGCGGGCTTGGCGAGCGTTCAAACGAAGCACTTGTAAATCTTACACTTTGTGCAACAATAACGTGCATGTTGTTCAAAATACTAACACTCGTATAAATAGATGCCAGCGAGCTTCCAACGAGCACACTAATATTATCCGAACACATAGTTGACAAATAATATTACTGTGCATTTTCATTGGCAAAACATCACTTTCTTATTTCATACCCTTCACCGAATTTGCGGTATAAAAGCGCACGTGCACACGTCTGTGCGCCCTAGACCTAGGCCAATGCACACGTCAGTGCGCCCTAGACCTAAGCCAATGTGTGCACACGTCTGTACGCCCTAGACCTAGGCCAATGCTCCCGATGAATAGGTACTCTCCTGTAGGTCAAACAGATCGGGTAGGATCTCTCGCTGCTGCAGGTGACACACTAGAGCAGTCTGGGGCCCGCAATATCTGGGGCCCGCAAGTCTGTATACAGACCAATAATACGAGGAGCTCGTGGCTAAGAAATAACAAGCCGCACTGGTCGATCCATCAGGTTAAGCTACGCTTGCCGGGGTTGGTCAGTGGATGGGTGACCATCTTTACATACCGAGACTTCTCCGTGCCTCGGAAAGCACGTTAAGCCGTTGGTCCCGGGTGTCATTTGTGGATCTTTGACAGTCGTTACGAGTCGTCAGAAGCCCGAAAGTCTGACACCAGTCTTACCAAGGGGTTTTACCCAGTTACTGGGTTGTGGAGGTCAGATAGGCAGTCGCTCCATGTAAAATACTGGTATTCAGCTGCATCCGGTTAGACTGGAAGCCGACCCCAAGATAGTTGGGAAAAAAGGCTAGGAAGATTGACAGACCATTAATACCTTTCCGGGGGAGCATGATCTGCATGATGAACTGCGCAAATACTCCAGCGCCCTGGACATAATTATAGGTAGTTGAAGAACACCGTGTGGTTTTAGTCAGTGAGTTTAGTTTTAAAATGGGGGCTAGCGACCGTGAGCGCAGCGCGTGTAGCGGCTCTTAGTGGTGCAATCACGAGCTACCTTGAGCTGCGACGGTTTTGTGGGAACAAATGCACAGATTGTTAAGCCGCCCTCCGACGGTGCGCCATATCGCGGACGCACGCGCACGACGCACCGTGGGAAACCTAGCGTGCGTGGTAGCGCAGACGCGCGTTGTACGCGTGCGTGGCGGTGCGTCCTCGTGCGGGCTGGTGCGCGTCCGTGATATGGCGCACCGTGGGAGTTGGCTTTTAGATACCTACACCATTATTTAGTAAATCGTTTCTTGAGGTAAGCTCTCAAACACGCGAGCTGCTTGTGTTGTGTGTGTTGTGCGTGTTGTGCGTGAGCGTGACGGAGGGCAGTATGAGCGGTATCATCATCAATACTTTTTACAAAAAAATAACAACTGACTTCCAAAAAAAATCACATATCTCGTGCATTACACGACCTTCGAGTACATTGAAAATGAACTCAACAAAATAAAAAACACATTACATAATAAATATAATATATTTTTCTCAAACATGTTGGAAAGCGTGGAAATTCGACATTATTTTGACAACCTTTTTCGAGATAAATCGAAATTACATACGAGCGCCCGGCCGGCAATGTTTGTATGAAAATCCATATATTCTGTCGTTTAGCGGCGAAATAGATTAGGTACTATAAAAACTCATATCCGGTCGTGTTACTTAAAAATGGAACGAACTTTTTACTTCAACACATGGCAACCAAGGACGTAACTTATCAAAGATTTTATTTGAATTTCAATTTGGCTTGCAAATAGAGCTGTTTAATTAAGTAAAGAAGAAACAAATAACCATATTGGCGCGGGAAAAAAATATAATTTTTCGT
Organism: Conistra vaccinii; assembly: GCA_948150665.1. Classification (NCBI taxonomy): domain Eukaryota; kingdom Metazoa; phylum Arthropoda; class Insecta; order Lepidoptera; family Noctuidae; genus Conistra; species Conistra vaccinii. Next base: position 25,081,320 of record OX411322.1, on the reverse strand, counting down.
CTTTGATTCTGGAATTTACAATTAATTTACTCAGTTTGAATTTCCGCGCATTATTTGAGGAAAGTACTATAAAAGCTTTTGCCGCAACCAGGCATTGTAGGACTCGCGTATGTGTGCCTCGGCTTCGCCTCGGCCCACATTTTCACGATCGTCCGTCACTGCCCCCAGTTACAGGCTGCGACAGAAATATACTATTTCTCAAACATGCTTGGAAATTCGAATCATACCTATTTTGACAACCTTTTTCGAGATAAATCGAAATTGTTTTAAAAATGGAACGAAATTTTTACTTTATCACATGGCAACCAAGGGGGTAACTTACCAAAGATTTTTTTTTTAATTTCTATCGGTCTTGCAAATAGAGCGGCACTCTAATTGCGTAATATACGATCAATCACAATTGGAATCATTTTGAACGATATTGCTAATCCATTGCATATTATGTTCCAAAAAAAATCTGCTCCACAACCGCCACAACGTATATAACGCAATGAATGTCGTTGAACTGGCAAAATGAAACAGATTGCGATTGATCGAATGTTACGCAATGCGGGTGCTGTTTAAAGTAAATAAGAGACAAAATAAATGAACATTATTGGCGCGTGTAAAAATATCGTTGTTCGTCATTGATTCTGGAATTTATAATTAATTTACTTACTTTGAATTTGCGCGCATTACCTACTTGAGAAAAGTACTATACAAGCCTTGGGCTCAACCATCAGGGATTGATGGATGCACGTATGTGTGCCTCGGCTTCGCCTCGGCCCATATTTTCACAATCATCCATCAATACTCTTGTTGCAGGCCGCGACAGTAATGTACTATTTTATTATTTCAAATATACGAACAGCTTAGAAACAAACATTTTGACAGATAAAGAGATAACCTTGACTAATTTCAAGGTTATCTCTTTATCTGTCTATACGCAAAAAATACAGTTTACGTCAAAACGTTCAGCGTCAAAGTCAATTTCGAAAGCACAAACCTAGAAGCACTCAAGATTTTGAATAGTCACGTGAAAAATTCAAGCAATTAATGAAATTTTCAATAATTTAATGCAAAAAAATAAAACAATTTAAGAAATTAAAGTACTAATTGGACTGGCTGACAAACCTACGTACTAAAGCTAATTTCATCACCGCAAACCAAGGCCATGCACGTACATTATATCGACAATGGGAAGTTTCCGAGTTTTCCCTGCACTAAGGGCAGCCTTACGCCTAGACCGTAAGAGATAAAGCTGTCTAATTTTTTTTTAATGTAGCCCAACTAAATCTTCAGGATGAATTTTTTTATTTTTTTGATATCGCTTTTTGTTTTCAAAATATAGACGATTCAATGAGAAAGGACCCCGAAAAAATGCGTATTTTTTTGAAATTTTGGCAATAAAAAAAAAAAAACAATTTATTTATCAAAAAAGAAAATACCATTTTGAAGCCCTTGCCAATACGACCTCAACTATTCATGTTGCCTTAAAACGCACTCTGAGCGAAATTGGGAGGCTATACCCTGAATGCGTTATTGTATTGGATACGCAGAGCATTGTAAGCCTTTTGCGTATATGTGAACCACAGGGCTCCCGAGTACAGTATGCCTTAAAATAACCCTTTTTAAGGCATACTGCACAGCACTGTACTCGGGAGCCCTGTGGTTCACATATACGCAAAAGGCTTACAATGCTCTGCGTATCCAATACAATAACGCATTCAGGGTATTGTTGCGATTGCCGCGGTTTTGTAGTGCCTCGGCAATGTTTGCAGACGCACGCACTGACGGCTTTGATGCATTGTGGCGTAAAAAATCTGCCTCGCTACTCCGCAGGCTGCGTGGCAGTCCCAACACTATCCTGCAATCAATAGCCGCCCGGGCAGACAGCCCGCTAGTGTGGGCGCTTGCAAACCGGACCCGTTCTGTTTTAGTTATTAAGTACTAACATAGGTTAAGCCATTTTGTTACTAACACTAATAGACCTTTGTAGTCTGTAAAATAAAGATAAATAAATAAATATACAACAGCTATCGAAAAAACATTTTCAATGTTAAAAAAACACTGCAAAGTGAAAAAGTCGGTAGCAAAAACGAATATTATACAGAACCAAGGACACCGAATTCCGAAATTAATAGTATATTATGCAATTAGTGAATAAACGACGGATTTAAAGCGAGGGCCATAGATGAATCACGAGCAAGTGAAAGATTCTATCGACTGAATCACGACCGTAGGGAGTGATTCGTGATGATTGAATCACTCGCTATGCTCGTGATTCAAGTGTTACAATCCTGAGTTACGCGAGTGATTCATGGCCCTCGATATGAATCCGTTTTATTCAAGAGTTGCATACTATACTTTATACCATAACTACGAGAAAAATAAAGATTTAAGCGAAAATAGACAATGAATGAAGAAAAAAGGAAACTTAACACGTTTAGTGGCGGGAGCCCTTCTGGAGGGTTCACCTAGTCACATATGGGATACCTCGCGGAGGGCTCATTTTAAATGTAGGTTTTCTTAGCGAATACATTATTATGAACCGCCAAGCAACTTTTTTTTTTTAAATTTATGTTCACCTTTATTCAAATTCAAAATATTTTATTTCACATAAACCTACATGGGCACTTATGAAACGTCAGAAGCTACGCACGGTTCCAATTGGTCGTTTCCTATGGAGAAGAGCCGGCAAGAAACTCCACGGTTACTCTTTTAAAAATAATTGGGTTTTACAATATTAACAACAAAAAAAATACAGTATTATTAGGTATGCGAGGACAGTGTAGGTCTTTCAACAAGTACCTAAATGATGATAAGTTTACAAATATGTATTCACAAAAAATTTAAAGGTTGGCACGACCAGACCCTCTGAAAGTAGTATTTAACTCCGTTTTCAACGATGGTTAACTTTAGCGCAAACATAATGCCGGCAACCCTCCCGGAGGTTTCACTTCCAACTACGAATAATAAAAGTCGTAGACTTCCAATATTTATGGCAGTATGGCGTATGAGTTCTATAAAAATGGCTAGAGTCGAAAGTGTTAAGGAGGTGCTTTTTATTCACTGTTTTCAGTGAATAAAATAAGCTTTTTAGAGGGGGAATGGTATAATAAAGTCATTTTTCCCTATAGATTCTGGTACTAAGAGTTTTTTTTTTTTGGAATTGGTTGTTTTTTTTAAATAAAAATGTTTTTATTTTTCACTTTTTCTTTGTGGTAACCTACCCCACACTCCTTCGTATGCCATTACTTGTTAAGTAAACAACAGTGATGGGAAGTTTTATAATACATCAACGTAATTATCTACACCAAGCGGATTACAAACCGATGCACAAAAAAAATTGCAGGGAGGATATGGCTAACTATAGACCAATTGCTTTAATTCCTGTGTTTTCCAAAGTGATAGAAAAGATTATATATGAATTAATCAACAACTTTCTGACAAAATACAACATACTATGTAATGAACAAGCAGGCTTTAGGAAAACCAAAAACATTAATACAGCAATATATGATTTTTTACGCGAAATAATGACAAATGTAGATAATAAGACACCTATCTGTGCCATTTTTACAGACATGACTAAAGCATTTGACTGTGTCAATCATGATATTTTATTGAACAAGCTTAATAGGTACGGGCTAAGAGGAAACGTGCTGGATCTCTTAAAATCCTACCTCAGTAACCGCACACAATATACAGAGATATCCAGAATTTGTCCTAAATCAAAATGTGAACAAAAATATCAATCTGATGGTAAAATAGTTAAATTCGGTGTACCGCAAGGTAGTGTATTAGGTCCCCCGCTGTTTTTGCTATATATTAATGACCTGCCCCGTCAGATACCAAGTCCAATGGTTCTATTTGCCGATGACAGCACGGCACTGATAAAGTGTACTAATATTAAAAATTATGAACAGGATATCAACATTAACCTTAGAAATATGATTGATGGGCTTGATAAAAACAACCTGGTAATAAACTTACCAAAGACTAATGTGATGCATTTTCACCAACGTACAATTCCACCGAACGTTCCACAGTACAACGGACAGGTGATCAGTCAAACAAAGGTCGCAAAATTTTTAGGAATTTATATTGACGATCAACTAACTTGGAAACCGCAAGCAGAAGAGGTGTGCAAAAAGTTAAGCTCTGCAGCTTATGTTCTTTTTAACCTGGCAAAAAAAGTTGACATAAAGACTGCTTTAGTAGCATACCATGGTTTGGTCGCATCGGTCTTGAGGTTTGGAAGAATTTTTTGGGGTAACTGCAGTCTAAGAGATAACATATTTAAAGCCCAAAAACGTTGTGTTAGAGCTATGTGTGGTCTTAAACATAGAGATAGTTGTGAATCTCTTTTCAAGTCTTTGAAAATTCTTACTTTTCTGTCGTTATACATTTTGGAAATGTCAATTTTTGTAAAGAAAAATAAAAATTTGTTTGTTATGGTCTCGGACTCCAAGAAAGGTCCCGTGAGAAGTCAATATAGAAACCTCTTAATTGTCGGTGGCTATAAAACGGTCCAATAATATTTAATAAACTACCGGACAGCATAAAAAGTGACACCCTTCAACAATTTAAAAGTAAACTTAAGGCTTTTTTGATACAGAAATGTTATTATTCTATAAGTGATTTTTTGAATGACCTCATGTCTGACATCTCAACAGTTTAATATTATTGACATTTATTTTTTATTCTTATTGATGTTATTGACATTATTTGTAACATTTTTGTGATCTGGACTTTTTTAAATGACTTATTAATTTATTATCCATCATCATCATCATCATATCAGCTGAAAGACGTCCACTGCTGGACATAGGCCTCCCCCAAGCACCGCCACTTCGACCGATTCTGTGCTTCCCGCATCCAGCGGATTCCTGCGGCCTTTACAAGGTCATCGGTCCATCTTGTGGGAGGCCTTCTAACGCTACGTCTTCCGGTACGCGGTCGCCACTCCAGAACCTTTCGGCCCCATCGGCCATCTGTTCTGCGGGCAATGTGTCCTGCCCATTGCCACTTAAGTTTGGCAATTCTTCGGGCTATGTCGGTTACCTTGGTTCTCCTGCGTATCTCTTCATTTCTGATTCGATCACGTAGGGAAACTCCAAGCATAGCCCTCTCCATTGCTCTTTGGGTGACTTTTAGCCTTCTAATAAGGCCCATTGTGAGCGACCACGTTTCAGTGCCATAAGTCATCACTGGCAACACGCACTGGTCAAAGACTTTCGTCTTGAGACACTGTGGTATGTGGGACGAAAAGATATTGCGTAGCTTCCCGAACGCTGCCGAGCCGAGTCGGATTCGACGGTTGACCTCTTTCTCGAAATTGGACCTACCTAGCTGGACAGTTTGTCCCAGGTAAACATACTCGTCTACAACTTCGAGCGTAGCGTCTCCGATCTTTATGAGAGTGGGTGTTACATGGGCATTTGACATAACCTTTGTCTTGTCCAAGTTCATTTTAAGACCCACTCTTTTGGAGGCTCTACTGAGGTCATCGAGCATTATACTGAGGTTCTCCATGGTCTCAGCCATGATGACTATGTCGTGGGCAAACCGAAGGTTAGTGACATACTCGCCATTGATGTTGATGCCTAGCCCTTTCCAGTCCAGAACCTTGAAGACATCCTCCAGTGCAGCGGTAAACAGTTTCGGAGAGATAACGTCTCCTTGTCTCACACCTCGCTGCAGAAGGATAGGTTTCGAGGTCTGGTCGTGGAGGCGGACTGACATAGTGGCGTTTTGGTATAGACACTTTAACACCTCGATGTACCGATAGTCGATCTGGCACCGTTGAAGAGACTGCAGTACAGCCCATGTCTCGATCGAATCGAAGGCTTTCTCGTGAGAGGCAGATTATACTCTTCGGTCTTCTGTCTCTTCGGTCTATTTATTATCCATCTCATAATTTTACTCATGATCTTATTGACATTACCTATTTGCTAAATTTTGCATGCTATAACTCAGGCAGAATGTACCTGGCTCACTATTGTACTATACCTACATTCTATGCGAATAAATGATTTGAATTTGAATTTGAATACATAGTTAACTACGTATTATTGAAGGTAGCTCAAAAACTACCCACGCAAAATTACCGGCTTGAATTGAATGTTGAAAATTATAATACCTACGGTTATAATGTCAATGTTCAACACATCGAAAACTTAAATATCGAACGATCATAAAACCGAAAATTAAAATAACGTAATATATGCTAACAGTAGTTGTATATCTGATTCTAATGATTTTATATCTATAAAGCCATATTTATTACAGTCGTGAATCAAATTTTAATCAACAAAGACAATCTGACACTGTCCTGCAAAAAAGCGAAAAAAAAAATTGAATTTCGCGGGTGTTTTTTTTATATCCCATACTCTAGGATGTGAATGAGACCATAATAATATCAAAGAATCAACTGGCGTATTTTTTTTTTTTTTTTTTTTTCGAATTGTCTAATTAATTTAATAATTAATTCGACAATTCACGATTGTTTATGTAAAAAACCATTATTATTTATGTGAAATATTACTTAGTTCAGACTATTTTTGTTCATAAAAAGAAAATATATCAACGTCGCATTTTCTTAGCTTTAAAAATATGAATAACTAGCGGCCCGTCCCGGCTTCGCACGGGTGGACATTTTGTTTTATATATTTTTATTTTTTTGTTGTTTTATGTATTTTCATGTATTTTTTTAATTTCTTTATTTATATTTTTATTTTAAGGCTTTATTTAATTTTAAGTTTTAACATTTTTTTTGCAATATTTTTACCTTAAAGCTTCACTGTACACAATGTTGGCAGTGGTATTTGTAGGTGGCAACAAAACATATTGATTGTCAGGAGATCCTACTCGAGAAAGAGCAACATACAATTGCCCATGAGAAAAGCACTCTTTCCTTAGGTCGATGCCAACCATCGAGAAAGTTTGTCCCTGGGATTTATTTATTGTAAGGGCAAACGATATCTTTACAGGAAACTTTAGGTAACCTTTTAAAAGGTATAGGCAAGTCCGTCGGTATCATCGGGATCCGCGGAATGTGAGCGAGCTGACTGGCTGCGGGGCCCGTGATGATAGTTGCTACGATAACATTGTATCTTAACTCCTTTATCAAGTCTTGTGCCATTACACATACTGGGAGGGCTTACATTTCTCAATAGCATAATGGGAGTACCTACTTTTAATTTTAGTTCGTGGGGTGGCAAGCCGGTAGGATTGAGGGAATTTAAAAATTCTTATGGGTAGTGCACTGTATCTTCGATGTTGCACACGGTGTCAACAGATTTGTAACATATAAATCACCGGGTACTTTTTCCATGATCATATTATTATTGTTGATCTCATTTACTGAATCGTTTCTTGGTGACAATATCGCCCTCGAACAGAGCCAATGGAAATAGACCCTAATAAATAACGGTTTGTTTAAATAGTCACTCACTATTTGTAACCGGTGCGTCGTCGGCGTGTATTTTTTGTTTATATTAACATTTTTAATTTTGTAATATCTTTTGAACGGAAAGTCCGATTTCAATAATACAAAAAGTAATCAACAGGTATTAAAACAGTCTTGAATACGAAATTTATTTGGAGAAGAATTAATACAAAGATATGGATAACATGGTCTGATTTTGGTCGGCATTTCTATCAACTGTTAAAATGTAAAGAAGTAGTTACAGTGACATAACTACAATAGTTGAACATATAATGGTCTCGCGGACTTTTTTGTAGATAATAATGAGTACTCTAATCATGTAGTACATATTTTTTAATTATCATCAATAGTTTTCTCAGCGCACGCCAAATAATTAAATTTTTTTGGCAAAATTTTGCTACTTTGGGTTACATTATTGCAATTTTCTTTCTCTATTTTTTTCTAGTACGACACGACAAAAGAATTTTTTAAATCGGTCCAGTAGTTTTTAATTTTATTCGTTACGTAATGTAATAGTAGATTGTTTGCCAAGGGAGCAACTATTTTTAAGGTGAGTGTTTCTTTGAATCCAAAGCAGAGCGAAGGATTCTAGAGTAGAATCCCGAGCATAGCGAGGGATTCAAAGTACATCACTCGAGTTTAAAATAGTGTTGCTCCCGAGGTGCACACTCTACTTTTTATCACCCTCTATGAGAAAACAAACGTGTGCGGTCTGACCCCTATCAACAGTGCCATGTTGGATTTACATTTTGACCTCACTATCGGCTTTACCACCCTCGAAAACTATGAAAACGATACCCATGATGAAAAATTTTAAAGATTTCGCATCCGCCATCTGGGATTTAAATTTTGACCTCACTATCGCCTTTACCACCCTCGAAAACTATGAAAACGATACCCATGACGAAACATTTTTAAATTTTCGCATCCGCCATCTTGGATTTACATTTTGACTTCACTATTGGCTTTACCACCCTCGAAAATTATGAAAACGATACCCATGACGAAACATTTTTAAATTTTCGCATCTGCCATCTTGGATTTACATTTTGACCACTATCGGCTTTACCACCCTCGAAAACTATGAAACGATACCCATGACGAAACATTTTTAAATTTTCGCATTCGTCATCTTGGGTTTACATTTTGACCACTATCGGCTTTAGCATCCTCGAAAACTATGAAAACGATACCCTTACCGAAATTTTTTTAAATATCGCATCCGCAATCTTGGATTTTAATTTTAATCAAATTCACACTTTCTCTCTCTTGCCAGCCTGTTACTTATTCACACAATGTTCGTAATCGATCTCTTTGGTGAATAGAATTTTTACTAACAATATCCATATTACAAATTCAAATCACTTTTAGTCCCTAGGGATTAAAAAGCTATTTTGGTCCCTGTTTACGAAGATTTAACTACGTCTTTTTGAATAGATGTGATAAAAAGAGATTTTAAATAACATGGCAACCGATACGAACTGATTGTAGTGAATGTTTTCTTACAGTTTTATTATGTTTGAAATCTGGCCTCAATATGAACCATGCAACACATTCAAAGTTCAAAAAGATCCGCCTCAATGCAGCAGGTAGCAGTATGATGAGTCCACCCTAAGCCGCTTAGGCATCGTAGGACTAGAAACTATATCAATACTTTCAATGCCGACCGGGTGGCGTCATCAATACCTACTTACGTCATTGAGTTGCACTGTGATTTCAGTATCAATGAGTAGCTACCGTTTGCCACATTCTGGCCGCGCCGCTTGTCGCAAGCCTGTGAGATACAGGCGATACTTATAGCTACCCAACTCATCGAGTATTGTCTCCTAATGAACTTCAGAGACTTAATTATCACACGTTTCATATTAGAGAATAAAGTGTAGACACGAGATACATATATTATACGTAGTGAACCTTGAACCAGCTGAACTAGTTTAAATTATGAAACGCGGTGACTGGAAGTTGCATAACAAGAAATGTGTGTTGGAGGAGAACACATAGTGGTCGTAGCAGGCAACAGGCACGCTTTACCTGGCTAGGCGCTCATGGCTGACAACACTTAGCATAATAAGTAAAGACAAAACCTTTTTATGCTTTTTAAGTTTGAAACCTTGAAATATTGCCTTTTGCGGCGCCATGTTACTACTATAATTAAATAAGGATACGTTTTATTTATCACAATACATTATCTCACTGAAAACATAAACTAATATTTATTTTTTATTTTAGGGAGTTTTTTAACCGCAATGCGTATGACAGTCCCATCATACCCGAAAAATTACACCAAAATACACACTGCTTTAGATAACATTTGGGCCATAAACCTGAACAGACTCTTCGCATCATCACCATTTGAGACAGAATTCTATGAAATATGCCCAAAATCAAGTTTCATAAGAAAAAGTTCTTATGGAGCTCCGGGATCTATTGTCAGTCACTAAAGGAGTTCTGTAGGGCTCCATGCTTGGCCCATTTTAATTTCTTGTGTATAATAATTAAATTCATTGGTTCATAAGGGGCTAGTTGTATTGTAATGGGCCCCTAAAACAAGCGCCCGTTACGCTCTCTCTAAAGTGAATTGCTGAGGTGTTAAATTTAAAAAATATTATGGTGTTCGGTTTTGTTTAAAAAACCTTTCGTTGCTCACTGAACCTGGCAGTCGCAGGATTTAAAGCATCGGTCGGTAGTGAGAGGTTCGTCAGTCAGCAGCACCTTCCGAAACTGGACTATGCACCCTTTGCTCTCTCACCTTCATGGGTCGTCGTATATTGTTATAATTTACCAATGATTATCGGTGGCTTGAATACATAGATACAATTTAGGAATTTGCTTCTCAGCTGGTGTTGTCGTTTAGCATTCTAAGTGAAAGAGCTGATGATGAATAATGCATATGAATGGGTCGGTGTTCGACGACTGCCGCATACACGTGCCGAGACGTGACGGAGTCAACGGACGACAGCTTGGAGGACTGCCCGCGGTGCCGCGGAGCCCGCAGTGCCACAGCACAGTGCCGACCGCGCCCACAGCTGCGAGGACACAACGCCAATAAAACGCATGCTACACGGTCGCCAACCGCGTCCCCCAGAGGTGACCTTGGTTGGCGACCGGCAAAGTTGTTCAACGTTTGGTCGTAAACCATCATCTACACGGTTGTAAACCACTAAGGTGACCTCTGTCGGGTCGCGGTTGGCAACCGTGTAGCAAGCGTTTGAACACACTCAGAAACACTGACCATTTTTTAATAGCTTTTTTGTTTTAGGCATATTTATATATTACTGCGTACTACTATTTATATCAATGGTTTTAGAAACTTGTATTCAATCTGTATAATAAATCACTAAGTTGCTGATTAAATCGCGTGTTCTTTTGTTAACTCATCGATCACTAATAAAGAACGTAACTGGGTAAAATATTAACGAATGATGTGAGATATTGTAGGTATTCGTCAATGTTTACGATCGTGGAACCGCAGCGCGTGCCACCGCGAGCGTTATCCAAGGTGACATTGACCGATAAAGCGGGGTCAGTCGGCTACCAGCTAGGTGGCTACCGCACCGCCTCGTGAACTATGTAGTTGTAATCAACCTTTACTTCATTCTAGAACATCTAATAAATATGTACCCACCATTTTGTACAACTGTACCAAGCTACACATAAGGTGACCACTTATAATAATATCATGCTAGTGATGTGCCATGCCATCCATTGTCGATAAAAATATTAAATAGTAAACAAAGTAGGTAAGTACGAGTATAATCATTTCAAAATAGCTCTTGATTATCAAATTATTCGGCCAACGTGATAATGGAGAAAGATTCTATAGAATCTTCAACTGTTGCCAAAATATTGCATCAAAAAATAAAACAGACAGACTAATAAAAAATCCGGAGTCACACGTGTTATATACATTAAATATCGAACCGATTACGTGTGACTCCGGGTTTTTAATGTGTCTTTGAAGTAAGTACTTGACTTACTTATACCTTTTTAGTTGACTTTTTTTGCCGTAGTTGGGTTTTAGTTTTTTTTTTTATTAGTTTGTCACTTTGGGGTTATAAATAATATTTTTATTTTTATTTTTGAAATGTACATACAGCATACATACATAAAGCCTTTTCATTTGATACCCAACATGGCATTTTTTTTTCATTCCTTTATGGCCTCTAGAGGGCGCAATATTCAATTTAATGTGACGTCTTAATAGCCATTAATCAGTGGACAATTAAAACACTCTCAACGATACGTCATTTGTCAAATTATATTGAGCAGTTTAGAATGTTATGTGTAAGTACTTAAACAGAAGAACATACATACATACATACATACATAAATTCATCTCATACTCATCAAAATCATAACACTCGTTTTTGCTTCACCGTTGTCGGGTAAAAAATAAAACACAAGAAAAGCGTCATTAAAACATGACAGGATTTAGTGGCTAGTTGTTTACACGGAATGTGGTTACATTGAAATGGCGCTCGAAGTCGTATAAATAACTACTATTATAATGAATATTTACGAAGTTACCGCGGATATTTGCGCAAGCGCCGGCCGAGCGCGCGGGCTGGGGGCGCTGGGGCCCCGCGATAACGGCCCGCTACACGCCACTGCTATGACCGTAGCCACGCGCGCCCTCGCAGCCTCAACAATATCACAAGCTAGGCCAAGGGCTTTATTTATTTGAAACAAACTACAAATGCAACACGAGTTAACACGACTTGTTATCATTTTTGTCACACTCACCGTCACACACGGAAAGCCCGGGCGCCATCGCCAGTTCAAAACGCGCGCGACTGCACCACCGCTGCACCGCCGCGCCGCCCGCGCCGCCTAGCACCTGAACTTTTTTGTACTCCACATATACTTCTGTTCTTAGCGTGTCGATGGCAATCTTAATAGACTTGGCCCAAAATTCGGCCACGTGTTTGGCGCCATCACTAGCGTCCATCAGTTCCTGTAACGTGCAGCTGACAGGACACGCAGGACACGACATTAAGTGTCCCATTGTTTGTGGAACAGCACCACATTTATACTCCAAGGCGAAGTCGTCTATGAATCTCCACCTGAATATTATTTTCCTTGCCTCGGCTAACCTGGGTCTGGAGTTTGTTTAAAGAATTCCAGGCTACCCAAGGCAACTCATGTCCAGGTGGGAGATCGTCAGCGGGTGGAATGAATGGTTTGCGTAAGGAAGCACTGTCTCGCCACAACTTCAGTCTCTCTTTTGGTCGTTCGCCAGCCAGTTCCACAATCACATCAATATTTTATTTCTTATGTCATTTCATGAACTACATTGGTCTCATTTAAATATCGTTAAAAATATGAACAAATAATGTTATAATTATAATTTATACGTATTATATTATCATTTATGTATTGTATAGCACAATAGTGACATGCCTTATCTAAGTACGTGATAGTCCATCCGCAGAATGGGCCGAGAGCATGTTGTTGAATGTTAATATCATAGGTAGGTACATAAGTGCGGCTATCTAGTCAATTTATCAGCTGCTCGTAATGATTAGCTCAAACGGTCGCCACTGGAGGGAAACATGACGACATTATTGCTTTATAGTCCTACAGACAGAAGCCTCACGCACACATGCATACAATGAATCTACTGTTACTCCTACCTACCTACTCCTTCTTTCGGAAAACAATCCCGAAAGACGCTTTGTCACTATTACAGAGAGTTGCGATTTGCATAATTAATATATAAATTGTAAACTTACAGAAAACTCGCCATTCGTTTTTAGGGTTCCATGTCCGGTATTGAAAGCCCTAGCTTTCAATACCGGTATTCCGGGATCCATAAATACCGGGATCCCTGATATTTTTTGACATTTTTCAATACCGGTATTGAAATGTCCAATACCGAGATACCGGTAGTGGTGATTTTATTTTATTATCAGTAGATATCACAGTGAAACAATTTCTTTTCATTACACATTATATTTCCAAACAATTTTTTATCTGGGTAAGTTATAAAAAGTACGTATTTTAATTATTTCGTGGTTTATTTAGACAGTTAGTTACAATTCATTAGTCCCAAATTCCCAATGTTGAATTTAGCATCGAAAAACAACTGGAGGCAGAAATAGAAGCTCAAACTCAAAGGGAAGTTAAGAGTAAGACCCAAACTTCTTCCAGCACTGATATAGAGTCTATTGTAAGAGTGGAAATGGGCATTTATGATAGTACTGGAGTAGAGCTTTCAATACCGGTATTCCGGGATCCCGTAATACCGTGATCATGGATTTTATTTTGGCCTTTTTCGATACTGGTATTGACGCCCCAATACCGTGACCACGGTATTACAAACATTAGATGTGAATGATGTGATCTTATTCTCACACTTGTTTTCACCAACGCAAGCATCCCGCTGTTATCTTTAGCTCACTCTCCAGCGCCCAGCCTGAGACAATGCTCGAAATCGAGCTGTAATTAATACGATATATTGACCATAATTTGTTCAATCAATCAATCATTTATTTCTTTGTAAACATGGATTTTGTACATAGGTGTTGTCATATAGTTAGTTATCCATGCTCTGACGTCACATGGGAATGCAAATCATAAAATCAATTAATATAAGTAATTTATAATAAACGTTAGAAATATCATTATAATCCCATTTTATAAATTTTACAGATTATTGTCAAATCATTTGAATCACAATAAATATAAAATGTCATAATATTACATCAAAATAAATGTCATTGTCTGCAATATTAACTATGTCAATAGATACAATACGGGCATGTTGATTTAAAATAAGAAAATAACACAAATAATGATACCTATGTTGATTTTTTCGTGAGACATGATGACATTTAGATAAGTATATATTTTTTTGATAATATATTGTACTTTACAAAATCTATGTGAAATGCCTTCCTGCAAAAAGACTATAATATTAAGTTTAAGTTTTGATTACGTTCCTAATTCCTAGTTCTACCAAAATAGTCAACCAATACCAAATTGGAGCTATGTATAAAAAGTATTTTTATTTTATTATTTTTAATAAATAAGAACAATTAGAACGGATTTGAAAATAAAAACATGTATTTTAATGGTTTTATTAATGTCCTAATTAAACTTACGTTCAATACCGGATTACCGGTATTATTACCGGGATCACGGTATTGACCCTCAAAGGGAAAAAACGAAACCCTTATTTGTCTCGTAAACTATGCAAAGATTTTGACGCAGTTTTTTAACATCATGTAGACAATTTGTTTCGGAAGGTTTATGTTTAGGTGTTACATACATCCTACATGCTATAACGTTCTCGAAAACGGCTCTAACGATCTCGATCACCTAGGTCTCATATCTAGGAAACTTAGTTTTTTCTATTTTTACCCGAGCAGAGGTCGGCCGACCAGCTATTGCGTAACACATTTTACGTACATGATTATGACTAATCTGTTTCGTTTTGATTTCATTTCTTCTCGCTAGATAGATTATAAACTAACGATGCTCATAATCATACGATGACAGTTATACAAGTCATAACTAATGACCCCTCTTAAAAATTTGCGAATTTTTAATGGGATTGGTAATGTTGTTACCTACCTACTAACAATGTGAATTTTAAATACCTAGCTTTAACCTTTTTATTTTCAATAATAATGTGGCGGCATCTACATCACCACGTGCGAAATACGCATCAAAGACCTGACGTCATACAAATCCTGCATCGCGCAATTAGAGTTTACCGCGCGAACGCCACTATCCGACATCAATGTTGGGCAATTGCCCGCCAGACACGTTAAGAGCGAGTCGGAGCCGCACATCGAGGGTTCCGTACCACCATATATAAATATTTTGGAGTAAAAATTGCAGTTTTAGGTCAGCCCCATCTCTTGACCGATAGTGGAACTAATGTTATAAATGTTGATAATTTGTGAAAAAGTGTGCTATTTAGAGACATCGTTTTATTTTTAGCTGTAATCTTTACATAAACATCTAAGTAAGTATAACATAAAATAATTTCAGATTTTTTTGTATGCAACCTTCGGAGATAAGGGGGAAGAACGGTAGTATATTTTATACATTTTTCATCAAAATCGAAAACTATGCGGCCTAAAAAAAAGAAATAAGTATGTTTGAGAATGTGCAAATAGCACTCTTTCATATGGATACCCCACATACCCTAGTAGCCCCACTTCGTCCTTGTTGCAAGAAAAATAAAAATATTTTATTTCTTGCCTATTTGCAAAATTGTTGGGCAAACGTCATCTAAAACTATTCCCAAGTTGATAGCATTAATAGTTTTTGAGATATCCAGCTGTGACAGACAGATGGACAGACAGACCGAGTCTCACCATAAGGGTTCCTTTTGACCATTTTGGTACGGAACCCTAAAAATCTCGAAGTATTTTTGTAAAACCGTGTGAAACTGGGGCGGGTCGCCTAGCTATATCATGTATTATTAGTCCTTCCTTAAACTGGGGCGGGTCGCCTAGCTATATCATGTATTAATGTATTATTAAACTGGGGCGGGTCGCCTAGCTATATCATGTATTAATGTATTATTAAACTGGGGCGGGTCGCCTAGCTATATCATGTATTATTAGTCCTTCATTAAACTGGGGCGGGTCGCCTAGCTATATCATGTATTAATGAAAACCCACATCAAACGTGTCCTCATCAGGAAAGCATATTATAAAATTAAAGACTACGTTGAAGACAAAGAAGTTTGGCAATAATTCCCTCTGCACATGTGGCTTCCCTGGTACCTCATTAACGGCAAAATATGTAAGATTCTATTAACTGCTCTCAAATTACCATGTTTATATTTTTGTTTTATTTACATTCTTCCTTGACATAATCATAATTTTATTTGACATTATATACCTACTATTTAATTTTCAACTCTTTATTAGTGACTTTTGTGGACATGTTAATTATTCAGATTTGTTACAGTTGTAATAGCAATCATGTCATTTCGTTTAAAATAGTTTTTATTTTTATTAATTTATTTATCTTTTATATAGATTCTTTTCTATTTTGTGAATGTGAGAACGCTGTAGGCTTAGTGGACTGTACACTTGTTGACCGTCTTCTATTTTGTTAAGTACATACTTGGTACTTGTTGAAAGACCTACACTGTCCTTGCATACCTAATAATACTGTATTTTTTATATTTTTTTTTGTTGTAAATATTGTAAAACCCAATTATTTTTAAAAGAGTAACCGTGGAGTTTCTTGCCGGCTCTTCTCCATAGGAAACGACCAATTGGAACCGTGCGTAGCTTCTGACGTTTCATAAGTGCCCATGTAGGTTTATGTGAAATAAAATATTTTGAATTTTTTGAATTTTGAATGTATTATTAAACTGGGGCGGGTCGCCTAGCTATATCATGTATTATTAGTCCTTCCTTAAACTGGGGCGGGTCGCCTAGCTATATCATGTATTATTAGTCCTTCCTTAAACTGGGGCGGGTCGCCTAGCTATATCATGTATTATTAGTCCTTCCTTAGAGTTCCTCGATGAAGACTATCATGCGTGGTACTTCTATAGAGCGGGTGTCGTGTAGCGAGCGGCTAGTCGTAAACGTGTCACGTTGCAGTTCTGAGAAGCGCCATGCTCACCAGTCGGTCGCATACCTGCGTCTCTTGCAATTAGAATGAACAGGAAATGAAGGTGAAACTATTGCACGCTGCGCATTCATTTGCTCTCTAGGTACAAGGTCACGACCGCACTACCACACGTTACATACTTAGATAGATTTTCTCTGAGCACTCGTAGTTCTGTCAGAGGATAATGATTTTCTATTGATTTCAAGTGTGTTAGAAGAACACACTTGTCTTATTCGGTAAGAGAACGTAAGAAACAACCTTCTATCTTCCTTAAGCGGTCATAATTTTTCATATTTAGCGTCAATAGTCATTCCAAGAAAAAGAAAATTATTCAAAAAACAAAAAACCCGACTGCAAAAACACATAACTGAAAAGAGAAAAACAAGCATTATCTAATATATAAAATTCTCGTGTCACGGTGTTTGTTGCCAAACTCCTCCGAAAGGGCTTGGCCGATTTTTATGAAATTTTTTGTGTACATTATGTAGGTATGAGAATAGGATGTAAACTATTTTTCGTACCCCTAAGTGATAAGGGTGGTCCACCCCAAGTTTTTTTTTTTCTTTTTTTAGACAATTTTTTTTATTGTAATTTTTTTATGATTTGGCATTAAAAAATACACACTACCCTAAATTTTCAACCTTCTACCACCAACCCCTATTTTTTAATAGCGATATTAGTACATTAATAATTTTCTACTCTTGGCGGTCGATAATTTTATTGATCAGTTACCACTCGATCAGTTATTCCCGTCAGGCGTCTACCAGTGTCACTTCTCATCCCGTAAATAGCACAGAGTAAGGATGAGAACGAAGCCGGTCTCCTGTCGTTCTCTCACAATAAGCTTTCTCTCTCTCACTCACTAAAGTTTAGGGCCTAAAATGAATCCCTATTTGAACACGCGTGAACGGCTGGACCGAATTCACTAATTCTTTTTTCGTTATTGTAAGGAGAAGGTTCGTAGGATAGGTAGGTGAAGGTAGGGTGTAAGGTAGGTAGGTAGGGCAGGGTAGGTAGATAGGAAGATAGGGGAAGGTAGGTAGGTAGGTAGGTCGGGCAGTGTAGGGTAGATTGGTAGGTAGGGTAGGTACGTAGGTTGGGCAGTGTAGGGTAGATAGGTAGGTAGGTAGGTCGGGCCGGGAAGGGTATGTAGATAGATAGGGCTGGGTAGGTAGATAGGAAGGAAGGTAGGTAGGGTAGATAGGTAGGTAGGTCCGGCAGTGTAGGGTAGGTAGGTAGGTCGGGCAGTGTAGGGTAAGTAGGTCGGGCAGTGTAGGGTAGGTAGGTAGGGCAGAGTAGGTAGGTGCGCCGTAGATAAGTACTTACTGCTACCCGTGCGAAGCCGGGGTGGGCAGCTAGTAATCTATAGAATTTTGGTATCGCAGGCGGGGACAAACAAAAGTTAGGTACTTACACCATATTTCCGGTTATTATTGTCCCCGCCTGCGATACCAAAATTCTATAGATTATAATGCTTGTTTTTCTCTTTTCAGTTATGTGTTTTTGCAGTCGGGTTTTTTGTTTTTGAATAATTTTCTTTATTTCAAGATTTTTAGTTTTATTAATACATATACAGTATATCTTAATTTGGAATTGACTCATTACCAGCTTTTATTTGATATCAATATTGTTGAAAATTATTAAAAAAAAAACCTTCCCCTCCCTTTTTTTTGTACTTGCAGATGCAATACATAAATATTATAATAGCCTATGTCACTTCTACGATTAAGACGAATCTAACGACACCTCCTATGTTAAAATCCATCAAGCCGTTTAGGCTACAGAGCGTGCCAAAGAAATAGACATACATACATACATACATACTCTCGAAAAACATTACCCTCCTTCTGGGGCAGTCGGGTAAAAACTGTCTAATTAACAGGGTCGAAGGGGTTCCCGAAACGATCAATGGCGATTGTTTAATTGCCATCAATTTCTATTGTAAATATTAATATAGTCAATCGCTTAAATTGAATTTGGTAGACGATCAATTTGCGCATCAATGTGATCAATCACGTAAAAAGTTGACAATATTACAATTGATCTTTTTGGGTCCCCCCTTAAATCTATTATAAAACGTTGGTACTTAGCCGCCTGGCATTTGCCGTTGAACATTGGATGTCCTTAGGGTATTTTTCTTTCGAAAGATTATTTACATTAAACTAATGGACAACTTTGAGCAGTGGAGGCCCAGTGGTAACGGCCCCGACTTACGAGTTGTGGGTTGTGGGTTCGAACCCAAGCAGGCGCTTTACTTTGTGTAATTATGTAATGCAATAAAGTATTGAGTATTGAGTAAATAATTTCATCACCACTGCTCTCAAAACGGTGAAGAAAAACATCGTGAAAAAACCGGCATGTCTTAAAACCAAAAATTCGAAGACGTGTGACATCCACCAACCCGCACTGGGCGCGCGTGGTGGATTACGGCCCACTCCCTCTCACAGAGAGGAGGCCTGTGTCCCAGCAGTGGGAATATTAATAGGCTGATGATGACGAATGGACATCTTTCGCCATTCATTAAATTGACAGTCAGTCAATTTACGTTTGCTTTTTGATTGAAATTAGGAAAGTGACAGCCGCGAAGAATACAATGTTGTGATTATCCCACGTGATAAGGTAAGTCATTAATAATTAGAAACAAGAAAATATATTATCTAAATAGAATTTAACCCTACGAACCCCCATGGTGACCGCATATCCAGCAGATCTCTTGCTATTAACATTAACCCTCTGATTTCTGTCGAGCGAGAGTCTCTCATCCCAGAGTGGACCCCGCAGAGGCCGCCCGCTCCGCAGTGCATGCGCTGTCACTCGCTCGCTGCTCGCTGTGAACCTTCGACAGTTGGACGCATTGTTCATTACACGTGTCTGTTTCAGTGTCACTGACGTCAGCTCATTAAACTATATTGCTGAATGCACTTATGTGGCGATCTGTGACATTAATGAGGGCGTAAACACATCGCAAGAACTTGCCGACTTTCATCGTTGGCAGGGTTTGCACCTGCTTGGAAATTAGAATATTATAATGCTTATAAACTAACATTTTTTTCTTGGCAACCCTGGATAGAGAGAGGTGGAATTAAAGTAGGGAGGCCTTTGCCCAGCATAATCAGCCCTGAACGTTCCCACCTTCCCACTGCTGGCACACAGGCCTCGTCTTTGTGAGATGGAGTAGGCCGTAATCCACCACTCGGGCCCGGTGTGAGTTTATAGATGTCTTCGAATTTTTGGGACTGGGACATGTCTATCTTTGCCTGGTAGTGGAACAATAAGAGCTAACAACATTTTAAAAAGTAACATTGGTGTAGCATTTGGCAGTTTGGGTTCATCTAACTATAACATTGGTGTAGCAGTTGGCAGTTTGGGTTCATCTAACTATAACATTGGTGTAGCAGTTGGCAGTTTGGGTCCATCTAACTATAACATTGGTGTAGCAGTTGGCAGTTTGGGTCCATCTAACTATAATATTGGTGTAGCAGTTGGCAGTTTGGGTCCATCTAACTATAACATTGGTGTAGCAGTTGGCAGTTTGGGTCCATCTAACTATAACATTGGTGTAGCAGTTGGCAGTTTGGGTCCATCTAACTATAACATTGGTGTAGCAGTTGGCAGTTTGGGTCCATCTAACTATAACATTGGTGTAGCAGTTGGCAGTTTGGGTCCATCTAACTATAACATTGGTGTAGCAGTTGGCAGTTTGGGTCCATCTAACTATAACATTGGTTTAGCAGTTGGCAGTTTGGGTCCATCTAACTATAACATTGGTGTAGCAGTTGGCAGTTTGGGTTGACAGTTTGGGTCCATCTATCTATAACTTCAAATACGTCTAGTACAGTGGATGGATTGCTGAATGCTGAAAATGTGAACAATAAGACGATTCATAGTCTACCCTACATAACAAAGGTTAATCGATCAACTCAGCTGTTTGCAGTCTACTCCTGGATGTGAGTTCTCAACAAACAAGTGCTTGTATCCTGCTGCTTATTGTTATGTTAATGTTCAGCCATTGCGTGATCCTGTTGGCACAATTTCGCAGCCTCAAAGATCTATTCTCAGCCGAGATCAACGGCACAGTAATCACACCGATGATGTAATGGAGACGCCTTGTAATATTACTATTCTGCAACATTGACCGTTTGCGCACACTACGAGTAAACCAGCTGCATTACTTGCATAATTACTGATGTCGCAATAATATGTTAATACCGGATCGAAGTACTTCAGTCGCTATGAATGGACGCAATATTGATAATTCTGGCTTATATATCGCTTCAATTAACTGTGCCTGTATTTACTAGAAGTACACATCGGTACGTATAGGACGCACGCATATAAGTAATCGTAACATTACCACAGGTGTACTCGTCAGCTTGAACCTATACGAACAGAATCATTCTGTTTGTCTACTGTATATTTACACTTGCTTGGTGCTACATTAAATATGCATTAAGTAAGTAATTTCGCAAACACTGCGTGACGTTAACTGCGCGGGATGCTTGGAAAAGGGAAACAACAGTTTGTATAAATAACAAGTTTTATTGCATTAGAAAGGAATGCCGCAAGTGAGTGCATACCTATTAGTTAGGCGTGTGATGTTCGTTACGACAAACAAACAAAGTACTCGAGCGAAGCCCCTCCCCCCTCCCCCCCACCACTCCGCCTCGCGTGACGCATGCTTCGTTTACAACAACAACAACTGCCGCGCTCGTGCGCTTCTGTGTGCGTGCCTTCTGTCTATTTGTGCATCTGTGTGCTATAATTAATTATGCTGTTTCAAAACATGTTTACTGCGCACTCTGCGCAGAGACTGACGACGCGCGACGTATGCGAATGTACGTCTGTGTGGCGTGTAATGTCACAGTAATGTGCTGGTCGAGCGCTCTGAGGCGCGCGGTGGGCTTCGCCGGCGCGGCGACGACAAGCTACTTTTAATGATTTTATACCGGAAATTACGTCTAAACGAGTGGTGTTAATGATTTGGAAAAAATATATGTTAAATTAGACCATTTTCTTAATAATTTAATCTACGTATATTTTAGATTATGTTTACATTATACAACGTGAAATTTGAATCACAGTTTTGCTAGAACAAACGTTGTTCAGACCATGGTCTACAACCATTCTATACCATTCAATAATAAAAAAAACGTCAATGGTATTTGAAAAAAAATACAAAAAAGACTCATTTATTTATTTGCATTTTGGCCCGCATTGGCCGGACATCCTTGTAGTCCACGTGGACTCCTCATAACTCTTTTAAATGCCATATTGCTACCGCGATGAGTCCTTTGATGTTACGGTTAATGTTTGAACACGTTTGAGCAACATTAGACTTATTTGAGAACACCTAGTTTAGTTTGTTTTAATAACATATTAGACGGTATATAATGGTAGTAGACCATGCTCTGAACAACGTTTGTTCTAGCAAAACTGTGATTCAAATTTCACGGTGTATAGTGAAATTAATTTGTAAAGTTGTGTCTAACGTGGATAAAAAACTAATAATTACTCAAAAGCTGTCAAACGTATTATTCTGAAACCTTCAACATTTTAAGGATAATTAAAATATTAATCTTTTAATCTAAGAGTTTTATTAAAATACCTTCTGTTTTTTATTACACGACTGCCCAAAAAGGAGTGTTTACACGACTGCCCAAAAAGGAGTGTAATGTGTTCAGGGTTCATGTATGTATGTGAGTTTCTTTGTTCCACCATAACTTCTAAATTTCTGAACAGATTTGGATGTATGAGGTATCGTTAGAATCCTTAAATCATCCCGAGTGATATAGGCTATATTTTATTTGAAAAATTAAATCTTTGTGGCGGCAGTATGGGTCCATTTCAAAATGTGAAAAAAAAAACCTCAATTATTATTTACAAAATAGGTATCCAATTGAAGGCTTTGAATCCTTGATGAGCACATTCCAAAATTATATAATTTATTGGCATAAATTTTACGTAGGGAGTACTGTATGCAAAACAAACATTTCATCTTTGGCTGCAAACGATTTAATCAGACTTCAGTAGCAATGCGAATATCTAAATGATTGAATGGTTTCGTAACTTCTATGATTGAGTTATTATTAGAAAAAAAAAACTTTAAATAAAACTTGTCACTAAAATGTATTTAATTATAAAATAAAATTAATAATTTAAAAAATTAAAAACACGACTGCCCTGGCAAAAAAAGAACTAAAAAGTAAAAAACAAGCTGTATTCGTTAATCTGTATACAAAGCGAAAAGTCACTCATTTACTCGCTGACTAAACAGATAAATAAAATTGTTATTGCAGTCGGGGACCTATTAGATTAAAAAGTGTTCCACAGAACGGTCCCTCGACTGCAATAACAATTTTATTTATCTGTCGTGTTTTTAATTTTTTAAATTATTAATTTTATTTTATACATTTTAGTGACAAGTTTTATTTAAAGTTTTTTTTTTATAATTGTATAATAGTTTTTAATTTTTTAATTGTATAATAAATTAATAATGCGTCAAATTGGTGACAGCGCTCCTTGGGGTCCATATTGGCTCACCTAAAGTTCTTTACCCGAAATTGTTCTTCCTAACGATTTGTAATCCGAATGATCACTCTTCCTAAAATTTTTCATCCTAAAGTTTTCATTCATACTATTTGTAGTGCTACCGGCGATGTTCATAACACTCATGTTTCCGAAAATTGTAATTAATAATATCATTAACGTAAATATATTTAAACTCCTACTGTTTTTTATCATAAAACGCTTTTATCCTACTGAGAGAACATAATCATGAACCAGATGCTTTGAAGGAAAAGGTTTGTTTTTAAACTATTTCTTGTTATTACAAAACAACTGTTTTTACATTTAGCCATTTTATTTTTGGTTATTGTTGTTACATATTTATTACTTTAACTATACCTGAGATAATTATGTCTAAAAACCAACTGTTTAGAATTATTAAAGGTCGTTTCACTGATTTTTGTCTTAAATGAATGAAATTCAGGTCAAAGTGTCGTCTTGGGGGCACTATGAAAAAAATACTTAGAAAAATCCACGACCAATTTCGAGGTAGCGCTCGCCGGCCGCTGCCGCGGCACCGCTCGCTTCGCTCGCTCGGCTCGCGCGTAGTTGGTCACAGTTCTAACCTAACCTAATCCTAATCTAAACAAAAAAGATATGACTTTGAATAATAGTGTAAAAGATGGTTATGTTGAGAAAATATAAGAAAACAAATAAAAGTATAATAGATGATTATTGCTACTGACATTATGAAGTTGAATGCTTCGGAATTATGAACATTAGAGACAGAGTAGTTAGGAATTGTGATTGTTAGGATGAAAAATGTTAGGAAGAACATTTTCGGACTTCCAATTATCGGAGTTGAAAATTTAGGTGAACTTTGGCGCACCCCGCTCCTTGATGCGCGAGTTCTATTACTGGCTGGATGTACGACGCGTTGCATGAGCTCAGTACAAAACACGCAAGCTAACCACTCAAGGTCACTACCATGTATCTGTCTCTTAATGTGCGTCTCTCAATCTCAATATCTTAATACATATTTCCACTGTAATTTAATGCGCAATTACATCAATCGTTCACGGGCTCTCATTGGTCGCTTATAATATTCGTAACATTTTCGTTTGATTTTTTAATACAGTTTTAGCAAACAATATACTTACAGTTTGTCAGTTTGTACGCACGGCTACACGTCAAGCTATACATTTCCAGTTTATGGTGATCTCGGAAAATTGATTTCCGGACAATGCGAGGTCAGCATAAACTGGAAATGTATAGCCGTGTGTACACTGTCGAGGGCGGCAATAAACACGACGCGACGCAAACACCAACATGAATCAGTCGAATTCTTGATTTTGAAGTAACTGAGTAGCTGTTGCCTGCGACTTCGTCTGTGTGTAAGTATTTTGTATTTGCTATACTTAAAGTTTATTTATTTATTTAAGTATTTTATATTTTGTATTTGCTTACTATAGCGGGTAAAAGAAAAATCTGTAACTGTACAACTTCCGTCGCCCCGCGCCGGTAGTGCTCACATGCATGCGTTTTCTGCTGCTGCAGTGACCAAGGTTTTCTCATAAGATAATTAAGAATGGTGGAAGATTCGTGGGTATGAAAACACAATCACCAATGCGCAACATTTATGACTGTAATTTGTGAAAGTAATTGTGTCGCCATCTAGCGGTGAATAGTTCACTCTTGGCGATACTCAATACTTCCGAATGTTTCCCGCGTATGACGGGAATACTTCAGAATATTTCTCTCCGGCAACGCTTCCTAATTCCTAACCTAATATTATAAATGCGAAAATGAGTTTGTTTGTTACGCTTTCACGCTAAAACGGCTGAACGGATTTGGATGAAATTTGGCACACGGGTAGACCATGACCTGGGTTAGGATTAAGAAATAATGATACTTGTTATTCTGGTAAACGCAGACAAAGTCGCGGGCAGAAGCTAGTTTTTAATAAAATATCCAGGATGTACCTAAAACAGCCTATTCTTCTCCCGGTCCGAAGCTATTACGTAACAAACAAACAGAGTATTTTTTGCTTTTTTATTAATAAGGATTATAATTTAAAATGGATTCTCAAAGCTGTGCTCACTACAGTCACTACTGCGCGGGATGTCCGCACGTGTGACTCGTGTGAGCTCGCCGCAGTTCAAGCTTCATGTTTCCGATTCACGTTTTGCCATAAACATTGTCGTATTTTATGGGAACATTGTTCATGTTAGATAAGGCAGCCCACAC
This sequence comes from Conistra vaccinii, assembly GCA_948150665.1. Taxonomy (NCBI): domain Eukaryota; kingdom Metazoa; phylum Arthropoda; class Insecta; order Lepidoptera; family Noctuidae; genus Conistra; species Conistra vaccinii. Next base: position 25,055,552 of record OX411322.1, on the reverse strand, counting down.
GCACACATACACGCTAGGTTTTATGAGATACTTAGCTGCGCAATAAAATCAAACACGTCATTTTTATCCGAGTTTCACAGTTTGGGATAACTCGGGGTAATTGCGTAGTATAACACACTTACAGTAGCATAATCCAATGGTTTTCATTTTGACAGTTCAACCACATTCATTACGTTGTTTATGGTGTTGGACAGACAAACTTTTCGAATATTACGATGGATTAGCAATAACCTTTAAAATCATTCTGTTTGTGGTTGAAAGTGTTAACGTAGTTAGCTGTTACCTACAGTTTGTAAGTACATGAAAATAACTGTATATACATCGCATTATATTTCCACCCTTATAGCTAGCTGGTTTTGTACACGACTTGCCAGCGCAGGCAGTCCGTGGAGGTACTACCGGAATAAATAGTATCCTATGTCCAAAAGTCCCAACTCACGGTCAGGACACGCGGACCAAGCCGCAGACAAAAGCTACTACAGTATTTTTGTCTCATAAAGCGACGCGCGCTTTACTTGTTGTAACCAACCAAACATGCTGTGAATGTGTGTGTGAAGACGAGGTGTCAGCACATAAGTTCACATAACACACACACACACTTCCGACTTCTTCCGTGTACGGACAGTACCGAAAGCACCTGCGCTTACACACTTTCCCAGCGTGTTTTTAAACATTGTTAGCATAAGTAAAGCGCGCGTCGCTTCGTGATATAAAAATACGAGTACTACGGGTTAAGGGTTCTACAATAGGTACTTAGGTACTCAGTTTTGATGGAAAAACAGCCTGCCACGTAACCCTCAAGTCGGTAACGCGTGAAAAATAAACCCAAGTCTCCCGCTTTGTTAAACTCAAATATTCTTTTCCGATAAGTGGTACAGCACTACTTAAACAGGGTGTAGTCGAATTCATGAGCATCCTCTTAACGGGTCATTGTACCCATCATTATGAACAACATTCATTATGGGACCAACCCTGCAATCGCGGAAAAAATATCTGCTGTTCCCTAACGTAATTATGGGAGCATTATTTAACTTATATTTAAATAATGCTCCCATAATTACGTTACTTGAGCCCAGTGCGTTGCTCAATACCTGCAGCGACAGTCGCGTTCCCTAGTTCCATAAAGTGAAGGTGGACAGATACTTTGGACACTCCAGCAAGTAAGGCATTTTTCGGTGAGGAGCACCGTTTCCACACTGGCTGGCCAAAGGATCTGTGTAGGTATAATGCGCCAAATCTAATTATTTGTTAGCGGACTATTCGGGCACGCAGTTGATTGAGTTTCATTTAGATATGTCGAACTCGGTGAGCCGAAGCGAGTCAATGCAGGTGCGAGTGCGTGCTGTTGTCACTCGGTCAGAAGCGCGAAGCGAGCCCGCCACCGCGACTGTCGGCGTGCGAGGCGAGTGCGTCGGCGCGCTGCTGCACCAGGTTCACGGCGGCGTAGGGCAGCGACGCGTTGAGCGGCGCATCTGGGTCGGCCAGGCGCGCGGCAGGCGCGGGCAGCGCGGCGGGCGCGGGCGGCGCGCGCGCGGCCTCCAGCGCCAGGCGGCCGGCGCGCCGCACGCCCACGCGCGCGCGCTCCACGGCGCCCGGCGCGCCGTCCGTCACCAGCGCCGCCGCCGCCTGCGCCAGCGCGCTCGTGGACTCCGCTCCTAGGACGTAGCGCGTTCCTGACGACAGAAGGAAATACGAATGATTCGTTTAGACACACGTAAGCTATCAGCACAGTATAATACGATCGTTTTGTCTTGACATTTTGAGTCACGTCAGCCTGTGTTCAAAGTAGATTTTGGGCACTGACCGCAGACGGTGTCGTCGAGTAGGATGGCGGGCGCCAAGTCGAGGGGCGCAGCAGTCTCGTCGCGCGCCCAGCCCGCCGCCGTCACCGGCCCGGACCCGAACGGCGCCGACATACCTCTGAAACACCACGCACACACTTACATAGAATGATCACCCCTCGCCTCGCCCCTATACTCCATAGGTTTAGGTAGTTAAATAAAGGTAAACCAACCGCGCTGTTTAGTGATCAATGCCAGTAACCTGGCACTTCAGTTGTCATGCTACGTCACCGTTGTAGTCTTCAATTTAGCAACGTTATAATTTGTTGACGTTTCAACGAGCTCTTTACAATAGACATAATAAAATTACAAAATATTATAATAATATTAAATATCTAACAAAAAAATTGTACTCAAGCAGTTACATCTACAAAGAGTAGTTTATGAATATATGGTAAAGTTTAATTAACTAACATTAATAAAAGAGGAAACTATTGTAAAAATCTAAAATAAATTTAATTTGGTCTATCTATCGTATTTTTAAACAAGTAAGTGTCATCTATAAAAACCCTTTTTATGATGACGTGTTTACCTTTATTTATGTAATTAACTAAATCTATGGAGTATATTAGAATAGGTACCTCTTTGCACGTAAAGAGATTCGGTCGTCGGACTTTGAAGAGCCTCAGTTGTGCTTCTGCAAAGTTTTTTACTATACGATTAGTGAAATGTGCGCACCATATGTTACAAGTTTGAGATACAAGCCGTGCATCGAAATTGGAGCTTTTTTTTTTTCTTTTGCTGTGGTTGTGACTGCATGGGCCATGGACCCAGTGACCCGCTAGCTAATCTGGTGAGATCTTTCTATATCATTCAGGGATCTGCTGAAGAGGTTTGCCTAAAGTCATGAGTGGATCCCATTATAACTACCTACATACATCTTATATTATATTTACAATTTGTTCGACAAATTGAAACTACCTATATATAATACATGTCACTGTGATTATTTTGTATAGTGCAGTGTTTCGAAATGTTTAGTGGTACGAGGAAGTGTGTAAAGTTCACTCATTCACCATAGAAAAGGGAGGATCCTCCAACCAGACGGGTGTTATGTCTGGAGGGCAACTGCCCGTAAGTTGATTTTGGATAGTCTTATCTATGTCGTTCGCGCGGTAAACTCTAACTGCGTGATGCAGGTATTGCGTGACGTCATGTCATTGCTGCGTAGTTCGTATGTGGCGGTGTAACCGCTACAATGGTTTGTTTTTTTTCGAGACCGCATTTTTTTTTGACAATTGGTGTGAGTCAAGGATCGCAGGTACTTTTTCACCAACAAAGAATTCCTTTTAGATATTATTACTCTTGACTCTGTCATTGGATGCTACATTGGATCACGACCGGTAATTATTTTAGTACTTATTATTATTGATGATTTGAGATACATCGCTTTTCCCCCGGAGCTGGGTTTTTTTTAAGCATCCTCCTTTTAAGAAAATGACCGATGTTCATAGTTTAAATACCAGGAATAAACACAACCTTGCACTCAGCTGTTCCATACATTTTGACGAATTTTGCGAACATAAATGTAGGGCACAGCTGATTTTTTTTTCCGCGATTTCAGGTTTGGCCCCATAATAAAAGTTGTTCATAATGATGAGTAAAGTCACATGTTTAAGTATCGGTCACTAATTACCAGTCACCCAATATACACATTGACATTGATTAAATTATATATATACTAAATGACATGATTACTTTGAAAAGTATTATATTATTTTAATTATTGTGAATGTGAGAACTATGTGGATATTTTAATTTTTTCCGTTAATTTAGTTTTAATGATGGTCTGGCAGTTTGAGTAGTTTTAGCCTACCGAAATGTCCTTTCTTTGGTACTGTTCGTCGAGTTGAGCTCCTTAAGTTCTGAGTTGAGCTCCACGATTACTGACAAATGCTTGCACTAACTGGATAGGTCCACTCCAATCTGTGTGGTTCTTTCCCATTTCAGACACGAATCTACATGGTCGTCATATGGCCTGACCAAGATTAGGTATGTCTGGACTTTAAATGAGACTGAGTTTGTTTCGGCCTTTCTTCTCAGAGTAGTCAGATAGGAAACGTCGAACTCATTATAACAATTTTTTTTTTATAAGTATTTCTTTTAAATGTGATTCCAACATCCTACTTACAGAATAAACAATTTCAAACCTGCCGAGGGTGTTATATAGCCTACAAGCAGGAAGTAGTGAAGTAAAGTGGACACACTCACGTGACGAGCGCGACGTACGTGTCGTACCGGTCGACGGCCGCCAGCCCGGTGGCCACGCCGCCCAGCGCCAGCGCGCCGGCGCGCGCCTCGCCCTGCAGCGCCTCCAGCACCCTGCGGAGTTCGTGGAGCGAGCGGTGAGCGTGCGCGTGCAGCGGGTGTAGGGAGTTAGGGACGTACGACACAGCCCAGGTACTCACGGGCAATTTTTTTATGGCGCACTGGATTTTCAACGCACTGCTTAGTGCCGAGAGTTGAAAATCCAACAGTGTATTTTTTTTGACGCGCTGGGATGCACTCTGTTGTATTTTTGATGCTTGGCTTAACGCCGAGAGTTGAAAATCCAGAGTGTGATAAAAAATTGCTCATGCACGCCTGACCTTACCTGCGTTGCGCGTCGTCGGGCGAGTCAGGCGGCGGAGCAAGCGCGGCCGCCAGCGCGCGAGCGGCGGGCGCGCCGGCGCCGGCTGTCAGGACGCGCCAGGCGCCGGCGACCTGCACGCGCGCGTCCGAGCCTTGCACCAACTCTGCGCCCTTCCACGATGCCGACAGCTCTGCAACATGCAATTGTATTATTTTATTAGTAGACGTTATTTAGGAATTCGAATGAAATATTAGTATTGTACCATTTTGGTAAAAGGTCAAAGGATAATTGTTAACAAGAGAGAGCCTTATGTACATACTGAATAGTTCATTAGCATCAACTTAGTGGAGATATTCTATCATAATTCAATAAATGATGCTAAATAAATAATGACAAGCACAACGCACCGGCGCTGGTGTGGTTGAGCAGGCTGGCGAGGTAGCCGGCCAGCGCGGGCGCCGTAGCCAGCGTGCCGGCCGCGTACGTGCCGGCGCCGGCCGCCGCCGCCGCCGCCGACAGCCCGTCCGACACCACGTACCCGTCTCTGCAGCACAAAGGTACTCCAATCAGATATTGTTTTATTTAATCAAGGTGTGCTACCCTATATCCCAAAATATCTAAGATGTAAAGTATTCAACTTTCTAGAATGGACATGGGTGTGCCACAGGGCTCGATATTGGGTCCATTCCTCTTTTTAGTGTACGTTAACGATCTACTCCATTTATTAAAAAAACAACCACTAATTGTGTTATTTGCTGACGATACTTCTTTAATTTTTACGGTAGATAGACGTGCTACAAACTTTGATGACGTAAATAACGCCCTACTGCAGGTACAAAATTGGTTCACTGCATTGATATATTAAAAGGAGGAAGATATGTTACGCGCTAACATTGAAATCAGACAATCTGGTCTACATGCACCAAAACTCATCTCACACATCTGTGATCAGTGTAATCACAGTTGCAAACCTACAGTTACCGATAGACAAGAACAGAGATAACAGACGGCGGCCGGCGCTGTCGTGCGAGCGAATTCGCATAAGTCTCGTAACTCGCGCATCACATACTGTGTGTCACGCATTATGCGTATCGTGTCTCTCACGCATGTTTCAATATCTATCTCGCTCTCACAAACATGGCGAAGCAAACATGACATGAAATATTATTATAACTTTCAACAAATTAGCATTTTTGGCTGTACTTACGAGTGGTAAGTAATCCCGCGTGTCTTATTGTTCTTTCTTGTATTATTAAAACACTGTTAAGCTGCACAAGAAGTCATTTTGATGCGTATTTATCACGAAAAAAACTATAATTATGGAGCTGTTTGATCAACAATCTGCCGTGCGCGACTGAGTGCCGTGCCGGTGCCGACTACGGGGAATCACGTAGTATGATAGATAGGACCACGCGCTGTTACTAAGTCCCATATCTACCGCTTTTAATACATTAATGGTTCACTGCTAATAATTTAGTACTGAATGGAAAAAAACTAAGTGCATAAAATTTTCTTTACCAAATGTCAAAAGTAGTGATTGTGAGATAGTAGGCATTGAATCAAGAGAAACTAGAATTCGTCGATAAAACTGTTTTCCCGGGTATCACGCTCGACTCAAGGCTACAATGGGGTCCTCATTTAACATCTCTTGCAGGACGGCTAAGTTCAGCAGCATTATACTGTCAGAAAAATCCGTCAATTTACTGATGTAGATACCGCAAGGCTGGTCTATTTTAGCTACTTTCATAGTATCATGTCTTAAGGTATTTATTTTACTGTGGAAACGGGCTGCAGACATCGAGTCTATTTTTATTCTTCAGAAAAGAGCTATAAGAGCCATATATTATCTCAGTAGGCGTGACTCTCTAAGGAAACTGTTTAAGATATTAACATCATGACGCTGACGGTACCTTGTCAATTGGAATATCTACATTTAGTTGCATAGCACAGGTGTGAGTACTATGTACTAAAAGCTACCATTTACCAGGTAATATGTCTTTCATTGAATATGCCCTGACGGCTGTATGTCATGCTCACTCAGCAGGTGTCTCGCTGGTGGTGGCGCGTCGGTTGGATCATTTTTAGCTCTCTTCAAAATGGTTGAGCTGAATGGTGCTAATCCATGCGTCATGTTCGTGAACGGGCGCCGTCAGTTGGGTGGGACTGGTCATCTCTTAGCTGCCATGACTAATTTAAATTGAGTAAAATTTTTGAGTTGTTCTTTATTATTTTATCTTTTTATTACGGATGCTTTTAACGTGCACGTAACGTCTTTTTACCCGACTGCCCCAGAAGGAGGGTAATGTTTTTCGAGAGTATGTATGTATGTATTTAAGTATGTATGTATGTATGTCTATTTCTTTGGCACGCTTTGTAGCCTAAACGGCTTGATGGATTTTGAGAAGTGACATAGGCTATATAATATTTATATATTGCATCTACAAATACAAAAAAAGGGAGGGAAAGGTTTTTTTAAAAATAAATTACAACAATATTGGTATCAAATAAAAGCTGCAAATGAGTCAATTCCAAATTAAGATAAAAATTAATAAAACTAAAAAACTTGAAATAAAGAAAATTATTCAAAAAACAAAAAACCCGACTGCAAAACCCGACTGCACTCTCGAAAAACATTACCCTCCTTCTGGGGCAGTTGGGTAAAAAACAAGCATTATAATCTATAGAATTTTGGTATCGCAGGTGGGGACAATAATAATAATTGGACGTAGTTATGCAAAATGGATCCAACCCACAAAACCCGTTTTTTGAGTTACCGTCATAAATGGCATCTACACATCAACTTTAGTATTATGCAAAAAATATCCAAGCCGCAAAGTTCCTTTTTTCTAATGAAAAACACAAACGTTAATGATACCAACAGAATATTAAGCATTTTCGCAGAGTTAAAATAGAACCATGTGTCATGGGAACATAGATAATGGGTTTTAAAAGATCCAAACTACTTTGGATCTCTTTTACAAATCGATTTTTTAATATAAAACAGGAACCATGCCATTTGAATCTATTTTGCAAATTAGTATTGTGGTAAGAATTATAAAATGCAAAAAAGAAAATGTTGATTGATGTTGACGTGATTATTTTGATATAATTATCTATGTTTTTTAATTACTTTTAATTAAATGCCCTTACTATTCTTGTATGCGCTTTATTGCCTCAACTTAATACTAAAAGATCCATCCCACATTTTTAATATTGTAAAAAAGAACCAAAGAGATTTTTACTGAAAAAAAGTATATTTATGCACATGAAACTTATTAAAACTATACTATACAGGAAGTAAATAAAAAGACCCAATATTTAAGAGGATTTGGAAAACAAACTCTTGTCTTGTTATTTTAATATATCAATTTTACTAAAACTCCCATTTTCTCAAAAGTAAGTTTTTGTGGCTGGATCCATTTTGCATAACTACGTCCAATTATAACAATAATAACCGGGAATATGGTGTAACTTTTGTTTGTCCCCCGCCTGCGATACCAAATTTCTATAGATTATACTTAATGTTTGTTTTTCTCTTTTCAGTTATGTGTTTTTGCAGTCGGGTTTTTTGTTTTTACACGACTGCCCAAAAAGGAGTGTAATGTATGTATGTGAGTTTCTTTGTTCCACCATAACTTCTAAATTTCTGAACAGATTTGGATGTATGAGGTATCGTTAGAATCCTTAAATCATCCTGAGTGACATAAGCTATATTTTATTTGAAAAATTAAATCTTTGTGGCGGCAGTATGGGTCCATTTAAAATGTGAAAAAAAAAAACCTCAATTATTATTTACAAAATAGGTATCCAATTGAAGGCTTTGAATCCTTGATGAGCACATTCCAAAATTATATAATTTATTGGCATAAATTTTACGTAGGGAGTACTGTATGCAAAACAAACATTTCATCTTTGGCTGCAAACGATTTAATCAGACTTTAGTAGCAATGCGAATATCTAAATGATTGAATGGTTTTGTAACTTCTATGATTGAGTTATTATTAGAAAAAAAAAACTTTAAATAAAACTTGTCACTAAAATGTATAAAATAAAATTAATAATTTAAAAAATTAAAAACACGACTGCCCTGGCAAAAAAAGAACTAAAAAGTAAAAAACAAGCTGGATTCGTTAATCTGTAAACAAAGCGAAAAGTCACTCATTTACTCGCTGACTAAACAGATAAATAAAATTGTTATTGCAGTCGGGGGACCGTTCTGTGGAACACTTTTTAATCTAATAGGTCCCCGACTGTAATAACAATTTTATTTATCTGTTTAGTCAGCGAGTAAATGAGTGACTTTTCGCTTTGTATACAGATTAACTAATACAGCTTGTTTTTTACTTCTAAGCTATTGCATAGCTTCTATCGCGGGCCTTGAGCGTGGAGACCTAATCCAGAAATTTCGTAACGAAAATACTACCTAAGAAAGAGTGTTTTGTATTGAAAATTATGTTTAACTGCTTGACAACAAAGTTCAAATTTACTTAAACGAATGATACGAGAGTGTTGTATTGAAAATTATGTTTAACTGTTTGACAACAAAGTTCAAATTTACTTAGACGAATGATACGAGAGTGTTGTATTGAAAATTATGTTTAACTGTTTGACAATAAAGTTCAAATTTACTTAGACGAATGATCCTTGACTATTAATAGTTAAATTAAAACCTTTTTATTAGTTTGATGTTCCCATTACGTTGTGTCAAGTTTTAAAAACTATAAAAATGTGAATAACAGTTCCTGTTAATGTCATCATTGCTATTTCTTGTATTCGGGTTAATATTTTACAATTGCGTAAGTTGATAAAAAATGCTATGCAATAGCTTCGCCGCGGCAGTCCCCGAGTGCCACACGTTTTTTTTAGTTCTTGTTTTGCCAGGGCAGTCGTGTTTTTAATTTTTTAAATTATTAATTTTCTGAATAATTTTCTTTATTACTTTGTTCTCACATGTATAATTTCAACATGAATGATGTAACATGTAACCAATATTTTGTATTATTTTTTTATTTAAAAGAGTGTCCGTGGAGTTTCTTGCCCGTTCTTAGGTATTAGGTATAGGATAGGTACCTATTAGTCTATTATGGTTTTTAGTTGCCCATTTACGTCTTTTACGTCAATGGTCAACTAGCTTCATATTTCTGACTGACTGACTCCTTGACAATTCAAAAGTGCCTGTAGGTATATGGTTTAATTGAAATAAATGTTTTGAGTTTTTTTTTTACCTTTTTAATTGAACAACGTGGACCTGTCGGTTCCAAGGCGTCTGATTGCGTTTCTTCCACCAGGTGGTTCGTGGGCTCGTGGTATGATAAGTACTCACTTAGCCAGCTGTATGGCAGGCGTAACGAGCTGCTGCCACGGCAGCGTGCCGAGCTGTGTGTGCAGCGCGGCGAGCGCGGCCACGAGGCGCGGCGGCCGATCTGACTCAGTCGCGACCCCCGCGGCCCCCACGCCCCCCCACTCGTACAGCGCGGGGGACTGCGTTCGTGCGTTGCGGTACTCCCAGTACAACAGCGCTCCACTCCTGCAACGAGAATGAGGGTTTAAAAAAAACACGGGAGCGTAATCGTATCTAGATAATTTCAGAGAGATTGATGGATACCAATTTTATTTTTCTTTAAAAAAACAATAATAACAATCCTTGTTCTTGAATTTTTTTATTAAATAATAAGCGTAAGGTCGCGTTCTAACCAAAAGCGGACGTCGTGCTCTTTTTATATGAATCTAGATGACGCCTTAATTAAGGTAAGAGGATGACAGAATAAAGAAACAAGCAAACATACGCGTCCAGCGAAGTGCGATGCGGCGCGAGCACGGCGAGGCAGAGCGCGGCGGCGACGGCGGCATCCAGCGCGTGCCCACCCGCCTTCAGCGCGTCCGTGCCCGCACGCGAGCACGCCGCCGCCGACGACGACACGCTGCCGTGCGGCACCAGCTGCACACTCACGCAGTCACACAGTGCACGGATACAGAGTCAAAGTTATTCAATTGCCAGAAACACGCTACATATGGCATTGCATAAAAGGGAGGAGCCCTATACTCAATAGTGTAGTGGGTGGAACCAGCAAGGCTGCCATAGAATAATTCTGATGATGATGATGACGCTACCTAATGTTCATATATTTAAGAATAGGTCTACAAGTTTCACCTTTAACTGGTATCCTACTTAAAATTATAATTGTGAAAGTTTGTATGTTTTAAATGTGTTTGGATGTTTGTTACTCAATCACGCAAAAACGGCCGAACGGATCTCAGACCAATAAAAAAGTATAGACGGAACATTGCGCTCAAAAAAGTGAGGCACGCAATATGAAGACGATTCGGCCATATGAAGACGGCTGCTCGGTAGTCTGCCGCGAGTGAGTGAGAGCGCGTGACGTACTTTTGGTTAAATAATAATTGCGAATTATGCCATCCTGTGTCTATAAACTGCTGCGAAAACAACTCATGCTTTCAAAAAAAGTCTTCTGGGATTACTTTTCATAATTAAATAACCAATTTTATGCACATTTTAAACATAATCGCAAAATATTTGACTTAATATGTCGGAACACGAAATCATGACGGCATTGTGTCAGTGTTGCAAGTTAAGAACATTATCATTTCCCCAAAAGTAAGGGAAGTTGTGATTGTTGTACGCACACGTTGCAAGTACAACCAAGTGCGTTTTTATTAATGTTATTATTGCATATTTAGTTTTCGAGTACATTAGGCATGTTGTATGATACGTAAGTAATTATAAAAAATATATTCAAATAATAGTTATGTTTGATATAATATTTTTTAGGTTCCCAGCTGATATAACGTGGAAAGAAAAACAGATTAAAGCTGTACGGGACAATAGAAATGATGTTGACTGGCTCCCTTCAAAATTTAGCGTTGTTTGTTCATTACATTTTGAAGAAATTGTATACAACACAATGTGGTGGTTGCAAAAAACATAAGAAAATTTGTATTACGCGGGGTACCCTGACGCTTTCACTTTAATACTTGTGGCACGAATACTTATTTATCGAAATAAATGATAAAGACCGTAAACATTAATTTTCGAAAACTACCTTTCAAAGGGGCCTCCCCCTTTGAAAGGAATTTTTGAAAATGTGTGTAATTTTTTTTAGAGGTTAGTCGAAATTCACGCGGCCGAAGTCGCGGGCAAATTGCTAGTTTTAACGTAAGTTTTGTGTGTTTTGTTAAATTAGTAATTTTATTATTCTATGACAATAAATTACTTACTCTTATTAAAATATAAATTACGTTTCATTTTATTCAACCAAGACAAATAAAACACAATACTACCTAATAACAAAACTTTTCACCAAAGTATCTCTCACACTGGGGAGTCTCAGCACAATGCTTGCAACATTTTTCTCTAGCACACATGCGCAAATCTACGATATCTTACACCGAGTTACGCGCACATAGCCGAAACTAGTCCTCACTTTTTTCGTCGCGAATGTTTACGACGGCTCCGTCTATACTTTTTTATTGGTCTGAGGAACGGATGTGGATTTAAATTAAAGCACACAGTTACTTTATAATCTAGATAACGACGTCGCGTGATGGCTGGCAAAAGACACCTAACGACAAAAACAACACGCGAGTGTGTAAGTAGTACATCATATTCACCTCGAAGTCCCCGTAGTAGATCTGCGTGAGCAGCGCCAGCGTGATGGCAGCGGTGAGCGCAGCGAAGGCGGCCGGGATGAGGCGCGGCCCTCCCCCGCAGCAGCGCGCCCCTGCGCCCCCGCCCGCGCCCCCACCGCGTGCCTTCAGCGGCAGGTCCTCGCGCAGCTCCACACCTCCTGAAACAACACATTACGCACTGAGATAATTCCACAGCCACACCCTGCCCGGTATTCATTGACCATCGCAGCGCATTACCTAGTGCTATTAGATACCGATCAGAGTGACAACTTTTGTTAAGGCCTCCCACAGACAGGCGCGACACGACGGTGTGACGCGATTCTGATAGAACAATTATTTCCATGAAGTTTTCATAGAAATGGTTATACTAAAGTCAGGTCACGTTGTCGCCTCACTGCGGAAGCCTTTATACGGACACAGACTACAGTATATATACAGGGTGGACCAAAAATACACGTCATAAAAAAAAAAAATATTCGTCATGTCCCTGATATCCGAAAATACCCCATGTATGCTCCGCGATTTTTTGTAGTTTTCGAGTTATAATTTTTTTTGTATTTTTTCTTGAGTACCTATTCTGCCGTTGGAGTTTCAAAAATTATTTATAGTATTTTCAGATATTCCTGGACATGAGGAATCTATTTTTTTTTTTATGACATGTATTTTTGGTCCACCCTGTATGTATATACAGAAAGAGACTCCAACGAAAGATCGTGTGTTGGATGGAACAAGCATGTGCACGAGGCTTACAGGGAGGCTCGGATAAGGCATCAGGTTTGGGTAGAACTTGGCAGACCTCAGTTCGGTCGAGTATGGGATGAGATGCGCGTGAGCCAGAGTTTTTAGAGGCAGGCTTATATGGTGCCAGAAAAATCAAGACCAAATTAAAATGGATATTTTGGCTTTGCAAAGGTCATCGAAAAACTTTGCTCAGTTTTGGAAGTCAACCAATAAGCTTAACCTGAAGCCGGGCCTTCCTGTGAGTGTCGGGGGCCTTGACAATGCGGAGGATGTAGTCAATATTATGTTCAAGGATATTTTTGTAGTGTCTTCACCACTGGGGCCATCAAACGAGAGTGTCAATGCTGAGGCTTGTCAGGGTAAGTCTCTTTCTTGTTTTTCTTCCAAGCAGGTAACTAAGGTTATTTTAAAAATCACCTGGTTTAAAGGTCACCTGGACATGACAGTCTCAGTATTGAGCACCTGAAATATGTAGGCATGTATTTGCTTAGGTTACTGGCTCTGCTTTTCACGCTCTGTATCAGTCACTCGTACTTGCCAACAAACATGATGAAAACAGTGGTGGTCCCCATTGTAAAGAACAGAACTGGTGATATCTCTGATCCGTCCAACTACAGACCTATATCGCTTGCCACTGTAATAGCGAAAGTATTAGTCAGTTTGCTTGATAAAGAATTAGGTAATGTTTTACAGTTACATGACGCAGTTTGGGTTTAGGCCCAAGGTTTCCACTGAAAGCGCAACTCTTGGTCTCAAGCAGACTGTCCGATATTACACAGATAGAATTACCCCCATTTATGCCTGCTTCCTTGACCTTTCCAAGGCTTTTGACCTTGTGGCTTATAATGTCCTGTGGGGGAAGCTGAGGGAAGCGGGAATATCAATCGAACTCCTGAACATCTTTAAATATTGGTACACAAATCAGCTTAATTGTGTTCGATGGGCTGGGTCTCTGTCCGAAACGTACAGGTTGGAGTGCGGGGTGAGACAGGGTGGCTTGCCCTCGCCGAAGCTCTTCAACCTGTACATAAACGGGCTTTGCAGTATGCGTGTCGGATGCTGGATAGACAACATTTGTGGCAGACGACATGGTGCTGCTGGGCCCGACGGTCGGCTCGATCAGGGAGCTGTTACGTGTGTGTGAGCGATATGTCACGAATAGGGCATGCAATTATCCGCCCATTTTACTATTCGGATATTTCGGATACTGCCAGACAACTATTCGAATATATCCGGATAATATGGATATTTTGGATACCACTGTAAAAGAGGTAAATCAAACTTATATTAGTTTACAATCGACATTTTTATTACAAAAACTCTCCAACAATCGTATACTAAAGTATTTCAGTTTGTACTAAAAGCAAAATCTGACCGATCTGTCATTGACAGATACGAGAAAAGCTATCATCCACGGGTTAACTACCAATGGTATAATAGATCGTGAGCTGGTCAAATGCTATCTTTGTTAAGATGGCTAGAACAATTGAAAGCACATTAGATGAACATTGGAAGTCTTACAAAGTAGTGCTTGATAATAAATGAGACAAAGTCACACCACTGACATTGCTTTATGCCAAAGTATCTGATGTATAAGTTGAATCAGCACAAACTAGTAGCCGCGAATGACATGTACTTTCATCGATTCCCTGAATATGAACTATGTTCTGTGCGTTTCGGGTCTTTCAGTTCTCGTTATCGCGATTGTGCAGTCCTATTTTCCGTTGGACATATATGTGAAACTTTGGATATTCCTAAAGAGGACTTTCCGGATTGGGTTTTTACGGTCCAGGCAGGAAACGAATTAATGCAAATCATGAATGACGAGAATCATGATGAGGCCTCTGCTCCACATTCCTACTTCCCATAACAATCTGATTTTGGGATGGTTACCAAAACAACTTATTCAAGTGTAGCAAATCCTAACCGTTTCTTTATGTTGCATTTAGCAGGAACTCTATTTTGGTTCTGTGAGATCTCGTCCACCAAGACACAATATCGAGATGAATCTAGAGAACAACACTACTAATCAAAGCCATCATTCCTGCCAATGCCTTTAAAGTAAATGTCATGCTTGTCAAAGCATTCACTGTTGATGGTCAACCTGCAGAGTCCTTCCGATCTCTTTGCTTATTTTGCTCTGTTAAAGTAAATGATATTCCAGTTTCTGCTGCTTGTAATCACTGAGTGCTATGTCATCACCATCGCTGTCGTCAACTGAAGTCGAGCTCTGTGCAAAAGCACTTTTAAATTTTCTCTATGCTGAATCTACATAGTGATTGTGTCATTAGATGGATTTTTGAAGATATAGCATGAATGGTCATGATTGTGAATACCTATTTTATTAAAACACAACGTTAAATGTTACATTATCAAAAGAAAAATGGAACAAGAGTAACTATCCGTATTATCCGTTTTATCCGGATAGTACAACAAATTATATTCGGATAATATTTTCGACGGATATCCGGATAATTCGGATATCCGGATATCCGAATAGCATGCCCTAGTCACGAATCATGGGCTTGTGTAAAATGACAAAAAAAAGTGTATAATTATATGGTTTTTGAGGACTCCGGCTCCAACATGCTGATACACAGGTTCGCTCGTTGTAGTATTGAGGTAAAGATTACGCTATTTAAAGCGTATTGCCAATCTTTCTACACGAGCGGCCTGTGGGTAAGGCATTCAAAGATATCACTAGACGCCTTGCGTATTCAACTGCTTCAGGATGCTGTTGGGATTGCCGCACTATTGTAGTGCGTCCGGTATGTTCGCTTTTGCGCATACCGATGATTTTTACGCCATAATGCGGAAAAAACAAATTCCATCTTGTCAAGAGCGCGGTCTAGTTCTAACGGCATCCTAAGTATGTTGTAAGTATGTATGGTGCTTGTCAGAAGACCCCACGGCTAATCTTACAATTTTCTTTTTGTTTTTTTTTCCGTGTTTGTCTACTAGCAATAGTGTTTAAGAACAATGTTACTAACAATTGGGCCTAGTTGCCATCAATAAACAAATATTTAATTAAAAATTTAATTTAAGTATGTCAAATTCGGCTTTATGAGATATTTCAGCAACATTTCTGTGTAGCGGAAAAGACGTTGCTGGGGTCATGCTATTGTTCCGCATTCATGTTAAAACAGAAGACGCGCAACATTGTTGCCTGCTGGAAATGCTGCTGCATTTGATTTTGCGAAAAACAATGCTGCGCAACTGTTTTTCAACATTAATTTCAATGAATACGAGCAGTTTACGACTAACAGTAACAATAGTCCCGTTGAGTGCTCTCTGACGTCGGGTATTGGTAACCGCAAGTGTAAGATACTTATACGTTTGTCCTGAAAAGCGAGCGAGCTTTTTTCTACAGCTGGAAGGAAGGGTTATTATATAGCGCGTTGTTGATCGAACACCTGCCTGCGTCCGACTGAGTACACATCACGTCCGTCAGTTCAGTTACCCACCGGAGGGGAGCTGCGAGTCTGGACTGCTGCGGCTGCTGTGGGGCATGGCTGCTCACTTGCTCAATACTCAGTTTGCTCAGCCTGCTCCCCAATCGAAGGCTCGGCGAGACACTGGGGACATTCAATATAATTAACTTTTCGGGGGGAAGCCAGATGTATGCTATCGATTTTGCCAATGACAGTATGATGGGTAAGTCGTTATAGGGCAGAGATCAGAATTTGATCTGACTAAATTAGGTATTAGTCACAATACTCACAACGTAACGTAAGGTTCACAATTTAATAATTGCTTAAATTTTTTGGTAGGTCTTTACTTTCGTGTATTCCCGTTGTCTCCTTATTTTTGGCCCCGTCACAGGAACAACGGGACGTCATAAAATTTCCTTACCGTTGTCCCCCTTATGTGCATACCGACAGCGGGGCAACGAACAGTTAATATTTCACGTATCGTTTTCCACTTAATTTTTGTAAATATTTGACATCTATTTGCGACGTTGCTTTAACGCTCTTACTTAAGTATTTTTTGAGTTTATGCATTACAAATAAACACACGAAAAATCAAATCTTTTCTCTTTATAATATTCAATTCAATT
The DNA here is from genome assembly GCA_948150665.1 of Conistra vaccinii. Taxonomy (NCBI): domain Eukaryota; kingdom Metazoa; phylum Arthropoda; class Insecta; order Lepidoptera; family Noctuidae; genus Conistra; species Conistra vaccinii. Next base: position 25,038,694 of record OX411322.1, on the reverse strand, counting down.
CAATTTTTATTCAGGAACAATTCACATTGTATTTGAAATCATAAACAAATAAATAAAAACACGTTCATTAAAACAATACAATAAATTATAGAAAAAAAAACATTAATAAATAAAAAATTCAATACATTTACAAGCTAACTATACAAAACAACAAACCACATTCCTTTAACTAATACAATATTCATATTACCCAGTATCACAATAACTAATGTCAAATAAAAAAAAATTGTGTGGATATGTCATCGTCTATCGAATACAGACATTTCTCCAATAGGAACGCTCTGAGTCTTGATTTAAATGAGCTGTTGTTAATATGGATTTTATGTCCAATGGCAACCTGCAATCTTAGCTTGATATTGTTTAGAATGATAATATGGAAATATGAGTGAAAAGTATCAAAATAACTAAATATACGTATTTATTAATTGATCATTAAATTAATATAATCGTAATCGTAAAACGAAATGTTCAACGGCGAGACAAAATGTCAAAGAGGCTAATTAGGCTAAATATTGCAAAACTTTTACGATTTGATTTATGGTTAAAGAAATTCATTTCTCAATAAGAAATTGCAAGGATTTCACTTACTTGAGAACATTTTTTGAACTTAAAATATATTTTATAGTATTATAAGAACTTTTGATTTCCCGTTTTGCCAAATTTTAAACCATTTATCTTCGCACCTTAAAACTTTATGTGGAGACCTTAAAGCTTTATGTGGAGTGTGGATCTAATAATTTTAATCTTTCTGTAAAAAAACTGGACTCCCAACTCGATGGATGGTAAACTAAAGCTTAGCCGGCAGATACACCTGAAACAGCGACTCAATTTCAATTTCGGTCAGAGTCATACCAGGTACCTACATTCTACAATCCACAGTTACACTGCGCTGCGTCGCGGCGTTTTACAGTTGTACGGCGTCGTCCGCATGCGCCAGCTCGTCACAGGTGTTCCTCTGTCGAAACACAACGACACTAGACGACACTCAGTAGGGACAAACTGCCAACAAACACCTGCTTGCTTGCGCATTCCTTGAAACACAAGATGCGTGCCAAGACAACGCCAAAGACGTCGCGAGTGGCCGGTGGACTCCGCGACTCACTGCCGAATTGCCGATGTCGGCTGCCGGGAGGATGCCGGAGGGGGGACTGCGCCACTCCGCAGAAAACCGCTCTTTGACGTCATCGCAGCGATGCGCTCACCGCGTAGATCACTGCGGGCTACAGTGTAGTGGAATAACTTTTTTCACTATAGATCTAGTCTCCCATATCTTCGTATCAGAATCTTTTCATTCATAAATTTCTTTAGACGATCGCCATGGAGTATTCTCCCGGAAGGCACGAGTCGGTGATAACGCCGCGTGCGAGCAAGACGCAGCACAGGTGAACGACCGCGCTGCGCCTGAGTCACCGCGCGGCCGTGATCACTTTACTATGAATGCGTATCGATCGAGACGCTAATGAAAGTAACAATAAAATGTTTTACAAACATACCACATTTTCTACCCAACGCATACCAGTGGCACAGATTAATACGGATGGGACTCTCCGCAAAATCATTTAAATAAAAAGCGATTCTTGTCATTTGAATAAAAAGCGATTCTTGCTCCGACACAATAAAGTGCGATTCAGGTCGCACAATGCTAATTACCTACAGTCAGTCGAAGTAACGTTTGTCGATAAAAGGTTGTTTCGCAATAAATTCCATTCGAACAAACGTTCAGTCGACTTAGCGTTAATCGAACAAATGACTATCGAAGTAACGTTACGGACCCTATTCACCTACAAGTTGCCTCTCTTTCTATCGCGTAACTTTTATACCTTCTGACCACGTCAGGGTTGTCATCTTTTAAAGAATAATTAGATAATTAAGTAGGTATCAGCTCTTGGTCTATTATATTTTTAAATGTACCACCAATCCGTAAGTAACTGACCGCAGGTGACTCCATAAAGATGCGATTCGATTTCTTAAAAATACAATAGAAATCAGAGTGTCGCGGCGGCCGCGGCGTCACGTTTCCTACTGCTGCCGCCTGCGGTAAATGGAGACTAAACAAAATAAAGTACGTCGGTACTTTAATTTGTTTAGTCTCCATTATTTATTAATTATCATCATCATCATCAGCCTATTAATGTTCCCACTGCTGGGACACAGGCCTCCTCTCGGTGAGAGGGTGTGGGCCGTAATCCACCACGCGGGCCCAGTGCGGGTTGGTAGATGTCACATGTCTTCGAATTTTTGGTTCTAAGACATGCCGGTTTCCTCACGATGTTTTCCTTCACCGTTATTAATTATATACCTACGTAACTGGGCAAATAAAAAAGTATGTACGAATACCCTGTTGTCTACATAATAAAAAAATTACTAAGTACATAATATTTAAATATGGTTACACTAAGTCCGTGGTGTACCAAACAAAAATATTATTTAATTATGTACTTTCCTACCTATACTTATCGAAGCCTGAACCTGACCTTGTAAACAGAACTTGTAAGTACCTAACTATACTAAGTATAATAATAATGAATATTTAAGAACTACGTAAATACGTGTGACTTATATAAGAATAACAATTAATGTAAACGTTTGGTACCTTATACTACCTACCAAACGTTTACATTAATTGCTATTCATAGGTCATTACTAATTATTTAAAGGTAGACGTTCATTTCTTTACCTTTTCGTGTCCTTTGGAAGTGAGAAAAACGTGAGGTTTGGATCCTTATTATTATATAAGCAGCCAAATGGGATGCAATAAACTGCTGCCTTCATTTTAGTATTTTTAGTTGCGACAAACGGCGTGCGGCAGCCCTACTGAATAGGCACAGTGAGACGAGCCCTCCGGCGACTTCTAGCTTCATATCTAAACTGCGGAGTGTCCCATCTGTATTAATCTGTGCCAGTGGCCTGCTATCTTAAACTAGTTAATTTCTTGTATACTTACTGGAAACTGAAATGCTGGAAGACCATGACAAAATGCTTTATATCATATTTTGTCAAGACATAAGGCCTGGCAATCGATGCTAAACAAATGACTGTTAATGACAAAGTGATGACAATGCTTTTGTTGACAAACTCAACGATATTTAATTGTTAACATACCTTTCGTTTGACAAGACAAACTATAATAGCTGTTATACTTACAGTTTCACATGATTTCGTTGTACTAGGACGTGAAAGTATTGTTTCATAAAAAAAATTACAAATTTCACTTCCCAAACAATTTTCCGCATAATTCATTCGCCAAATGATTATTTAGCAAATAAACTCTACAAAAATAATTGTAACGCAAACGTATGTTTCTCAAGTGAACATTTAAACAGTAACTTGCTTACCAATAGTACTTCTACCAATTTTAATGTAGTCAAATATTTCAGTTGGTCTAACATATTTTACGCAAAACAAAATAAGCCATATTTTAGTATCGTCAGTTTTCAATTTACTATTTCTATTCAATCAATTGCGTAGTCAATGACAAAAGATTTTATATCTTTATGTCAGTTGCAGTTTATACAAATTAAATTACAATGTGTTTTGTTATGTGGATAGATGGTAAATCATCATAAATGACGCTCAATGTCGGTTAATCATGCAAAACACTACAATTTTTTTTTTCCTTTTTAGGAGAAGAAATAGTACCGTTTCTGGCACTCGCCGGCCGCTGCCGCGGCACGCTCACTTCGCTCGCTCGGCTCTCGGCTCCTGCGTTGTATGGTCACAGTTCTAACCTAACCTAGTCTAGCGTTTTCGATTTAAAAATGGAGGCTCGCGGTGGTAGGACATAATGTAAGTTGATTAATTTAATAAATAGTCAAATTAATTTAAAATTTGACTAAATGTTTATTGTCTAAAGACTGTTTGCTGAAATAAATCATTTGATTAAAGACCAAACGATGACATTTATATATCCTTGATAATAATTATGCCGGGTAAAAATTTGACTAAATGAAAATGTGCGTTCTAAAATATTTCCTAACATTGCATTGATAGAAAAAATAGTTTGCAAAAATTTGTTTGGATAATGATATTATTTTGTCAAAAGAATTTTGGCAAAACGGCAGGATCCCGACAGAATCTATTCACATGACCACATCTGATAATAATAATATTTATGTCTTATAAACCACCTTTCTATACCTCATCAAAAGACAAAGTCATGGTGTCATGGTATGGCATCAGGTACGGTGTGGCCACGGAAAGGAATCTAAATAAATAATAATTTAAGTAATTCTGTGGGTATAGGAAAATATCCGGCAAACATAAATGATAGACAAACTTCGTACGGCAATCAATTTGAACCGTGTCGTGACAACCAGTTGATCTTTGATAAAGAAATCAAATCCTTCTAAGTATATGAATTATAGTTTCCTATATTTTATTTATTCTGAAAGCTATGTAACATACGAAGACAGTTTTAGCTGTTTTTAAACTGACCAGCTCATTAATCTTATTACAGATGAGTAATCATAAACTGCAGGTTGTGGTAGCGCCACCACAGCAACCACGCCCCCCCCCCCCTCCCCCCCTCCCCCGCGCTCGTCACGCGAGTCGCTAATAAGGCTAACGAGATTACCGCGGCCGAAGCCTCGCAAACTAATAATCCCTTATATAAACACAGCGCGGCTCTACAGGCGCAGTCTGACGGGAACACCCTCTGTGACACACATCACAACTGACAACATTACAGTCGCCAGCAGGTAGCAGATCAGCAAGATGGTGTACAACTTCAAAGTGTTTAAGAAGTGCGCGCCCAATGGCAAGATTACGTTGTATATGGCGAAGAGGGACTTCATCGATCACATATCGACCGTGGAGCCCATAGGTATCAGTACAGGACGTGCAGTGACTGTTGAATCAATTTTGTTTTCAGAAAATAGTTCCCCAGTAGACCCTGAGGTCTTTTAGTTCCCCAGTAGACCCTGAGGTCTTTCAGTTCCCCAGTAGACCCTGAGGTCTTTTAGGTATTTAGTGGCGTGACCGAATCAACATACTTATAGGTGTTGAATTGCAACGGTTTGGATTAAAACACTGTGTTGTCGTATTTGTGTGGTGTTTTTCACCATTCTCATGGATATCTACACCTGGGGCTTCAGTGCGGCGTCACTCCCGAGTTAAGCCCCTTGGCCAGAGAAAATGTATTCGACTACTTCGCTGCTCAGTTGTTGAGCTGTTTATTGCTCCTACGAAACACCGTGTAAATTATAGCGCAAACCTAAAAGTCCGCTCCTGCTCAGCACGTGTACAAAGACTAGGTACTATTTACCAAGCTCAACGAAAAAAAAAATTACTGGGCTATAAAACTGAATATAGGATTCACGGACATGATTTTATTACGCTTCAAAACTTCGCTTACCCCGATTCCCGACGACTCGAAAATTCCACCTTCTGCCGTAAGTCGTACGTAAACTCATCGAGGTGTTAGGTACATAATTATATTTGTATCTACTTAGACGGCGTGGTTCTGTTGGACGAGGAGTACGTGCGCGGGCGCAAGGTGTTCGGCCAGATGGTATGCACGTTTCGCTACGGGCGCGAGGAAGACGAGGTTATGGGCCTCAACTTCTACAAAGAGCTGTTCCTCGCCTCCGAGCAAATCTATCCGCCACCAGAGAAACAGAACTATGAACTTTCGCGTACTCAGGTACTAACATACTTTGATTTTGTATACTATATTTCGCAAATATCTTTTGAAGCTCTGAATGATCATCATAATCTTGTGTCACAGGAGCGTCTGATGAAGAAACTGGGAGATGGAGCGGTTCCCTTCCGGCTGACTGTGCCAGCCGGCGCACCTGGCTCCGTAACCCTGCAGCCTGGCCTCGAGGACGATGGCGAGCCTTGCGGCGTGCAGTACTACGTCAAGATCTTTGTGGGAGACTCCGAGATCGACCGCTCACACCGCAGGTACGCGTCCCCACACTTGCATGAATGTCGGTTTGCATCAGTCTTGGGTTTATATAGTGATGGATATTTGGTTAGGTACTGTTAGCTAATAGGCTACGACTAACCTACCTTACCTATGTAATTGTTACTCGTTTTATTGCTATTTATTGCATTCCTCAGTGCAAACTTGGGCAGTAACCTCTATATTGCGAATTTCTAAAGTCCATTATTGTGTAATAAAATAATGTAACCACGTAGGAGTACCGTGGCGCTAGGCATCCGCAAGGTGCAGTACGCGCCGGCCAAGCCGGGCCCGCAGCCCTGCACCGTGGTGCGCAAGGACTTCGTGCTGTCGCCCGGCCAGCTCGAGCTGGAGCTCACGCTCGACAAGCAGGTAACCTAACTTTGATAATACCAAACAAAGCATTCTACAATTCACTCTAGGTTTTGGTCATAAGTCACCATAAAATGTAACAAAAAAATCTTGACAATACTTGCTGGCGGAGCAGTGCGCTTGGCTTATTGGTGACTCGCCCGAATTAACTCGTCCGAATCCGGACGAATCGACCATTTGAATAAATATTAGTTTTTCTTGAGGCGATTCGTACGAAGTCAATTTATTTGTGTACACATCGACAAATCCAGCAATACTTAGTAGTAAAGTACACTAGTGCACAGAAGTGGTTAGGGTAAAATATAATAATATTGAAATAAGCAATATGAAAAATGAATGAATTATTATTCAGATTAAAAGCATTCATTAACTTGAAACTGTGAAAATAACACAGGGTCGATTTATTCACTTGCATCCGTCAAGGGGGCCATTCTACCTGTCATACTGAAAAACATTCGGTATGAAATATATCAGACTCGTAAAAAAAAAATGCGTCGAAATAGTCCTGTTGTATAGGAATTTGTAATTATTTTCCCCCAGTCGGATATAAGTTTCTAAGCGAATGATGTTTAGTATGCCGTGTAGAATCACTCAGGGTTGAGATGATTTTAATCAGTCATGATCTATCAAGGGGGTGATTCCAGGGTTTATAAAAATCATGACTTTTTCAATAAATTCAAAATAATCGAATTTATTTTCTTTAAATCGGATTAATTTGATGTAAGTCAGATTTATTAAATTTATTTACATATTATGCCAATTTTTTTTCATTTGGAAATCGGTTATTATTTAAAAAAACATCCCTTGTTTATATTAATTATAAAATAAAATAAAAATCAACATTGCAGTTCTTCTAAAATTTTCAATATTAGTCTCATTCAAACAAAAAATCAACAATGAAAAAATAAGGACTTCAACAACTTAAAATTGGCATTAACCGTTTGGGTGTTGCTGCAGTCACAGTCACTTAACATGTTTGGTTGTGTATGTTCTTACTGGTTACCTACCACAGCCATTTTGTTGTATTCACGTTTTCACTAATCAATCACGAATGACCGAGCGAAAATACATCAAGTTGCTTGCATACATTTCGGGGAATACCCGAAATGTGTAGATAAATATAGCGTTGTACGTATCTGTGCGCCGTAGGTTATGTCGGAAAAGCCCTTAGACACTTTTTGGTTGATTTTACTGCATTAAAAAAGGTACTAATTTAAGTCAACGATAAAAAGAAACTGACTTGGTGATTAAAATAATATCAACCCTGGGTGATTCTACAAGGCATACAAAACAACTTTCGCACTTTTTTTATGAAACTTATATCCAACTCGGGGAAAATAATTACAAATTCCTATACAACAGGATTATTTCGAGGTTTTTTTTTTGTCTAGTCTGTTATGAATTTCATAGCGAATTTATTCATTTTTCATCTTGCTTATTTCAATATATTATATTTTACCCTAACCACTGTACCGCACCAGTGTACTTTACTACTACGTATTGCTGGAGTTGTCGGTTCGTCCACACGATCACAATTCGTACGAATTGCCTCAAGAAAACCTAATATTTATTAAAATGGTCGATTCGTCCGGATTCGTACCAGTTTATTCGGGCGAGTCACCAATAAGCCGTGCGCTTGATAATTATGTTTCAAGATTTCTTACAATAGACAGTACATCGTGCTTATTTATTTATTTGGGAAAAAGCATGCCCTTAAAATTAGAAACCTATATTACAGTACAGCACTATGGGACAGAGTAGGGTGATAATTGTTTGGTTGTCTGTCCAGCTGTACATTCACGGCGAGACTGTGGCGGTGAACATGTGTGTGCGCAACCACAGCAACAAGGTGGTGAAGAAGATCAAGGCGTGCATCCAGCAGGGCGTGGACGTGGTCCTGTTCCAGAACGGGCAGTACCGTAACATCGTCGCCAGCATCGAGACGCAGTCAGTCCCTCTATAGTATAGATATACAGGGTGGCAGGGACATCGACGCGAAGCCGGATACCATGGATTCAGTACATGATTCTGAACCCCCCTGCGTTGAAATTTTTCGTCGGTTATTAAAAAAAAAATCTGCTGTTTCATAGAAAAGTGCAATACCTACGCGGTCAAAATGTATGGAGCAGCAGATATTTTTTTTAATAACCGACGAAAAATTTCAACGCAGGGGGGTTCAGAATCATGTACTGAATCCATGGTGATCGGCTTCGCGTCGATGTCCCTGCCACCCTGTATAGAGTCTATACCAACACTAACCCAACACCCCTGCCGGCAGATAATGTGGCACATCGAGTCAAACGAACAGTCGCACAGGTCGCAGAGACAATCGAATGAGACTTTTTTTTTTCTAAAATCGATGCGTTATATTGACCGTGTATTGTCAGTAAACATTTATTGATTTATTCATTTTATCGCCAACAGTCATGGCTGCACAATTACTTGCATGCATTTTAAAATAAACAGGGACAAAATACGTGTGCGATATCAAATACGGTGACCACATCATTCACTTATGGACGTAGTCTGTAAAGGTGTTATAATTGTGTATTAAATAAATAAATAATTATCTAGGTAGTATAGCAAAATTAAACACGAACTTCACTACACATAATATCCACCTACATTATTGATTTGTCTCGTATCAAATACACAATCCGATACTTTATACAAAATATGAATTTGTATTACAAAAACAAAAGGTAGAGTTAATTAAAAAGGTAGTTGCCATAGTCGTATTACACTATTATTCTATTTATATACTATTGAATTGCGATTATCACTGGGATCACAAAGGTACATATGTGATATTATACGAGGTATTCAATTCACGCGAATAATTATATTTATTTATTATTTTATGTTACGAATCTGATCTATGATTGTAAAATCACTCACGTTTCACTCTCGCTAACAAGATGTAAAACATCTTGTTAGCGAGAGTCGATTTATGAACCAGACTCAAGCTCCCTTCGGTCACACTAGACAGTCTAACTACTTACTATTCTAGTAGGGAAATCACATTGTGGTAGAAAATAATCAAAATTACGAAAATTTTTGTTGATTGGGAACGCCAACGTCGAATTAAATAAAAAGATAAAAGTAAGATTCTGGAGTAGGTGGGCAAAGTCGCCAGCACTACGAAGATTGGGAGCACCTAGGGGACTGTAGTATCGCGCGCTCTACACGCAAGCCCCGTGCTCGTATGGTTTCAGGTCGCGTAAATACAAAAGCGGATGCAATACAGACACCCATAGTCTGCGCTGTATCATGTCGAGTACGTCCGAACCCAGCTGCAACACAGCGGTTTGTAGTGCAGCCGCATTTGTTGTGTGTTTGTGATACCCATATTTGCATTAAACACGAATCACTTGAAGCTTTACTATCCGAATGCTGCTTCAATACAGTAATCTTTATAATAGTATAATCATATTTATTTGAAGAAGGTAATAAAAAAGACAAATGCAGTAAAATTACGTTTAGTTTTCATGTAGGACCTTAGCAAGAATTTAAGAATTTCAAATACTGTCTGTGTACTAGTTCCTCTAAAAAACTTTATATCTAAGTACTCTACTTGTAGTTTTAGGAATACGCTTTGAGAATATGGCAGTCAATATTAATGTTTTTTAGCGTTAGATTGGACGGTTAAGTTTTATTTATTTTCACCCATATTGTTATTTCTTCCATTACGACTCTTCTTGTGTCTGTTCAAAATCTAATAATGTGTATTCCAAACAGTATTTCTTAAAAAAAAGTCATTAACTTGTCTTAATTAATAACTTTTCAATAGTTAAGCAATTTTTAAACGATAATTCACGCACGCACGCACCGACTCGTTGGTCAAGGGCAAACAAACTTAAAAAATCATAAATAATTATTAGTGTCTCCCGCGTTCGGTCTGTAAAGCCGCCGTATTTGTCCGACGTTGTCATTCCGAAAGCGATCATAGTACAGACACTAGTTACCTGGCGATCTGCAGTGTAGACAGAGCGAGTACTTACGTACTTAAAAGCTGTATTAGTCACTTTTGTTACAACAATGTCTTTCGGAACTGATCACATTGCGTACAGTTTTCAAATGTCTCTGGTGTAATCGTGTTTGTAATTCTTTATTCATACGGATGCGGCTGCTTTACAGAGCAGCTACTGTCTGTATTGCATCTGCTTTTGTATTAACGCTTCCGGGTCGTACTAAGACCTGACGCCAGGCCAGATTTTGACCGAAGAATACCTACAGCAAAAGCAAACACAAACATAGTAGAATCCTGACGGGAGATTCATGCGTTGGTCTCAAATGCAAAGAGGAGACAGATAAGGTTTCAATCAAGAGAAAAATGGGAAATTGTACTATATGCATCCTATTCCCGTTGGTTAGTTTTCTCAGTAGTATAATAATGATGGCCAATGTTATAATACCTTACTGAAGTTTGTGTATATCGAGTGTACCGGGATTCTTTTATCAAGAGGCTCTGATAAGGCTGTGACATAAGACATAACACATAAGGTTTGTAGAGGTTGACCTTGAATTGATAAAACTTTGTTGATGGGTAGTAATAGATTGTTTATCATGTGCATTTAGGCGTTTAGTTACTAACGTTTTAAGTATTTTTCCGAATATGTTTAAAATAGAGACTGTTTAGCATATACGTAAGTACACAAACCATGAAACCACAGAAAACACGTGGCTAAGCAGCGCATCGACAAAATTATAAAGACGTTGTTTTATTTTATGGGCGAAAAGTTACATGCTAACAGACTATATTCTTGAACACTGCAACTTGTGCTGTTCCCTAGGGACGGCTGCCCGCTGCAGCCGGGCTCCAGCCTGCAAAAGGTGCTGCACCTGACGCCGACGCTGGCGCACAACCGCGACAAACGCGGCATCGCGCTCGACGGACAGCTCAAGCGCTCCGACACCACGCTTGCCTCCACCACTCTGTGAGTCACACGTAGTGCTAGTAGCCTGCTAATTCTTATCACAATAATTATCTTGTTTCTTTTTGATATCAGTAATAAATCAAAAACTGTTTAACGTAATAACAATAAAACTTATATTGTGTCTCGTTACACAAAAGTTACAAATGATAGCCCCCAAAGCGCTCTAAGTCAAAGTCAAAGTTAAAGCATTTATTTCAAATAGGCGTTTGAAGGCACTTTTGAACGTCAAAATTTACAAAATATAGTGTTGATTCTACCGCCCCTTCCAAAATGTAGTTTTCGTATGGAGAAGAATGGGCAAGAAACTCCACCTCTAGTGGCACAACAAACACCCCAGCAACATACTTGTTTGTTAAGCTAAAAGAACTTCTACAATAAATACTACTGTGTAATAAATAATATTACTATGTAATCAGTAAAGTCGGGTCCGCTGCGCCATTTTTTCGTGTTTTAAAAATAAATAGCATTGTTTTCTAATCGAAAGGGGCCGTGGCCTAGCTGTTTTGTTAGAAAAACATAATGGAATGAAATAAAATTGTTTATTATGTAAATAGGATATCGGAATCACTTTTACACGTCATATTATAAAAAATATTAAAAATAAGCTAGCAGCTAATATCGTGTTTACCGCGACGAACGGCTAACATCTCTCGTGTTCGCCTGCTGGTGAAGTCACTCATTTCGTGTTAGTGCTCTCCAAACGAAGACGTTCCGTGTAACAGCTCGTGGTCGGACACGGAATCTATTTCTATTTCTTTTTTGCAGATCTAAATCTGCTAGAACAGCAGACACGACTTCCTTGACGGGCTATTTTGCTAACATGTTTTGATAATATATTTTGTTAGAAAATTGGCGCAGTTGACCCGGTTTTGCTCACTTCACTATATAAACTTGCGCGAAACGTTCTTATAATAGCGATAGGCTACATGCCATAATTCGGCAGAAACGTGTTCAGCAGTATAAATGCATAGTCATGACTGGTGGTAGGCTCCTGGATCCTGACCAGCGCGACGCGTTCGGCATCGTGGTGAGCTACAGCGCCAAGGTCAAGCTGTACCTCGGCGCCATCAGTGGCGAGCTGGTCGCCGAGCTGCCCTTCATCCTCATGCATCCCAAGGTAACCTCCTCTGCCTGCACCGAGCCCCGCGAGCGCCGGCCGAGGATGCACTACAAGTATTATAAGGGTAGTAATAAAGTGTTGTCTTAGGGTCATACGGCGTACCTGTGCTTGTTCGAGTCTTCTGTTTGATCCAGGTGCGTGCATTTTTGAGCAGCAATGGAACATTCTCTTTTGTAATTTTTCTGCATTTTTTCTCGACTAATACGGGAAATCCACACCGAGGTTGAATGTTTATGAATGAGTTATTTAATAATGCACTATGTTGTGTCGACACAGGAGGGTCGCGTCAAGATGATCCACGCGGACAGCCAGGCGGACGTGGAGATGTTCCGTCAGGACACCGTGCACCACCAGGAGAGCGTCGAGGTGTACTAGACGCCCCCCCCCCCCCCGTCTCGCCCTGCAGACGAACACACCTCACCATCATCATGAATAATTATGGTAGACTACTGCCAGGGGAGCGTGGGCTCAACGTAACTATCCTGGAATGTAACATCGTTTTCATCCGTTATCTATCATTTATATCTGACTGCTTTCGAAGTGGAAGGCAATGTAATCTTTCAATTCACAACCTTATTAAGAATTCATATCGGGTTTATAAAATTTTATAATAACCGGGTTCGTTCGCTCCATAGCAAAATATTTTAAGAAAATATTAGCATCATCGCTTAAGTTCTTTATCAATAATGTGTTTGTCGTGTTTGTTTATTATAAATATTAAAGGAAACATAAATATTTGAATGATTTTATTTCATTACTTTTTGTCTTCGGCTAACGGAAAACTTGGAAAATGTGAAAAACTTTTCATTTTATGGCCTTCAGGTCTGCCTCTTCTCCTCATGGAAGGTCACCCGATTAACAGGGTATATAAATTTAAATACCTAGGCCATCTGGTTACTGATGACCTGAAAGATGGATCTAGAGAGGGAGCGTAGTGTCGGGGTGAATATACTGGCCCGCAGATTTTCACGACGTACAGACGCAATTAAAATAACCCTTTTTAGGACTTACTGCACAGCATTGTACTCGGGAGCCCAATAACGCATTCAGGGTATTGTTGCGATTACCGGCTTTGATGCACTGAGGCGTATCAAATCTGCCTCGCCACTCTGCAGGCTGCGTGTCAGTCCCAACACTATCCCGCAATCACTAGTCACCCAGGCAGACAGCCCGCTAGTGTGGGCGATCACAAACCGGGCCCGTTATTTTAGCTATTTAGTTACTAACACTATTGACCATGGTAGACCGAATAAATAAAGATATAATCTAACGCCGTATCTCTACGTTAACGTCATAGATATTTTAAACATATTTCTATTGTTGACGTCGTGGTGGGGCTTGCGCGCTTCTTAACTTTAGGTCTGAGCCAGTAGAGTTTACTTTGCCAAAACAGGTCAGACCAAAAGAGATACATGAACCCGCAGGGCAGCATGTATCGAGCCATTGGGAAGTAGCGACTCCACGGAGAAGTCTTGTTCCTCTCCTCTGGCTTGCTTTTAATGGCCGGTATGAGTGAACACTGTCGAGGAACAGAGCTCCTACCTGTTTCTTGCCTTTATTGGCCGGCTTGAGTGGAGCTTCGCAAGAACAAACGTGCTCGGAGGAAGGAAATATTCTTAAGATGCTGGTAGGGATCTTGACTGTATTTCTGGGATTGTTCTGAAAGCCATGGAATATCTTTCCACTCCTCAAGCACCTCAGGACATATTGGCCCCTTGGCGCTACCTCACTATGTGCTAGCAACCGTTTCCGGGGGCCCATTATTGCGTGTAGTTAAGTCACCCCCGGTCAATTTTATCCGTGTATATTATATAATATTGGTCAGGCAAGGTCCGGCAGGGGACATAGTTCTTCCATAGTTCAAGGTACCCAAACCACTATAGCCACCCAAACCCATAGCCCGATATGTTTTGTTTCTGTTCTGCTTGTCTCTCACCAACCGGGGGTTGTCTTTGGGTGCACTTAATAGTGCAAACAGGGATAATCGTCGCTTCGTACCTCATTTTTTTCTCTGCGAGTTGGCTTCGTCCCCTGGTACGCCTTCCAAAGGTCTGGGACTCCAGGGTATCGAGAAATGTCAAGAGACGAACTAATAAAATTGTAACAAACTTAAAAGTATATCCTATTATAATAATACATAATAAGACTATTAATGTTCCCACTGCTGGGACACAGGCTTCCTCTCTGTGAGAGGGTGTGGGCCGTAATCTACCACGCGGGCCCAGTGCGGGTTGGTAGATGTCACATGTCTTCGAATTTTTTGGTTCTAAGACATGCCGGTTTCCTCACGATGTTTCCCTTCACCATTTTGAGAGCAGTGGTGATGAAATTATTTACACAAAGTAAAGCACCTGCTTGGGTTCGAACTCCAACTTACAACTCGTAAGTCGGGGCTGTTACCACTGGGCCACCACTGCTCCTATATCTTTACCCTAGCTCCTACTAATATTATAAATGTGAAAGTTTGTGTTTTTGGATGTTTGTTACTCAATCCCGCAAAAACGGCTGAACGGATTCGGATGAAATTTGGCACACAGATAGTTATTAACCTGGAATAATACATAGGATACTTTTATCCCGATAGTGCGTTCCCGTGGGATGATCTCCGACCTCCACCGACCTCCACCGACGCGGGAGATTCCGCGGGCGAAAGCTTGTATGGAATGTTTTTGAAAAAAATTAATTGCTATGACGCGTGGGAACGATTCGGATGCCGAAATTATAGATTTTAGATTTTTTTTCTGTTTATCTATATTTATTTATGTACCGGATTGGTGCTTATCGACTGCATAGATTCTGTTCAAATATTGCATACATTTTAATATTCCTTAAAGGTCGGTACAATAAAAAAAAAAAAAAATTATAATTATCAGGCTATTTGCTATAAGAATATCAATATTATTATTGCTTTATGTCCGTATTCTTCTCTTCAACAGTTCACCACAAAGTATCACTGACAGCTTGAAGAGCATACTGGGCACGTGCAGTGGCGTAACTACTAAGGTACAACGTGCACCAGGGCCCGTTATGTTTGCGGGCCTACTTAATCAAAAACGCACCGGCCTAGGGTCCGAGGTGGCGTGAGGGTTTTAGAATAACATATATTAATTAAGCTATGATAAAAGTGCACCATAATCCAAAAATGCATGGGTCCCACCAATTCATACTTTTTTCAAAAGAAAATGTAACTAACCCGAGGGGTGGTAAAATTTTCGTACTTGCAACGCTCGCTCTTGCAGCCTCGGTTCTCTTAATTCTTGAACTTTTCTGCATAACTCAAAAAGTACCAGTTATTTATGTATTTAAATGGTAAAAAGAAAAGCTAACCTATCCGTGGCGGGATGAAAACAACGAGGTCGCTTCGTTGCAAGCCTAGGTTCTCTTAATTCTGAAACTTTACTGCATAATAATGTGGACTTTCACAAAGTAGCTTCTATTTCTGTTTGAATACTCTATAGAAAATTAACCTAAAAATAAACCTGGAGCGGAGCTAAGACAGTTATGGTTTTCAAATATTTTCCTGTTTATATCACCTGACGCCTAACGCCTGACGCCTGACGTGTGACAGCTATTTTGTTATCACAGGTTCATGCGGGGACTGCGATGATTTCGCAGATTTATTGCAAATCGTTCAACGCAGTGTTCTAACTGATATATATTGCGGTAGGTTTGAAGTAAGTTGTGTTATGTATGCTTAAAGGTTTGGATAAGTGTTTTAGGAAGATCACTGCAGCGAGTCACTCGGCGAGGTAACGTGCGTTGATGTCTTTTGTGGGGCAGGTAAATTGTATTATTAAGAACTAGCTTTTGCCCGCGGCATCGCCCGCGTAGATTTCGGAAAATATCCCACGGGAACGTACCTACTACCGGGATTAGATACATAGTAGCCGAGAGAAACGTCATTGACTCCTACCGCTGCGCCCGCGTTGTCGTCAAACATAATTATTGAATCTGCGATATCTTTCAAAATATTCATTTTAATGATATGATGTCAAGGCATATTTTAATCTAAATTAAATGCCCGATTTAAATAACATATTTCATTCGGTATGGATTAATATAATACCAGTCATAGTAGCTTCGGAAATAACAATATTTTTTAACTAAATTCTGAAAGATAAAAATGGTTACTGTATGTCATCCTTAGAAGATAGACATATGCTATCGAGGACTTTTTTGTTTTTTACAATGTTTTACATAATAATTTATTTATTATTATTTAGTTAAGTACCTATCTATCCGTGACATCACTGCGGGCCCTATCAGAATACCAGCGCTGCGACTTTTAGTATTAAATGTCGCAGCATCGTGCTGAGATAGGAGCCTTTGGGCCTCGCACAGGACTTTATTTTTATTGTTTTTTATTTCTTATTGATGTTTCAATGTGTTTTAGTTTAGTTTGTTATTTCCTGTGCTTGTCCCAATAAATAATTTTTCTTTCTTTCTTTCTTTAACATTACATTAGAAACCTCTCAAATTATCAGTGTTTCCCTACTATATTATGCATGTATTATACATATAAACCCTCCTCTTGAATCACACTATCTATTTAAAAAAACCGCTTCAAAATCCGTTGCGTAGTTTTAAAGATTTAAGCATACATAGGGACGGACAGACAGCGACAGCGACTTGGTTTTATACTATGTAGTGATGATGATAGTGATGATAGTGATAGTGATGATGATAATCATGATATTAGTAATTAGGGATAAATTATATAATTATGTCAGTCCACAGTTTACAACAGTTTTTGTTTTTACAAATAATTCCAATTCCATTTTTTTTTGATGTTAGCCCAGCTGGGCCATCAGAACTGAGCCATCAATGGACCACACAACCACTCATGCACTGGGCGCCACCACGTTGGTTCACCCTGGTAGTTTGAGTGTTCTACGTGCTTCGTGATACGTCGTAGCCAATTTTCTATGAGCGTATGACCCCACTTGCCTGCGAGCCAAGAATAAAACAGCACCTGATAAGGCCAAGTTTTTTTTTTTTTGCATTGGATAGAGTGCTTTGTATCTAGTTACTAATAATACTATACGTCTCAGTCAAGACGGCTAAACTTCTCAGTAGTTTAGACGAAAGGCACAGTGCTGTACACTGTGCCACTGTATTTCAAAGTAGTAGTACTGTAGAGCAAGTCATACACTTGTACAGTTTTCAACTAGGGCGAATGACACGTGTCCGAACCATATTGTGTTCCATTAGGAACCTAATAATACTGACACAAGACTCAAGCAAGAGTAACATTAAAACATCACCTGTAGGTAGTACTGTAACCTTCCTAAGTACCCGCGGCCTACCTAAGGCCCACGCTCACTAATACTTACTAGCCACGCAGCATTAGTAATGTACACTGCACGATTGATTACTTACAACTAATGAACCAAAAACTTCCTAGGTACGTTTTTATCTGTGAAAATTTCAACCATCTAGTCTGCCTATTACGGCTCATGAGATATTATAGTCCGCTGGACGCTTAGTACCTACCTAATACAAACAAACTTTAACTGAAGTGAGGCCAATTTACAAAATATGTCATCTAGCGGCGTCAGTGAACGTTTGCCAATTTCCAAATGTCATCTAGCGGCGTCAGTGGGAACGTTTCTACGATTAGGTACGGCAGTGATGCGCTAGAGGACAGCTCTATCGCTATTTACTACTAGTGCCCACGCGCGTCGCTAGATGGCGCTGGAAGTATACACCACAAGTTCGTGACCCGTATGAAATTCAGCTATGAAATTACTGCTTCGTATAAAATAAATTTAGGTAATGTTTCTAATTAGGAACAGCATAAAATGTTATCGTTGGTATCCTGGGCCTGCCTGAGCTAGGGTCACCATCTATATAAGGGAGGATGCCTGTCTAGGATGTACAAAATGCCAGGTTCTTCAGAAAAATGCCTGTCTACGACTACATTTAGCTCCCTTCAAAATGGTTGAGCTGAATGGTGCTAATCCATGCGTCATGTTCGTGAACGGACGCCGTCAGTTGTGACTGGTCACCTCAATTATTTTTTTTTGGCTTGTAAATCGTCAAAAGACTTCTCCCGCTCTGGGTGGAGTGGAAGTGGCGTGTCAGACTCTTACTGACTAAAACCCACCCGTGTTCCTTCCCTTGCCTTGCCGGGGGCCACGGTTTCCCCTTAGGACTTCCCGCAACCCCGGTAGGCATCGGCCCGAGCGGACCCCGTCAATGTTGCTGACATCTCTTTGAAGCGCGCGTGGAACACGACTTGCCGTCGACCCGGGCCTGGTCCTTATCGGACGGCGAGCTGCCCATTGCGCTAGGGCGCGACCATAGTCTCTCCCTCGCGCGCCCCGCCTCCTCCTTCACGAGCATTTCTGCTTCGCAGAAGGAGGAGACGGCTTGCCCTCTCGCTCTGTGCCATGGCCTGGACCAGGGCCGGACGCGAGAGGTCACTGCCGCCGATCGCCTCCACGAGGACACGGAGGTGCTCCGCCCAAGCCGGGCAGACCTCCACCGTATGCTCCACCGTGTCCTCCGGGCGATCCACACGGTGGTGACGCCCGGGCGTTTCCTCCCGCCTTATGCGAAACACTAGTCATCTCTTATTTTTATCTTTTTATTACGGAAGCTTTTAACGTGCATGTCTTTTTACATTGTTCTCACATGTATAATTTCAACACGAATGATATAACCAATATTTTTTATTTAAAAGAGTGTCCGTGGATTTTCTTGCCCGTTCTTCTCCATAGGTGACTAACTAGGTACCTCCTTGACAATTCAAAAGTGTGCCTGTATTTGGTTTAATTGAAATAAATGCTTTGAGTTTGAGTTTGTTTTTTTTTTTAAACTGTGTCTAAAAATACACAACAGTATAAAAGACTGACATTTATTCAGAATGTAAAGTATGAACAATTATTTACGTCCACTAAACTAATTTAGAAAAAACTATCTTATTGTGAATTACAATTTTACCGAATACTTACTTTTTTTCTTCCTTTTTACATTCTCACACACGTTGTTCTTTAAATTTTCGTGTGTTACTAATAACGCTAGAACCATCTCTATTGTTAGGCGATTCCTTTCTTTACTCAACTCTGCACATTTTAGGAACATTAAAAAATACTTGTCTCAACTTAGCGCCGTCACACGCTTGTCTTAACCGTAAAAAGCCTGATAAATGCGGTAACTGCCTGTCATTGGTAACTCTAGATCCCAGAGGGCCTAGTGTGAGTTTCTTTTAATCATCTTCTGATTAGCCCTCACTGGTGAAGGACGGCCGGCTGCTAATCCAAGCGTCGGTCAATGCGTAAAATCGAGAAGGTTACAAGAAACGCACACTAGGCCCTCAGATCACCAGCGCGAGCAGTGTTTATGGGCTTTTATTTTTTTGTTAAGATTTTTCAGTAGCAACCCGGAGTCTGTACCTAGTTGAGACCGGTTGATGGCGGTAATTGGTTCGCTCCGTACTGAAGTTATGGTGTCTTCCACGTTACTGGCGAAATGTGCTGTGGGTGTACAGTAGCTTGGCAGTACCAGGAATTACAGGCGTAATATTAGAGTGTATGTCATTAGTTCGATCAACAGGTGTGCGACATGTCATAAGGTCGACAAGTCGTTTGTTCGACAGGTCGCTTGTGCGACAGGTCATTACTTCGACAAGCAATGTACGTTGAACAAAATTATGAGTTACATGTAATACGGCGCTCAATACCGATGGGGCTACTACTTTTTATATTTTTGTACAACGTTCTTCATTTTGATATTCCATAATTGAGGCTTAAAATAATTTAATAATAAACTGAATCAATCCGAAAATAAACTTTATTCAAAAACTCAACTCAGTAACATGCATTAACATTATTAGTAAATGGACACGGTGGGGCCTTTATCGGTTAAAAGAAAACATTTTTTTTTTTTGTAGAAAGTACATGTAGGTACATTTTGAATCAATGTGATTTTTGAGCTTGCATCTGCACAAATCATCACTTATTTTCAATCGATTCCTGGCCTTGTTTTTATTTACTAACAAAGCAGAAACCCCTTTTTTCACATAAATAAGTTATTGAGGAAACCATAAGATAGCGCAAGGCGATTTCTCGAATTTTGGTGTAAGAAATTGCTTTTTTACGCCAACACTTTTCAAGTGAATTAGATTCGAATGCGTCCTTACAGTTTCTATCATTTTGAAATTCAATGAATTCTTCCCGGATTTCTTCTGTAACTTCACCAGCATCCGTGCTAAAAAGGTCGCGTTCAGTTTTTTATCACTAGCTTCTTTTTCGTAATATTCTGGGACGTAACGATAAAATTTATCAATTGTGGCGGGCTCCACACATTTGTTCAAATGTATCATGTGTATCTTGTCTCTCATTAATTAGTTATAAGTTCTAACATTAGGTACCATATTGTAATTGCGCAGCAGGAAGCATATTAATATAGAATGTATGTAAATAAGTTCAACGAACAAACAGACACACCTTACTATTAGCGACCTAGCTACGCGCCACACGGCGACCGGTTCCTTATCGCCGCAGGCGCAGGAATGTCGAGGGGTACGCGCGCGGTCGCGGGACGGACGTCCAAGCTGCGCGCGGGCTTCGCCCGCGGCCGCTCGCCAGTCGAGACCCGTCTCTGACGCGAAGCGCATGTCATTCGCTCTCACGCTATAGCTTGCCTTTACTTCCGTGCGGTAGTAACGAAGTATTTATCTAACTCGCTAATCCGCCGTGCTTGACCCTTTCCCCTTCTATCTATTGCTACCTGCTTGTGCTGAACTATATATATGTGCTTGTGGAACAATATAAGGTGTACTCAAGACGTGCCTGTTATTTGGATTCCCCCATACCTGCAGCAACGTAAGGTTTCTACATTGGTGACCCCGAAAGGAACACAAGATGGGTCAAGACCAAGAGGGCGGCGCGAATGCTTCAAGCGACCCCGACCGACACTACGACGTGCATCGGGTCGGTGTGAGGGTACCCCCATTTTACCCTGAAAAACCAGCGCTCTGGTTTTCACAACTAGAGAGCCAGTTCGTGTTGGCAAACATAACAAGCGACACTACTAAATACCATCACGCTATCGGCAGCCTCGATCCGATCTACGCGTCAGAAGTTGAGGACATTATCACCGACCCACCAGCCTCAAACAAATACGAGAGGTTGAAAACAGAACTAGTGAAGAGGTTATCAGCGTCGCGGGAAAAGAAAGTTCATCAGCTTCTTACCCAAGAGGAGCTCGGGGATCGGAAGCCGTCGCAATTTCTGCGACATTTGCGACACCTTGCAGGACCGAACGTTCCAGAAGAATTTTTGCGGACCATCTGGACCAGCCGATTACCCAGTAGCACGCAAACTATTATCGCCTCGCAGTCTAAAGCGTCATTGGAAGAAGTGGCTGAACTAGCAGACCGCATACATGACGTGGTGCCCACTAATCTACAGGTAGCGGCCACGTCACGAACAATACCAGGTAGTAACGTCGATCAAATGGCCAATCAGATAGCCGAGCTTACGAAGCAAGTACAGGCGCTGACTACGACAGTGGACAGGTTATCACGATCAAGAAATAGATCTCGCAGCGACAGCCGAGGAAGGTCACCATCTGGTCGATCAAACTCTAACTACAGAAGGTTCCCTATATGCTGGTTTCATTTCAAGTTTGGAGACAGAGCTACCAGGTGCATGAAACCCTGTGACTATGCGGGAAACGTGACCGGCAGTCAGTGACAGCGACCGACGGCTGCCATGGCTCTGGTCGCTTATTCGTGACAGATCGAACCACAAAAACTCAATTTCTCGTCGACACTGGCAGCGACGTATGTGTGTTCCCCAGATCCGTTATTAAAGAGCGTCGTATTAAGACAAGCTATGAATTGTGCGCGGCTAACGGCAGTGTAATAAATACGTACGGCTACATACAATTAAAATTAAATATAGGCTTACGCCGTGACTTTATGTGGAATTTTATTGTTGCAGACGTTACCAAGGCGATAATAGGCGTAGATTTCCTGTCTTACTACAATTTAACAGTAGATGTTCGAAACCAGCGCCTCATCGACGCTGAGACAACACTGGTTACCCCGGCTTTGCCTGCGCGTTCGTCCGACATTGTCTCTTCGGTAAAGGTAAGAATTGGTGACACCACATACCATGATATACTACGGGAATTCCCAGACATAACCCGACCATCAGGTATACATCGCACGCCAACACATAACACTGTACATCACACACGCACAACACCGGGACCACCAGTATCATGTACACCTCGCCGGCTGGCTCCCGATAAGTTAAAAATCGCAAAGGAGGAGTTTGAATCAATGCTTACTATTGGCACAGCCAGACCCTCCGATTCACCATGGGCCTCACCCTTGCATCTTGCTCCAAAGAAAGATAATGGTTGGCGCCCATGTGGCGATTACAGAATGTTAAACGCGAGAACAATTCCAGACCGATACCCAATCCGGCACATTCACGACTTCTCACATAACCTATCTGGCTGTCAGGTCTTCTCTACAATAGACCTAGTAAAAGCGTATAATCAAATTGCGGTGAATCCAGAAGATATTCCGAAAACTGCCATCACCACACCATTCGGTCTATACGAATTTCCTTTTATGACGTTCGGCCTCCGCAACGCAGGACAAACATTTCAGCGTTTTGTCGATGAAATGTTGCGAGGGCTTGACTTTTGCTACGGATACTTAGATGACTTTTTGGTCTACTCAAAAGACCAAAAAGAACACGAAGACCATCTACGGCAGCTGTTCGCCAGACTTCAGAAATACGGGATGGTTATTAACACCTCGAAATGCGTATTTGGTGCCCACGAAGTCACATTTTTAGGGTACAACATCACACCCGGAGGCACAAAACCCCTGCCAGCGAAAGTTGAAGCCATCAGTAGCTTTCCAGCACCAAAGACCATACGTGGGCTGAGAAGATTCTTAGGTATGGTAAACTTTTATAGGCGGTTTATTCCAAATGCAGCACAGCACCAAGCCCCACTCAACACACTCTTGTCAGGGTCAGTGAAAGGCTCACACCCAGTGAATTTTACCCCAGACGAGGACACAGCCTTCGAAGAATGCAAGAAAGGCCTGTGCAGGGCCGCAATGCTGGCGCACCCAGACACCGGCGCTAAACTCGCTTTAGTGACAGATGCGTCAGACACAGCCATGGGAGCAGTTCTACAGCAGCTGAAAAGCAATACCTGGGAACCACTAGCTTTCTTCTCACGCAAGCTGAGCCCAACACAGCAGAAATACTCTCCCTACGACCGTGAGCTGCTTGCAATATACGAGGCTATCAAGTATTTCAGACATATGGTCGAGGCCAGAGAATTTGTAATCTACACAGACCATAAGCCCATCTGTTTTGCCTTTCACTCGCGCAAGGAAAACTGCCCACCTAGACAATTCAGACATTTAGATTATATATCACAATTTACCACAGATATCAGACACATATCAGGAAAGGACAACGTCGTGGCAGATACATTGACACGAGTGGAAGAAATAATACAGCCTATCAATTTGAACGAGTTAGCCAAATCGCAAAGCTCCGACACAGAACTCCAACAACATCAGAACAGTAAAACCTCGCTAGAACTGAAGAAGATAACACTACCGGGTCTACAGACGGAACTGTACTGCGATGTGAAAGGCAAGACACCAAGACCATATGTTACCAAGGAATTTCGACGCCAGGTATTTGACAGCTTACACTCGCTTAGCCACCCAGGCGCAAATGCCAGTGCGAAACTAGTAGCAGAACGGTACGTATGGCCAGAAGTAAGGAAAGATTGCAGGGCTTGGACGCAAAACTGCTTAGCCTGCCAACGCTCAAAAGTCACTCGCCACGTCTCTGCACCACTCAGTACCTTTAAGCTGCCTCGTTCTCGCTTCATGCATATCCATATAGACTTGATCGGACCACTACCACTGTCACAGGGATATCAATATTGCCTCACCGCAGTCGATCGGTTCACGCGATGGCCTGAGGCAATACCCATTAAGGACATAACAGCAGAAACGGTGGCGAGAGCACTCCTATATGGATGGATTTCACGCTTCGGTTGCCCCACCCAAATTGTTACAGATCGCGGTAGACAGTTCGAGTCGAACCTTTTCAAACGATTATCAGAAATAGCAGGTTTTGAGCACCGAAGAACGACTGCTTACCACCCGGCATGCAATGGACTAGTCGAGCGTTTCCATAGGCAGCTGAAGACGGCCATTACCTGCCACGGAAATGAGAATTGGGTAGAAACGCTTCCCTTGGTTCTACTGGGCATGCGAAGTGCCTATAAAGAAGACATCCAAGGGACCACTGCGGAATTGGTATACGGGGAGACTTTACGACTACCTGGAGACTTCTTCCAACCGGAAAACGACATCACAGCGAACGTAACCGAATATATAGGAAGATTACGCATGTTCGCCAGAAACCTACAACCAACACCGGCTTCACGACACGTTAGTAAACGGACAATATTTATATTTAAAGACTTAGCCACCACATCTCACGTATTCGTAAGAGATGATGCCTCTTCCGGGTCATTCAGGCCATCTTACACTGGGCCTCATAAAGTCTTAGACCGTGGAAAAAAAGTGTTTAAAGTCCTCCTTAATGGTAAAACTGTCACAGTATCGATAGACCGAATCAAACCAGCCTACATACTGAATCAGACCCACACCACAATCAATAACAACACTAACACTAACTGTAATATTAAAAATACGAACACAGAACAAACACCACAACAAACACTCGTCACCAATTCTACTCCTGAAACCGACGACCCTAGTGTCGGGCGGACGCGATCAGGACGTAGGGTGCACTTTCCGGACTATTATCGCCCGTAGTGACGGTCTCTGGAGGGGGGTGATGTGGCGGGCTCCACACATTTGTTCAAATGTATCATGTGTATCTTGTCTCTCATTAATTAGTTATAAGTTCTAACATTAGGTACCATATTGTAATTGCGCAGCAGGAAGCATATTAATATAGAATGTATGTAAATAAGTTCAACGAACAAACAGACACACCTTACTATTAGCGACCTAGCTACGCGCCACACGGCGACCGGTTCCTTATCGCCGCAGGCGCAGGAATGTCGAGGGGTACGCGCGCGGTCGCGGGACGGACGTCCAAGCTGCGCGCGGGCTTCGCCCGCGGCCGCTCGCCAGTCGAGACCCGTCTCTGACGCGAAGCGCATGTCATTCGCTCTCACGCTATAGCTTGCCTTTACTTCCGTGCGGTAGTAACGAAGTATTTATCTAACTCGCTAATCCGCCGTGCTTGACCCTTTCCCCTTCTATCTATTGCTACCTGCTTGTGCTGAACTATATATATGTGCTTGTGGAACAATATAAGGTGTACTCAAGACGTGCCTGTTATTTGGATTCCCCCATACCTGCAGCAACGTAAGGTTTCTACACAATCAACACTCGATCCTTGCGCACACTTACAACTAACCGGCACATGCGAGCGACAATACAATGATTATGGGATACCCCTATTACCCCTCCTCCGGGCCTCGCGACCCCCGCGGTCTCGCCACTCACAATAATCGGCGCGAGGGGATGCATCGCCCGCGAAATTTGTAATCGTTCGCGGACCATATTTTGACTCCTGCGGACCACTGGTTAGGAGCCACTGGTTTACATAAACCAAGAAAATGCCGATCGGCAACCCTACCGCGGTCAAGCCGCGTCGGTATTACGTGGTCACGAAAACTAAAAAAAACAATGCATGGAATTTACTCATTACTAGTTTGTATTTGATACCACAGAAATAGGGTCTATTTCTTTGGCGGTTTTCTTCTTCTTGACTGCCCCAGGGCAGTCGAGTAAAAAGTAGTAGCGCCATAGGTATCGACCACCGTATTATCTAGAAGCCATATTTGTTTAACGTACATTGCTTGTCGAAGTAACGACCTGTCGCACAAGCGACCTGTCGAACAAACGACTTGTCGAGGTTATGACATGTCGCACACCTGTTGATCGAACTAATGACATACACTCGTAATATTATGATAAGTACACGAAAAAAAACTACTTTTAACCATTTTCCGTGGGGATCGATTTGTGAACTTCAGAAAGTTCCGATCTGTAACCGAAGTGCTTTTGGTGCAATAAATAGAGTTACAGTTATCATACGTGATGAGCTAATAGGAGTGGTAATGAAAAACAATATTACTTCCAAGACAACCTTTAATCTCGTTCAAAATAAATAATGTCAACAGTAGGGCGAACTCTTTGAGTTGTTTTTAACCTTTATAATAACAAATCACGTGTGAGTGTGGGGCCACAGCGCGCGCGAGTCGCGCCGCCCGCGGTGTGGCCCCGCCTCGTTACTTACAAATAAATTACCTAGTGATTACTATCTACAAGTAGAGGATGTCAGTCTGTTGTAACTGAACGTGACAGCTTGATAACTATCGTACTTTATACTGATATACACTGATACGTTCCGTTGTGGGCGGCTTGCGCAGCTCCGTACAATATGTATTGTTGGTTGGTGCTCACATTCTCGTCAAACACTTTAGTAGGTATTCGCGCAAACCATTTTTTTTGACGCTAGTAGTTTTAGGCTAATAAGTTCGATTTTGGGATTGATATGTCAATATTTACGCTCAATATCCATGCTCTTTAAAAAAAGTGATAGGTATTTATTTTCAGAAAGTTTGACTGAAGAAATGTCCTAGCATCGAACACAATACTTTTCCATATAAAATTACAAACTGCAGGTACCTACTGTACTGAAGCTCTTGAACGAACGTTAAAGCCAATCTCAATTTATTGGGAAGTCAAGCTAGTTCAGAAGGGGGGAGGAATATGGTAGAGGGTTCTTATGCAGCTCAAACTGATGGAGTCGTAGAGTCTAGAAATTACACGTTTACAGTTCTAGACTACAGCGTGTTGAAGACCATACTAAAGTAAATGCAACAACGTAGAACGTAACAACGTGAGATTAATGACGTGCGTGATAACTAATTAGTGTACACATGACCGCGCGCTTTAAACTACGGATAACGAAACGCTAATGTTGTTGTCATCAAATAACAATTAGGATAGCGTGAGCGTCGCGACGACGCGAAGTGACGACACATGACGACACGACGTCGGGACGACTGCGCTGCGGCGTGAGGGACGACTGCGCTGCGGCGCGGCGGCGTGTGGGACGAAAGGTCTCTTTCGCGATAGAATCGTATAATGGCGCTAGATTACATCGCACCTATGTAGGTATTCAATAGAAACAGAGCATTTAATTGCTACTTAGTTTGTAAACTGTCCGACCGTTGCTTATTAGTAAGTATTTATTTCAGGTTTTCCTGTTTAATAAAATTAATAAATTAAAATAAATTCTGCTAATGTAAGTAAGTATTTTATGTAGTTAAACTGAGTTGATTAATTTGTATAGTTATATAATTTGTTTGACGAAAATGTAGAGCACATAGTGATGACTGATGGCGATGATACACAGGTGCGAACAAATTAACACAAGCTATGGCAGTAGTCGCATCAATCAGTGACCAAAGAGTCAACTCGGTTTATTGTAATAATATCACGACTTTATTAGAATAATATCGTAATGATCAGAGAGAGGCGTGACGTCACGCGGTGACCTGTACAGAGGCGTGACGTCACGGGGCTACGAGACACGCGACACGGTAAAACCTTAAGAGCGAGTACAAACATTATTTACATAAAATCAGATTTTATACAGATAACGATGAATAGATTTACCTATCGTAGTACTTATTAACTGGTAAATTTATTATCTAATTTCGTAGACATGTAAAAAAGTGGCAAAGACTCAGTCGCTTAAACACTACTATGTACAATTACATATCAAATAAAATTACCGATTTCACTATTTAGATTACAGAACTCCCTGGAGAGACGCTCAGAATATCAGATTTCAACCGCGAATATAACTAACTACTACGAAACTATAATAATGTTAGAACTTTTATGAAACGTACAAAAGAAAAAGTTCAACCATTAAACGAAATGAGATTCTGGAATAATACAATACTAAAGTTAAATAAGTAAGTTTCTTAATGCTTGCACATAAGCTTCCGAAATATTCCGCGTTTATCATTTTAACTGCACAAGTATATTATAAATATTAAATATTCGAAGATCCTGTTGTGTGAACTAAGAAAGTCGTGGTAATAACATAGATACATTGCTTTATCATTTTCAAATTTTTTAATACACTGACGCATTATTACATTGAAATCGGACATTCCAAGTGCTGCGCTGAAAGAAACCATCGGGTATCAGAACCCATCACCACATAATAACGGCAAAGATGACATCGAAGAAATAACTCTAGCTACAACATGTACACGGCGACGCTCAGTTCACAACGTCTGTGCGAGCCGCCCCGGGGCGTCGCCACGCCGGACACATCGGGCACGCGCGCTCACACGCGCCGCACATTGTCACTCACTGGCGCGGGTGAGTGCCGCCGTGTCCGCTCCGCTGGGCCGCGACGCGCGAAGGTTTCACTAACACAAAGATCCAGTGGCTCCAGTTATTGGGAAGGTCGGGACCTACCTACCTATATGTACTCTTTCCTGATGTACACTGAGCGGAATGTCACATTTAGCATTTTGATCGAAATGTCTTCTAAACAGTTTAGCGCGTGACGTCGGTCAGGTAACGCGCGTGGCTTCTCGTGGGCCACTACACGCAGCTCTCGGGGATGCGTTGGTCCAGCAGCTTCTCCTTGATGGCGTCCACGTTAAGGTCGGGCGGCGCCGCGCGCAGCGTCGCGGACGCCGAGCGGCCCAGCGCGCGTGCGCCCGGTTCGCTGCGGCCCAGCGAACGCGCGCCCGTCTCCGCGCCCGAGCGCGCGCCCCACGTCCATGACGCGCCCGGCCCGTTGCATGCCTGCAGACGAGCGAGACGATAGATTCAGCACCATTATTCATTAGTTTTAATAATAATAAGAAAAACATATATTTTTAAATGTTTTTGTTTCTTTTTTTTTAATAAAAAATATTTAAAAAATTAAAATTAATAAACGGAATAATAATAAAATATTTATTTGCGCAAAACATGGTATACAAGGTGTTAAGTACAAATTAATATGGCACAAACATGTTTAGCTAGGACCTATATAATTATAGCATGCAACCATCAACATTTTTCATCTAGAAATTCTTTTAAACTATAAAAACTACATTCCAGTAACTATTTATAAAAATGAATTTTAAATAATCTTGTATTTAATGTTTTGAAGTGCCTTGGTATTTTATTATAGATGCGCACACACATTGCTAAGCAGTTATTATTGTATTTAGCTAGTCTAGGTAAATCATTCAAGACTAGTTTATGAGGATCTCGTCTGTTAGTTTAAATATTATAGGTACCTAACAAAGAGGTACAGTTGTCTGTACGTTTGTAAAAGGTAATCTCCGGTACCGGTACCGGCTATTGAAGAGTAACATAAATTATATTTTTTGTAGTAGAAAAAACCGGCCAAGTGTGTGTCGGACCACGCACAAGTAGGGTTCCGTAGTTTTGGTGACCTTATCACAAGAACAGACTCAACATAGTAGTTGAAAAACATGTTCTTCCATATACTCTTTAGGGGTATTAGGAACAGGGTGTTAACTTCACTCATCCACCATAGAAAAGGGAGGATCCTCCAACCAGACGGGTTGTTATATCTGGCGGGCAACTGGCCATATGTTGATTTCGGATAGTCTTATCTATGTTTTTCGCTCGGTAAACTCTAACTGCGCGATGCAGGAATTGTGTGACGTCATGTCTTTACTGCGTAGTTCGTATGTCGCGGTGTAACCGCTACATCACTCCCCTCCGGAGACCGGAGGTCGATAGTGGGCTAAGTCTTGGATCTTGCGATGCTTCACAGTGCCAGCTGTGGTTCCAGTGAGTCGGAACCGGGTGCGGCATAGACCATAGTTCACGGTGAGTCGGAACTGTCTGCGGTGATTCCCCAGTGAGTCGGGGTGGCGGTGCGTCGTCATCCAGTGAGTCGGATGTGGTACAGCGCCGGGTTGTGGTTGAGGGTGATGACCAGGAATGCGCGTTCGTTGCATGCTGGTGGTCAGGATACCCGTTAAAGCCGTGGGTGCTGGCTGGCTGTGTGACTTGCCTCACGAAAGCTTGTGGGAGTGATGATGATGACGTCACGCTGAAGTTGTTGCACGAAGGCTGCGTTGACGTTCATCACGTCGGGGTCACCAATTTAGAGGTATTAGGAACAGGGTGTAAAGTTCACTCATCCATCATAGAAAAGGGAGGATCCTCCAACCAGACGGGTTGTTATGTCTGGCGGGCAACTGCCCATATGTTGATTTCGGATAGTCTTATCTATGTTTTTCGCTCGGTAAACTCTAACTGCGCGATGCAGGAATTGTGTGACGTCATGTCTTTACTGCGTAGTTCGTATGTCGCGGTGTAACCGCTACAACTCTAACTGCAAATTAATGTAAGTTTGTACGAACAATATTGAGAGATTTACCATGTTATGTTAAGACCTTATACTTCTTATAGGTTTGCTGTAATATATGAGTAAAGAACCATTCCGTGTATTTTTTAGAAATTTTAAGCTCAGTAGCCAACAAGTTTAGCTATCTTTGATGATGTAATGGCCCCTACACACAGTGCCGGCGGTATGGCTGCCGGCTTTTGCCGCGCGGCACGTGCCTCCGGCTTTTGCTCCTTCATTTTGTTTGCGTTTGTTTCTGCGGCTTTGTGCGGCATGGCCGCCGGCACTGCCCGCCATTGTATGTAGCAGCCATTATGTGACACGGTATAGTTTGCAAAACATTTTACTTAATTTTCCAGATTGTCCCCGTAAAGTGACCCCCATATTATATAAAGTTCAAAATCCATTAATAAAAACTTTAAAAAAAATTAAGTAATTTACGTTAAAATAAAATACATTAATTTACGTTACACATCAATATTTTGATTTAAAAGAGTATCCATGGAGTTTCTTGCCCGTTCTTCTCCATAGGAACCTACTACACTTTGGAATGGGCAACTAGCTTCATCTTTCTGACTGACCGACCCTTTGACAATTCAAAAGTGCCTGTTATTGGTTTATTTGAAATAAATGGTTTGAGTTTTGTTCCATTTTTTCAGTTTGAGGTACGGTACCATAAAAATGCACGGTTCCTGTGTGAATCAATGCGATGTCGCGAGGGGCAGATAAGTTTATCCTAAGTAGTTCATAAAACATGAAATCTCATCAATCTGCTGATCTGGCTACATTTTAGCCGGAGCGCTGGAAACTTGGCTTGTAAAAGGCTCGGTCACAAATCACGATTGCTCCATCGTGTTGTTCCTTCTCATGTGCGCCGGCAGTGTCCATCCAATCAGCGTGTAGTAATTACGTGAGAGTGGTGCCGCGGCCCTCTGCGATGAATTACATTACATTAGCCGCTGTAATCACCGCTATCGCGCTACGCATCTCCGCCGAGCAAGCCGCGCCATTATCATCCGCACCGCACCGCGCCACACCGCACCAACGTGATAACGCTAAATTAAAACTAATTCAAAACAGCGACACGCACTAAAGGGGTACGAGTGACGTCACCCGGTGCGGCGCGAGGTGACGCGACAAAAGAACGCGGTGATAGAACTATCGCGACTTAATTAAAATGTCCCTTGTTAGCGGCGTGTCCCGGCGCGGCCCGATCCGGCCCGGCTCCGACCCGGCTCCGGCCCGGACAATGAGCTGCTCGCTACAACTTTGTACAGTTAATCAGGTGGAGCGAATTTATTGCTCGCTGACACCTTTCCCCGCGCGGTCTTTGTACGACGACAACGCAGACCTGTTGAAGTTCTCACTCTTATATCTTACGCTTGACACTTGTGTCACGCGACACTATTAATTACGTTGATGATGTTGAAGTGAAGTTGGTGACAGCTGCCGTGTAGGTATACACGTGTGTGTCAGCGCTTGTCTCATCTCGCTGACGCGCTAAGCCGCGTGTCGTCTGTAGCCGACTGATTATCCTGCGTCCGTCGGGGGCCGCTGCGTAACTTATCGACGCGCGACGCTCGTGATATCCCACATTGGGACCGTAGTAATGTAGTCGTCGCCGCTGAGATATGAGAGAAAAGTAATCGAAAAGTAGAAATATTCGAGGAGCAGATGCATTTAAGTGTGGTCCAGTGCGTGATCTACTGAACGATGAGAGACCGCGTGAAAAATGAGTTTTTACTGGAGAAGCGCTGCCGGCTGGCGTCCGCCCACCGGACCGGTTCGGGTGCACACACACGAAGATTGGACGCACAAATCAAACTTATATCTCATTCGACGAGTAGGTCGCACCAGCGAGCACACACACACGCACACGCACAGAGCGCGAGAGGCTGCCGGCACCGAGTCCGTGTTTGTTTAATTAGATTTCATCTCGTTGCAACACCGACTCGTTAACATTACCCTATAACTCGACTTTTGCCAACACTCGTCGACTTTCGTCAGTATTAAAATTCAACTCGTTCGTTACTTTATCGGTTCGTAACTCAGTTAGATGAACTTCCATGTTTCTGTTTGATGAAGGAGTCGGCTAAGTAAATTCTCGATGAAAGTTTTGTATAAATACGATGAAGTTGAATGCCGCGGAGACCGCGCGATGTTAAAATCTAAGGTGCGGGGCTCGGGTGCGGTCATATGTCTAAATTGGCGCGCTACCACAACGCACCGCACTGCACCGCACAGTACCGCTCGAGACTGCGTACTGTGTTCAGAAGCTAAGCACATACTCTCAAAGGCAGAAAAAGTTTTATCATCCAATACCTTACCCTGTTATAGTAGTCATGGTTGTAGGCTAATGGCAACGTAAGGCAAGGTAACTACGCGACGTGGACGCAGCTGTTCTACATCACATCTACACTAATACCGTGTAAGGAGATTACTTATGAAACCGACAAAGTGTAGTTATTATTTGCTTTTGAACAAGCCTTTCTGTGCGAATATCTTTTAGTTGCTTCAAGTTTGGTAACGAACGGTCTCTGGGTATGTTAAGAGTGATGATGTGCTGTGACTGGCGAGACTAGATGCATCCCGTGGGCCCGCGCGAGTGCCGCGCCGATACCACGCGGTAACTGACGATCGGGGAATATATCGCCCACAGGAGTATGATGTTCAGTGAACGACGTGAAGACTGTCGACATCGACCATCGTAAAGATACGCCTCCCACAGTCCGCGGCCCGCCGTCCGACTCGGCGCTCACATAAAATAAACGACAACTTTAAGTAGATAAAATCGCGCTAAGTCGCACTTGTCCGACGCGGACGTGTTAACTTTATACGGCGGCGGCTACTTTTACGAGCGGTTCGCACTTTACTGATGTGCGATTAAAGGAGGAAAAGTTAATGAAAAAATACTTAGCGCTGCCCATCCATCTGCGCTTTATGAGAGGCGTGTGTGTGTGTGTGTGTGAAGTAGTAGCGAGGAAGGGGGCGACTTCAGCGTAGTAGTGAATGAAATAATAATACTAGGCTGTCGATTCTTGTTTTTGCCAAATATTTATACGAATTAATCAATGTATGTTAAACATTTATTTTTATTTGTACAGAATGCATCACGAAAAACAATCTTCCCGGAGAAAATGCAATTGATTTGACTTTAAATTATTCATTTGTAACTTATTGAGATTTCTACACGTTTTAATTTTTGGTTTTATATTTCTTTTGAAGTAAACTAAATTGTAAATTTTCAAAAGCAATCGACTTCAAACCGCACTTGTACGTCGCGTAGCAAGTAGCTACGCGGTACGCCTACGAGGCTACGAGATAGCTACGAGCTACGCTTTTACCAGATGAAACCGTACGGATTGATGGCGTCACTCGTAACGGCGATCGAGAACGAATCGTTGTTGATGGAGTGCCGGACTGAGCCTACCTACTTAGTTATGTACCAATTGGCGTAGAACGCCTGAAGGAAGCGTGAAAGCGTGTGTTTGTGCTTATTTATTTATTCGTTACATGTATTTTTCATTATTCATTTATTTCGAGAAATAAAAAGTATGGGTGTTGCTGAGTTCTTCTCATGTCACCAAGACTGGTGGCAAGTAAAAGTATGATCGGTCTATTTAAGGGCGATGCGCTAAGGTAGTCCGCAAAATTAAAATAGGTTTTTTGCAGTTTTCGGGTCAGTGTCTTGTATGTTTTTCAGAATCATCAATATCTAAGTACCTACTACTCTCTAAGTTAGATTGGCCTCGAATGTCATGATTTATTCATGGAATAGGGTAATTTGAACTTGGAGAGTTGTATTGATGATTTTAACGATTATATAATTCTTCATCATTGACATAACGGTCCCGCATGATGGGAACCTCGTGAAAGCCGAGAAAGATAAACAAATCAAGTATCTTGACTTGGCTCGCGAGGTTGTCGACATGTGGGATGTGGACTCAGCGATCATTGTGCCGATAGTCGTATCAGCCAATGGCTTAATTGCCAAGAGCCTCGACCAACACCTAAGGAGGCTCTCGTTAGGCAGCTGGGTCAAGAGCTTGATTCAGAAAGCGGTACTCCTGGACACGGCTCGCATTGTCAGGAGGTTCCTCTCTCTGGAGCCCTGACCGCCGGTAGCTTGGACCCTGTTCCCGATACCGGTGGGCTACTATTTTTTATATTTTTAAATGTTTTGTATTATTTTGTTTTTATAAAAATATTTAAAAATGTAAATTATATGTATATAAATGAAATAAAGAAAATATAATTCTGTGAATACATCTTTGTTACGGTTGCGAATCATAATATTATTATGATCAACATACTACCTCATACTGACTTTTGCAGGTCATTGCAAGAAACGTAAGAAAAATTATATTTCGCGGGCTATCTTGGGCTTTCGATAAATTATTTCTCAATATGAAATGACAAAGGTGTTAGACTAGGTTAGCTAGACCAGTGCGTACATACCGGCGTGGAGAGCGGCGCGGGCGCCGTGCGGCCCGGCGACGCCGCCGCCAGGCTGGGCGGGCACGCCGCCGCCGCCTCGCCTGCAAAAAAAATTACATTAATTTGGCAACGGTTTCTGAAGCAACAAATAAAAAAATAAAAAAATTGCATGCAACCACAAACACACGGTCATACCTTGGACACAACACAACATTAATATCAACCAGTGACTGTAATGAAGCAGAATGGACGACGGGAACTCAGATGTCTCTCCTGCACACGATCTTTTTAAACAGCGGCAGACGTTTAACAAAATCTATTCAATTATATTAAATGTTGTTTGTTGATAAGCGCATCACTTGGGAACGTCTGGACCCATTTGTTTTTTTTTTATGTTCGATATTGTGTCCGAATTAGGTTTTCAGCAACTTGGCTGCTGACAAACAACCGCTTCGCTAGACCACCATGAGGCTGAATACACACATGGTGTGTCAGCCCGAACAATGTAGTAATGTATGTCGGTCGGAAAAAAACATTGGAAAAGGGAAAAACAAAAAGTATATTTTTTGTGGTTTATTGGGATTGGACAATGCATGGATAATAATATTTATTACTTCATTATCTTTGGGTTTCTTGGGCGGAAAATAGTGTTACGCCAAAATCACTCGCTGACGTCACGGCCGGTCACGCGTGCTAGTAGTGCAGCTCCGAATGTTACAGCTGCTGATAATCCTGACCTCTTGTTAATTGGACCCTCTAGCTAGAGCATCGTCACCACCACCATGAGATGCACCCCACAGGGGCGCGGGACGCATGGAAGGCCAACTCTGAATAGAACCCGCACCATAACCATTTGCTGGGTAGTTAAGGTGCAGGGCAAGTCAAGGAGACAGTTAATAGATGCACCGCATATGGTACCAAATCACATGACACTTTTTTGACATTCTGACCTCCAGAACGCGGAAATATTCTGACATCGGGTGCGGCGACACGGCTGGTCAAACGGCACAGACGCGCTGCTAATATTTTTTTATTTTTTGATATATATACTTGTATATTCTATGTATTTTCTGGTGTACTTGTATTGTATTATTATAACTATGTGATTATGTATAACTTGTTCAGGCTGACCGCTAACCGAACTGTGCAGAGGTCTTTCTGCATCTTCCCGCGTGGTGGCACAGCGGCAGTTATTACCGAAATAGATTGCCGCGACTTCCGAGCGCTCATACACAACTGAGATTGATCGTCGCACGAATATGCTCGTGTGATTGCTATCGATAGTATTAGATCAATTGATGTGATATTTTTATCTATCGTTGGTTATTCTGTTCTTGAAATAATATTGAAGTGGCAAAAATAATAATAGATACAGACAAATAAAACATAGAAGTGGCTCCGGTTGCCTGCGCCGCTGCGCCGGCCACCGACTGCGGACCAGCTTCGATTTTTAATAGCCCTCGCTCTTCTTACTAGCGTGGTGTGTGTAAGGGCGAGTCTGCACCGGCGACGTCGCATATAAATAACGGCGCGGCGCGTGTGCCCGCAGCCGCACTGATCCGCCCGAGATTTATCCGCAGAGGGAAAAAACCTGATTAATCACTACATTCAAAGACGGAGGCGAGCGTAAGTCAGGACACAAGAAATAATTAATTGGTGCGCGCATCGAGCAACCCCCCCTCACCCGCGTCGCGCCGCCCGCACCCCGTGCCCCCGTGTCCCGAGCACCCGTCTAATGTGCCCGAGTTTATTCAAATTAGCTTCATTAATAGGTGAGGTGGCGCGCTCCGCACTGTACCACTACTACACCTGAGCGATGCGGATGTTTTTCCGTAGCGGGTGTTACCATTCGGGGAAGGTTTTCAGAAAGGGCCTGTATTCATGTTCACGAGTACGTGTGTTCAGAGAGTTCCGCCACGGTACATGCTGCTAATTACAGGCAAGCGGTAGAAGCGGCTGATTGACTGACGCCTGTCGACTTACTGCTGCCGATATCGATACTTATAAAAGTAACGTATTCTGTTTATCATGTGCTTGTGGTGTTCGAAGTTGTAACGGTATGTTGGAAGCGATGTGGATTAGGACGTCGTTCAATATCATCAGCGTATGGAGCGCTTTAGAGCTGCGTTTGAGATGAAGCTCTTGAAATCGGATCATCCCCTATTATCGTGTTAAGCCGAAGGGTTGGAATTCTCTTCCACGAAAGTCTGTTCCACGAATTCAATATTCCCGCACTTCGACGTGCTTTTATATAATATTTAGAAATAAATGGACGATTAGTATGAGTATTAACTACAGATGAGTAGTCATACTATGCGAGTGAAGCTGTGACGTCGCGGGATGTCGGCGCGGTGTTGACGCGATTTTGGCACGGTATCAGCGCGCACTTTGCGGCATGTTTTCAATTGCGAGTGTCGCCGCGGTGAATATTCACGATGCTGCATCAATATTCATGAATATACCTAGCCCGTGCACCACCGTCCCCCCCCGCACCCCTGCCAAGCCTGACCCGCCCCCCGTGCAGGATATTTTCAATATAGTTGTTGAATGGTTGTCACGTAATTGTTTCGCCTTCCGGAGTGACGCTGCGCGACTGAAGCTCTGCTGGATGAGTCGCATGTAAGGTGCTACGACTACGAGCTACGCGCTACGAGCTCGTAGCGGGCATGCGTAAAGATAATTGTAGGTATTTACAATCAACAATGTTTTGATTTCGCGACTGTCTAGATATTAGCATAGCATAATCAGCCGATAATATTCCCACTGCTGGAACACAGCCCTCCTCTCTTGGAAAGGGGTTGGGCTTGTAATCTACCCGCGGGTTGGTAGATGTCAAATAGCTTCGATTTTTTGGTTCTAGGACATGCCGGTTTGCTTACACGTTTTTCTTCACCGTTTTGAGAGTACTGGTGATGAAATTATTCACACAAAATAAAGTTCCTGCCTGGGTACCAACCCATGACCTACAACTCGTAAGTCGGAGCCATTACCACTGGGCCACCACAGCTCTCGGGTCCTAGTTATTATCAGATTTAATTTTTAACCTAGGCACTCATCCTTTTTAAGCCGACAAATTGAATTGAACTCCACATACTACTTTCTTATAAAATAATACATACGAGTACACCTAGGCACTTATAATTTGACGAGTATCCCACACCTTCATTTTGCCGGATAGCCAGTAACAACATAATAATGACAATACATTCGTGTAAGCACAACGTCTGCCATGAGTGCCATGTATCAGCACTTCACTCGTAGTACTATATAATAACAAGCCGCCGCAGTATCTCCACAGCGGAATGTAATAACTGGCGCTCGCTGGCTCTTCCGCTTCGCTGATTGACCTCGTCTGCATTTTCTTTATACATTTAACGCTGTAATACTTTATGTAGATAATATTGAAATTTCGAAAGTAATTATAGCAAGACATTCATTTTTTTTTGTGAAAACTTCTTTAGACGCGTTGAGCACTTTTTGGTTGAACAAAAATCACAGAACTCGCGTCATCGTCACCGAAGGCGCGTTCAGCACTTTTTTGTTGACAACGCAATTTGTTTTAATTTTTGGATTTTTTTTAATAGAGCTACAACTTTCGTTCTTATCAGCAAGCCACATAAATTCGACATTTTCGTTAGATGGCGTTACTTAATTTTCACTTCTATCGGCAGTCCCCAAATACTGCCCCTCATGTTGTTTTTACGATAGATAGGTAGGTACTTGCCGACAAATAGATAGGTAGGTACTTGCCGACAAATAGCTTTGCAGTTTGGCAGGTGTTATGTAAAAATAAAACTGTTACATTATGGATTAAATAAATATATAAAAAATCTTATGCAAAACATGATTGTAGAAAAGAAAGATTATGCGTGAAAAATGACAGTAACACTACACCCATGGCGAAACATATAACATCATAATTGTACTTATAAGAACAAAATGTACCATGTTTTATTCCAAAATGAGAGTATTCAATTCTATTATATTCTAAGTTGTTAGGAACGAGGAGAACTGGTTCGTTGTCCTTGCATTGATGAGGATGACATAGTGTAAGTGCCCAAAACATTAAATATTTGAAGAAAAGGTGGCTCATGCTGCCTTTACTCTGTCTGGACAGTGAGCGACAAGAGGGGCGACTTACTTTGAACTAAAACTTGTTTAATTGAGGATAAAGAAATTATTATGACTGTGTGAATGTTGACTTTAATATTGTTGTATTTTCCACAATACGGCTTCGTTTGGCACGGCTCGTCACGGGCGGTGGCGGCTCGCGCATAAATCCTGTATCATATAATGTGGGAGAGTTTTTATTGAGGCGAGAACGGCATTCATTACGTCACGATTTATGGTGTCTGGCCACGGGACATCTCCCCCTTTCCCCCCCACCGCTGCCCGTCCGCCGCAACCCGCGCCGAACTCCATGACACGCTCATGAATACCAGATGACTTTATTTATTATCGACCTTCCTCGATCATGTCAGAGAGGATTCATAACTGGCATGTAGTTTCAAGTTAGTGATATAAACAAATCAAACTGTGATTCTCAGACACAGCACAATTCATAGATAGTGCAACACAGAGTTGCTCGGTGTAACTGTCAGGAGAGACTAGGTGTCCTGACTGCTCTCACTGAGTGCTAGTGTGTGTACTGAGCCGACTCAGTGAGCTCCACGTAAAGCCACGCATTTGTAGCTGTTTGTGCAAGTATCCACACAAAGCTGCAGCTCACCGCTTACTATTCCCTTACAAAGAACAACACACGGCTGAAATGCGTTTTTATCGTACATTTCGGGCTTTTGTTGGTCGTCGGCGGCGCGGAGTGGGCGTGACGCGCCGTTGGAGTTATGACAGCAATAATTCCCGTATAACGTATTATTATAATAGAAGGGGCTCGTTCGCCGCTGGCCATTCAACTGATTTACAAGGCTTTTTAATTGTTAACAAGTTCGTGCACGCGGCGAGTACTCTGGTCTGATTGCGTCGGCGACGGGGACTTTATACTTCGATTCAACTGCATAATTAAATTACCAATATAGTATTGAACTTAGCATCATAGGTACTAATTATATATGCAAGACTTGCCTGCACTCGACCCTTCTGGCATTGTAAAAGAAAACGCCGAGTTCAGTGAAGCCCATTGATACTAAAGACCGTGATTTGGGTCTAGTCTTCGGCTTCAACTCCAACCCTCGCATGTTCCCAAGACTTCCAACGCAAATCAGTTGCAGGTTAGTTGCCATTCATCACGGAACTATGTGCCAACTCTGACAAGAACTGGTGGCGCGACGTTCTGAAAGTCGTTAATGTGACGTCAGAATGTTTGGCGCGTGCACGAGTTAATTTGCGATCGATAGTTACCGCGGAACTGGCGTGGTTGCGCGCTAACTTACTTGCGAAGTCGGATCCACATTAGCTTTTAATTAGGGCCGTCGTTAACGAGTCGCGTCGCTTCGCACGGCGCCGCACCGAGTCACACGACATCGCCGCTTCTTCGGAATTAAACGTCGGCGTAGTGTCGATTGATTCGCGCCCACTCACGTTAATACGGTAGTGATCGACGAGCGAGTTCAGTTTACTTTAACCACAGTATAACTATTTCCAGTAATTAGATTTATCTGCGTTAAGCGTGATAAGTAATAATAATAGGTACTCTTCTCTATTTCAGATAGGCATTTGTGAATTTGAATGTTATTTTATTTTTATTTAGGTATCTGTAGTTCGCAGACACAAACCTCGACAACAAAATGGAGGATGATTGTAATACGTAATACTCTAGAAACAAACCGCCAGAGCGCCTTAAGTCGGCCACACACGAGTTTAACGCAAAAGGAGGCTTAATCCGACGGGTGGCGCTGCCGCTGTATGAGTTCTCCCTAATCGTGTACCTGGACTTCCCTGGTTCGTTAGTGCCTGCTGCGATCTTCGACTCGGTTCATTAGCGACTGTTTGAATACTACGCGACTTATGAACTTGTGCCGATTGATAATGTTTCTGTTCGATCTTATGATAGGTTTCATTGATCGCGATAGATCTAGAGGTCAATCGTCGAATTGAATCAATTTTAATTAGTGGCTTTAAATTAGGTACCATTAGTAGTGATGACGAGTTTTGTCAATGAACGATTAAACCAGACATGTATCTATCTATTTACAAATCAAATAAAAATGTTTGCAGATAGCTAGGGGCGAATATTGGTAAGAGTTATATCCAAGAGAGTTGCGGACTGTGGAGAGAATAATTTGACATAACAGCGTCTATTATATTTCCTCTTATTTATTATTTATAAGCTTTTTAAAGTTCCTTCGTTTTCTCCGACGGTTACATATACAGTCGTTAAATAAAATGAAAAGCTTCTTTCGTACAGCGATTGGCTGCGAACAGTTTTTAAATGGTTACAAATAGCTGACGTCACGCGCTCAACGGAGAAGGATTTTTATGTAAGCTGCTCATTGAATGTAAATGTGAGTAAATGTTATCTGTGCGAGTAACCTCACGCGAAGGTGCGTTCTCACGGAAATTAAATATTAACGGGGAGTGGCCGCCGATTACCTACTGCGTTTGTGTATTGCTTTAGAATGGAGTTTATTAAGTGCAGACTATTGTAAACCCATTTTACTTATACTCTGATAAGTCTGTTGATTATATATATTTATGGTGCGACATCGTCAGCAAGAAACTACTAACACTACTTATACTATTCCAAACATTTCGACGATCGTATCGAGATAATTCCTACTTACGTAACACTAGACATACTGCCACGATAATTCCGCAAAACTAAGATAAACAAAGTGGAGTGTCCCGCGAGTGTGCTACAGATATGAAGTATGCTGTTAATGGCGGCTCCTGACGACTAATTACGTTACGAGAACAAAGGAGCGGTGGGAAGCCGCCTTTACAACATTCAGATAGAGAGCAGTGACGTCACGCAAGCGCCGCCCTCTGTGTGTTGTGGAGGTGTTTGTGTCCGGCACTCTATCGCGGACACTTCCAGCCGTATATTAAGCTTTTATGAGGATTGCCTTTTAAACCGCGCCGAGTGCCAGCGAACCTCCCCCCCCTCGCCTCGGGCCCGCTAACCCGACTGCCTCACCCCCGCCCTACGCTTTTTCCCTTGTTATGCGCTTAATATGAATATTTGAATGCCCTCCGCATAATCTGCGCGCTTGTGAGCAAACCTTGATCACGATCCCGGAGTGAAACAATTGAATGGAAATGTTTTGAGAAGCACGCGCATTATAATCACAACTACGTAGTTGTTATAATTATGTACCTATAGGAGTGTTACAAAAGGCAACACTGTAGGAGACAACCGTTCGTTTGTACTTAAGTACA
Source organism: Conistra vaccinii (assembly GCA_948150665.1). Lineage (NCBI taxonomy): Eukaryota > Metazoa > Arthropoda > Insecta > Lepidoptera > Noctuidae > Conistra > Conistra vaccinii. The sequence goes on along the minus strand of OX411322.1, from coordinate 24,996,139 downwards.
TCACTAGTTTCTGTTCAAAGTCGTGTCTCATTTCTATGAATGCGATGTATCATTGCGGATGTAGGTATGAATGCTACATATTTTTCCATATTAAATGAATCCTTCAAAGTTTAAAACAATACATCTCTTTTGATATGAGTGTCCTGCTGTCAATATATTTATTTTACAGACTCGTGCATTGCATGTTTTTCCTATATATTCGCATGTTCTTTCAGATTGATGTTAAAATGTGAGAGCAGTGGTGGCCCAGTGGTATCGGCCCCGACTTACGAGTTGTAGGTCGTGGGTTCGAACCCAAGCAGGCGCTTTACTTTGTGTAAATAATTTCATCAACACTGCTCTCAAAAACGGTGAAGGAAAACATCGTGAGGAAACCGGCATGTCTTAGAACCAAAAATTCGAAGACATGTGACATCTACCAACCCGCACTGGGCCCGCGTGGTAGATTACGGCCCACTCCCTCTCACCGAGAGGAGGCCTGTGTCCCAGCAGTGGGAACATTAATAGGCTGATGATGATGATGATGATGTTAAAAAGGTTTACACGAGTATATAAACTTTTAAAATGCTGAAGCTGAGCTTTACCGTAACTTTAGGGTCGCCATTCTTGACAGAATCTGTTTACCACGGTGACGTAGAATAATAACAAAACTTCTAATCGTGCTTGTAGAGTAGTTCCAGGTATTTACATATAATAAAAGAAAGGAACACAGAGCGTTTCTGAAACGGAGCGTTGCTTTTATTATAGTTTTTAAATCCGTCTGCTAGGTTTAAAAAAACCGGTCAATAGCGAGTCGGACTCGCGCACCGAGGGTTCCGTTAGTAGCTTCATTCCTATAGGTACCCAAATAGTTCTGTGCCCACAATCTAGAATTTTCAACGTTTTGATTTTTTTGAATATTTCCTTTATTTTTGCTGTAAGACCTTGCTTTTTGCCAAATTTCGTGATTCTAGATTCGTATTCAACGGGAACTAATAGGTTTTCGACCCAAAACCTATAGGGTGCTTCCGGTTGATTCAGAATGGTCAATTTTGGTTAAAAGAAAGCTCTCACAGCACAACACTTACAAGTTTTCGCGAAAATCTAAATTTGCCCATATCTTTTTATCGTGTTGATTCAGGACCTTGATTTTTATACACCCAATAGGGCTATAGACCTCAGTTACTGGTATAAATTCAACTTGCTAGGTCCACCCATGCCTGAGAAAATCGTTGGTGACACACGGACTGATAGACGGACAAGAGAGTGATCTTATAAGGGTTCCGTTGTTTCCTTTTGAGGTACGGAACCCTAAAAATATATTTCGTTCAAAGTGAATACCTTAGGCCTGCGACTGCGGATAGCGGGTCGCGGGTCGCGAGGTTCCTCGTCCTCTCGCATGCATGAGCACTGTCCCCGCTGTTAATGTTTAAGCTCCATTGTTCCCCACTCGTCATGTTTTATGTACACTCTATGCATGTTTTATCAGTTTGCTACAACTTGACGTTATTTGAACTTATTAGAACGCAATTTTCCAATTATTGTTATGTGTCCGGAGAATAGACTGGCGGTGAAGAGTGCAGTTGTTTCTGGTTTTAACTGCACCTACTTAACGTCATTTATTGTCGTTGGAACCCATTTTTGAATCCCAGTTTATTATTTTGGGCGTTGGATCCCACAAAACATTTGAGCGTATAGTGGGTTTTATAACTCACGCATGATTTTTAGACATAAAAGGTTAATTTTTCACATTTTAGCCTTTTATGATGAACAAATTTTGAATAAGGACTACCTCTTAAAGGTCCAGATACATTATGACCTGGACTGGTAATTCTTACCCTGAAGTTACAGTTTTTCTGAAATGCGAGTAAAACGGCGGGTAACAGCTAGTGAACGGTAAAGTAACTCACAATAGTTGTTAGGTATGAGGTCGGGCTCGGCGTCGTCGTGGTCCTGCTTGGCTTGCGGCGCGGGCGCGGGCGGCGGCTTGGCGAGGCGCGGGCGGCGGCGCCGGCGCAGCGCCAGAGCGCACGCGCCCGCCACCAGCGCGCACACGGCGCCCGCGCCCGCGCCCATCGCGCCCACCACGCCGCTCACGCCCAGCTGCGACGGAGGCGCTGAGGAATAAAAAAAGAATTAAGTATATTTATTAGCAAAGTCTGAGGCACGCACTCGTGGCTAAATGATAACAATCGCACTGATCGAGCGAAGATTAAGCTACGCTTGCAGCGGTCGGCTGGATGGGTGACCATCCAATACATAATTATCGAGACCCCTCCGTGCCACGGAAAGCAAGTTAAGCCGTTGGTCCCGATCGTAATCCGTAGATCTTGGACAGTCGTTTTGGGTATTTAGAAGCCCAAAAGTCTGACAACCAGTTTTACCTAAGTGGACCCCATCAACATAGTTGGGAAAAGGCTCGGCAGATTGAATGACTTTTTACTTGGTTACGGCGGACGGTCATGAATAAATACCCACATGGGTATGTCTTCATCTGTTCCCTCAAATCTTCTAAACTGCTCATCATAATTCGACAAATGAGGTATCGTTAGTCTTGATCGTCCGCTGGTCTAAGGCTATGTAACGTTACATTAATATTTATTTATTTATTTATTAGCTTTATTTAATTTAATCCCTTACATGTAATTCTTATATAAGGTTTCTATTGTGTACTTATTTATTTATTTGTTAATCATGTTAGTTTTGTACTTAAATAAGGTTAGTATTGTTAGGTGTAAGGGCCGCCTCTAGCGGTGAAAGCCTCCTCCAAATCGTTCCAGGTGGCTCTATCCTTTGCCCGTCTGGGCCATAAGTTTCCAGCTATCTGTACTATGTCGTCACTCCATCTTTTAATTGGTCTACCCTTCCTTCTTTTCTTGTACATTGGATACCAATTTGTAACTATTTGTGACCATCTTTCATCCTTTGCTCTCTGAATATGACCTGACCATTTCCATTTCAGTGTCAGAACCTGTTTTACTGCATCTCTCGCCTTTGTTTTTTTCCTAATCAGTGAACTTTTGACTCTATCTTTCAGTTTGATGTTCATGTAACTCCGTTCTATTCCTCTTTGGCAGCTTCTTATTTTATTTAAAAGTGTTTTTTTGAGAGTCCAGGTCTGGCATGCGTACGTAAGAACCGGCGTTAAGCAGATGTTCATCGCTTTTGTTTTGAGTTTTGTGGGTATGGGACCTTTGAAAATTTCCTTCATAGCCCAGTATTTGTTCCACGTATTCTTCACTCTGCGATCGACTTCTTTTTCTGTACAGGATTTCATTGAAATTAGATGTCCAAGGTAGGTGTAGTCTGCGACATATTCTATAGGTTGAGACTGTATGGATATAGATATTTCTTTACGATTAGTCATTATTTTCGTTTTTTCCCAGTTGATTTGTAGCCCAACGGTCTCGCTGTGTTGGCTAAGGGACTCTATCATGTCGTTCAGTTTGCACGGATCTTCCGACAGCAGTACTATGTCGTCCGCAAACCTGAGGTGTGAGAGGTGCTTACCATTGATTTTTATTCCCATATCACTCCAATCGAGTTTTCGGAATATAGATTCTAGAACTGCGATGAAAAGCTTTGGGGAAAGCGGATCGCCTTGCTTTACCCCCCTCTCGACTTGAAATGTTGGTCCTCTTGAGTCCAGGCGTACTCTTGTTGTACTTCTCGAATAAATCAATTTGATAAGTTCTATGTACTCGTGGTCTAGTCCTTGCTGGTTTAAAGCACGCCATATAGAGTCATGTGAAATTGAATCGAAAGCTTTCGAGTAATCTATAAAAGCAACGTATAAAGGGAGGTCATATTCCATAAACCGTTCGATTATTACTTTCAGTGTGTGTATATGGTCATTGGTAGAGAAATTTTTCATGAATCCCGCTTGCTCTATAGGCTGGTTCTCGTCAATCTTCGTTGTCACACGTCTTAGTAGGGTCGATGCAAATACTTTATACAGGCAGGATATAAGACTGATGGGTCTGTAATTAGATATCAGCTTGGGGTCTCCCTTTTTATACAGTAAAACTATTTCCGAGCATGTCCATGTTTCTGGTAGTTCTTTCGTTATTAAAATACGGTTAAAGAGCTTAGTGAGTGGTTTTATTAGATTCTCTGTCGCAGCTTTTATCATTTCGTTTGTCACTCCGTCAGGTCCTGGGCTCTTTCCTGCTTTTAGTTTTCCTATGGATATCTCTATCTCGCTTTCTAAAAAAACTGGTACTGTGTCTTGGGCTGGTTTACAATTTTTAGGCTTTAGTGTCTCATGATTTTTATTTTATTTACATAGTCTGAATTAGCAATACTTGCCTTATATCGACCCCCCTCTTTTAGAAATATAAACAATTTCACGGACTCTCTAAACAACACCTTGCAGAACCTGTCGTCCTTCAAAAATACTATTTTAATTGGAGATATTAATATCAATATTCTTCCAGAAAGTGCTGACGCATCCGCTGAGGAATACCTTAACCTATGCGCCTTCCATGGCTTGCTTCCTGCTCACACGCTTCCTACACATCAAAGTGGCTCCTGTTTGGATCATATTATGCTCAAGTCAAATTTCCCTGCACTTGCCCTTGTAATCAATTCAACAATCACCGATCACAATGCTACCCTACTTATTTTAAATTGTAAATTACCTAAAGTAGTCACTCGCACAATTTCTAGTTTAAATGTAAATAAACTTGAAGAAGATTTACGCAATATCGACTTTGACCCAGTCTACGATTCCGCTGATCCGCAGTTTTGTATGTTGTATCTAATCAATAATGTACAACATGCAATTCAGAAAAACACGGTCATATCTCGGCGAAATAACAAAACTTACAACATAAAACCATGGATCACGACAGGGCTCATTCGCTGTATGAAAAATAGAGATAAACTGCACATGAAAGCTAAATCTAATCCAGATAATTTAATTTTGCAACTGTCATATAAACGGTATCGTAACTTTTGTAATAACCTTCTAAAAAAAGTTAAAAGTAACTACGATAAAATTGCACTCGAAAAAGCTGGTACAAATACTAAAAAAATCTGGAGTATTATTAAAAGCGTAACGTATAACTCAAAACAAAATCAGTCATCTTCAGGTTTATTACAAGCACACTCATCACAGTTAGCATCTGCCAATATTGCAAATAATTTCTTTGTTAATGTTGGTAAATGTTTGGCTGAAAAAGTTCAGGGCCAATCACAATATCTAACAAACACACCATTTACGTGTAGCACTATTTTATCATCTTTTGTATTGCTAGACACTGACGAGAATGAGGTAGAAACGATAATCATGAGTTTAAAGGACGACTGTGCAGTTGGCTGGGATAACATATCAAATAAAATTATTAAACAGTTCAGGCACATTTTGGGCCCGCCACTAACTTACATTTTCCAAAAATGTTTATCTACAGGTATTTTTCCCGAGTGCCTAAAAAAAGCTGTTGTTGTGCCTGTTTACAAATCAGGCAGTAAAGATCAAGTGACAAATTATAGACCTATTTCCTTGCTGCCTACTATGTCAAAAATATTAGAAAAAATTATGAATAAAAGGCTTTACAAATACTTGGAGGATAAATCGATTTTATCTAAACGGCAGTTTGGATTTAGGCCTAAAATGTCAACAGACGATGCCGTGCACCATCTGACTGACTATCTAGCACAAGAACTTGATAATGGTAACCACACAGTAGGAATCTTTCTGGACCTCGCCAAAGCTTTTGATACGGTTTCTATTCCTATTCTGTTGCACAAACTTGAAGCCATAGGTATCAGAGACACCCAGCTGAAACTATTTAAGAGCTATCTAGAAAACCGTACCCAATGTGTAAGAATTGGTAATGTTCTCAGCGATAGTCAAAAAAACACGTCCTTCGGAGTTCCCCAAGGAAGTATTCTAGGGCCTACATTATTTTTAGTATACATAAACGATCTTTGTAATCTAAATCTATATCACGGCCAAATTGTTTCTTATGCTGACGATACCGCCCTTCTTTTTTCGGCTGACTCTGAAAAAAATGTCTACAAGTTTGCGCAACATGGATTCAATATTGTTAATAAATGGCTTCAACATAATTCACTAACACTAAATGCAGAAAAAACAAATTATATTAAGTTTTCGATGCGCAAGCAAACATCAACAAGCACTACCTCGTCATTATATGCTCATTATTGCACAGTTCCTACAGATAACCAATGTGTTTGTCCCAACATTAAAATGACAAATACTACAAAATACCTTGGCGTTATAATAGATGAAACACTTTCGTTCAAACAACATATACAAGCTTTAAATAATAGAATTCGCAAGTTGATATTTGTTTTTAAAAAGCTACGCTATATTGCTGACCCAAAACTAGTTAGACAAGTTTACTTTGCTCTATGTCAATCAATATTAACTTACTGTATTACCACATGGGGTGGAGCGGGTAAAACAATGTTACTAACCATCGAGAGAGCTCAAAGGGCGATTCTCAAAGTGTCTACTTTCCGCCCTTTCTTATTTCCTACTAACCTCCTATACAAAGCTTGTGAAGTATTAACAGTTCGACAGCTATTTATAATGGGTATTGTATTAAAACAACACACAGCTCTACCCTACAGCACTGCATATACTAATAAAAGACGTAAAGATATAGTTTGTCCACAAAATACAACAAAACATGCTTTTGTATCAAAATTTTATCTATACCTCGGTCCTCTTCTCTATAATAAACTAAACGCGAAAGCAAATATATATTCCATGAACCACGCAAATTGTAAGAGAATTCTCAAGGATGTTCTCCTAAGTATGTCCTACGAAGATACAGAGAATTTACTAACTGTGTTAAAATGAATTTATGTACTCTCACCTACGTTATGTATTTATTAAATTTAGAAACTAAGAGTTAAGCTACTCAACATTAATTAGTGATCTATTGTCTACCTGTTAATTATTTATTTATTTTATAAGTTTATTTTAGTTCTTCTCGCCTGAAACACAGGATTACCTAGTTCAGGCACGTAAGTCTTAGGATTATAATTTACACATAAGCAAAACTGTACACTTTTTATACCTTGTAATTTATTGAATAAAGATTATTATTATTATTATTTGCACATGTGTAGAGGTTCTTGTAAAACTGTGTAGCTATCGTCATTAGGTCTATCCTGTGTGTGACGGTGGTTCCTGAGGCATTTTGGAGTTGTGTCATGACATGTTTGGTAGTTTCTAACTTTTTATAAGCCTTTTTTATTCCGCCTGTTTCTTCTATGAATTTGCTAATTGTATCGAGTCTTCTCTTTTTAATGTTATGTTTTATTTTTTTATGTATTGTCCTATATAGTTTACTCAGACTTTTCTTTTCTTGTCTAGTTTTGTTTTTCTTGTTTTTTAATATGTGTTTTTCGTTTTTCAGAGTTTCTATTTCTATTGTTATAATTTCTTTATTTCTTTTTTCAGTTGTATCTTCAGTTTGTTTTTTGTTTCCTTTTAGTAAGAATGTCTCTATTTTCTTATTGAGTTGGTGCACGCTGTCGTTTTCGCAGTCGGACAAGGATGGTAGGTCTTCATTTGCAATTTCGTTATCTATATATACCTTGCCTCGGTATTGAGCGCGGGATTTTTTGTTTTCCTCTATATTTAAAGTAATTCTAATCATTCTATGGTCACTAGGGTGATGCAATTTACTCATCACATTAACGTTTTGTATATTTTTTGTGACATTTGTAGCTATAAAGTCGATTTCGTTCTTTGATTTTCCATCAGGTGTTCTCCAGGTCCACCGAAGCTTATTAGATTTTTTGAAAATTGTATTAGTAATTTTTAAGTTGTATTGAAGACAGAATGTTATGAACATCTCTCCTCTATCGTTCCTTTTCCCGTAGCCATACCTTCCCATTACTAATTCTTCATTTTCTTTTGGGTATCCTATTTTTGCGTTCATGTCTCCCAAGAATATTATGTTTTTTGTGCATTTATTCATAGCTTTGTCAAGGTCGGCGTAAAAGTTTTCTATTTCTTCTTTAGTGGCTCTTTTAGTTGGTGCATATGCTTGGATTATAGAGAATTTCTTTCCATGTATAGCTACTTGTAATACAGCAGCTCTTTCGGATATCGCGATGAAATCTTGTACTTCTGTATTGTATTGTTTTTTTACTAGGAATCCAATACCTTTCTCTCCTTTTGTTTCCCCGTAGTAGTAAAGAAGATATCTCCCCCTGTCTTCAATTTTATAACCTTGTCTTCTCACTTCAGCTATCCCGATAATGTCCCAATTAATTTGCGATATCGCGTATTCCAATTCAACTACTCTTGCTTCATTTGCTAATGATCTGAGATTGAATGTAGATATATAGTATTTTCTTTTTTGATTTGGAGGGTGGTCGTCTACAACCCCCGCGGTGACGAGCCGTTCTGGGGGAGGATTTGTAGGTTTCGTGTTTGTCTTTAAAGTATTCGGTTTGTTTTTTATTTTAGAGGGTGCAGTGTTTTCATTTTTCTGGAGTGACAGTCTTAATTGCTATTCATCTGAATCGTTTGAAGAGTAGACAATTTCCCCATCCCCCGATTTTTTTGTTGATCTGACGTTTTGTTTTGTGAAGAAATTAATATTAGCCATTATAATTTTGTAGCTGCGTGCGACCACGGCTTTACCTTGACCATTTTTGAACCTGTCTTGATTTCTGTCTAAAATATTTTCATGTTTCATGCTTTTTAAGGTATGATTTTTCAGTAATCGGGTTTTAGTTTTTGAACTTACCTTTTTATATGTTTGAGTCCAAAGACAACTCGGAGAATTGATTAACACATAAGCATCTGATACTCGACGTATTGCATGTCTAGAATATCAAGACACATTGTATAGGAATGTTCTCAGAAAGTTGCTTATTATCTATTCAATCCAGAACCGTAACAGGTTCATTTTATAACTGAACTCATTCTGCCATTACATTGTGAGTCTGTTCCATCAATAAAGTCAATATGGCCGGGTACAATCATTTACTTTGCACAGCCGTTATTTGAATGTAGATAGCTCGGTATAATTTTTCCCTGTCCTTTCAAATTAAAAGTGCAAGTCGATATCCAATCGCAGGCAGCCGGCGCCGGCGTCCAGATGGAATTAGCATTTTGTATAAAGAGACCTTCCGTCCGTCGTTACCTTCATCACTTAATTGAAAGTGTTCCCGTCTCCCTCGGCCGGTGTCGGCGGTGTACGAACATGATGTTAGCTGTTACCTCAGACCAAAGCTGTTACTTGTCTTGCTATACAATGTGGAGGACTACCATACAACAAAAAATGAAAATACTGGCACTACTAAGGCTGCTTGTCCACTGGAGCGGAGAGGAGAGGAGAGGAGCGGAGATGTGCCAATATTAACCAATATAATCGCAACTGTGGGGCGGAGTTTAGATTCTATTGGTTAATACAGGCACATCTCCGCTCCTCTCCTCTCCTCTCCTCTCCTCTCCGCTCCAGTGGAAAGGCAGCCTAAAGCTTCGAAATAAAAAAATGAGTTTTTCAAAAAAAAATATGTAGTGTATGCGCCGGGATCAACCCTAAGCCTATAAATTCCGTTTATCCAACTAGGCCTAGGGTGAATTCTCGGGCATACGTTTCCGAATATCCACCTTAGGGTGGATTTGAGCCCACTATGGTTTTTGTCGAGCTATAATAACTAAACTATTGAATATATTCAATTGAATTTTTGTATACAGAATGGGAACATCATTATGGACACGCCGTTTAATTTTTTGTTGTAATGTCGTCTCCATCTTGTATACCTATCAGATGCCTAAATTATGTATAGGTCAAACCGGCAGGCACTCCTCTAGTACTTTCATTCATTCCGTTTATTATGTAATTTTTGTGACAACACGTTAACAGAAAATATATCGTGAAAGCAGTCTAAAACGACGTTTATCAAATTGAAAGAAAAGAAAAAAAAAAGACGTGTGGCACTCGGGGACTGCCGCGGCAAATCTATTGCATAGCATTTTTTATCAACTTACGCAATTGTAAAATATTAACCCGAATACAAGAAATAGCAATGATGACATTGACAGGAACTGTTATTCACATTTATAGTTTTTAAAACTTGACACAACGTAATGGGAACATCAAACTAATAAAAAGGTTTTAATTTAACAATTATAGTCAAAATATTAATAGTCAAGGATCATTCGTCTAAGTAAATTTGAACTTTATTGTCAAACAGTTAAACATAATTTTCAATACAACACTCTTGTATCATTCGTCTAAGTAAAAAACTTTGTTGTCAAACAGTTAAACATAATTTTCAATACAACACTCTCGTATCATTCGTTTAAGTAAATTTGAACTTTGTTGTCAAGCAGTTAAACATAATTTTCAATACAATACACTCTTTCTTAGGTACTCGTATTTTCGTTACGGAATTTCTGGATAAGGTCTCCACGCTCAAGGCCCGCGATAGAAGCTATGCAATAGCTTAAAAAGATAGAAAATAAGTTTATTTTCGGTAAGCATGACGAATAGAAAGAACACAAAATAAAATAACAAAATTGCGTTTGGGAGTCGATTCAATCCGGACCATATTTGGTCGTCGTGCGCCTGAAGACATACGGACAAGTACCTATTCGTAAGTAAGTCCGGAAAGCCTCAGCAGTAGAAACATAATTACCAAGTACCTAATTATACTGAATGGGGCACAAGAATGCCCTCCCACTGTCTACCTCGCATTGCTTGCTGCAACTCAAAGCTGAACTTCCTCGTAGCGCCGCGGCCGCGGACCTAGCAAGGCGCTGACTCGTCGACTATTTATTCGCTTTTGAATTTACTTCTAATTTTCGTTCGCAGCTCGCTCCGAAAGGTTAATTATTGTGTTCATGAAAGTATCAACGTGAAATAGCTTCTTAGATTTTGCTTTGAAAACATGATCGCATTGCTTACCTTCCGTTTCTTAAATCAGTGTTCGTTTACAAAGGACCATTTTCACGTTAAAACCTTCCAGTAGTTTGCAGCTGTAATAATATTTCCTACCAACGTTGATAGCAAATTATGAAGCTAAACAAATATTACGTTAACAAGAGGTTAGTAACCATGACCGTGGTTGGATTGGTCAAGATAAATAATAATAATTGAGCGAAATTCGTTGTTCTCTTCTAATTAGCGAGCTACGTTGTAGTTATTATTAGTTGTTTACTTTTTAATTATAACTTCAATAAATTTTTGCCTATTTCCAATGTTATTTTTTGTGTTATCATCCTCATTTTGCGTTAATATGTAATAACGAGTAAAGCTACGCGGGTGTTATCGGCTCCAACAAACCACGACAACAGAATTAGTTCATGTGTTTGCTTTAATTAATACCATTTAGGTAGCTAAGTATTTTATCAAATTGGCGACATGGCAGAATTGTTTGCGGAAAATAACATTATTATGTTTTATTATTTTCGGTTGCTACGTGTGAAGCATGTGATAGACGTACCGTACAAGGAAGTTCATAGGACAGGTATAGTTTCCGTACTTTGATGTTGCCCATCCCAGGTAGGCAGGACAACTTGTGATCTGTTCTGTTGTCGGGAGAAAAGAAAAAGCGATCAGGATGAACTGTCAAACATAAACTTCTTAAACATTTGATTTACCGATGTTCTAAGATCAAAGTAAAACTCCTGTCATACTATTAGTTATATTATTAGTCAGGTGTATTGTGGGATGCTCGCCCAGGAGGGCGCGGGCCGGGGTGCGGGACGCGGGGTGAGGGCGGCGTGATGCGGGCCTATTTGTAACTTCAATAATTAATTAGGGGCAGGTGCGTCTGCTGCCGTATCCACGGGATTTGCTCTCATTCGCTTTTTTAAATTTTTCAAGGAGCATGCTATCTTTGAAATCCTTCATAAATGAATACTGAACATTATTTAACAAACGCCCGAAATTGGAGCGATGCTAACGTGATTAATTTTGTTTATTTAGATAACAAAGTAGAGCACAGCATTTTTTTGTAAAATAACATATCATTGTAATTAGTTAGGTACTGCAGAATTTAAGGTCTTATCTAGAAGGTATAGGTATTTTGTTAAGAGTAAACAAAAAAACCAGGTATAGTTTCGAGCTGCATTTCACGGGACTGTGAAAAATTAAACTAATTATCATTTCCAACCACCGAATCGCTCGCGTCGCGGTTCGCATCGCGGCGTCGTCGGTCGCGTCCGTCGTGGTCGTTTGTGCAGTGCGATGTGAGACTGCGTGTGCCTGAACCTTCATAATGTCGTCATCAGAAACCTTATTGAACGGCAAGTATTTCCAAATTTACTAAACATTGTTTACATATAGTCTGAAAATCCGTTTCAAAACTCCAACAACATAATAATTAACTTTGATGTTAAATTGTTCAGTGACTTTTATTTTGACTAAGTATACAATTGTCTTGAGAAAATTGGACTACTGTATAATAATAATAAGTAAACAAGTTGTGTACATAAGTTGTGTTGGATTCTTTTGTGCTGAATTTATGATTTTACTTAGAGCAGGTTCACACAAACAACAACGTGTGAGTCTCCAGTTTTGCGCATAAATATATTTAATAGGTGTTAATAAAACCAGCGGTGTAGTACCTTCCCGCGGCAAGTGCCCACAGCCGGCTGACGGCGGCGGCGGCGGCGCGCGGCGTGCGCTGCGCCTACATAAACATGATGGCGCTGAAATAACTAAGCTATTGTGCGGCGCGCGTCGTTTTTTATACCTCGCTATAAAAACTAAAAAGGTATTCCATTATTCAGGTGTTCTTGTTTTAGTTTAGTTTTCATTTATGTCAGTGTTGTCTATTGACATTGCTTTGATCAATGGCTTGCAAAACAGAGCACACAGCCCGACAACTGACTAGTACCTAGGTACGCTCGCACACACCATTGCTTCAGTTAGGATGTATAAAATCCCCCATTTGATTAGGGATAATGAATCGACGGAAACACACGAGTGTTCACGAGTGATAGCGAGCGGCGGAGGGACGGCCGGTATTAGCGGAATACTGGGCCGGAAGGAGCGGACTGAGTTGAGCGAGCGAACGGAGCGGTGAGCCCCACCTGCACCCTAATAGTGTAACACAACCAGAATGACAATCTCTTTCAGTCGACATTCCAAACAAGTCTATTATAATTGCATTCATACGATTGACAAATAATGCAATGATTGTTGAGTTATCATAATATAAGGGGTTACATTCCTATGAGATAAATGAGCGAACTCTGGTTCTCTCTTTTATCTCTTATTAAATGAGTGAGACCTGAACAAGGGAAGGAACACGGGTGGGTTTGTAGAAAGTAGTGCCTGCTTGGTTTGGCACTGTTTCTGAGTTGGTTGATATTTGGTTGATTTGGTGTTATATTCGACTGGTTTAATGATACGAAATAATATGGTTTTAAAAGCTATATTGAATTATGGTTATATTATATTTTATGGTAAATCTAAGCTAAATTAGCACTAAGATGGTTTGATTTGGTTTGGTTTGAGTTACGCGATTGGTATCCGGCACTACTTTCTACAGGGTTTTAGTCAGTAAGAGTCTGACACGCCCTTCCGCTCCGACCAGAGCGAGAGAAGTCATTTGATGATTTCCCACACAAAAAATAAACCTTAATAAAACACATCGATATTTTTACAACAAACAACTGGCAGCAACCGTAACAAATAGCAGCAATATTTTAAGATTGTGCCTTATCTTACGCAGTCTAATTTGGTAGGTAGTTATCTTAGTTTTTCAAGACAATCACTTACTTATTCGTATTAAAAGGATACAAAAATTCATAAAGCCGGCAATATTTTACAAGATTTCCAAGCTAGTAAAATCATAATGTCTCCTCAGAGATCACTGAAAGTCACTGAAAGCTTCTGTTACGGAACGTCTCATAAAACACAAATTTTTGTTCTGAAGATAATAAAAGGACCTTGTTTCCTTCAGTCGGAAAAATTATAATTACGAGGAATCTCGTTAATGGAGCTCAGTTATTGGCGAGCACTGCTGTACCTCAGCGGTTATCTGATCATATCCTGGTATTGTGTTATGTACATTAATATCGTCATACACTTCCGTTCGTTACAGAGCTAGCCAGAAAATGGCTCACACCTTGTTTAAAAAAAACTCACCTATGATTCGTGATCGTGTTATAGATACTAATCAGTCACAAAACTTGCACCGCTTGCACGACCTTATATATAATCTTTGAGAACTTAAACTGAGCTGCTGTTATGCAATATTCAAATCACTCGATAGTTTTGTTAACTGAACCAATATCAATTCTGTTTTGCAATCATATCCAATATAAATTCATACATACACTCGTTGACAAGAAGCCGCGCGTCATGGAGGAAAACTACGATATATTACGTTATTGGTTTGTTAGTTTATTGGTGTCTCGAGAGGGCGCGGGCGCCGCCAAACTGATATTCTGTCTTGTAACATTGTTCGAGTGACTCTCTGCGACTACCAATATTACTATTTACGACAAATAAGCTTTTATTAAAATAAAACTCGACTTCACTCATAATGGTGTCTCGACATGCTGTACGTGTACGTTATTTGCTCTCAGTCGCTTCCCGGAACGCTACGTTGTTTTTCGGCTCAAAGGACAAAAAGTGGCGCATGTTTTTCCAAAGATCACTTAAGTTTCTTCATGGAAAGCATCTGTTGTTTGAGTCGCTCCTAAATAACGTTAAGTTGTCATCAAAGCGGCAATTTGCATAGAATTAATGTAAATATTAATCACAAGGGCGGCTATTAATGATGAAACTTGTGTCGCGGGTGACGGCACCGAGCGCAGCACTAATGTGTGCGCCCGACGCGAGCTACACGAGCGACACGAGCCACGCGACCGACGCGACGCGGCGACACCAGCGCCACAAATTACTAGCGTTACGTTCTATTGCTGTTGTTACTTGTTACTCGGAGATTATAACTTGCAAACTATTCACGACATGTTAGGCAATTGAAACTACGTGTAATTTGATATTCCTTATAGTATGGATGTGTTACAGGTAGCTACATGTAATTTAATTCAACCCTTAGTTGAGATTCATTATTAGATAGGTAGATGTGTTTATGAGCTGTAAGTAAGTAGGCATTCTCTAACTCTTGGTTCGTCTTACTGTGAGTAATGAATTATCTGTGAACGTTTTATTTATTCCTAATAGGGCTTAGAATCAATTCATTGAGGCTAATCCTCGGCTTTGCAATGAATACTTACGCCTTTTCCAGTACAAATATTTCTGTATTTATATTCTTGCACACATACAAACTTGATATAAGTAGGTATAGCAATATTTAACAAACTATTTAATTAGGTACTCAATATAATAACAACTTAACCAGTAGGTACTTTTACGGTAAGTGTCAAATGAGATACTTTTAAACTTCATGAATACACTGACACAAAAATAATTTGAGGCAAATCACTTACATTTAATTTTATATTTTTCTTTTTAAAATCAGTACTTACATAATTATCTTATTAATATTTGGAAATCATGACAAGACACACTAGTGTAAGTATGTTGGTATCGTCAGTAGGTACTTATACAACTCTACAACACAGGCGGGCTACAAACCCCGCGCCGTCCGGCGTCCGGGCACGCGGCCGGCGCGGCGGTCGCGCGGCTATGTGCGGCCGTCCGTTGCAGTCGCCGATAAATCATCGCCGACGCCGGCCGATTCGTAAAAACGACGACGAATGAATAATCATTATTCATTGCACTTTATCAGTGATTTATTACACCGTTATTGTATTTTTCCGCGCTTCGTAATTAATACGACAAATCTGATCCAAAATATTGCGTATTCATCGTCAGAGCGAAGGCTTCCCGATGCCAATTTTGTATCATAATATTGATGTTTTTTTTTACGAACAAGTAAGATGTTTTGTTTATTTCTGAAAATTCAAATTCAAAAGTCATTTATTCAAACTAGGCTGAGTATCAGCACTTTTCTAACGTCAAAATTACATAAGACAGTCCCCCAAAAACGCCTACCCTTCACCACTTCCTAGTGCGTGCTAAAAGATATAAGTGCGGAAAATTTTGATATTATTTCTAAGTTAATGTGAATGGAAAGTGACGTTCATAATTTTGTAAAGTCGCGACTGGAGCAGGTGCAGTCGCGCGCAACATTAAGCGTGTGCACGATGCCTTATATCCTCGTGGCACGAAGCAAACTGCTTCAGCAGGTTTATACATAATGTCAGTAACAATAAATTATCGTCACAGCTGTCTTGTGAGTACGACTTCAACCAACGAGTAGAGCTGAGGGGTCACCTTGATGAAAAACAGGAGAAAAGCCAGTACCTTAGTGTAACCGGATTTTCATGGAAAACTCAATAAACAATACCTATAGGCTATAGTGGATATTACGAGTGTTATGCATATCGACGCTTGAAAGGCAAGATTGACTTAGCGACATTTTGGGCCATATTGAGTTACATACATAGTTCGAACCGCCTGATTTTTCTGCGTCGCTTGGTCGCACTTACGTCTTCTTACGACCACTTTTGATGTCGCTTCAGCATTTTGGATTTTACGAATTTTCACTTTTTTTTGTTTACTTAGCGACGAAATTTTTTACTTCTTTTTAAGAAATGGTGGTTGTCCTAATCGTAATATGCAACTTTAGCCCTTGGTCAATTTTTACGCTGCCCTTGGCAATATATTTTTATGCGTATGGTATGTTTTTTCTTGACAAAGAATATTTTTAGTTATCATCTATGTCATTTTAACTCATTTTATTTTTCTGCTAAATGGCGTTTAGTTAAACCAAAAATAAGCCCTTTAAAAAACAAAAACCTGTTGGTGCCTGTTGATTTGTATTTCTCGTTTTATTTGATTAAGCAGTACCTTTAATAATTTTACAAGCGGCCTTAGATATCTATTAGCTATATTCAATGTCTCTATTTCGCAACCTTTTTGATTCTGGTTAGGTTATTTTGCTCTGATATCAATTCGATATTTCTCTTTATTACATTTTTACTGTACTTTTTAGATCGACCCGTGTCGGTTAGTATATTTTTGCGGTTTCAATTTTCTGGTAAAATTTACTAACCGACACTTAACTTTTGAAATAATAGTATTGTTGAATAGTTGCATATACCACAATGTAGATGATAAAATAAGATTTCCAAAACAGTAAAAATTACGCCTGTGGAATGGTTACAAGAATTTACATGATTTTATTTCTGAAAAGTCAAACTTCAACAACACAAGTCCCTATGTCGCTTAGTCAATGTCGCCTTTCAAGCGTCGATATGCAAAAAGGATGGTGTTATAATTACGCAGTAACTTGTATTGCAAGATACTGACTAAATGTCATTAGTTCATTACATTTTTGGCAAATGTGCCGAGGTTTACCTAAATCATAACGAAATCAAACACTGTGGGAGTCGTCAACTGCTCTGCAGTGGGTCTTTTGTCTCTCATCCGCAGGTCGCAGTACTGACACATGGCACTGCGTATTCCAGCGCACATATTATCTACACCTAGCGCTATTGTTGAGCATGAATAAAATGTTACCGTTCACTAGCCGAATGAACGCGCGAAAGTTTCTAAAATGACTGCTAATGTTCTCATAAATCTCAACTAAAGCCGTATGGAGCAGAGAGGGCGTCAATGTTGCACTCTGACTGAATCTATCGTCTCCTGGGAAGCTTTCAGGAGCGCCGCCACCCTCGTGAATATTAATATGGTGATACGTTTAGCACTTTTGCAGAGGACAGCTTGACAGGCCTGTAAACTTGTGTGTTGACCACCGTGCCGTGTCCTGCAATATCAATGAAGGTTGGTGGCACGTCGCTGTACCACGGCTACGGCCGATGTTATGTTGGTGTTATATAACGTGTTTAGTACTCGGTTCACATCTTAGATATCGACTACTTGCACCTACGTTTTGACAGTATAGTTACAAACATGTATTCGGTGGCTTTGTAAAGGATTTAAAAAGAAAAAAGAGAGACAGTCATCATTCTTAAAAATTGGACGAAACCACCTTTCGGGTTTTGAAAGTGGGTTACCAATAGGTAGCTATGTAGGTAAGTAATTTATTACAATAATATGAGATTTGAGTGGTCTCGCTTTGGTGACAATATGTTAAGTGGTGGGTCCGTCGTTGGCTCGGGCGGGTGTAATGGTTCTAAAACAAAAGGCGGATTAGAGTGGCGCGCGATCATATTTCAGTGCGGGCAGGACGAGGGACGGCTCGAAGCGGTTGATTTATTCGAGCTAGCGGCTCGACTCCACTGAATACGGCTCAAATAGCCGGCTAACAAATGGCCGCCCGGCCGAACGCCAACCAAATAAAAATGATATGTTTGCCGGCATAATTTTTGTCTAAATCCGTCGTAGATTCAAACGCACTATTTACTGCTTTGATTGAGCTGGTATAACCCCATTGATATAGATCAAGATATAACCCCGATTTATGCGACAAAACAGCAGATTTATTCGAAGGCTCGTGTCACGTCACGGAGGCCATGGTCCCTCACGTATGCACCTGCGCGCACGCGGTGGCATCAAAGTAGCCATTATCATAACGAGTACAGTTTGTGACCCAGTCGCAGTAGCTTGTCGTATTTCTATATTAGATAGGTACGTTACACCTAGCGTATTTATTAGGTGTGTTAGGATCTGGGTGACGAGCCATATTACCTCGTCGCGTATTTATGAAGACAGGGGACGTGTGCAGCCGTGTAAATCATTCATGAAGTGTGCGGGCCGCGTTACCATATGCGACTAACCGTCGTACCTACCTGTGTGCTACAGCTGCATGCGGCGGCGGCGTGTCGCTAAGTGTGCGCCAGCCCAGCGCCTGTCATTTGTTGCTTATGCATGCGGCCGGGACGCGGCCCACTTGTGTCCCGGGCTATGGATATGAGACGGAAACGAGCGGTATGTTTGTTATTAACTGACACAGGTCACTATGATTTAATATTCATATTTTGTAAGTACTAATTAGGTACTACAACCTGCAAATGCTAATGGTTTGCTAATTTATAGTTGAAATACTCTAAACAGACTAGGTAGGTAGGTACTCTATAGCACTCGAATTAATTCCGCTGTACCGTGCTACACAGGAGGCATTTAGAGTAGCTACTAGTATTAGCGCTACAATCGTTTCCCGGACGTCCGCGCTCGTCCGGCGATGCGTCGCTCAGCCAATAGGAAGCCACAGAGAACATCGGATTAATCCTTTTCCGGTCCGTATCAGGCGCTAATTACATATGCTTTGTGTCGTCACTACAATTATATATATTTTTAGCCGTTTCTTGATTTATGCTCTATTTTCTCGACTCTCGAAATGCCCTTTTTAACCGACTTCAAAAAGGAGGAGATTCTCAATTCGTCTGTATGTTTGTTTTTTTATATGTTACGCGATTTCTTCGTAAATTGCGGACCGATTTTGAAAATTGTTTTTTTGTTTGAAATGGTATGCTCCCGAGGTGGTCATTTTTGGAAGTCGGTTGTTCTTTTTTTTGTAAAGAGTTTTTATTACACCTAAAATAGTGTTATAATTGCAATTCATATTAAAATTTTAGTTCACTAGTTAGTGATGTTTATATTTCCATGTAGTAATAAACAGGTAAATATTTGACAGTTATTTACGACGTTGCCAACTTTTTGAATGAACCTCTTAATCATTGCCTGAACTAGTTTTCTGAAAAATATCTACGTAAGTACTTGTTTTATTTATTCTATTATTTGTAGTGCTCAGTAGGACTCTAAATAACATCGATCCCGAAGATATTAAAACAAAAAAATTAAATGGAACAAAATAGCCTAATCAATCAAAAATCAAATATTTAAAAAGGTTAGTGTTTATGCTAAATCGAAATTTTTGAGCGATACAATTAAAAATTCCAATAATAAAGTAAAAACCACTTGGAAAATTATTAACAATGAAACGGGTAAGTCGGTTAAACAAGATAAAGAACTTGAGATTATAGTCGACAGTAAATTAGTTACTAAAGCAGCTGACGTAGCTGAGGCGTTTAATGAGTTTTTTGCCAACATACCTTTAACTACGACTCGCTCCTTAACTTCGTCCCCGTCTAAAGCTGAAAACCTTTTGCTTAGTAGTGTGTCTAAAAGTAGTCGTTTATTTAGCTTCGAACATGTAACACCTCGTGATGTAGTTAATGTTTTTAACACACTCAAATCCAAAAACACTGGTGATTACTGGGGCATCTCCATTAAACTTTTAAGTAATATAATAGACATCGTAGCCCCCTATCTAGCTGTCACTTTTAATAAATGTGTTGACTCAGGAACTTTTCCTGACCTCATGAAGAGTAGTAAAGTCATTCCATTATTTAAATCAGGTAATAAAAATGACGTTGGCAATTTCAGGCCTATTTCTATCTTACCTGCATTTAGTAAAATATTTGAAAAGTTAATACTCAAGCAGTTACTAAGACATTTTAATTTAAATAGCCTCCTTCATAATGAACAATATGGCTTTACAAAAGGTCGTTCGACTACAGATGCGGGTGTTGCTCTGCTGAAACACATATTTAGCGCATGGGAGAACTCGCAAAATGCTATTGGGGTTTTCTGTGATCTCTCCAAAGCCTTTGATTGCGTGCACCATGACACGCTATTGCGTAAACTGCGTCATTACGGTGTGCAAAACGAAGCTCTCGATGTTATACATTCTTATTTAAGTAATAGGTCCCAATGTGTAGATATTAATGGTGTGAAATCTTCCGGGTTACCAGTTCAGTTAGGTGTACCTCAAGGCTCAATACTGGGTCCATTCTTGTTCTTAGTGTATATCAATGACTTACCATTCTTTTTAAAGGGTATCTGTGAAGTTGTACTGTTTGCAGATGATACCTCTCTTATTTTTAAAGTAGACAGGAACAGACAAGATTTTGACGATGTAAACAGTGCACTCTCAATGGTTACGGATTGGTTTACAACAAATAACTTAGTTCTCAACTCCAAGAAAACGAAATGTATAAAGTTCGCTTTACCGAATGTTAGAAATCTAGGACCCAACATCGTCTTAGATAAAGAAGTGCTTGAAACTGTGGGCTCGGCAGTTTTTCTGGGCATAACAGTAGATGCCAAACTTCAGTGGGGCCCACATATTTCAAGTCTAGCGGGAAGGCTCAGCTCGGCCGCCTACGCTGTCAGGAAAGTAAGACAATACACTGACGTTGATACAGCTCGATTAGTCTATTTTAGTTATTTCCATAGCGTTATGTCCTATGGTATTCTGCTGTGGGGCAAAGCCGCTGACATTCAAAATATATTTGTTCTTCAAAAACGAGCTGTCCGAGCAATTTACCAACTAGGTACCAGAGTCTCTCTGAGAGATTTTTTTAAAGATATTGGTATTCTTACAGTGGCATCACAATAACTTCGCCAATATCTTATATATTAGGCAAAATATACACGTATACACTAAAAACAGTGATATCCACAATATTAACACCAGAAATAAAGACAAATTACGAGCTCCTTTTCACCGGCTTCATAAGGTTCATAACTCATTTGTTGGGCTTGGTATAACCTTTTATAACAAGCTACCCACTTCTCTGCTAGATTTGCCTTTTAATGCGTTTAAAGCTAAAGTAAAATCCAACCTTTGTTCAAAGGCATACTATTCTATCAATGACTACTTAAGCGATAAAAATAGTTGGTCGCTGTGATTAACTCAAGACAATGTTTATGTTCTTTCTCCAGAATTAGCTTACCTACTGACAGGTTATATGAGTTTATAGAATGTTTAATTTATTTGACTTTATTATACAATTTATTTTATTTTTATTTATTGTTGACATGATCTACTCATTACAATGTTTTCGTATGAGTTGTATTGCAATATGTGATTAGCTAGCGACCTCGACAGTAGATTATATATTATTCTTGCCTAACTGTTGATCTATTTTTGATTTATTTTTACTTCAATGGTCCTAGTTTATCATATCTAATTATGTGACTTCGAGTTACAGCTTTATTAGCTATATGTAAGCGGGCACGCTCTTTATGCCTGGAGGCTTTATAATTCGGGTATTAAGTTCTGTTTACGTTTTTAGTTTTTATTTTTGCTTGAGTTTAGATTTTGATTTTTTTTTTGTTGGTACATTGGCGCGTGCTAGCTGTCATTATGGCATATATTTTATTGAATGTTTTGTGTTGAGTAATGTAAATTATTTGCATACTATTTGTATAGAATCAAGTTTTTTTTCTAACTGAACAGACAGCTGTGCTGCTGGGGAGTTTGTTGCGCCACTTCTTCTCTCCAGCAAAAGCACTAGGAAGTGGTGAAGGGCGGGCGTTTTTGGGGGACTGTCTTATGTAATTTTGACGTTCGAAAAGTGCTGATTCTCAGCCTAATTTGAATAAATGACTTTTGAATTTGAATCCCTAGCCTTATACAAAATTGACAAGCTTATTCAACAAATACATTAATTTTCAGACCTGGTGTTCCAGGTCTGAATGTAAAACTTCTTTCATGCAAACCCAACAACACTCAGTCAACAGTCATTTTATCAAATTAATTGAACTAAGCCTAAATACCCTCTTGCTTACAATGCTGCTACTAAACCACACCTCCTAAACTTTAATTCAATGTTAATCCTAGTCAGAATCCCAACAGATTAGGACTTATCAGTATTTGCGATCAATCAGCTCCAGCAGCTGAACCACTTCATAAATTATAGATAATCCAAATTGGTTGTTGTGTAGAACACAAATGGCCGGCGTGGTCGACGCTGCTCCTCTACTATCGAGCTGTTTACTTTCAATTTCGTTCTAAACTTATTGCCATTTGTTGTGGGAGGCGATCTGGTCGCACCGCCTCCCCCTTCCCCCTCCCTTCTCCCGAGTGGTCCTCCGAGGCGGGTGCTGCCTCTGATGGCTCGTACCTGGCGTAGCCACAGAGTAGCGTCAGAATCAGAATCAGAATCAGAATTTATTTATTTGTAAGAATGTAGAACGTCTCCACATTTATACGTGTTTATGTTTTAAAAACTAGGTTTTTGAGTATTGTAAGTACCTAATAAAAAGGGAATAACGAACTTTATAAACTCCTCTGAACCCAAAAAGATCATCGTTTAACATCATCAGGACACTCCTTATTCTCAGTGAAGAGTAGGTATTTCATCATAGAACTAGCTGCTGCACGCGGCTTCGTCCGCGTGGCTTTATATATAATAAAAGTAAGTTACTCCTTATAACATCAGCTATCTTCCAGTGAAAGTCTCGCCAAAATCGGTCCAGCCGTTTCGGAGATTAGCCGAAAAAAAAAATTGACAGACTAAATAAATAAAACTAGTTGTTTTGTGACAAGTACCATATACAGGGTGTTAGGGACATCAACGCAAGGCCTGTTACCATAGATTCAGTACATGATTCTGAACCCCCCTGCGTTGAAATTTTTCGTCGGTTATTTAAAAAAAAATATCAATGGCTGTTCCATACATTTTGACAGCGTAGGTATTACACTTTTCTATGAAACAGCAGATTTTTTTTTTATAACCGACGAAAAATTTCAACACATTGTTCAGAATCATGTACTGAATAGACGGTAACAGGCTTCGCGTCGATGTCCCTGACACTCTGTATACTTTCCTATGTATGCATTAGTTCAAAAGCTGTTATGAGATGAACAGATTTGACATTACAAACAGATGCTTCAATTTTATTGATATGATCATTGTACAAAAATAACAAAATTAGAAATTATAAAAACATTTTGTTGAACGTGAGCGAGATGCGGTCGGACGTATTTGTCAACGAAGATAAATTATTGTCTCCGCAAAAATATTAATATGTGACGGCTACACATCCCGGAATGATCGCTCATTGCTCAATATATTCATTGCACGAGTACACAACTCACTACTGATCGATACCAACAACCGTGCGTAATGACATTTAGAAATTGATTCCATCACAATTACCTACGTATCGTCGGCGAACTAAAACGGGTGAATTTTCGAAATCCTGTCAATTTACCACGAAATCAGGATCGGCAACGGACAAAATCAAACGGTCAATATTAAAAAAAGCGTTGGTCGAGGCGGACCGAGCCTTCGAGGCGAGAAATTAAAGGTCCCACATGTCGACGTCGATAGCACGCGCATTAGTTTTTCCGCATCACTTGACGGCTCGAGTGATGGCCCACTTATTTCTGTCGAGTAACAGAAGATTTTTCACTGATGCCTTTCAATGTTCTACATGAACAAATAAGTAAATTGAGTTTGAATCGACGGGAAATTGTGATAGTGATCCTAATAGTTAAAGTTCAACTTTCATATTAAATGCATTTTTAACCGACTTCCAAAAGGAGGAGGTTCTCAATTCGTCTGTATTTTTTTTTTTTTTGTATGTTTGTTACGCGATTTCTCCGTCAATTGTGGACCGATTTTGAAAATTGTTTTTTTGTTTGAAAGAGTATGCTTCCGAGGTGGTCCCATATAAATTTTATTAACTTTACTTGGATAGTTTTTGAGTTAGCTTCAATAACACGTATTTTTCCCACTTAGTTTATACGGATGATATAATGATAACTTCCAATCACTGTTATTTACATAGCAGGTTAGTGGTATTCGAATTTGTATGGGGTAGGTACCACCACTAAAAAGTGCAAAATAAAAAACAAAACTTTTTACAAAAAAAGAACAACCGACTTCCAAAAAAGACACTACAAAGTCAAAAATAACTTTAATTTCGGAAGTCGGTGGCAAAAAACGAAAGTTCAAAACCAAACACACCGACTTCCGAAATTAAAGTTATTTTTGACTTTGTAGTGTCTTTTTTGGAAGTCGGTTGTTCTTTTTTTGTAAAAAGTTTTTATTTATTATTGCTTTGGAGGCCATTAAAGTAAACAGAACATAATTATGTATATGAACTTACGAGAATAAGCAGCTGTATTTTAGATGCTACACACATTTGAGCCAAATAATATCTGCAAATATTTGAGACCCAAATAATAAACATTTGTCCTATTGCGGAATCGAACCTTGCCAGAGAACATCTGGGATCATCGACGATTAATCCCGAACTAAAGTTTAGTTTATAATGTTAGTGGTACAGTGTCGGTGATTCTCCTAGTGAGTTGGAGAAGGACACACGAGGAGAGGAGAGCCTCTTGATTAATCTCGCCGGTAAATCCGAGCGCGTTTAATTAAAATGGGATTATGTTGAGGTTGCAGAGCGGAGCGGCCTACTTCTGCAGCGATCGATGGTGACACACCGCTGACAAACATTACTGTTTGCTTGGATTCGGTGTCAGCCGGTATTTGTTTACTGGGAATAAGGAATACACACAATGATGGTGTGTATCCTATGGAGTGAGAAGCTCATAATTATAAGTCGTGAAGTAATGTAAGATAAACACTCCATTAATTTAATTTAGATGGGAATCGCCAGTGAGAAATCTCAGAGGACCCCTGCTATATTATGTCATTTGAGCCGTAACCAGTACCAATATTTTTAAGCATGGGGGCTCGTATTTAGCATCAGGCGGGACCGCGCGTGGTCGGCGCAGGCGGCGCGCCGCCAGCCAGTGCGACCGTGACGCGACTCCGCGTAGGACGATCACCGACTGCTGAACGTTAGAGGCGGTACTTTTCCTCGTTACTTATATTTCCCGGGCGAGGCTAATGTTTCCCTCGGCTAATAATTCGCGGAGGATAAAGGCCGTTCGGCCGCCACTTAGTGCGCCGCCGTCGGCTCGGCTCCCGAGGGACCCGCCCTTTACCCTCCAAATTGAGTTTCGCTGAGTGATTTAGAACAAAAACTAGTTATAGACGAGTGCCGACGCTCGTATGTTTCAATGGCGAGTTAATGATTGTACTTAAATGTCGTGACGGTATTCTATTCAGAGCTGTTCGCAAGTGCTCGCTTTATCGTCCGCTATTTGAAATCTTTTCAATCGCGCAAAGTGGCGGCTCAAAGGGGTCGGTCGAGGACGGATGTAAAGCGAACGGACGCTGCACGCTGGCCTCTGATCGAACTGAGAGCACACAAGCTTACGTGCTTACATAATTAATGTGCTAGGACGATTTTACTGCCGTGTATAACTAAATGTACATTGATATCGCCACCAACCTGTTCTCTTCTCGGGGTCCCTGAACAGCACGTCATCGAGCTTGGCGGGCGCGGAGCGTCCCTTGGAGTTGAAGGCGACGGCCACGAGCCGGAAGCGCACGTCCCATTCCAGGCCGCGCACCGTCCACGACGGCTCGTCTGATGACAGGTTCACTCTGAGGAACAACGGGGATAGTTGAAATCGCTGCACTTACTGCTGTATCATTTTAATAATTTGAAAAAATAATGACAATGACTGAACGAGCGAAGCATCTCTGCTTTAAGTCTAGCAAAATTTGCTTTCGTACCTATGTCAGTTTGTTGGTACTCCTCTACAGGTCGTATGTTACTGCCAATCTGGACGAAACTAGGTGTACAGGTTTAGTTTAACGAATTTATAGTTTTTTTTCGTCGTCTAGGCTTTTTGTTTGGAACCCGTACTTCCTCCAAAAAGGGGCAAAAAGAGGCTACTGGGTATCTCCGCCTTATGAGATCCGATTTCGATGGTTCTTTTTTATTTGAAAGGTAGTAACTTTAAGTTGCTCTCGTGGTTAGTAATAACAACAGCACGGGTCGATTCTTCAGGTTAAGCTATGCTTGCCGGGGTTGGTCCGTGGATGGGTAACCTTTCTTTTCTATCTTTACATACCGAGATTCCTCCGTGCCTCGTCAGGCTTTTTAGGGTTCGGTTTTAATCCTTACAGTCTATTATACAAAAAAATTGCTCTGAATATTTATTCAGGGGTAATATATAATTTAGTCAAATATGCAGATTTTAGTTTTAGAAGAGCAGGTGTGTTACTGATATTTTTAGAAGTAAAACAAGCTTGTTTGATTTGAATGTAAAAAGAGAAAGAAAGAAATGATACACTACCCATGAATTAATTTTCAGAGCAATTTTTTCAGTTAGCCAGTAAGGATAAAACTGGAAATGTTTTATTGCATTTCTAGTCGTTCTAAAATTAAACTCTCCAGATTTTACAAAATTACATACTCCCCTTGAATACATATTCAGAGCAATTTTTTCCTATGTTAGCCAGTAAGGATTAAACCTATTATTACCATAGTGTTTCATTTTTAGGGTTCCGTAGCCAAATGGCAAAAAACGGAACCCTTATAGATTCGTCATGTCTGTCTGTCCGTCCGTCCGTATGTCACAGCCACTTTTTTCCGAAACTATAAGAACTATACTGTTGAAACTTGGTAAGTAGATGTATTCTGTGAACCACAAGACTTTCACATAAAAATAGAAAAAAAAAATTGGGGGCTCCCCATACTTAGAACTGAAACTCAAAAAATTTTTTTCATCAAACCCATACCTGTGGGGTATCTATGGATAGGTCTTCAAAAATTATATTGAGGTTTCTAATATCATTTTTTTCTTAACTGAATAGTTTGCGCGAGAGACACTTCCAAAGTGGCAAAATATGTGTGTCCCCCCTGTAATAATAATATATAAAATAAGAGAATGATAAAACTAAAAAAAATATATGATGTCCATGTAAGCTTCCACCGAAAATTGGTTTGAACGAGATTTAGTAAGTAGGTAGTTTTTTTTTAATACGTCATAAATCGTAAACCGCAATTTACCTTTAACGAACTACAAAACTTTTATAATATGTTACTTGCTGCTACGGAACCCTTCATGGGCGAGTCCGACTCGCACTTGGCCGGTTTTTCTTTATATTTTATTTTTTAGTTGCAGAAAATCACCCTTATTTAAATAAAATACCGTGAATTTTACCGTTTTTAGTATTTGTTGATTATGTAAAGTATAGGGTATTATGATGATATACAGAAGTTTTTAATTCCTGACTGATTTAGTTGTTGAGATAGAGCTCATACAAAAATGGTCTAAAACTGACAACTTTTACAGCCCTCTATATTTTTTTCAGTTTGGAGATAAAAAAAAAAATTGTTCTCTTCTCGATGAGCTCTAGACAATGACACCCCACATAACACGGATATTTTTCAACAAAATTAACACGCAGCATGCATCGCCATTACCGCCACGTTACAGCCTCATTACAAGTTAATTAATATATTTCACACATTCTCTCTACTAACAATGAGGGTGTAATTATCCCCGGGCCAGCGCTTGTCAAACTTTTAATTTGTCAATGTTTTTATTTGTAAGGACGATTATCATCCGTTTGGGTGCTCAATACTGGGGCAAGCGGGGTGGTGTGAGCTGAGGTGAGAGGGGGGGGAGGGTCACCTCGCTGGGTTTGAGCTGCTGCTGTTAGCTATCGTTTCATTGTACGGTGGATATGATTTTTGGTGATGCGGTCCATTGTCAGAGAAAACGAACCAATTAAGTATGGGTAGTATTTAAACGAGTGACTGTAAATTAATGTTTTAAGTGACAAAAATAATTAATTTAAGTTATAGTATTACTAAGTGAGCGACTGACTGCGAGTGACGAGAAATCAACATAACAGCAACTTACAAACACCAAATTTGAGTTACTTAAAATACAAAATGAGAAGCTTCATAATATGTGAGTGACCTAATATATGTTTGAGTGTCAACGTTACGTCCTGCATTTTTTTCAATATTTGGCAAATGATTTATTTATACTGAGCGGCATTATATCTTAAATGAAGTGTTTCGAATAGAAAAACCACTTTGAAAAATACTATAATGAGCAGAGTACTATGAGCTCACATTTTTTTTGAAAATTTTCTTATAAAATAACTATTTGAAGAAACACTATTGCCACATGCAGCAGGCATGGTTTCTGTCACGGCTCCGGCGCTGCGGGGCTCCGGCGGTCCCACGCGAGCTTACCGTCGCAGATGATTTTAACGCTCACCACCGCAGCTTCGGCTTGCTGGCCAGCCTCAGCCGCGGCGGCGGGCCTTGAAACCACCTGCTCCTCAGCTCGCGGGCCGCCTAGCCCCTCCGCGCCTACGCGGGTTTAAATTACACTCTATGGGTAGGGCAGACAAGGACTACGCGGAGTCGGTTTTGCAGCGATTCGTTTTTAATTTTTATACCTTACGAATATTTGTTTAATGAAGTTTATACCAAGTGTGTTATGCCAAATAAACTTCGGAGCATCAAAATTCTGCCAGATAGAGGGATACCCATCGTAAACACGCAACACCGGTCCGCAGCCCAACTCACCTGACTGCATCGATTCGTCGCTCCACCCCCATTCGCATCAAACAGTCTGTAGTTTTCATTAAACAATCGTATCAAAATAAAAAACATAAGACCTCAAATAGAATATCAGTAACCAATAATCATTAATAAAGCAGCTACCAAACGTTGCTTAAAATGAACTTTTTAGTAGTTCGTTATGTATAACCTCAATTGGAAAAATCGTCTCTATCATAATATTGAAGTTGTCCTCTCTGTATTTCTAGTCGCTCACTTAGTAATTTAGTCGCACGGCTAGAATTTTAATATCTGAAATGGATTAATCACAACCCACTTTTTGTAAGCTCGTTCTGGATTTTAATATTCAATATTCGTCGTTAGTTTAGTTAATTTTTCGCTTACTCAAATTCATACCGCTCAAGTTATTAAAAAAGTATCTCATCATCAGTCGCTAAGTTTTTTTTTATTCGATCGTTTTATAATTCCTAAGTATTGTCTGTTGTTTTTTGGAGCAAAACTCTATTAGCTAGCAGTGGAAAAATGTTGGGGTAGAAACCGATTTGGGCGCATCATTGTGCAACGGTAACCGGTTGAATGACAGTCCAATGTTTTTCGGAGTACGACTGCTCACAGGCACTAGGCAAATGGAAAACACGGGAGGTGCTCTCTTTACTGGAGGCAAAAACGGAACTGTTTTAAATTTTAAACGGTGTCTCGTGATTCATAGCCGGCATGGTGCACACGCGGCGTGCCCTGGAGATGTCCCGCCAGAACAAACAATGTTATCACGCCGTCACCCGCGCACGCCACGCGCCCGCCACGCAGCCGCGCCGCACCGGACCGAAGTAACGAGAATAACATTATTCTCGCTTAGGGAATTATATCGCGGGCTTTGTTAATTTGTACCTGTTTTATATCTGTTTGTTGGCTCTAGGTATTTTCATTTTCACCTTTCTGCGATGGTTTCCGGGATCGAAAACCGGCTTCAAATGAACGTTGAATTGAAGATAAACAAGTTTGTTGAAATAATATTATTTTGGCTTATAAAACATCTTAGCTAGGGAAAAATAATTTCGTTGAGATGTTTAATTAGAATTTATGTTACGCTTGATTGTATTGAAAACAGGTACTTATCTATTATTTTCGGCAATTGTGATCTTGAAACTATTCTTTCGTAGTCAGCTGGTCAGTCTCGTTCGTTTAACGCGTAACTTTTACTTTAGTGTACTTAATAATAACCGCTGACATCACGTTATTATTACTTAATACTTTATTGCGCGTAAAATGTACACGCAGCCGATTTCGATCCAACAAACACTTTACGAGGTAATAAAAGTGTGTCATATTTAAACATTTTTCTCGTTGTCCTCGCTTTATTGTCGCTAATGGCGAACTGAACCATCATCTGTATCGCTTTATTGGAAAGCTGTGGCCTGTGATAATTCCCCAGTAATTAAAATGACGGCGCGGCGTCATGCGATGCCAATATTCATTTACGATAGCTTTGCATATTTTGTAGCGACTTGTTTATTATGCAAAAGATGTGTATCTTACGTTCGTCCGTTCACTGCGGCCGGGATTATACATAGTTGCGCTCTTTGTTCTTTGATAGCAAACTGCCGGAGTTTTATATGAAGAGCGGATCTGTGATGACAGCATGAATATAATAACGATGTTGTTACGATGGTAGTCGCACCATGCACTTATACCTATAGCCTATTTCTCGGGATATTAAACGCTGTTGAACATGGAATCCAGAATAAGACATTAGATTCGCGTCGTATGCCGTGTTCGTGGGAGGTGTCGCGGTGTTCGGGGACCGGCGGCCGCGTGTTAATTCATAATTAACGTTGTTTCACCAACTTTAATGAGACCCCAATGTTTACACGGGATTCCACTTTGGGACCTCTCCGTTCTACCTGCGCCTCGCGTCGCACTCAGAAGGAATGTGTCTCGTCGAGACGGGCTGCCTGCCGGCCGCGCTCGCTCAGCTCATTGCTATTAGAGCTCCAATATACTCGTTTGTATACATACTTCTCGGTTACATAACACTAACGGTGGTAGGCAAATGTATCAGAGTATCTACGTAATGGCTACAGAATAAGGTTTCCGTTTTTAGCAGTTCCATAAAAATAATAAAATATCAGGGTCGCGCGCGTTTCCATATCCATTACGGTTCCGATACACATTATTTCACTTAAGCCGGTGCGTTCGGGGAAATATAATAAAGGAATTTTGTAATAATACGGTGTCGTTAAGTCTGCGCACGTCACCGGGGGCGCAGCTTGAGAGCCCAGATTGCCTCTGTAATATTAAAAACAATGCTTGTGCCTTCACCCCGCCCCGCCCCGACCGCGCCCCGCACCCCGCGCCCCGCCAGTACCACGCAACCTTGCTTGGCATTTTGGAAGCGCAATGATACGATTTAACTTGAGATCACGATTACGGTTACTGAAACAAAGTCTCCATCAACAACTAAAGTGTGCTGACAGAAGGACAGCACGCGTAACCGATCGAGCTGCACTTTTTTGAGTAGGTAACCCACTTGTTCGATTTCAAGATTTAAGAATTGTTAATTACGATACCTCGACGTAGCCTTGTAGCCGACTTCCCCATAATACAATGGCAGTGCAATGAGCTCACCTCGGCAATGTAATAGTAGATCGCATTGCCGGTGATGGCGTCTAGCCTGAGAGGGGGGGGGAGGCGTTTAGCGGGGGGGGACACTGGGACTTCCTGGGGTGTGACAGGTATCAGCGGGTAGTCACGTGTTTCCGTATCAGTCGTCGCCACGGATATAGTCATTACGAGTGCCGAAACATTGGGATAGGGAGCTGTTGTTTGTGGGATTGGATTATAGGAGTAGTAGTGAGGAGTGTGCGATGACAGCATTTAGGTGTCTCTTATGAGAACAATGTGCATTAAAGTTTTCAGTTAGAATCTTGCTTGAATAGTACGATTATCCTAGTTGTAATGTTGTATGTGGTTATGTATACTTAGATTATTATAAAATAAACTGCCTCGACTACATCATTGTGGTGTAGTGGTCGCAAGCTCTACTGCTGAGCATGAGGTCCTGGGTTCGATTACCGGGTCGGGCAAAGTGTTATTGTAGTTTGCCATCGCAAATTCGAGAACAATCATTAAAAAAAACGAAATCGGTAAAAACAATCATTAAAAAAAATAAAAAAAATTACACATTTCATAATACAAATTAATTACTACTAAATAGCGATAGAAGTCGTCAAAATGAGTCAAATGAGAAAAAAAAAAACAATAAAAAATGTAATGAAAATAAAATAAAACAATAGAATGTCAATACAGTGCATGCCAACACACAGACTGAAAACAAATAATAAGGCTATGTCATCTCGTCATATTATGCTTCGGGATTGATCCGTACCCTAATTACGTAATACACAATCAATTTGTTTTGAAACAGATTACTAATCCATTGCTTCATAAGTTCGAAATTTAATTCTGCTCTGCAACGTAATTATCGCATATAGAATGTTGTTGAACTGTCAAAATGAAACAAATGATCGCTATCGCATTGCTTCTGCAAGATAGGTAATAGCCCTGCGGGATTGCATTCCCTAGTAGCAGCCCGGTTGAAGCAATAAATAGGCTTGCCCGCCTGCTTTGACTGCCTGCAATGTGCCTACCTGGGCGCGGCGTCCCCGGCGTACACCTGCAGCAGGAAGCGCTGCGGCAGGCCGCCGTCGAAGCCGGGCGCGCACGACACCTCCACGGACTCCGCCGTCTGGTTCCACAGCGTGCAGTTGCGCGGCGCGTGCGGCTTGCCTGTGGAATACACGACTCATGTAGCTTTCTACATTTATTTGAATGATACTAGATGGCGAACCGACCCACAGTACACCTGATGGTGAGTTCTTATAGACGTCTGCAATAATATTGTATTCCCATTCCTCAGACATAGCTGTCAAATGTCTCATGTGCCTATCGTCACAGCAGCACCCGTACACTTTAAACTGGAACATAGCAACTGTTAAGCCACGTCACGGGCGCTTTTTAACGGGTCGTTTTTTACCACGCACTGGATTTTCAACGCCGAGAATTGAAAATTCAGTGCACGGTAAAAAAAGTCGCATTAAAAAAGCTTCCGTGTGAACAACCGCTTACAGTACCTATATAACCCCCAGTAAAAGATATAAGTTTACAATATGATCAACATCAAAAATGGTTTTGGGGTATGCAACTGTCTCGTAACACAAGCTGTTAAAGACTCACCAGCGGCCACCATCTGGAACACGCAGGGCGCCAGCTGCGAGCCCACCTCGTTGGACGCCGCGCACGACAGCGTCCCGTAGTCCAGGTCCGCCACCGGCGTGTATCTGTGGGCAGCCAGGGTCGGTGTGAGCATAATGTGGGGATGAAGGATTCGTTGAACCGGTTCACACGGGTGAAAACATATGCCAGGAATACAAGAGTAGTCGTCAAAACCGTCACACACAAGATCAGACAGACGTGACGGTAAAACTAAGACGTTATTTTCATGAAGTATACCAAAACTGTAATGATTGACATTGAAGGCCTTTTGCAACAATTTTTATTTGATTACGCGATACTCATTGTATCAAATTCGAAACCATTGAGGTAACATATCTATATAATTATCAATGTTCGAAACAGTATACGTACTTGAGGCTGCTGGCGCTGCCGTTGGAGGTGTACCGGTCGGCGGCGACGTCCAGCGTCTCGCCCGAGTTGTTGAACTTCCACTTGAACACGGCGGCGGGCGGGTCGGCGTCCACCTCGCACACGATCACAACCGACTCACCGCGCGCCGCGCCCACTACCGACACGCCGCCCGCGCGGCACGACGGCGAGTCTGGGACGACACGAATAGTCAATACTTATACGAAAACATTTTTTAACTAGAGTTAAGTTATAAAATATAGTTTATTCCAAAACTATCTGATATGAAAGTATAAACAAACCCTGTTCAGGTAAAATTGTTATGAAATCACTTACACAAAATGTTCGTCCCATATTACATGGGACTTAAAGATAACTGGTGAAATATGGATGTACTATGAGTACACCTCTGCCTTACTCTTCGCGGAAACAAGGCGTGATGTTATATTTATATCAATCTCACCACTTTTTGCAATAATTATTGTTTGAATAAGATTATTAAATTGTTATTAAAAAATCATCATCATCATCAGCCTATTAATTTTCCCACTGCTGGGACACAGGCCTCCGCTCTGTGAGAGGGAGTGGGCTGTAATCTACCACGCGGGCCCAGTGCGGGTTGGTAGATGTCACATGTCTTCGAATTTTTGGTTCTAGGACATGTCGGTTTCCTCACGATGTTTTTCTTCACCGTTTTGAGAGCAGTGGTGAAGAAATTATTTACACAAAGTAAAGCGCCGCGTTACAACTCGTAAGTCGGGGCCGTTACCACTGGGCTACCATTGCACTGCTCTTAATTAAAAAATAATCGACGCAAATTGATGTTATAAATTAACCTCAATTACCTATTATTATCGAATGAAAAACATCGTTGAATTTCCAGTTTATGTATTCAAATAACCAATTTCAAAGTGGCATTATACATTGGCAACCGCAGGAATGTTTTTCGATTTGTTAACATTTTTGTCGCATACTTTTTGAACAGACTATTACAATCATTTCAAAAACACTAGGTAGGTACATGTTTTTGTATCTAAAACGTTCAGTTTAGCTTAGATCTGAAAAACTTAAAAGGACTAAACTTTTAACCGCCTCCTGTGGTCTAGTGGTTAAACCACATGTGTCAGAAGACCTAGAGATCCCGGGTTCGATTCCCAGTGGGGGCAAATTTTCCGCCCGGTTTGGTTGGTGTTAGGGCTTATTCTAAGTCCGCCTGGCTAGCTACCACCATCTTATCTAAGTCTGTCGCCATAACAACAACGATAACAGCATTGTTGTGTTTCGGCAGTAAGAGGTAAGATAGCCAGTTCATCTGTAGTTGAGGGTTCCGGGTGAAGCTGACTTCCACCTTCGGCCCGATCATCACTTACCATCAGGTGAGATGCAGGCCAAGAGCTTCACCGTTGAGGATAAAAAATAAACCGATTCACTGGCAGTAGTTTTATCGTGAGCAAATCAATTTATAGAGGGCTCCGCTAGTTATCTAGTAACAGCTAAGCTAAGTGGGCTCCAGTCCGTGAGGCATGGTGGCCATTCCGCAGAGTGGCGTCACAAATCTTGTAACGTTTCTGTATGGGCCGGTAATAGGGTTACGTGATGGTGCGTGATACGACGGACAAGACGGAGCGAAACCTGCAGTGTTCATACTGTATACACCATGAAACAACTGCGCATCGAATGTACCTACTGTTAATATACGAGAAGTATTATATTATTTTCAACACACTTACTCGTAAAGTGGCTCTTATTGAACCGCTTTTAGGTTCATAATGCAGTGTATTAAACACACGTCCTTTTATTTTACATAATCGCACTAATGCGGTAATTTGCCATAGATAACTAAATACTAGTCGGAGTAATGACATGACAGTGTGGAATTAGTAAGTAAGTACTATCATGGCAGCATGGAAGTTGTATCTAATACAAATTGGCTTCAGTGAATCTTTTTACCAAAGACAAACCTTTTGTAAAAAAATACCGTAGGCAAACCAGGGGCGTTTAGTTATGGTAAATCTTTTCCCATGGGCAGGTCAGCGGGATCGAATAAGTATGAACTATCCTTTATTAAATGAGCATTTTCTATTTTCACCCGAGCAGAGATTTGCGCTTTTTTTAATCTCATCAAAGAGACTTCATGCCTTTATAGACCAACTAGGTAAATAAATCACAGAATATTTAAAATTTCATGCCCAACCTTCACACAGATGTTCTGAGGTGCTACTAGATGGCGCGCAGCAAAACAGTATTAACTTTTTTGTACAAAGTCGTATTCTTCTCCTAGAGTATAATAATGTTCTGTGTTTTGGCTTTATTATACAGATTATGTACAACACCAACAACCTCTTAAGGGGTCATTGTACTCATCATTATGAACAACTTTCACTATGGGACCAAAAATCAGCTGTTCCCTACATTAATATTCTCATAATTATCTTGTCAAAGTGTAGGGAACAGCTGATTTTTTTTTCGTGATCTCATAATGTACTATTATGATACGAGTGTGCTGTGTTGGTTGCAACATCTCTCAAATCACTGAAAACTGAGACCGGGTTCGGTTTCATCCAGCTTATTTCTTATAATTATATTGAACTAATGATTACGTGTTATTCAGTGACAATATTACATTGTATTAATTATTGTAGCACGTTATAGCGTGCGTTTGATTGCAGATGCCCTGCGATGCGGTGAGTGCGGCGACGCGGGAAGTCGCGCGACATGGCGCGGCACGCGCGTCGACGATCTCGTGCCTGGCTTGTACGCGTTGTTGCATATAAGTAGGAAGATACACATGCTTATTATCTCTTCAATAATGCCGTTTATTCGTTTTAAGGGTTCCGTACCCACCTCAAAAGGAAAAAAAAACCGGCCAAGTGCGAGTCGGGCTCGCACATGAAGGGTTCCGTACCACCGTACACGGTACAATATTATTTTAGAAAAAAAAACTTCGAAAAAAACATGTTTCTTGTATTTCCTCCTTTAATTTTTAACTTTATCTTATTTTGGGAACCCGTCTATAAATAATATAGAAATTAGGATTACAAACTTACTTTTGCAGCTGGAGAATAATGACCGTGACTTGTATCGACGTATGAGAGGATATGTTTTTCAAATACATACAATGTTTTTGGATAATTTCATCCCAACTACGGAACCCTTCATTATGCATGACCCGACACGCACTTGGCCGGTGTTATTGTAATGTTGACCATTTCTGCTACACCGCACAAGCACGATCTACGTAAAACACTCCCAAGATATAGAAATGCCATTGCCCTATTTGTTAAGCATCAAATCTATCAGAGTGCCTATTGTTACAAAATGTGCGACAAATCATAGTGTATGAACGTCGTGAGGGTGAAGGTCATGGGTGTCGTCAGCCGGGAATTAGGGGCATGGAGTAATTATGTGGCCGCGGGTCGCCCCTAATAGCAGCCAGCCGCGACACCGCGCGACGAGCGGCAGCGGTGCGCGGTGTGCGGCGTTCATCCCTATCACATTAATTAACTACTCACCAATTAATGCCGGATCCCGAGCTAGCGACACTACCTACTGATTGATACTATATCCAACCTGATTAGATCATTCTGTTTCATCGCTAGTGAGCCTCAAAATAAAATGGTGGGGCCCAGCTGCAATAGCGAAATCTCGAAACATTTAATCCGAGACAAAACCCATTTAAATAGGTAATGTTAAACGTAATAGGATAATCTACCTTCGAATAGGAGCAAGTTATTTCAACAAAAGCCAGTGAAGACTAACGGCATCGGGTCATGAATAAAATTGCTCCGATCGTAACGAGCAATAACAACAACTTCATTACAAAACATTTTTTCTTGCGAAACAGAAATTTATTGCGACATTACTCGCAGTTATGTTCGCCATTAAAAATTCCCATCTTATTTTGTCAGGGCCATATCTTACAATTGGCAAAATAGATCGACAGCCATTACTGGGGCGTGGGCGGGGTAGACGAAACGGCAACGGGGGGACGGGGGGGATAGATGGGCGAGTTAAAGCAACGAGCCGCGAAGGAGAGTGACTCACCTGCGCCACTACACAGCACTACAGACGGACTCCTATTTAATTGAAATCGTTTATTTATCGTTTGACAAGGAGACGAGTTTAATCGGCGCAATCCAATCGTCTCTAATTGACTATCGGCGGCTGAGCGCTGTCACTCGCTCGCAGCCGGTAAAATGATCAGTTTAAATTGTCGCCCGGAAGTATCTTGTCGCCATTGTTCGCTTACATCGAGGGGCCGCGGGCCGCCCGTACGCAGAGGGTGCAAATATTTTTAATCCGAATATGGAATAAGCGTGTACTTAATTATTTTTTTCACTAAATCAATAAAAGACAGGAATATAAACCCAAGCAAGTTCAACTGTTTGTTGTTCAAAAAAATCTAGTAAGTTCTAACGTCCGTTTCTGTCGTGGTCGTGATGATGTGACGTCATGTATCATGTTAACGAGTCTCAGTCCACATGGATTGCCACCAGGTAAGGGCAATCCGTGTGAGGCGTGTCTGTCTGTCTGACCGCGACTTAGCTCTTTTTCGCATTTTTGGATTGAGGAATCCGTTTGCGAAATATTAAGCTTAAAAGTGCTAATCTTTATTTGGCTCATTCCCCCCTCCCCCCTGCCTTACATTTGCAGTTGCAAAAACTGTTCTTCCATAATTTTTCTTCCATTTCCTTATGGGAGAACATGTTTTTCAACTACAATGTGATAGGAAGAATATTGTTCTTGGAATAAATTCATCCCAACGCCGAGAACCCTAAATAGTAGAATTAGTTTTGTATGACGTGCACATTGGATATTGCGTTAGATTGAACGGAATTCAACTTTTTCTTTTTAACCGACTTCCCCAAAAGGAGGAGGTTCTCAATTCGGTTGTATGTTTTTTTTTTTTTTTTTTTTTTTTAATGTGTGTTACCTCATATCTCCGTCATTTATGAACCGATTTGGAAAATTATTTTTTTATTTGAAAGGATATACTTCCCGATTGGTCCCATTTTTATCAAAATTTAGTTCTGATGATGGAATCCATTCAAATATTATAGGCATACACGTAGCGATTTCGGTATTTTCAGCCACCAGTTAAGCATTTGCATTCAGAAAGTATCATTTGGTGAAGTGGAACTGATGAAGAAGTCCACAGATGGCCACCAGAACTTCTCAATGTTAAGTATTTCACGGGTGGCGTCATTTATGAACCGATTTAGAAAATTATTTTCATATCTGAAAGGTATACTTTCAGATTGGTCCTATTTTGATCAAAATTCAGTTCTGATGATGAAATTCATGACGACTTGCGGGAAATCCTCAAAAAAATTTATAACGAAACCAGGATCTGTTGATGGCATCCCAGACAAATCGAGGGGAACCTTAAAAATCGTAGTGGCGACTAGTGCGTTTGTAATTTTTTTTCATTAAGTATTTTAAAGCACTACTATTTAATGAAGGTCTGGAGTCGATCTGGTGATGGAGCCGAAAGACAGTTGAGGGAACTCCTCAACGATTTACAGCAATTACCTGGTGTTTGGGCTTGATTAATTTGTATTGATGAGAACTTTACACTTAGATGGGTTGTGACTGTCATTAGGGGTTTGATGATGAAGACGAAGGACAGTCAAGGGAACTCCTCAACGTTTTACAGTAGCTACCTTGTGTTCGGACTTAATTCATTTTAAGGATGATAAGATGATAACTTCCTGTCACTGTTAATTGTGTCGCTGGTAGTGTTATTCGAACTTGTGTGGGGTAGGTAGGTACCAAAACTAAAAAGTGAAAAATAAAAACTTTTAACAAAAAAAAATCAACTGACTTCCAAAAAAAACACTACAAAGTGAAAAATAACTTTAATTTCGGAAGTCGGTGGCAAAAAAACGAAAATTCAAAACCAAAGACACCGACTTCCGAAATTAAAGTTATTTTTCACTTTGTAGTGTTTTTTTTGGAAGTCGGTTGTTTTTTTTTTGTTAAAAGTTTTTTCATAACGAACTATCAAGAAGCAGTTCATGGTCAAGGGACCTCAATGTACTGCAGAATGGACGCAACTTTATCTTTAGTGGACATGATCGATCAGCGAGATCTGTCCACACGCCACGGCTCCAACACGCTCCGGATATGAACGTCACCCCACCGGAGATAGCCTTTCATGATACTCTCATGACGTTCTACAAAAATGTGTAAGTACCTAAAAGACTTTAATCGAGTCAGCATATCGCAGCCCATGGGCTTAATACACCTAGCGTATCTCAAATGTTACAAGACATCTTTTGATACTTACCTATAGAAAATAAGAAAGTAGGTACTTAGTTAAACTCGAAAAAAAGGTACCTACAGACTCCATTTAATCTGAAATCGCAAAACAAGAAGTTTATCCGTTCAGTATTTCCTTTCAGAAGGCATCAAGGCAAACGTCGGAGAAAAAACAATTAGTGGAAAGTTTCCCGGTCGAGGGCGAGACGCGATAACACCGACGAAATACGGAGCCGCACGACGCGCGGCGCGCGACTCAGCGCGACACGGTGCGACTCGTGCGAGCAGGCGCGGCGCGGCGCGGTGCGCCCACAATGCTTCTTCATTTGCGCGGCGTATTTGTGGCGACACAATGCGCGGACGTCGCGATTAATTAATTCTGAGCAATTTAAGTGTGGGTCGGTGGCTCGCATTGTTCCAGATTTGTGCCGATTGTTTTGAATGAGCTTCGAGAGGTGCCGTAATGAACCCGGCCCCTTGACGAGTTTTCTATTTTGCGCCAAACTTTCACGGCCCGGTTGTTGTTTAAGTTTGTTTTAGCGCCGAAATATGATCTGCTGCGCCTGCGGTTCATAGCCGGACTGCACCAAATGGAATAAGTTTATGTGGTACGAACCTACTCCACCGAGGGGTGATATACCGTATCTACTTATCAGTTTATTGGAGAATGCATAGCTTACGTCTCAGGGGAGAAGGGCATGCGGTTTAGACTTTTGAGATCGGTCAGATTGATATATATTTTTTAAAGGTTGAAGTTGAGTTGGAATCTGTCGCACCGGGTTATTGGTGCAGCAGACGGCAGGCTCCCGGTCACGAGCAACACCTCCGACTTGTTCGCAATTTTAGATAAATTCCAATATGTGTGCTTTATCTTCTTGCATAATTCTGTTTGACGCAAAACGACAAGCTCGAATGGCGCGTGAATATTGCATGAAACTGTCGAATCTTTCGGAGATTTAGGGAGCCAACACTGAATTTAAAATACTATCAATGAGATGAGAATATATCCCCCATTCACCGGCTACTGGAATCGATTCTTGAGATGTACTTTACGCGTTTGGAAGCGAGGTGAAGAGAAATAAAAAAGATTGGCTAGGTTCACATAGCCAATCTTTTTTATTTCTCTTACGATATCTCTGTCTGCATCATCTAAAGTCTATGTTTACGATTTAAATGAAGAAAAGTATCTGAAGTTGTGTTTCTTTAAAATTTACAACGCTCCTGTATTTTATACAGACCATAGATTCCCAAGTAGTAGTATAATGTTGAAGGAGGTATTTCTTACATTTGACCCGGAACAGCAGCTCGTTGGAGACGGTCTCCCCCTCCGCGTTGAGCGCGGAGCAGGCGTACCGGCCGCTGCTGTGGCGCGTCACCTTCTGCAGCACGAGGCTCTGGTTGCTGTGAAACACGCGCGCCGTCGCGTTGTGTGCCAGTGGCCGGTCCTAAAACAAAACAATCAATATTAACCTTTACTGTCACTGCAAATGCTTTACCTATATAGCTATAGTCCAGCGAAAGCGGCCCAGACTATAATAGTTTTATTTCCTTTCGCGAGCTCTCTGATGCCTAGTAAAGCTAAATTTAGTCTATGAAGGACGCTGGTATTAAACCAACAGGTTGCCTATAGGTCAGCCTTAACATTGTAGCATCAACAAGACTATCATGACTTAGAAATGACAGCAGCCTATCTATCGCAGTGTGGTCAAAAAATTAAGGTGGTTATTACTTCAACATTTTTGTTTCTATCTCACCTAAAAGTGTTCCACTATAATGCAGGATTAGATTCGTATTCGAAGAACCCTATCTCAAACAGGATAAAAGCAAAAAGGTGGGCAGTAACATTTTACAAGCCACGTCGATCACGATGTAACGTAACACGAAAAAATATTCCTGCAATATTATGATGACGTAAATGTTCGTTTCTGAGGGTCTGGGGAGCAAGGCTGGGGGCTAGCGGGGGCGAGGGGGTACAATTACTAGAATATATTTACACAAAGGGTCCGCCCATTACCGCCGGCCCTACAAAAGGCGCCACTCCAGCGGACAAAGGTACTCGTTACGTAGTAGAGAGGACTGATTATATTTTTTGTTTCTAACAAAAAGATTTTTAGTATCAGTGTAGACGTGTTTTTTGGCTGTGTATTTGAGATCCGTTCCTGATTAGGCGTACTTATATTATGTATGATTGTCTTCTACTTTAGACTGATATTCCATTATCTGACACAGTTATTTAACATATTATAATTAGCGATTTTTTTGCTTGAATATTCCCAAAATGTTTACATTTTTGTTCAGACGTACAAGTTCAAATAAACCTACCTGCTATTCGGATTTTGAATGCCTTCATAATTACTGAGTTGTTTTTAAGTATTTCAAAAGATATGTAATTTGAAGCTTGTAACGTGTTTGCATATCTCTTGAACTAAATTAACATCACTCCAGTAGCTGTTCCACCTCATCCTCATCACAGAACCCAGCACAAACCGCTCCCCACCG
This sequence comes from Conistra vaccinii, assembly GCA_948150665.1. Lineage (NCBI taxonomy): Eukaryota > Metazoa > Arthropoda > Insecta > Lepidoptera > Noctuidae > Conistra > Conistra vaccinii. The sequence goes on along the minus strand of OX411322.1, from coordinate 24,953,606 downwards.
AGATGGCACAAAATGTAATTTTTACAAATGAAGTCGCCGAAACAGGCGAACAAAAAAACTGTTTAGCCCGATGACTCTGTTGTTTCACTACAAAAGGGGAAATTAAAAGAGACATTTTGAAAGCTGCGTGAAATTAGTACTACAGCCTGTTGGCGCTGATGAAAAACACATAATTTCGCCTTTACCTTTGTAGCGAGCTTGTAGAACAGTTCGGGAGACTTGGCTTGTAATATGTAGCGACTTTGTTTCACTGGAATATTAAGATTATGAGACAGAAACACATAAACCGTGCTTTTTAACGGCTAGGAAGACTTTCATGAGAGTTTGTACTCGTCATAACACTATGTAATTCTGTTGGTTGTAACTTTGAAACACATTCATTCAGCAACACTTTTTATAATTATATAATGTACCTCGCAATGTAATTGAGCATAGAAAAGGCCCGTTGCAAGTGATTCTACAAAAGTACATGTTTCATTCTTGATGATAGAAACCCTGAGTCAAAACTTGGTTAGTGAACATGTTTTCAATCCAATTCGCTCGCCTTTGCAACAACACAGTTAATCACTTCATTCGTCATCGTTTTCAAATAACCTTCTCTCGTATAAACACGGTGTCGATATGCGGTTATGTTGCGGGTGCGGGGGTTGCCATCAATCTTGCGACGCAGCAGGTGAGGTGGACGTTTCATTACCGCTCAACAAACGGCATCAGAAGCTGAACTCAGCAGCACTCACTGTTGTTTTTCTCAAGATAAGCTACCGCGTGCAGGCACTTTGTTGTTCTCACTTTTTAACCAAATTCAAAAAAAGAGGAGGTTATGCATTCAGCTATCTTTTAGGGTTCTGTATCTTTAAAGGAAACAACGGAACCCTCAAAGGATCATTCAGGTCTGTCAAGACCTTGTTTCTCAGGCTAAAGGTATCAAGTTGAAGTTATGTCTGCGGTCCCGTAGCGGGTGAAAATTCAACACACTCAGGGCGCAGATCCTACGGGCACTTGAACGGACTTTTTATTAATTGTGTGTGTAGTCTGCTTGTAGGAGCTCGTGGCTAAGTAATAACAGCCGCACGGGTCGATCTTTCAAGATAAGCTACGCTTGCCGGGGTTGGTCCGTGGGTGGCCATCCTTACATACCGAGACTCCTCCGTGCTTCGGAAAGCACGTTAAACCGTTGATCCCGACTGTCATTTGTGGAGCTTTGACAGTTGTTACAGGTCGTCAGAAGACCGAAAGTCTGAAAGTCTTACCAAGGGGTATTGTATTACCCAGTTACTTGGTTGTGGACGTCAGATAGGCAGTCGTTCCATGTAAAATACTGGTATTCAGCTGCATACGGTTAGACTGGAAGCCGAACCAAACATAGTTGGGAAAAGGCAGGCATATGATGATGTGTACTCTGTTTGTGTGTCTGTCTGTTTGCCTCTACATGACAAAAAAGGCTTACTATTTCTGTCATCTCTTATGAATTCATTTATAGTTTTTTTTATTAAGTATTATAAAGCTCACTAATAAAACCTTCTTAAAGTGTTTACTTTTGTATCGAGATTTTAATTCAATATACTTAAGTCCTGATATAATTGACTTGTGCGAAGGTTCACAAGATGCAGTGTAAGTCAATAATCTTAGTGTCGGTTTTGAGATGTTGTAAATTGGAAAAGTTGCGGCGCCCCGCACTCGGGCCCCTCTCCCGGGCCCCCGGGCGCCCGCGGCTCTAGCTCGTAGGCTTTCAACGCTCAGGGTATCTGCGATGATTGATGAAGTATTTCCGACCGAAGATAAGTATCTTATGAGTATGCACGGAGATAACTTGAGAGAGATTATGGCAATACCTGCGATTGTTCCGTAGGCGGCAACGATTTTCCTACAACGAGTTATTCTAATTTCAAAATTATAATTTTTCATTGGTTTTGGGCCGTTGCTATTAAAATTGCTTTGCTAGTAAACTCTGTGTTTATCAACGCTAGACCTTGCGTCTAAATAAGCCTTAGGTACTTTCAATATTATGTACAAAATAACTACAATTTTGTGGATAACAAAGGTTTCCCATTGCAATTTTCACAACATGAAAAACAACAATTACAGCAAAAGGTTTCCAGCTATTTAACTGTCTCGTGAACTTAATTTAATGACAACAGACAGAAGTCACACGTCACACTCACTACGGACAAAACACAACTTTTTCACAATTTTAATAAAAACAATAACATCAGGCGCGAGTCGGTCACTGATTTTCTTTTGTTTGGTTAGTTCGAACTTTTGATAAAATGCATTTTCATTTCTTTATTTGCATAGATTTTCCTCTTCTCGAGAGTTTTGTCGTATTTTTTCGATGTGATTATGAGTGATATGCTATGGATCTGTTTGGCTATGCGCTGTAGCTGGACCTAGAGGCATCATTTGAGGACCAGGTAAAATTTTACAAAAACCTAATCCATTGAAATTCAGCTGAAGCAGCACCCAGCTTTATGCCAGCAGCATGGATTAGGATTAGGTATTAAAGACTCCATTCTTAACTGAATGGTCTTATCCCCGTATCATGAACGTCGTGCAGCTCCCGGCCGGTCCGGCGCTAATTGTCGGCCTGGCGGGCTATCGCCGGACGGCACCCGGTGCCTGACGCCGGGCACCCCTCGTGTACCGACAAACATTTTAATGACGTGTCTGTCCCCTCTTTGTGACTACCCCTAACACTGAGACTTTAAATGAATGTGTGTACGTAATTATGAGATGGTTTTGAGAGTTGACAAGCGAAAGAGAATGTGATTTTGTTTCTTATTTTGTCAGAACTTTGTTTTGAAACGTGTGTTTTTTTATTTGGAGTGTGAGCAATTATTTCAGCGTATAGGTAACTCGAAGCGACACTTGAAAAGTCCTCAATTAAAGATAGCTAATTGACTCAGGCGTGACTTTGCGGAAATCCATTATAAAATACAATAGACGATGTATATTTAGTAACTTAATCCGCTTAACTATTCTTAAAGAGTTAGAGAACCCTGTAAGAAATCGACACGTGTTTCGCCTCTCAACGAGGCATCCTCAGGATGACGATTGATTTGTTGCGAACTGCTGCGTTTAGTTTCTTAATATACATCGTCTATTGTATTTATGTCCTCAACTGTTGCACAATGATTGTGTTTTACTCTCTACGCAGGTTGTATCCGGCCTGAAATGTCTTGTCGAATTGGCACATAACATAAAGGACTGCGTTAGCTTCCTCTTACGTATATAAATAGGCACATATATACATGTATAGGCGATTTTCTCATCAACACTACAGGAAACGTTCCAAAAAATCTTGATCTCGGGATCCATCCCGCGTGAATGGAGAGCGACTGATTCAATCAGGCTTGTCCATTATGAGGCAGACGAGTTTCATTGGAGCACAATCTCGTGGATGATCACGGGGGGTCGCGAGGGAGCCCCGCGCCCGCGGGCCCCCCCGCCTCTCCTTGGAAATAGCTGCCATTAACGAATAAAGAGAGGTATTTTCCACCTGATAACACAGTTTGCTTACGTTCAGTTCGAGTGTTCTCTGTTATTGCGAGCGTGCTTGAGACGTTGTACCACTGTCGTAACATACATCATGCGTGTGTGAGCCGCCACAGAGCGCAGTGGGCGCCGGCACGTAGATTTTGAATGGGCGCATAAATAACACAATTATCACTCACGTGCTGCTCATGGGCTATTACGTACAAGTACAATGCTATCTTTCGCTATGAGAGTGGGCTGCTTTTAGTAATATCGCAAAATAGACGTAGGTACCTACCTGCATAATGACATTTTCGTGCTACTAATATATCTTGTCAATAGCTATGTCTGCTAAAGCACGAAATCACAGTCGAAGAACATAACGACAAAGTGTTTCATGAGTTAATTATGATATAAAAGTTAATTGAAATATGGCGGTAGGTACCGATTTCAACAACTTTAAATTACCTTCACAGTACGACAGCAAGTTTATTTGTCCACTATCACCTAAAGTGGTAGTCTGGTAACGAGTGGTCACTAGTTGAAAATAACTCTCTCTGTCGGCGGTCAGCCACCGCGGCGGTAAGTAGAGACCTCGGTTTATGTGCACCGTAATGAGTGCACACCTGTACACGAACATACCCCCCCCCCCCACCCCTTCTTAAGTTCCTCCATTTTATTAGCTTTAAACACATTCTGGCTCAGATAGTTAAGTGAGCAATAAATTTCAATAGTAATTTAACCACTTCTTTACGGCGCTGGAATTAAAATGCCGTTTCATTACCCGACTACGGCAAAGCAAAAACGAGGGTTATGATTTTGACCGGTATGTATGTATGTGAGTATGTATTCATCAGTTCCCTCATAATTTCTAAACTAGTTATCATAATTTGACAAATGAGGTATCGTTGGAAACGTGTTGCTCGTCCGCAGGTTATAGGATAGACGTGGTCGTATTGCTGCGGCCCGTAGGTATTACAGAAACTGCCTCAAAACTCAAGCATTACTTAAAACTCGTTTAAAGCCTTTTGAATGGTTGAAACTAGTTTTATGTAACGCTTGAGTCTTGAGTGAGGTTTTGTAATATTGGCCTACGTACCCTAACAAAACTATTATAACAGTAGTGAGCGATCATTGCTTTAGGGCAAAGTGGATTATGACCACCTATCGTCCACCTATCCTCTGAACATCACTATGACGACGAACACGACAGCTGACGATCGAACTACGGATTTAAACGGGGAGTATTGCTTTACTTTTACTATACAACGTGAAATTTGAATCACAGTTTTGCTAGAACAAACGTTGTTCAGACCATGGTCTACTATCATTCTATAGCATCCAATATGTTATTAAAACAAACTAAACTAAGCGTTCTCAAATAAGTCTTATGTTGCTCAAACGTGTTCAAACATTAACCGTAACATCTAAGGACTCATCGCGGTAGCAATATGGCATTCAAAAGAGTTATGAGGAGTCCACGTGGACTACAAGGATGTCCGGCCAATGCGGGCCGAAATTTTAATAAATAAATCAGTCTTTTGTATTTTTTTTTAAATACCATTGACGTTTTTTTTTTAAATTGATTGTTATAGAATGGTAGTAGACCATGGTCTGAACAACGTTTGTTCTAGCAAAACTGTGATTCAAATTTCACGTTGTATAATAGCACACAATCGTCACTTTAACTCTGTTACATGTCCTCGTTAAGTCTTAACATAAATAGTTCGCTGATTTAGCACTCTGCATTGGGTCTAAATCGCGTTGTTTACATCGTAGAAAACGTATCTTAGCGAAGCTTCTTTTATTCTCAATCTAATCTTTATTATAACTGCAACAATAAAAACGTTCATGATCTTTCTTTTTGCTTTGTCGTTATAAGTTAAAATCAAATAATTATATCTTTAAAATCTAGTCAACCTACCCACATAAGGAAAAGTAAAATCCTAAAGTAATAAAAGCATCAAAATTGTACATTCAATTTGATAATAATATAGCTTTGATAATAGCTCTTCAAACCAATTCAGTAGCCTACCTTATTTCACCACTAAACAACGCTTACTTCTCCCATTTTTCCTTCCATTTCCACCTTTATTTATATTGTCTGTCTTACTTGTTCTCACCGTTTCTTTATTCTAATTTCAGTAACAAATCCTGAAACCATGCCTGTGATGACCCGTAAGGCTACTGCTCAGGATATGGAGCTTAAATTAAGAACGGCCCTCCAAAAACTTGAAGCGTCGAACCTCCAATGTAAACAATTGTTACAAGAGAATGACGAAAGTGAGGAGGAAGTTAAGAAGATAGTCGACAAAAACTCAAGCCTTAAACGGGAGCTGGTAGACTTACATCAGCAATATCTGAATGTTGTTGATGAACGCGATCAACTGAAGGTGGTCACGGATGGTTTCAGTAATTGTAGTAATTTATATGAGGAGGCTTTAAGCAAAGTTAGGGACCTTGAAGACGAATTAATTCATGCTAATAGTCGTATTATTCAGTTAGAGAAAGAAAATGAATGTTCTCAGGTTAAGCAAACTAACCACTTATATAATGAATTATTAAATATTAATTGTAACCCTAATCCCATAATAACTATTGATCTTACTGAAGATTCTTTGCTAAAACAGAATTATAGTTATAAAGTTAGTCATAGGAAATTGAAAAAATATGCAAAATTGAATAGAATAATCAGAAAATGTAATCGAATTAGAAAACAACAGAAACACTTTTCCAAGAATATTCCTAGGAGAAAAGAACGTGTTGATCTAATCAATAAATTAAGCAATTATCAAATCAAATTAGAAGACAGCAAAAAAATCTATGAAATTGATACACAGCGCTTACAGTCTGACATACAGGTTATACTTGAGGGCAGACTTAGTTCCCTTTACATTAAATATGTGGGTTCTCAGAACCAAATTAAAGAACATATTCTTGCTGCTAATGAGTTAGTTATTTGTCAGTGTACTTGTCAGAAGGTTTCAAACCCTGATGCTGTCCAGCCTGAGGAAACGGAGGACCCGTCCCAGACTGAGAATTTGTCTCAAGATTGTATCCTCAACCAAGATTTATCTGGTTTAGTACACAATCTATCTCAATTGGTACAGCCAGAGATTGATAGTTTTCCATCTTTCAGTAGTAATGATTGTTATATTCAGTTATGTTCTCAGATAGTATGGGCAGAGGATTAGGTAAATTAATTAGTAACAACCTGCATTATCCTACACAAAATTATTGTATGCCAGGGTCAACCTACAAACAAATAATGGCATCAGTAACAGGAACGGTATACAATCCTAAAACCAACATTACTGTATTTGTAGGTAATAGTTCTAATGTAAAAAAAGAAGAAATTACTGACTGTGTAACTGAGTTGCTAAAGTTAAATTGCAGTAAAATAATATTGTGTGCTTTCCCATATTTTGAAAGATTGACAAACAGACAAAATAATTATATTCATAAGCTTAATAACCATATGCACTTTTTAGTTAGTCATAATAGTGACAAGCTTGTATTTCTTGACACCAACATTTTTGTGGAAACGTTGAAATCGACTAGGGGTACTGTGTATCTGCCTATTAGTTTTAGACACATAATAGCAAGGCTATTAGCTTTTTATATAAACTCAGACATAGGTAGTATGTCGAAGTCTTGTGTTATTAACACCACAATCGTTAGTAATAGTACTAATGATAAAGTTGTGACCCTGAATAAATGTAGCTCAAATGCTATAAATATATATACAAATTGTACGAAGGAGATTCCATGTACCTCACTCACTATGAGCTCACTGCCTGGTGATGACATTGAAGTCTTGGGGTCTACTCCGGATTTAAACTAGTTTGTAAGACAACAGAAGGTACCAGTAAGAATATTCTTATAACTAACAACAACAAGGTGTCTTCTGGCTCTAAAATAAATAATTATCAAAAAGGAGATCAGCAGAATGCCTTGAAATTATTTCATCAAAATATTCAAGGTATTTCTTCCAAATTATTAGAAATTGAATTGTTTTTAGAAAAAACAAAGTATGACATTGTTTGTTTTACTGAACATTGGTTAAAGGATTACCAAATGCTAATTAATTATGAGAACTATAGTATGGGCAGTTGTTTTAATCGTAAATCTATGCTACGTGGAGGATCTCTAATCCTAATAAAAAATTGTTTAAAATCTAAGCAACGTAATGACATAGTTGATTTATCAGTTGAACATTGCATTGAACTGTCCTGTGTTGAGCTGGATAAGCATGTTGTAGTGTGCGTGTACAGACCCCCTAATTATCAGAACTTTTCTTTATTTGAGTCAATAATGGAAGATGTCCTAGCAAAACTTGCATCCAGTAACAAAGCCGCAATTATTTGTGATGATTTTAATATTAATATTCTGGAAAATAATTTAAATAGCAGTAGATTACTAAGCCTTTTTAAATCGTTCAATTTATCTAATATTTTTGCTGAACCGACTAGAGTAACTCCAACTTCTGCTACTTGTATCGATAATGTCTTCTGCGATTGTGATTATTTAGCTAAATCCATCGTAAATTATTTGCCGTCTGATCACAGTGGACAAACGGTAACTTTTAAGTTTAAAACACCTTTGCAAAAAGTGCAAATACAATTTAGACCAATAACAACTGGCAAATTAAATAGATTCAATAGTACCTTAAATAATAAATTAAACGTTCTGGGCCTTAATATGGTCGATGCAAATAAATTGTATGAGGATTTCTTTTCAGTAGTGGATACAGAATTCAATAAAACCTTTGAAAAGAAAACAAAAAATATTTGCCCCAATTTTATATTTAGTGACTGGGCAACAAGAGGTATAAGGATAAGTAGGGAAAGACTGTTCGAGCTGTACGGCCTTAAACCTTACATTAACACTGAAACTTTCAACAAGTATGTTGCTACATATTCCAAAATTTTTAGAAATACCTGCAAGATAGCTAAAGCCCTGTACATTAGCAACAAGATCAAATCAGCAGAAAATAAAATAAAAACAGTTTGGAAAGTCATAAATAATGAAACTAATAGGAAAAAAATACGGAACAGTGAGTACATATTGGAGACTTCACGCGGTGCCATAAGCTCTAACTTAGAAGTAGCTCAAGAATTTGTACATTTCTTTACTGATATACCATCTAAAACGACGGAAGCTTTAAATTCTTCACCCGATGTCTCAATTGATTTATTAAGAGCAAACGTTCCAGGCTGCCCGGTTGAATTTCAATTTAAACATATAAACCCTATGATAGTTATAAAAGCTTTTCGGCAAATTAAAATCAAATTGACCGAAGATCTATGGGGGTTATCTATCAAAGTTTGTACATCAATAATCGAGACTATTGCACCATATTTGGCTTTAATATTTAATTTGTGTGTGGACCAAGGAGTCTTCCCGGATTTAATGAAATATAGTAAGGTTATACCACTTTTTAAATCTGGGGACAGTAAAGACACCAACAATTATAGACCAGTATCCGTGTTGCCGGTATTCAGCAAGGTGTTCGAAAAGGTAATGCTCAACCAAATGCTTAATCATTTTAACACCAACCAAATCTTACACGATCAGCAATATGGTTTCACCAAAGGACGTTGTACGACTGACGCCGGGGTCAGCTTATTAAAACACATATTTACAGCGTGGGAGGAGGCCCAAGATGCCATAGGAATCTTTTGTGACCTCTCCAAGGCATTTGACTGCGTAAATCATGAAACCTTACTCTTGAAACTTGAGCATTACGGACTAGGTAAACTTGCGCTCAGTTTAGTAAAATCTTATTTAAATGATAGACAACAGCAAGTTCAAATTAATGGTGTCAATTCACTCGGTCTAAAAGTAAAAATGGGTGTTCCACAAGGCTCGATTTTGGGGCCTTTCCTCTTTTTAGTTTATATAAATGATCTACCCCATTTATTAAAAAACCAACCACAAATGGTTTTATTTGCTGACGATACTTCCCTAATTTTTAAGATAAATAGACGTGCATCAAATTTTGACGACGTAAATAACGCCCTACTGCAGGTCCAAAATTGGTTCACTGCTAATAATTTAGTGTTAAATGGAAAAAAAACTAAATGCATAAGATTTGCTTTACCGAATGTTAAAAGTACTGATTGTGATATAGTATTGAATAAGGAGAAACTAGAATTCGTTGATAAAACTGTTTTCCTGGGGATTACGCTCGACTCCAAGCTGCAATGGGGTCCTCATTTAACCTCTCTTGCAGGACGGCTAAGTTCAGCAGCATATGCTGTAAGAAAGATCCGTCAATTTACTGATGTAGATACCGCGAGGCTAGTCTATTTCAGTTACTTTCATAGTATCATGTCTTACGGTATTTTACTATGGGGACGAGCTGCAGACATCGATTCTATTTTTATTCTGCAGAAAAGAGCCATCAGAGCAATATATGGTCTCCGTAGGCGCGATTCTCTTAGGGAGCTGTTTAAAAATATTAACATCATGACAGTAGCTTGTCAATATATCTATGAAAACATCATGTACGTTAGGAAAAATCTTAATCTTTTCAGTAAAAGAGGTGAAAGGCACAATTATAGTACTAGAAATAGGGACAAATTAGTTCAACCTGGTTTCAGACTGGCTAAAGTAGACTCATCCTTCATGGGGTACTGTTTAAAATGTTACAATAAAATACCTCCCCACATACTCGAACTAAATGAAACCAAATTTAAATCTTGTATAAAACACACTATGCTGCCAAGCATATTATAAATTGGGGGATTACATCGCTGACAAAAATGCTTGGCTCAACGCTGGTCCAGCTCCACAAGGGCGCATAAACTAGTTGATTAGCATCGAAAATATTGTTGGAGCCGCTGAAGATTGCAAAAACTATCTTTGCATTGTATAAATTCAATCTCTTAGTATTGTATAATTGCATTGCACATGTGTGAGCACTGTGACCATTTTACAAAACTACCATTATTGGGTATGTCTTTCATTGACTTGAATGAGCCCTGATGGCTGAGAGTATGTCATACTCACTTAAGTGTCTCGCTGGTGGTGGCGTGTGTGTTGGATCATTAAGTTCCCTTCAAAATGGTTGAGCTAAATGGTGCTGATCCATGCGTCATGTTCGTGAACGGGCGCCGTCAGTAGGGACTGGTCATCTCTTAGCTGCCATGGCTTATTTTAATTTTTAATTTTTGAATTGTTTTTTATTACGGACGCTTTTAACTTGCACGTCTTTCTACATTGTTCTCACATGTTTAATTTCAACATGAATGATGTAACCAATATTTTGTAACAATATTTTAATTTAAAAGAGTGTCCGTGGAGTTTCTTGCCCGTTCTTCTCCATAGGAACCTACTACGCTTTGGAATGGGCAACTAGCTTCATCTTTCTGACTGACCGACCCCTTGACAATTCAAAAGTGCCTGTAATTGGTTTATTTGAAATAAATGCTTTGAGTTTGAGTTTGAGTTTGATGAATTATTACTTATTATTTAGTAAATAGGTACTTATATTAAAATATATTTTGTGTTAGTTGTTTATTTAATATACGATAAATATCGAATAGTTTGTACATAACAATTTCAGATGCCACGGCTGATTTTAATGTAATTCTTGGATTGGTTTTTCTACTGTTTTGTAAATTAACATGTGCACCGGGTGATCCGTAACTCAGGATCCTCCTACCTCAGACACCTTTCTCTATATTGTATGATTATGAATTTGAATGCCTGTAATACGAGTAATAACATTCTGCATCGTTCTCACATATCGACGGGTTCCGGGCTAATTGTATTAAGCGACACTCTGAGCGATATAGACTTTTATACATATTTGGAATCAGCGAATTTTTCTGCGTCATTTGAGCTGGGTTTGGTGACGATCGGAGCACTTTTTTGTCGCTTAATACAACCGCATTTTTGGGCACATTTTGGACTGCAATGTATGAAGCGACACAAAATATTGACAAATTTAGGAACTGTGTACTTAAGCTAACTACCAAATACCAGGCAGTCGTTTAAACTTTTTTTCCTGGAGCAACAATTTACAGGCAACGTACGTTAAAGCATTTAGCCTGGCTTTATAAATATATAGAAATGTGGCTTCATACAATTAGCCTCTTTGTTAAATTCTTATCCAGTGTCGTTTAATACAATTAGCTTTACTTTATAAATATACAAGAATGTCGTTTAATACATTTAGCCTCTTTGTTAAATTCATACCCAGTGTCGATATATACATTTAGCTCTGTACATGAAATGTTAGATGTTGTCACTTCAACCATTTAGCTTGCAGTAGATAATGATATGTCGGTCGCATGAACTATTTAGGATTTCAACAGTAAACATTTAAAGATTATGGTTAAACCTATTTTTTTTATTCAATATTTGATTTGCAGTGTCGTTTCAGTTATAACAAAAGTATAGTTTTAGTACTTCAAACAGTTTATCTTAAACGGACTAAGAATAGTATACACATACAATCAAAATTTTATATCGTCCGCGTAGCTGATTAATACAAAGCCCATCAATGTGACACCCGACATTTGTGTTGCTGAGTTCAACGATCAGCTGATTTATGTACAAATTAAAGAGGCGAGATGAGGTTATTCCCCCCTGCCTCACCCCGCATTTCAATCGTTACTCCTCAGATAGTACCCCCGACCAGACCGACCGAGACCGATACCAGTACCTGAGCAAAGATGTTACTGCACTGTCTACATCAGTTTCCCGGTACAGCTTATCCCATAGAATGTCATAAGACACCAGGTCAAATGTCTTCGATAAATCGAGGAAGCAAGCATTGACCGGTGTCTTCCTATCTGCATAGTACTGGACGGTCCGCTTGAGACACAAAATGGCAGTTTCTGTCGATAAACCGGGCCTAAAGCCAAATTGTGCGTCATGCAATTTTATGGGACTGGCCATATGTGTATCAAACAGACAGTCCAGCACCTTTGCTGTAATAGTAGCCAGGGAAATTGGCCTATAATTCGACAGATCTGCCACATTCCCCGTTTTATTCTTCACTATCGGGACAACTATGGTTTTCATAAGATCATTCGGTAGGAAGGAGTGTTTTAAGCACAACGAATTAAACATTATTATGTCACCCGATACACACAGCCGCCTAATAAGGCGACTGTGTATATCGGGTGACATAATAGCTTTGCAAGAAACTTGGTTGATGCCTCACGACTTGGCATTTCTTGGCAGTATACATGACGATTTTGCTTTCACCGGGACCTCTGCGGTAGATACATCGGTTGGTGTACTTCGAGAGAGACCTTACGGAGGAGTAGCACTGCTGTGGAGGAAAAGTTTATTTTCATCGGTGTCTGTTGTACCTTACAATAGTGTTCATCTTACAGCTATAACACTGCAATTGTGTGAACAAGAAATACTAGTATTTTCGGTTTATATGCCTACTGACTGTAATGATAACTTAATTGAATTTACGGACTGCTTAAGTGAAATGAATGCAATTACCTATAGAAGATAGGAATATCCAACCTGTGTTTATGTTAGGAGACTACAATGCGCATAGTAATGAATTGTTTATCCATGAGTTGTTAAAATTTTGTAATGAACAATATTGGACTTGCGCGGATATTGAACTCTTACCGCTAGATTCGTTTACTTTTGTGAGTGAAGCGCACGGGTGCAAACGGTGGCTCGACCATTACGTCGTGACACTCGTGACTGAAGCCGCGCGTCGCACAATATTGCATGATAGTTTTTGTTCTGATCATTTGCCTTTACAAATGGACTGTGATTTAAAAATAATTGAACCTAATATTGTACTGTACTACCGAATGCGAGTGTAAACAATGTTTTATGGGGGGAAAGGGACACAAACCAAATAAAATTGTATGAAGAGTTATGTCACTCCGCTTTGCGTAAAATAGATTTTCCCCCGGAATTATGTAGCTGTGCGGAATCAACCTGTGGGGACCTAAATCACAGATCTATTTTAGATGATATGTACAGGAACATAATTAGTATATTGACAATGTCTGCTAAACGTAGTTGTATATTTATTAAGAAAAATAAGTACAAACCTTTGACAGGGTGGAATAAACATGTTAAATCCGCCCACAGCGAGGCGAGGCTCGCGTTTCAAATGTGGTGTTTATGTGGGAATCCGATTTCAGGGAAAGTCTTTGATAAAATGCGGGAAACTCGAAAAGTTTTTAAATCTAAAATAAAATGGTGTCGTAATAATCAAATGCAAATCAAGATGGACATAATAGCCGAACATCATAAGAAAAAGGATTTCAGCAAATTTTGGAAAAATACTAATAATATGAACCCCAAGCAGGGCCTCCCTGTGAGCGTGGCAGGTAATTGCCACCCCTTGTCTATAGCGAACATGTTCATGAATCACTACCAAGTTGATCCGCCACGGAACCTAAATTCTTCTGCGTCACCGTGTGTGTCCAGCGCTGAGAGGACTTCCCCATTACTGTTCTCTGGCAGAGAAGTTGCAAATGTCATCAAAAACATGGTAAGGGGTAAGTCTCCGGGACATGATCACCTCAGCGTTGAACACCTACGGTATGCGGGTGTTCACTTGCCGAGGGTGTTGGCTATGTTTAATTCGTTGTGCTTAAAACACTCCTACCTACCGAATGATCTTATGAAAACCATAGTTGTCCCGATAGTGAAGAATAAAACGGGGAATGTGGCAGATCTGTCGAATTGTAGGCCAATTTCCCTGGCTACTATTACAGCTAAGGTGCTGGACTGTCTGTTTGATACACATATGGTCAGTCCCATAAAATTGCATGACGCACAATTTGGCTTTAGGCCCGGTCTATCGACAGAAACTGCCATTTTGTGTCTCAAGCGGACCGTCCAGTACTATGGGATAAGCTGTACCGGGAAACTGATGTAGACAGTGCAGTAACATCTTTGCTCAGGTACTGGTATCAAAACCAGACTAACCATGTAAAGTGGTCGGGGGTACTATCTGAGGAGTACCGATTGAAATGCGGGGTGAGGCAGGGGGGAATAACCTCACCTCGCCTCTTTAATTTGTACATAAATCAGCTGATCGTTGAACTCAGCAACACAAATGTCGGGTGTCACATTGATGGGCTTTGTATTAATAATATCAGCTACGCGGACGATATGATGTTGCTGAGTCCTTCAATCAGTGCTCTCAGGTGCCTTCTGCGAATTTGTGAGAGTTATGTGGTGGCTCAAGGACTCAGGTATAATGCTGAAAAGAGCGAGTTACTTGTGTTTTTAAAAGCACGTGGCAAGATAGGTAGGTACACCCTATGTATGTACCTTTTAATTTATCAATGTTCAAACTAAGTCGCTAGATGGCGCTGTAGCTACAAGCATCTGAATTGTTGTTCTCTGTTTTTAAAATTCACTAAAAATAATAAACATAGTGTAATAACAATAAGTGTGCAACAAAAACATTAAGCAAGTTATAAATATTAAGTGTCAACGTTATCCTCAAAAAAACTTAAGTGATAAAGAAGATAATTGAACATTTGTGATTAGTGTAAAAAAGCCCTCTTACAAAAAATTGTAATAAAATATGAACTCAAGTGAAGCAACTGTGCAAAATAAGTGACTAACAGTGCATAATAAGTGAACAAAACTTATAAAATTACGCGCAATTCAAACTTGAAACCCGAGTTGTGTGGAAAAAATTCCATTGACATGATTCATAACTAACGACTTTTTATTATTTAAAAATCTTTTTCGTTTAAAACAATCACCAATTTCAACATTGATGGTAACTGTTCAGTTGGTTAGATAATTCGTATAGTTGACTGACATGCATATAGTCGTGCGTTCAAACCCCGCCGGCTGAATCACTTTTTGTGATAGATAAAATTGTTAATTTGACATTCTTAACTTACAATGAGCTTCATCGAAAATATAATTTCGATTGAACGTCCTTCACCAGCTCACGGCGCACTGCGAATAAAGACAATATTGGAACTCACCTGCCCTGCGCGCAGCGATAAAGTGAAGATAAATGAGTGAGTAGCGCGACTTATTTATCCAGTAAAACGCATGCCACCTGTTCATTGTTTACTCGAACTCTGACTGCCAATACCTACCAACCAACAATATTATGGATCACACAAACTATGTTAATGTACGAAAACGTCAAACTGTGACTAAATCGAGATCTACTGAATCGCTAAACCACAGTCTGAACGCAAGTTTACAGTCATGTGATGATATACTAGGCAGAAGTTTGGACCTTTCCACAAATATGTGTTCCACTATTGTGTCGGAACTAAAAAATGAAATTAAAGAATTAAATACCCGTTTAGAAAGCACACAGCACGAAATGGAAAATATTATACTGGAAAATATAGACTTGAAAAAACAAATAAAGAATGTTAACCAAGAACTGAGCGTTCTAAAACAATTATGTAGAAGCCCATTAACTTCGAGTTACAACTTGTTAGTTAGCACCAAAAAGAATGCGCGACGTCGCCTCACTGACAGTTTTCATATCTCTCCTTTAAGCCAAAACAAAACAAGTACATTTACATCTATGAAACAGGGAGAAGAAGAGGGGTTACCCCCTCATGTGAAAAATGATCCGATTACTCGACAGTGCCAAAAAAAAACAAATGTTCTACAGGCCAGCACTTCGTCGGAACAAGAACCAAAGACATGTGCTAAACTTCAAAATGACGTAGTGTTACCCCCCGTGCCCGCGACAAATACACAGATAAACAATGGGATGGCAACTAAAAAAAGGAAACCTACCCACAGGCGTGAAAAAAGGGCATTTATAATAGGAGGAAGACAATGCAGTGGACTAGCAACACAGCTGTACAAATCCAGATTCTACAACCCGCATAACCATTATCGTTTCATGTCTATTGTTAAACCAAATGCTACCACGGAGGATATATTGACTAGTATGCAGCTTTTCGACATTACCTCTGAAGACAAATTAATTATATCTATAGGACAAAATGACATCAATACTTTAAAAATGACTACAGAACTAGTTCTATTCCTAAAATCAGTTAAATGTCCCGTTATCATCTTAAGTGTGAATAAAAACATCTGCTCAAACGAATTTAAATTGAACGAAATGTTGTGTCTTATTTGTAGCCAGAGTAAGGATTGTTCATTCATTTCAAAATACTATAACATGTCATCGTTATGTCGTAAAATAAATTTAGTGTTAGACCAGCTAGACTACGACAAAACATTCTTATCGTATAATAAAAACAGCAACATTAATAAGACTTTCACACCGGAAGCTCGTACCCAAAACCAAAGTACGCAAACTAATGATAATTCTGAACAATACAATTTATGCAAAGCTCCCCAGGAAAATATTGCTGTCAATGAAATAGCAAACGGAGCATTTTTTCGTGGCTAAACCAGTTAATCATGTAATATTTCACCAAAATATTGCTGGTGCCATAAACAAGGCTGAAGATATTGAAATAGCAATAAATCTACTTCGAGATAAAAGCATTTTTATTGATTTTATAACTTTAACTGAAACTTTTATAAAATCGGGTGACGAGGAAAATTTGAAAATAAAAGCATTTAAATTAGTAAGTAGTTTTTCTAGGAAAGACCAGAAACGTGGTGGCGCTTGCATATTAATAAGACAAGGGATCGAATATGAATCTATTGAATGGCTAAAAAATATGACATTAGAAAAACATTTCGAAATATGCGGTATACGAATACAAAAATACGGCATTAATTTGCTGTGTGTGTACAGAACGCCAAATTCGGACATAAAAATATTTTTTAGAAAGCTTCAAATATTATTAAACAGACTACATCATAAAGATAATTACAAAAACATTTTATGTGGTGATTTCAATATTGACATATTAAATAATACACAGTCTAAAAATGAATTTATAAATATTTTACTCAATTACAACTTTAAATGTCATATAAACAAACCAACTCGACAAAATACCTGTATTGACAACATAATTAGTGACATCAAAGATGCTAAAGGAGAAGTACATGAACTGGGACTATCAGACCATAACACTGGTCAAACATTGACAATAAAAATAAAATCAGATAGTAATTATCAAAAGCATTGGTTTGTATATAGAAGAGACCTATGCAAGGAATATATTGATAAGTTTTGTTACTACCTTGGCAACCTATCTTTCTCGGAGATTTTCCTAGAAACAGACGTTAATAAGGCGTTTAAACTGTTCCATGACGAGGTCTGCCTTTATTTTGACTTGTGTTTTCCTCAAATAAAAATCAAAATGAATCAAAACTCCTATAACCCAAAATGGATTACAAAGGGCCTAAAAAAATCTTTTGTGACAAAACGAAAACTACAATATGAATACTATAAAAATAAAAATAGCCAAAACAAACGAAAATACGAAACATATGGTAAAATTTTGAGAAAATGTGTAATAAGTACTCAAAATAGTAATAATAAAAAATATATAGAAAAAGCCGAAAACAAATGTAAAGCCACATGGAGAATAGTTAACGAAAGACTCAAAGAAACCAACCGAACGAATGAAATCAGAGAAATTTCGAACGGGAATCAAATGCTTTTAAATGGCGACGAAATTGCCACATATTTCAATAATTACTACATAAATGTTGTAAACCCGGTAATTAATGACCACCCTGCAGACCAAACAATAACTGGAAGAACGTTAGCCAGCTCTATTTACCTGGAACCAGTGGATTCGGTAGAAGTATATAGAATTGCAATGGAATTAAGGAATACAAATTCAGCTGGGTATGATCATATTACAACAAAAATACTAAAACGAACTATATTTTCTATATTAAAACCATTGACTCATTTGATAAATCTGTCTATGGAAAACGGTATTTTTCCTGAAGCACTTAAATTCTCCGTAGTTAAACCACTGCATAAAAAGGGTCCGAAATCTGAAGCAGGAAACTACAGGCCAATCACATTGGTTCCGATTATCTCCAAGATATTCGAGAAAGTAATGAGTACAAGGTTGGTAAAGTTTTTTGATAAAAATGATATAATATGTCAACAACAGAACGGTTTTATTAAAAATAAATCTACTACTTTGGCAAGTTTTAAATTAATAAAAGAAATCCTTAGTGCAATAGATACAAAAAAGATTCCAATAGCTGTATTTCTTGACATGAGTAAAGCCTTTGACATGATATCTCTTGACAAACTATTAAATAAACTAGAAAATTACGGTATAAGAGGCCCAGCCTACAATTGGTTTGATAGCTACCTAAGGGGTCGAAAGCAATGCACGGAGATCGTGAAAATGTGCCGTAAGACTAACACATACGTAACGTATAGATCTAAGTACCTAGTTAACAAATGTGGCGTACCTCAAGGGACTGCGATTTCGCCGATACTATTTTTAGCATACATCAATGAACTACCGAACGCAACAGACCAATACACTATACTGTTTGCAGACGATACCACTATTCTGACTAAAGAGGCTACTGTTGAGCGAGCAATAAATGTCACAAATAAAGCTCTAAACGATGTACATGACTGGTTAAACCTAAATAATTTACAAATAAACACAAATAAAACTAAATTTATGACATTTTGCACAAATAATAATAACAAAAAAAAAATAACCGACACGATTGACACACAAATAAAATATAATAATGACAGAATTGAAAAAGTAAATACTATAAAATTCTTAGGAATACATTTTGATAATTACTGCAACTGGAAATCACATGTAGACATGGTGTGTAAGAAATTAAATAAATTTATATACGCGCTACGGAAAATAAAACAGTTAACGAATGTAGAAACAGCTCTAATTGTGTACCACAGCCACGTGTGCTCTGTACTGAGATATGGGATAATCGTCTGGGGAAACTCCACGGACTCCCAAAGAGCATTTATAGTTCAGAAGAAATGCCTCAGATCGATCTATAACCTTAAATGGACCGATTCCTGCCAACCCGTGTTTACTAACAAAAAACTGCTTACACTCCCATCCTTATACATTCTAGAAATGTGTAAGTTTGTTAGAAATCACCCTTCGCTTTTTGAAAAGGATGAAAAAGCTCCTTTAAAAAGAAAGGTAGCACAAAAGCCTCTGATAGTCCCTCGAAATCGACTAAAACTTTGCGACACGAACTGCTACAGTATGGCGGTTAAGCTATACAACAAGCTACCGGAAAAAATGAGAAAACTAAATGAATTAGAATTCAGTAGAGCCTTATTTAATTGGCTGTGCGACAGATGTTTTTATTCCATAGATGACTTTATGAATTTGAAATCCTTTTGACATAGTGATTTTTTATTTTTATTTTTTATTATTGTTGATGTTAATTTTCTTGTTTGTGTTAATAATGTAAGAAGACAGAAAAATATTTAATTGTATACTTACCTATTGTAATTGACATAGTGATTATTTTATTATTTTATATTATTGTTAAGGTTAATATTATTTTTTGTGTTATTAATGTAGGAAGACAAAAATTTGATATAATATTTATTTTATTTTATTTAAAGCTTTGACTGTCTATTTTAAAAATTTGCACGACTAGAAAGTCGAATATAGTGAAACCATATAAAAATTTACCATATACAATGTACCTATATTCTGGCAAATAAAGAATTCATTCATTCATTCATTCATTCATTCATTCATTCATTATTCAAGTATGATTACAAACAATGTATTAAAAAAAAAAAACAGTCGCATAAACTAATTAGCCTTAGATTAATAAGTTTCAGATATGGTATTTAAATCAATTAGCTTAGGTTTGAAATATGACCAACTCTTTGATTAAAGCACTTAGCTTACAGCCATTATTTGCATGCCTAGGCGGTTAAGTCATTTAGCTTGGAACAAGAAATAATAAACCTAGGCGGTTAAGTCATTTAGCTTGGGACAAGAAATAATAAACCTAGGCGGTTTAGTCATTTAGCCTGGAATAAGAAACAATAATCATAGGGGGTTAAGTCATTTAGCCTGGAACGAAAAAAAGTAAAATATGGGTCATTTTGTATTAAGCGACATTTATCTTCGTTAAAAATAGGAATATTAGAAGAAAAAAAAATCTGATTATGGGGAATATGTTATAAAAACAATAATATCCTTCTTTTTAAAAAAATAATGCGATTTGCTAAAGTTATTATTTTTTTTCTAAAAATCGAAACTTTAAACTGCTCTGGTGTAAAGTTTAAAAAATGTCGGTTAATACAAATAGCCCGGAACCCGTCGATATGTATAATTTCAACATGAATGATGTAACCAATATTTTGTAACCATATTTTGATTTAAAAGTGTACGTGGAGTTTGTTTCACGTTCTTCTCCAAAGGAACCTACTACGAATGGGCAACTAGCTTGGTCTTTCTGACTCAGTGAAGTTTTTTATTTATAATAAGAGCTTTGAGTTTGATGAGAATATTAAAATTTTCCTGTTTCAAACTTTTTAGAGCGTGATTTTACAGTAGTCGGTTTTTAGGGTTCCGTAGCCAAATGGCAAAAAACGGAACCCTTATGGATTCGTCATGTCTGTCTGTCCGTCCGTATGTCACAGCCACTTTTTTCCGAAACTATAAGAACTATACTGTTGAAACTTGGTAAGTAGACGTATTCTGTGCCTTCTCTTTATATCTTAGAAAGTATTTTTGCGAACAAATACACGTAGTAAACATGAAATTGTGATACCCAAATTTAGATTAGCTAAAACTAGTAAATCATTTCTTATAAAACAGTAGATAGATAGATAGATAGAATACTCTTTATTATGTACACCATAAAAATTACAGACATAGGTTTAGACATTTTACATAGGGTGACACAATGGGCGGTCTTATCGCTAAAAGCGATCTTTTACAGACAACCTTTGGATGGATTAAAGTAAGAGGGAAAGACAATACTGCAGGTAGTCAGTGGTGTACCATTTACATATACAATAAATACATACATACATAAAGCATAAACTTATCTATATAAATATACATAGATAATATATATATAAAGTTATAAACTTGGAACAAGATCAAGGAACTATATACGTAATGGTGACAGTATCCGCTTTTATAACAAGTTGCCAAAGTCGGTAACAGAACTTAGCGATGGAAAGTGTAAAAACCCACATCAAACGTAACGTGTCCTTATCAAAAAAGCATACTATAAGATTAAAGACTACGTTGAAGACAGGGAAGTTTGGCAAATTCCCTCTGCACATGTGGCTTCCCTGGTACCTCATTAACGGCATAACTATATAAATGTCTATTAACTGCTCCCAAATTACGATGATTATTTTATTTTATCTTGCATACTTCCTTGACATAATCCTTTTATTATTTGACATTATATACTTTCAATATATAAATTTTCCTTTTTTTTTTTCACTTGTATTTTGTTACATGTCTTTTTTTATTCATGGTTTAAATAGATTTTTATTATTTTATTTATCTTTTATATGGGTAGATTCTTTTCCTCTAGATTTTGTGAATGTGAGAACCTTGTAGGCTTAACAGACTGTATATCTGTGGTCCATTTTCTATTTTGCTAAGTATCTGGTACTTTTTGATGGGACTACACTGTCCTCTCCTACCTATTATCACTGTAATTTAAAAAAATCCTTTGTAGAAACCATTTATTTTTAAAAGAGTAACCGTGGAGTTTCTTGCCGGCTCTTCTCCATAGGAAACGACCATTTGGAACCGTGCACCTAGCTTCTGACGTTTCATAAGTGCCCTTGTTGGTTTATGTGAAATAAAATATATTGAATTTGAATTTGTGAACCGCATTAAGATTTTCACACAGAAATAGAATAAAAAAACAAAAAATTTTGGGGGTTCCCCATACTTTGAACTGAAACTCAATTTTTTTTTCATTACGTCACAAACGTTACCCCTATAACATAGTTACCCTTAAACGATATTGAGGTTTCTAATATAATTTTTTTCTAAACTGAATAGTCTGCGCGAGAGACACTTTCAAAGTGGTAAAATGTGTCTCCCCCTGTAACTTCTAAAATAAGAGAATGATAAAACTAAAAAAAAAATATGATGTACATACTACATTACCATGTAAACTTCCACCGAAAATTAGTTTGAACGAGATCTAGTAAGTAGTTTTTTTTTAATACGTCATAAATCGTAAACCGCACTTTACCTTTAACGAACTACAAGAACTTTTATAATATGTTACTTACTGCTACGGAACCCTTCATGGGCGAGTCCGACTTGCACTTGGCCGCTTTTTTTTTGCTAGCAGTGACTCCACATGTGGGACATCGTGGGACACATTAGCGAGATGCTGAAAGTGGTTTTTTGGTTTGTAAGACATAACGCCGCGCCTGTAATCCCCGTAAGGTTAAGCAAAAGCCAGTTCGCCAGTTTCGCCAGTTATGTTTAAGTCCCATGTAATAAGGGGTGAGCCTATTGCATTTCATGGGATGTAAGAGTAAATTATTATAGTATTTAGCATTGTGCCGAGCTAGCTTTACGGTCATGTAGGATATATAGTGAACAGATGCTTACGTCGTCTATACTAATATTATAAAGAGGTAAATTTTGTATTTGTTTATAAGTTTGTATGTAGGGGGGTATTCTCCGGCATTCCCAGTCGGATTTGAAAAGTTCTTTTTGTATTGGATAGCTCAATTCTTGAGGAATATTATAGGCTCAAAGACGAAGTTTATCAGCAACATAATAAGTTTAGTACATTTATAAATGTATAAAGTCTCAGAAACTGACATATATGTCCCGAATATCGTATAAAGCGACCTTGAGCCCTGTTCGTCGATACCGCTAGTAACAAGATCGCGACTCACATTCTTGGAATAATCGCTCCCAGCTAGTCGAGACGTTCCGATTGGACGAGGATCCTATTCAAATTACATTCGCTATTCAGTATAACTTTATTACAACTATTAGGCGGTAATAACTATTTAAATGAGATCTGGGTATCGTATCCGGCGCGGTGCCGCGTAACCGACGCTGCGGCCCGGACCGGGAATTTAGCACGGAATAAATACACACTCACTGGGCAGCCGCGTCGTATGTGCGACTTTTATGGACTATGATTCTTCTCATATCGTTCTCTCTGCTGCGGGTGTGAATTTGTTGAATGTTAGAAACTGCAGTGATCAGTGTTTAAGGAGCTCGTTACTGCGGTCATTTCTGTAAGAGACGTAGGTAACCAGCGTAGAGATATACCATAGAGTGTAGAGGGTGGTATTATCCCAAACAGAACTAGCACCTAGCTTCTGACGTTTCATAAATGCCCTTGTTGGTTTATGTGAAGTAAAATATTTTGAATGTGAATTTGAATTTGAACTCCCTGAACTACTGTGACAATCAACGATAGTAGTTTTGTATAGTATACAGTTGGGCTTTTAATAGTATGGCTCTGTCTAAATCTTACCTATATGATCAGGTTGACAAACAAGTTTTATTCAATTCCAGAAACCTCAAATGAGCACGAATTCAGATCTAATTCCCTACGAAAACAACCGATTAGGTACCTATGTGGCGCTTCTAGACCTAAAAGTTCTGCAGATAACAGTAGATATTAATTTAATAATCAGAATGATCTAATTCCGTTCCCTTCGGTTAGATCTCGCACAATAAAACATGACGCCGGCAGCTGGGCAGCGCGCATAAGTCATCGGCTCACCAACCCCGCCCTGAGTAATTGTTCAGATTATAATATATATTTTGGCTCAAATTTATGATGGCTTAAGACGAGAAATTTATGCGGCGTCTTATTATTGTGACAGCTCATCGGTCGCTGTAATAGAGGGCGGCATGCCCTGTCACGGATGTTGTAAGGGAAGATACAAGTAGAGGGGCTACTTCTCTTAAGAAGCGTCACGTACCAGCGGTACCCTTGAGGCTTGAACTGACCAATGAAGTTCATAAGATATGCCTAGCCTGTTCCCAACTATGTTGGAGTCGGGTTCCAGTCTAACCGGATGTAACTGAATACCAGTATTTTACATGGAGTGACCTCCAGACCACGACCCCTTGGACTGGTTGTCAGACTTTTGGGCTTCTGAGTACCCGAAACGACTGTCAAATATCTACAAATAACAGCTGGGACCAACCGTTCTGAGGTACGGAGGGATCTCGATATGTAATAGATAGTCACCCATCCACGAACCGGCAAGCGTAGCTTAACCCTTTGACGACTACGGGGACACATTTGTCCCAAACCAAAAAATTCTATGAAGAAAATAACTAAGAGACGGTTGGGTGTTATTTTACTATAACTAGTTTCTGAAGGTATCTTTTCATTTTTTATTTATGCCAACACAGCATCCGAACTGTCATTATTTGATTATGGCTATTGGAAATTGACAGTTTGTTTGGCGTGTAATTCAAAAAAATTGCAAAAGTGATTTGAGGTGTAAAAGTGATTTTCAACTTTTTATATCGTGAAATATTTATTGCCTGGTAAGTATATTTTCCTTGTCTATAGTTATAAAACCGTTATTCGTATTGAGTACTGTGATAAGCCTTTGTAAAGATAAAGGGACACCGGTGTCCCTATGGCCCATGAGGGTTGTTTTAATTAACATATTGCATTTATTTATTTCTATTGTTACACATTATGTTTCGTAAAGAACGTGGAGTTCAAGGAACTCAAGGAAAATCAAATTTAACAGATTTTGATGGGTGAAAATAGAGACAATGAGAACAATTTACTGCTGGACGAAGAAGATCAAAGGCTTCTGACACAGGATGATGACTAAGGCGTAACTGATGTTGAGATTATTCAACGTCAAGAATCAAGAAGATCTTCACCTGACCCTTCAATTTCTGCAGTAGAATCTGCCACTGCACCACTTAGCAACCACCAACCTGTTTTCAAGTTGAGCCATAGATTATACGTTACGAGTGTTTTTTCTAATGTTGAATATTAATTTGAAAAGGTGCAAATCTGTCAAAATCTGGAAGGCGATATGTCGACTCCTTTTTAAATATTCCTTTCAACAACGAAATTTGAAATACACAATACTTGTGTTGTATGTAATGTTCATCTCTGTTACAATATATTGATAAAAATGGTTTCCCTGACTACCATAGCCACTAAATAATAATAGTTTTCATTTATAAAAGCTTAATATTTCATTATTAAATAATAACAAGTAATAACCAGCGTGTTTAATTTTCGTAAAAAATCGAACTAATTAATAAATCACCAAAACGTGAAGATAAGTTTTATAACCGAACATAACCTTTTACGACCATAGGGACATCTGTGTCCCACAAAAAAACAAAAAACCCATTATTGTTTTTAGAATTTTGTTTTCAAAATATGTTTTTTAGATGCTCAATAGATCATTCTAAAGAGTTAAAATAAATAGTTTATCTCTCACAACCTTATGGTCGTGAAAGGGTTAACCTTCAATCGACCCGTGCGGCTGTTATTATCTAGCCCCGAGCACTTGTAACCCATAGTAGGGACCAAACGAGAGGCTTTTGTTAGTGCTACATGCTAAGTATTATCTCGGCAACTTCAACAGTCAGGATCTAAGTAAGGCCACCGTTTTAACGTAGATAGAATTGATAGATAGTGATAGAGTTTTAGATTCCAGACCAAAGTGAAGATATTACAATAAAACAGTGATACAAAGGGAAGTGTGTGCGATGATTGATAATTACGTTAGTGGAGCCTATAACACTGCCATTTGCAAACTGTGTGTGATTGAACAGCTTCTTGTTCATACCCCGGAGGGAATCACGCGTGTCCGATGATTACCGAGAGTACATAATTATAGTGCTGTGCACGACAAAACAGGGAATAAGCATAGAACTTATATCATCGAGTCCACGTCGATTTTCATCAAGAACGAATAACTAAAAAAAACAGCATGTATGTATGTATTTAGTGATAGTTTCTTGATATCAGGTATCCCGTTACCAGATGGAACAAAGATCTAAATAAGGTAGACTGGATGTGGCCAAGAAACAGGTTCTAAGGAAAAAATAAAGCAAACTAAAAGAGACCGTCACAGATCAAGTAGGTAGCATCTGCGACCCTTATCCACTTTATATTTGACACACATTTGCACTCAATTTAAAAGGGTATTCTTCCTCTCAGCCAGTTCAGAATCATTTCCGTAATCAGCAAGCCGGATGCGCGGCATCTGATTGCAGTATGCCACAAAGTTAACAGACAGATGCGAGTCACGACCTCCTCAAGCGACCAATTTTAATACTTCCTCGTTGATTGACGGCTCGCTGCCATCTTGGATTACGCCTGATATTAGTACGCGGGTCGCACAGGGGCACAGGGGCACTCGATGCCAACGATATTGATACTCCAATCAGATTGAGAGCTCACTTTGGTAATATTGTTTCGATAATTTTATTAAAATCCTGTTATTTCAGAAGGTATTACTCAAGATATTATTTATATTATCCTCTCTAGACAAAAATGAGCGATATTTTATTTTTGTTATTTATTTTAATAATGACAAGCGGAGACCGTTAATGCTGGACTTTTTCAAAAAATACTGGGACTGTGTTATTTTTATGTTTCATCAACTAAGCATTACGATAAACCGTAATACAAACGGATCTAACGCTCAGTGATAACGTTCACAATATCACGGTGTATTATTAAGATAATACTGCTGCCCTTCAAGCTTCATGTAATCCCTTAATCACCTTTTACGACACCCTCGGGGAAGGTGGGAGTATTAACAGTCAAGGACAGTCCAATCATCGTTTGTTGTGAGATTTATGAGGTAAATATAAATACATACTTACTTGCTTGACTGTCTCATTTAGTCTAGCGCGACTGCTCAGCGTGAGGTCCTGGGTTTGATCCAGGTCGGGCAAAGTGTTATTGGGTTATTCCATTAGAAATTTCTTAGTAGCAGCTCGGAATTTGGAAGTTGGCGGTGTGATACCCCCGTTCCTCGATAAGCATGTTAAGCCGTAGATCCTGCGCCTCATCTCTCTCCGGTCGTGTCCGATTATGAGCCGTCCCATCGGACTATGAGAGTGCGGGAAAAGAGAGTGCACCGGTACTGTAATATGTCCTGCGCCGATGGCTAGTCTCCATTGAGATTGGCCGCCATGGCCGAAATACGGCTCCAGACCGAATTATTATTATTATTATTTGACATTTCTCGGGACCCTTTAGAAGGCGTACGAGGGGCCGAAGCCAACTCACAGAGGCCTCATACACAAATTTAAATGGAATGAGGCACCAATCGACGATTATCTGTTGGTTCTGTGTGCTTCGTGCACGGCGACATTTCGTTAGAGTTGGCTCATCTTCAAAGCACGACTGTTGCTTTGTTTCAGTCATGTTTCGTCGCCAGTAAGTATATATCATACACGCTTTTTTTCTTGTATATCATGAATAGGCACCAATCCACCCGACGGTCTTTCTGCTCATCGATAAGTTTGTGCGGCACCCATCTCGAACAACGCTTACGGAGAGAAAGGTATTCGTAAATTATAGTTTGCATTGCTGCTGATCCAATTCCCAGTTCTTGTTCCAGCTCTCTACATAATTATGTAAATCACAATACACGTTTTCTTTGTGTGACCGCGGTTGGCGGCCGACTTGTCTTTGCTTCATCTGACATCCCCGTCCTCTTTTAAATTCAGCAAACGAATTAAAAACTGCTGCTCGTGAATAAGCAGACTCACCAAAAGTACGAGTAGTAGCCAAAAGTTCAAAACATTCTTGAGTCTTTAAACCTTTTTAATAGACATAATAAATCATAGCGCGAAAATCACGTCGACTGAGCTCCATATTGCTGCAAGCGAAATCCCGCTAGATTGTCGGAAAAATAAACCTTACCCAAAAACAAAGAAATGATGTGTGTTCTATTTTCAAATATATCAATAAACAACCAGCTCTTATGATGGTGTATAACGTGCCAGTGTCAAACAAATGAGTAAAGAATAAATCTAACTTCTTTTGACATGCGGCGTTGGGGTTATTATTTTTTTTATACCATTCCCCCTCTAAAAAGCTTATTTTATTCACTGAAAACAGTGAATAAAAAGCTCTTTTAATCACCATTTTGGTGTTTGAATTTAGAACATACCAATGTATTCGACCTCTATCTCAATGCTATACAACCTCCTTAACACTTTCGACTCCACCCATTTTCATAGAACTCATAACTCATCATTCCACCATAAAAGTCTATGACTTTTATTATTCGTAGTTGGAAGTGAAACCTCCGGGAGGTTTCACTTCCAACGTCCACGAGGGCTCCCGGCATCCCATACCCAAGTAGGTGAACCCTCCAGGAGGGCTCCCGACACTGAACGTCTACATTTAAAATGAGCCCTCTGCGAGGGTTCCCGGCATTCCATATCCAAGTAGGTGAACCCTCCAGGAGGGCTCCCGACACTGAACGTCTACATTTAAAATGAGCCCTCCGCGAGGGCTCCCGACACCCCATACCCAAGTAGGTGAACCCTCCAGGAGGGCTCCCGACACTGAACGTCTACATTTAAAATGAGCCCTCTGCGAGGGTTCCCGGCATTCCATATCCAAGTAGGTGAACCCTCCAGGAGGGCTCCCGACACTGAACGTCTACATTTAAAATGAGCCCTCCGCGAGGGCTCCCGACACCCCATATCCAAGTAGGTGAACCCTCCAGGAGGGCTCCCGACACTGAATGTCGAAATTTAAAATAAGCCCTCCGCGAGGGCTCCCGACATCCCATATCCAAGTAGGTGAACCCTCTAGGAGGGCTCCCGACCCTGAATGTCTACATTTAAAATGAGCCCTCCGCGAGGGCTCCCGACATCCCATATCCAAGTAGGTGAACCCTCCAGGAGCGCTCCCGACACTGAACGTGTTAACCTTTTATTAAATGTCTATTTTCGCTTAAATCTTTCTTTTTCTCGTAGTCATGGTATAAAGTATAGTATGCAACTCTTGAATAAAACGGATTTATATCGAGGGCCATGAATCACTCGCGTCGCTCAGGATTCTAACACTTGAATCACTCGCTGCGCTCGTGATTCAATCATCATGAATCACTCCCTACGGTCGTGATTCAGTCGTTAGAATCCTTCACTTGATCGTGATTCATATAGATGAATCACGATCAAGTGAAGGATTCTTCACTTGATCGTGATTCTATAGGGCTATAGAGCCCTCGCTTTAAATCCGTCCTTTATTCATTAGTTGCATAATATACTTTTTTTTTTTGGTCTAGTTATCGCAATCATGCCTTCTGAGCACGAGATCCTGGGTCCGATCCTCAGGTCGGGTAAAGTTCTATTGGGTTTTTCAATTAGGAATTTATCAGTAGCAGCCCAAATTCTTGAGTTGTCCCCGTTTGATAGCATTTAGGCTAGCCCACTACCGTGTGTGTAATAATAACTTTTATTTTATTTTATTTATTCGGGAAAACAAACGGTAACACATTACAATTTTTTTTTTTTTTTTTTATTTGTTTATAGGGTCTTTTACGCATAGCGTATATCAGTCCCATCGTATCCTAAACAATTGTACTTTCACAAGACATGGGCCATGAATATGAACAAACCTTTCGCATCGTCGCCATTTGGTTGGGACAGGATTGTATGGAACATACCTACATCAATTCTGTTCAAATTCAGGGACCTTACTAACTTATTTCTACTAGACTCATATTGAACACATTCCATCAATAAATGTTGTAGGTCCTCGACAACTCCACATTCCTCACCCTGGTTCATGAATAGTGATGTGAGCAGAAAGCTAATTGTTACTGCTCTAAGACTCAGATCAGGACACATTCCATGCAAGAAATTTGCCTTCATGATGAAAAAAATTGCATCACCCAATTGTGAGGAACACATTACAATATTACACACAATTTGATCTACAGAATGAGTAAATGTATAACCCACGACATTTTCCACGTACTATAAAGAAAAGTTATAAAACTAGTGCGATGTGTGCTAACAATTTCATTAAGTAGATACAATAAAATTACAAATTGTGTAAATGTTATAACTAAAAACTAAACAAGCATGCAAACAAAAAAATAAAAACAAGAAATTATTAAGATTCTCTCTTCTTGGGACTTTCTCAACTTGGGACTAGACATAACCAGAGCGTGGCGAGGGAGCTATACACCTCTGGCAGTACCTTTATTAAAGGCGTAATGTTATGTTTATTAACCGACTTCCAAAAAGGAGGAGGTTCTATTTTCGACATTATGTTTTTTTTTTTAATGTATTTTCACCGATTTCTCCGGAAATATTTTTTTTGTTTAAAAGGGTAAGCTCCCGAGGTTGTCCCATATAAATTTTATTAACTTTGCTTGGATAGTTTTTAAGTTAGATTCAATAAAACATATTTTTTGTTTATATGGATGATGTGATGATAACTTCCTGTCACTGTTATTTGCATAGCCGGTAGTGGTATCCGAATTTGTGTGGGGTAGGTACCACAACTAAAAAGTGAAAAATAAAAACTTTTTGCAAAAAAAATAAAAACCGAGTTCCAAATAAAACGAAAATTCAAAACCAAAGACACCGACTTCCGAAATTAAAGTTATTTTTCACTTTGTAGTGTTTTTTTATTATTATTTAAATACGTTTTATTTTTATTTGGTCGGTGTACGTCACACACCGGCCGCCTGGTCGCGCATTCGCGCTCGGCTTGTGACTGGTCGCGTGAACTTTATTTCCTGTCACACTGATATTAAACAAATCGGCGACGAGGGACGTTTGTGTTCGGTTGGTAGCTATTATGTCATAAATAATGTTTTTCAGAAGGTAGGGTATTTTATTTGTAGCACAGATACTTTTACTATATTTCAGTGTTAATAATAACCCTACCGCCGTATTTTTATGTTGACGTCGTGGTGGGGCTTGCGTGCTCCGAACTCTAGGTCTGTGCCGGTAGAGTTTACTTTTCCGGAACAGGTCTAGGATGAGAAGAGAGACTCAGAGAGATACAGAAACCCGCAGGGCAGTATGTGGCGGGCTGTTGGGCAGTAGCGACCCCACGGACCCTATCTCCCGGGAGAAGACTTGTTCCTCATCCCTCGCTTGCCTTTATTGGCCGGCTGGAGTGAACACTGACGAGGAATAGAGCTCCCACCTCATTCTTGCCTTTATTGGTCGGCTTGAGTGGATATTCGCAAGACCAAACGTGCTCGGAGGAAGGAAGTATTCCAGTAAGATGCTGGTAGGGATCTTGACCGTACTTCTGGGATTGTCCTGATAGCCGTGGAATACCGCTCCACTCCTCATAAGCACCTCAGGGCATGTTGCACCCTTGTCACTACGACACTTTGTGCTAGCGACCGTTTTCGGGGGCCCATTATTGAGTGTGCAAGTCACACCCTGCCATTTTATCTGTGTACATATAAAACATTGATCAGGCATAGTCGTTCCATAGTTCCAGGTCACCAGTCAACTTAAGCCACCCAAACCCATTGTCCAATATCTTTGTTTCCATATCTTGCAATAGTCCTACACCAACCGGGGGTTGTCCTTGGCTGCACTTGCATAGTACATACAGGGATAATCGTCGGTTGGTGCCCTAATACTTAAAAAATTCTAAGGGGCCTCTGCGAGTTGGCTTCGGCCCCGCGCCTCGGTACGCCTTTGAAAGGTTCGGGACCCTAGGGTTCCGAGATATCTCAAAAACATTTAAATATAATAATAATAACCCCTTCTGGATCAAGGGCTTGATTCAGAAGGCAGTACTCCTCGATACGGCTCGCATTGTGATTAGGTTCCTGTCTCTGCAGCCCTAACCACCGCCCGCGTCGGTAGCTTGGACCCTGCGCCTGATACCGGAGAACCTCTATTTTTTATATTTTTAAAAGTTTTTTAAATATTGTAAGAAATATTTAAAAATTTAATTACTTATATAAGAAAGCAAATAAATAAACGACATAATAATAATACTATTTATTTTATGAGCTGTGTCGCATAGAAAAATATCTTAACTTAGACATACATATTTTAATATAAACAAAAATTAAATAAGGCGTAGACTATGTTAGTAGCACTTCACTTTGCACTAGCTTGACTTTGTGCTGTCTAGTGGAACTTGTCCGCGGAAGCGACGGAACACCACGTCCTGCAGCCAAAAATCTTCTTCCATGACGAGGGGCGGATAGCAGTTCAGTACACGCACGAGGAACGCCTTGAAGTTGACGTTCCGGTGCGATTCTAGTAACTGCACCTTCGGCGCGTACTTCGTCTTTTGGCGCACGTACTCCACGATGTCCTCCGCCTTAGTGGTGTAGTGCAGGCAGAAAATGTACACCGGTGTGTTCGACTTTGCAGCACGCAGGCTCACTATGGGATTCTAAAGAGCTTTGCCGCAGCGGTTCTTGTTGGTTTGCGATTGGCGTTTCTTCCTTTGCACCGCGGCACCGTTATGAAACCATCATCATTATCAGTATTATAGTCTATTAATAATTGTGTAACTTGTTTTGTTTACTAACCAATTACTAACACCTTTTATTTGTATTTTTGTGTACTACTAACAACCCTTACTAACGCTTTGCTTTGTAAAAATATGGACTGTATTTGTCTGAAATAAAGATTAAATGAAATGAAATGAAATGAAATTAAATGAAATGAAATTAAATGAAATTAAATGAAATTAAATGAAATTAAATGAAATTAAATGAAATTAAATGAAATTAAATGAAATTAAATGAAATTAAATAAATTAAATGAAATTAAATGAAATTAAATGAAATTAAATGAAATTAAATGAAATTAAATGAAATTAAATGAAATTAAATGAAATTAAATGAAATTAAATGAAATTAAATGAAATTAAATGAAATTAAATGAAATTAAATTATTTGGCGCCTTTTCTGGCATGGGCTTGACACTAAGAGCGCCAGGGGCACTCGCGGTAACTGTAGCGAAATCCCTTTGTAGGGGTTTCGCCTGGGTTGCAGACACTGGCAGCTGCTAGGGGCCTTGAGTGGTTAGTTTGCGTGTTCAGTGCCGAGCTCACGCAAGACGTCGTCCGCCCAGCCAGCTATAGGACTCGCCCATCAAGGAGCGCTTTCCCAAATTAGACGCATTATTAATTTATTGTACATAAAACAAAAAGGTATTTTAATAAAACACGTATAATAAAAGATAAATAATTAAATTATCTTTAAAATGGTGAAGGTTTTAGATTTTATTTTTTATTTTTTATCCGCGTTACCCGTAACTTTACAAGTTAATAGGCCATAATTATGTAATATAAACATAATCTAAAACATTCACAGATTATGTTATTATGAAAATGCTCTAACTTAACATATGTATATTTTTTCCAAATCATTAACACTACTCATTTTTTTGACGTGATCAGCTTCTGTTCATTCTCTCGCTTCTGTGTCATTAAAGTCGCTTAAGTGATTCCTTTACTGGTTTCTTTGAAATAAATCTGAGAAGACGTTGTGATTGTGACTAAGTACTTGGAAAAAATGTTTCGCGTCACAGCACCGTTCACCGTTATCATTGCACTATACTTTTTCTGCAGCCAGTATTGTATAAAGGCTTGTGCAGACCACGCCGGTTATTGTTATACCGTGAAGTTTTCTTAGAAATTGTATTGTTCGTGTCACGTCGCGC
Organism: Conistra vaccinii; assembly: GCA_948150665.1. Classification (NCBI taxonomy): domain Eukaryota; kingdom Metazoa; phylum Arthropoda; class Insecta; order Lepidoptera; family Noctuidae; genus Conistra; species Conistra vaccinii. The sequence continues at coordinate 24,919,635 of OX411322.1, read as the reverse complement.
AACAAGTCGCGCTCGTCTGCACAATCCTTAATACACGTACTTAGTAGTTGAACATAAAATACATAGTTAAATGGATAGTTAAGTTAGAAAACTGCATGGTTCCTTTCAGCTGATATTGTGGAATATTATAGTAGCACAAATTAAATAGCATGTATAAATAGAAGTGGCGTACGAACTACATTATGTATGTTATTAACATACACATAGTTATGTAACAAAGTTAGTGTGTTCATACAGTAGGCTTTGTGATAATATTAGTTTAAATACACTCACATCTTGTGAATACACGTGCGAAAACATTCGGGCGGCGGGTGTGAAAGCAAACGGAGCGGCTTTTTGAAGATCCGATCTGAGATATTGATTTGTACCTACTCATAGTAAGGGCCAATTTAGTTATTTATAATACTCGGAATCCATAACTTGATCAAAAAAAGTTAAAGTAAATTACAGTCTGAAAACATTTACTTCAATTTGGATGTTTTAAAAACACCTGTCTTAATAAGTTATTGTAACTGTGAGCCTGTCATTTACCCTTGTTTTATTTTGTATCGTTTGGTACAAAAGACCTTTTGCTACCTCTTTAAAGACCTACTTATCACACTGGGTACAAGTGTATCCATAATCATTGACTATTACAATCCACGTATACATGAGAGTGCGCTCCGTACGTTCGGCCCTATGCTATGTGGTAATATTTGAGGATTTTGTTATACGAGCCTCCCGGGGCGCGGGCTTCGCGAGAGTTCATTATATACATTGTAATGACCTGGATACCGCCAGCGTTCTCTATTTAATGCACATATTAAATGTTAGCTATTTACCCAGAACTATTTCAGGCCTATTCATACTGCGTAACTATGAGTTACGAAGAATCTGGTGTATTCTATCTAAAGAGATGCTCTAAACTTGGTTATTTTTTATTATTTTGTTCAAATCTCAACTGCTGGTATGGGATATGATAGCAGATATCTACTGATAAGAATTTTGATCAGGTTTTCAAATATAGTCCAAATTGTACAAAACAGAGGAGAGTGCAGAAAGATTGACTCCATGATGAACCTTGATGACACCTACGAGTATGTGCCACTTATAAATTTGTACGTCTCAATTATGACAAAACATAGCGCACATATTTATGTAAACACCTATGTTTCACAAATAAACTGATTGATTGATTGATTACCTAATTCATCAGTGCACATTATCAATTTTAAAGTTTTAATTGTTTGATAATGTTCCTATCACTTTAAATGCATGTTCGTACCATTTCTGTGCACATGAGTAACAAAGTATGTGTGTGAATGTGTGTGTGAGGAATTTCGAAGTACGTCTTAATAACTCTCTTATTTAGCAGTAAAGCGGATGATGGACTTTAGCACATATTTCCTTGTCTTCCTTGGCCTGGCGGCTTATAGCCCTGATAACGGCTACATCGGCCCAGCCACACTGATCATACGGCTCTAGTTATGACCATGTTATGGCCTGTAATGCTCTCATGTCAGATGGACATTATTGTGGTGTCGGGGCATCTGTTGTGGGGCATGTGTTTTGTTACACCTACTTTATACTTGTTGCTAATGTTTTGGTTATACCTCGGAGTTTATGGATTTGTGAATGAACTACTCTTAAACTTATGGCAATAGACTTGTGTTTCGAGTACCAGATTTTTCTTCATTTGTAGACCAAAAGAGTCTTTCACAATGAAAAATTGTCCCAAAGTAACCAGGTACACTACCTGTTCGAAAATATGACAAATTGAGCTTTAGAAAGAGGTTGTCACACAGATGACCCTCTACAACGCTGAGCTACCTATAGAGCTATGAGGAACAGGGTGTAAAGTTTTTTACGGTTCAGGATTTTGCGTGACGTCAGTCTTATGCGTCGTTCGCATGTGACAAAGTAGCACTGACACGTACCTATTTTTGAAACTCTATGGCCACCATATTTACAGGTACACTACCAACGTGAATTCCGAAACGACGAATAACTCAGAACTAGAAATCACAAGTTATTAAAACTATTAACTTCAAACAATCTTATAGTATCATTTTGGATGCCTGCCATGGGCTCCTGACTACTCCTGAGGTCTATCGCCTATCCCAGCCGCATGAATGTAAACGCGGCATAACATCGTACGTTGTTAGCGAACACTTGCCTGGTGTATGAACAATAAGCACAGATTGCGTAAAGGCGGGAACAAACAGCGTCAGTTGACAGTGATGCAAACGGAGCATCTATTGATTTTTAGCCTCAAAACCGTACACTTGGTTTGGATTCCAAGTCATTGTGGCATAAGAGGAAACGAATATGTTGATGCTCTTGCTAAGGATGCTATTACGTCCCAAGACGTTGACCTTAAGCACTTCCAATAACAGGGCTACGATCTGCTGAGCCTTCCCAAAAAGAGCTTGCTAACCTAATGGCAAGCACAGTGGCAAAATTCAGCTAAACAGAAACGTGCTTTTTATCACGCAATACAGCCCAATGTTACACCGAAGCCTTGGTTCTATCCCTACAAGAAAATATCGAAGAAAGTTATATCAATTCTTTGTCGTCTCCATTCGCCTTTGCTGTTCTCCGGTTTTCCTTCACAAAATCCGGGTCAGAGACACATCGCTCTGCGAATGTGGGCTGGATGAAGGTACTTTGGAGCACATTTTTTTTAACTGCTCCAATAATAACCCAGCCTATGACTTGTATAGTCATCTCCCTAAATTTAACATCCCTGTCCCAACTAACTTTCCATCCCTACTAACACATTCTTCCCCAAAACTCCTTTCGGCTTTCGGCTGGTCTGCTCCTCTCTCTTCTTATTTATTTTTCCTCCTGCGCACGTTTTCTCAACAAATCTGACATTGGCAGAATTGTCGATATCGGCACCATTGCCATATAGAAAAATAGAATAGAATTGATTTTTAGTTTTGACACAATGATTGTTGTCAGCTCCCGTGTGTCTTGTAATATTATGTATGTTGTGATCCGAGTGTGTTACAGGTGATCTTCAAGCCCAGACTGTGTTATGGTTTAGTTGTAAGACTATAAAGTATACTTTAAGGCGATTTTTGTGTCTGATAGAATGTCATGATGAATTGCAAATTAGGTACCTCTCCTACTATTCACTCTAGGGATAATATGTCAAACTTGGCTACATTATTAAACTAAGCTTAATATCAGACAGAATAATGATGAATATCCCAAGAATTTGCATCGAGCCGCGTCCGTTGTGGCTTTCAAACAAAATTGACGTTTTCCCTAATTTGCATACATTGGCCGGCTAAACTGGCAACACATTTGCACGTGTATATATTTTAATATTGTACCTATATGTGGGTCCGTCGTCAATTTGCTTTTAATACGTTGGACAGTGTTAGCGTTAATGATGAATAATTTAGGCGGTCCCGGGGCGCTCTCCACCGGAGTCCCGCGACATGGCACAGAGGTGAACAGAAGGTGTACGGCGTAGAGCACAACAAGCTCACACACGCGTGGATGAGAAATATAACGGTTATAGACTTCCATACGGTAGTAATATTTTTACATTGAGAACTCCATTTCTGAGAGAATTGTCCTGTCTGACAGAGGTTTGCAACAAGGTTCAGCAAGAGTTAGCCTTCTGTATCATACGCGTACCTCCGTTGTGGCACCGAGATGACCGTGCGCCATTAGTCCGCGCGCGCGCTGCCATTACTGAGCCTCCCTTATAAATTACCAGAACAGGCGACAAAAATACTCGTCGAGTACTTATAATTTATAACTCGCTAGCGGCGACCTGCGACCGCGCTCGTGTGTGAGCTCTCTTAGACAAATAGCTCGTACATCGCCTTACGAATTCACACTGTAACGACGAGTCTGGGAGCCCGCAGCCCGCAGCTGAGGAACCGAGTGTGACACACTTTCAATTATAACACATTTTGTACGACGACTGGCAAAGTAAATGAAACTTTCGCGAAAACATAATGCCTAACTAAGTGGTAGAAGTCTGATACAGGCTTAACGTGGGCGTGATATTATACCTAAGCTTGGTACTTAGCGATACCAAAGTAACTAGCGTGGAACTGCCAACAATGTGTCTGGGATCCAGCCATTCACGGTTGAACATTATTTTAATAATACGCGACATATTTATGTAAAAACAAACGGAATATTTTCGATATGATAGTGAGTGGTGATCGTAAACAGCGGACGTATATCCGCGCCGTCGCAAATGACCGCTGTAAATTATGTGCGTTTTAATTCGCGCGGCTTCGCTGCGTCCGCCATTTGTCAAAAACAATCACACATAAAACAATGAGGCGTGTCATCACCGCGCGATAAATGGACGCCGCGCCGTGTCGCGCGACAAAAATCACGCGAATAATATCGCGCGTCATACGTCACCGCGACACAATGCACGCGATGCATGCTTTTATTTAATCACTGCGGCTATCAACGATTCCTACAGCTATTTGTACTACACAATACATCTGACTTTGCGTTATTCAAGAATGCAGCATTAAATTGTATGCCGTTCTTCGCCCACATGGTGCTTTAAATTCCAGTTTAGTTGCGACCTTCTAAATTGGAAGTCGACAGTTCTCGTTTCGGTTCTCGGGATGTAGTCGGGTGTTCCCGAAATATTTCTCAGCTAGAGCTGACCTAGAAAGTTACCGCATGCTTTGCCGACGCCGAGTATATCGAGCGCCACAAAACCGCGGTTCGCTACGCTCGAATAATTTGCTCGTATGTAGGTACATAATACTGTGTTAGAATATTCTCCGATGTTGCGATATAATTTTATGTTTAATATGTATATTTACTTGTTCGATACACATTTCCTCACAAAGAAGCATATTATGGAAATTGAAATGCGTAGGAAATACGCAACGCGTCACTCGTCAACGTCACTCGTATATAACATAACGTCAGAATCAGAAACAATCGCATTTGGAGCGCCGCGGCGCGGCTCGGTGCGTTGCGGTGCGGACGGATAAGTGGGTCGCGTAGAATCGCCGCCGCACCGTGAGTACTGACAACAAAACGTGAACACAATACAGAGAAAAAAAATGCTTACTCGTGGAGGCGCGCGCGGTGATGCGTGTACGATCCGTGTAACAACGCGCGGCTGATTGCCCCTGAAAGGGTGAAGCGAAACAAAAAAAAATGTGTAGCCCCCGTCTGTATATTGCTGATTAAAACAGAGCGACACAGTACAAAGCGATTATCGGACCGTACATCGTCGTCTATTACTTATCCCGCGCCTCAACCCGCGCCTCAACCCCGCGCTCACCCGCCTCTCGTCAAACGTTCGCTACAGCATTGTTTTCACATTGACGTCCAATTCATTTGTTATCATTATTATTTTTCGCATCCCACCATTACATAGACGTTTAATTATTTATTTGTTTACAAAAACGTTCAGCAAACATAATCTTGGTGAACATAATTAGTACGCAATTAAATTAAATCAAAGGAATTTGTGTATTTGTTTCTAATGCAATGAATATAAAATATTTAAGGAATGTCTTTTGGATTCAGTTTTTACAGTTTTCTCTCGGTAAATCAACATATACAGAAAGTGGGCAACCTTAGGACTTCCTTACAATTACAATTTACTTATGCATTAATTTTGGAAAAACCGCACTGCGCGGCTATAGTCATATTGTATCATGCGAAATATGTCTCGGTCATATTATAGCAAACACACAGTTTATTATTTTATTTTGCTACCGATAAACCAGGCACTAGCGGACTAAGGTGCAGTCCGCCTCGAGTCCTGGGAGGGCCCCAAAAACTCAGAAATACTTTTTAATGAAATCCTAAATAAATTAATAAGACCAAAATATAAATCTTATTACTTACGCATGCTAAATATAAATGTAGGGTGCTAAAATTTTCGAGCTCGCTTCGCTCGCTCTTGCAACCTACATTCTCTTTTTTCCCAGACTTCTCTGCGTAAATCGACAAAGCAACTCCTGTTTATGTACGAATAGTCAATTGAAAACCTTACCTATCCGGGCTAGGGTGCTAAAATTTTCGAGCTCGCTTCGCTCGCTCTTGCATCCTTACTGTATATGTTGACAAAGTAATTCCTATTTTTTTTTTTATTTAAAAAATACTGTTTTGGTTTTCTATGGTATTCAAACAAAAGGCTTGTCCATAATGCACAGAGCACTATTATAATACTGCCATAATGAATTAGGCCGTTATGGTTCTCATGGCCTCAATTCGTCTGATGCTCTAGCTTTTCTATATCAATAGTCAAAAGAAAACTTAACCTTTTCAAAGCGCTCTGTCTTGGCCGGGGGGCCCCATTTGGTTTTGCGGCCCCGGGCCTAAGACATTAGTCCACCACTGAAAACAGGATCTCCTGCGGGTGTTTTGTTTCCCCTACACAGTACATACCTACTCATGTTTCGTGAAGTGTGTACTTGTGTAGGGTAAAAAATGTGCGGGTGACGCGGCTTGAAATTTCTGATTTGCCCCCCCCTGGGCCAAAAGCTGGGTACGCCCATGGCAGTGGGCAGGGCACATTGCTCGCAGAACATATGGTCGATGGGGCCGAAAGTTTCTGGAGTGGCAACCACGTACCAGAATACGAAGCGTTGGAAGGCCTCCCATGAGGTGGAGGAATCCGCTGGATGCAATAATAACAGAACCGGTCGAAGAGGCGATGTTTGGGGGAGGCCTATGTCCAGTAGGTAGTGGAAATCTTCCAGCTGAAGTGATGATGATGAAGAGGTGGCCAGGTTGTGTCTCGTTTCACCATCATTTAGAGAATTTACTCCGAGATTTATATAAATAATACATTAATATTAAACTTAAATATTTATAATAAAAAATTGTCAAGTAGTAAAAAAAGTGCAAAGCAGTGGCTGGTTGCTAGTCCTGTACTGACTTCGCTGTCCTGTACTATATGAGCAATATTTGCATTGATGTATTAAAAGCGGTAGATACGGGACTTAGTAACAGTGCCTGGTCCTATCTATATCGGCACTCAGTCGCGCACGGGATATCGTTGATCAAACAGCTCCATAATTACAGTTATTTTTGTGATAAATGCGCATCAAAATGACTTCTTGTGCAGCTAAACAGTGTTTTAATAATACAAGGAAGAAAAATAACACATGGGATTACTTACCACTCGTAAGTACACCAAACATGCTAATTTGTTGAAAGTTACAATATTATTTAATGTTTGCTTCGCCATCGCCATGTTTGTGAGAGCGAGATAGATATCAAACATGCGTGAGAGACACGATACGCACATAATGCGCGAGTTGCGAGACTTCTTATTGGCGACGAGTACTAGAGCTAAAACATTCGGCCAACATTCGCTCGCACGACAGCGCCGTCTCCTATCTCTGTTCTTGTCTATCGGTAACTGTAGGTTTGCGACTGTGATCGAACTGATCACAGATGTGTGAGTTTTGCTATTATGTAGTCGTGCGCCGAGCCTAGGTTTACTGATTGCGAAGTTAGCGCGTAACATGAGTCTTCCTCCTTTAATTTTAATATTTATCAATTAATATTTGTATATTTATATATATGTATATAGGGTGACTGGTAATTAGTGACCCATACTTAAACACGTGATTTTACTCGTCATTATGAACAACTTTTACTATAAGACCAAACCTACTAAAACCAAACCAAAAAAGTCACGTGTAAGTATCGGTCACTAATTTATCAGTCAACCTATATTTGTATTCGTAATCATGTTCTCGAAAACAGCTGTAACGATTTCGATAAAAGTCGCAATACGTATAGGGGTTTATGGGGGTGAAAAATCGATCTAGAAAAATTCGCTTTCTGTATTTTCACAGCCTCAGGAATGTGATACATCGTTGGTATACTTGGACGATAATGTTTATATTATCTATTTTCACCCGAGCAGAGCTCGGTTAACCAGGTACTATCTAATAAACTAAAGAAGGCAGGTACTCACATCGTGCAGCCATGACAGCTTCCTGGCAGGCGGGTTGGCTCGCACGTGGCACTCGAAGTACACGTCGTCGCCCTCTTTGATGTCACCGGCCGCCAGCGAGCTGCCCAGGCGCAGTCGCACCACCGGGGGATCTACAGTAGAGCAATAAAACATGATATTATGCAAACCGAAATTGTAATTCATTTGTATTCTTAAGTCTATTAAATGTTTGGTAAACCACGATGGGACACTGGACATCATGTACTGCATGCTCTGATGGGTCTACCCTTTATAGCAGAACTTTTTATGTCATAATATTATTTTGCATAACAGCGGATAGTATATTTAACTTCATTTCGCAGAAAATCGTTTGGCATACACTCATTTATCATACATTTAAAACTCATAATGTTATAAGTTAGAATCATCTTTATTCATACATTTCATATTCATATTAATTAAAAAGTACAACCATCATAATATCGCAAAAAGTTCACAGTCAGAATCGTCTTTTTACATACATTTCATATCGATAGACATTAAAAAGCAGAACTATCATATCTCAAAAAGTTTACAGTAAAAATCATCTTTTGGCATACGGGGTGTCCGGGACATCGACGCGAAGCCTGATATCATGGATTCAGTACATGATTCTGAAACCCCCTGCGTTGAAATTTTTCGTCGGTTATTAAAAAAAAAATCAGCTGCTCCATACATTTTGACCGCGTAGGTTTGCACTTTTCTATGAAACAGCAGTTTTTTTTTTTAATAACCGACGAAAAATTTCAACGCAGGGGGGTTCAGGACCATGTACTGAATCCATGGTAACCGGCTTCGCGTCGATGTCCCTGCCACCCTGTATATTTCATATCCATATTAACTGAAAGACTCATCTATCACATGCAAACAAGCATACACCATGCATGCAGTAAACATACAGCATGCAGCAAACATACAGCATGCAGAAAACATACAGCATGCAGCAAACATCCAGCATGCAGCCAACATACAGGTACAGCATGCAACAAACATACAGCATGCAGATTACAAGCAAGCATGCAGCATGCAAGCAAGCATGCAGCATGAAATCGAGCATGTCTATGGCATTAAGTCCGCCTCTGTACATTTCTGTGCTTTAAGTATTAAATAAATAAATAAATAAACATGCAGCAGGCATGGTTTCTGTCACGGTTCCAGCGCTGCGGGGCTCCGGCGGTCCCACACGAGCTTATCGTCGTCGCAGATGATTTTAACACCCGCCGCCGCGGCTGAGGCTTGCTGGTGAAAGCCAGCCAGCAAGCCGAAGCTGTGGTGAACCACCTGCTCCTCAGCTCGCGGGCCGTCTAGCCCCTTCGCGCCTACGCGGGTTTAAATTACACTCTAGGGGTAGGGCAGACAAGACTACGTGGAGTCGGTTTTGCAGCGATTCGTTTCTGTCACTAACTTTTGTAGCACAACATATTGACTTTAAAGACAATATTTTAATTTTCATTTATGGTTAAAAATGCTATTTTATAGAAATGGCAATATGCCTAAAAAAACTATTCCAAATGAAATTCTGCCATCTTCTTACTATGCCAAGTGAAATTGTACCAAATAATTGTCGCTCTAAATAAACGTTATGCTAAACGAAATTATGCGAAATTTTAACTTTGCAAAATTCTGCCATCTCAAAAGTATGACATTTTAAATTCGGACATAAAAACATTCGGCCAAACAATAATACAATATTAAATCATTTTCATGCCTTACAAAATATATTCGTAAGAAGTTTATGCCAAGTGTGTTATGCCAAATAAATGGAGCATCAAGATTCTGCCAGATAGAGGGAACTGCTCTGATACCTGCACGTTACAGAAACGAATGGAAGCTTCAGTCTGATGACGCTTAATTAGCTTAGTTTAAGGCTGTGACAATTTAGACTGCCATCGCCACGTTAAGAAAAAAATATATGTAAATAGCACGTGAAATGTTATAGTTAATTGAATACTGGGTGTGGACAGTCAAGTGGAAGATCTCGTCGTCGTCCAGTCATCGAGAGCGAGGGATAGCTACCCACAAGAGTGAGTGGTAATTCAGGAAATTAAACGATTGATTCAAAATGATTGATATGGCAAGTCTGCTTACATGGCACAGGTAGCAAAATAATGGCAAATAAGTTAAAAATTCTTCGAAAAATAATAATATGTTAAAGAGATAAATAATGCCCAACATATTTCGTAAAGCTGCTTCATTTCAATAATTAAGTCGCTGTGTACGTAAGGCACACTTGTAGCCAATAAATTAAACGGCTGCGGCTGCGGTGGCGCCCCGCAGCGCTCCAGCGCTCTACAGCGCGCAGCCACTTTCTTTGAGAAAAACATGTCTATGAGAATAACTGCTTCATTACAAGAACATATTCATTAGCGTTGTTTTATTTTCAACTAATTATTATCTGGGAATGTGGTCTTTGTGAACGTTTTGCACTTTTGACTTTGACATTATTACTATTTCAGCTGTAGTATGTAATTCATCTAAAATTGTGAACGTTTCATACTTAAATAAACTCACGCTCTCTTCCCATGGATGTAGGCAGAAACTACAGAACGTTTCATGTTTCATTACTTGTTAATTTAATGATTTGGGTGGATTTGAAGGTACATTTTCTTAATGAGCCCGTACCACAATTATTAGCAAGTCGCTGGCAAAGATATTTAGTATATTAACGAAAAAGTACATCATAATAACATAAATATGTTTACATATTTATATCTGAAGGAAACAAGTCAAACAAGCCCTTTAAAAGCTCGCCGTGCACTGAGCAAGTAAAACTCGTAGTTATTAGTTAGCGAGCGGCTCGTGCGCGTGTGTCCACCTCCAGTACACAGCCAACCACAGTGCGGTCGGACGCACTCGACCGATCCGACCGACTGACCGACACACCGACTACTCTCCAAACCTCACCCACCATCTGTGATTATCATTATTTAAGGCCAGCCAGTGTGTTTTAGCATCACTTGCACGAGTGTATCAAAATGATTTTAGACAACAATGAATGTACTCATATAAAAAAGACCTCCAACGACCACATTCAGTTCTATTCTAAGTGTAATAGTTTTTACTTCACTCGAATATTGTAGGTACCTATGCTTTTATGAAAAGTTCCCAATTTAATTCCCCAGAGATCTAAAAAGTTGGTTACTTATACATATCTGCGTATCTTTGGGGAATCCAGGCGAGATATTACTTACAGACGACGTTGATGGTCCAGGAGGTGTCCATGTTGAGCGTGGTGACGTTGGGGTTCTCGGCGCGGCACGTGATGGGCTTGCCGTCGTCGTCCAGCGTCGGCACGAAGCTCATCACGCTCACTGTCAGGTTGTCGCGGAGCTCCTCCTGTAACAACGACACATCACATGTTTATTAACAGTAACTAAAGCTTTTACAGAGCAGTTTTATTTTTTTGAGAGCATTGGTGGCCCAGTGGTATCGGCCCCGACTTACGAGTTGTAGGTCGTGGGTTCGAACCCAAGCAGGCGCTTTACTTTGTGTAAATAATTTGATCACCACTGCTCTCAAAAACGGTGAAGGAAAACATCGTGAGGAAACCGGCATGTCTTAGAACCAAAAATTCGAAGACATGTGACATCTACCAACCCGCACTGGGCCCGCGTGGTGGATTACGGCCCACTCCCTCTCACCGAGAGGAGGCCTGTGTCCCAGCAGTGGGAACATTAATAGGCTGATGATGATGATGAAAGCTTTTACGGTTGTCATAAAATGGGTGTCAAGTATCCAAAAGTCTTGTTTGAGTTTCGAGTTTATTGAGGTTTGATTATGTTTTAGAAATAACTTTGCCACAATAGTTCTAAGTTCAAGGGCTACGATACAATCATCTGAATACTTGTCAACATTAATAATATTGCAAAAATGTCGGTGTTTTCTTCTATAATAATACTAGTAATACAAAATCAAAGATAAATCGCATTAACCCTCCCGCACCGCGGGTCGCTATCGGCGGCCGGCCGGGCGGCGGCGGCGGCGGCGGCGGCGGTCCGGCTAGGTGGCTGTCCGGCTGACCGGCTCGCTGGCGCGCCGATTACGAATCAATCGCCGACACTGACGCGTGACATGTCCGGCCCGGGGATGCGTTAGCGCGCTGCTAATGTTTAAAATTCACGCTTCATATCACACGATTGCCAGGGGACTTTTGATTGACTGAAATTATGAGTTTGCTAGAGTGTTTAGCTACTGACAAATGAGATTGAAGCTTATAAAAAAATATGTAATTTCGCTATTACATATTTTGTAATAGCTTATAATGTATTGTGGTGTTTCCAATTCTGTTGACCGATCTCATTTTCGAGTTAAATTTCAAGCATGTCGTGAGTCTGTTTCTTACATCAGCAAGCACCACCAACGCACTGAATATTTTGATACAATTCAAATTCATTTATTCAGTTTAATCTCGTTACGAGCACTTAATGAACGTCGCTCCGTTGAATAATGTATACCCCCCACGCCGTTAGCACTAACAAAAGATTTCGCTAAACTGATAAATGTGGCAGTGTAGGCAGTTCTCTCCAAAACTCAATTGGAATCGCGTTTTAGACATGTTGGAATACGGCAGGAAACATTACAATTACACTTAAGAGTACTTTAAATTGAAAACATTTAAAGTTATTGTGGTAAGGGAAAGTATCGGTGCTTTTTCGAATCGCCGAACGGCCGGTCGTGAATCCGTGTAGCTGGCGAGGGTTGCTCGAGCAAAGAGTTCAGTCAACACTAAGCCGGTGGTGCCCGTGCTCGCGACCGGCGACAGGCGACAGGCGACCGGCGGGCGACCAGCGCATGCTACCAAGCGCCGCCCCACTCCTGCCTCGCACTTTTTCCTGCCCAGCGAACAAAAGTCCCGCTCAGACATTGAAAGGGTTATTGTTGTAAATTAACTACCCAACTGTTCCAAGAGATTATAAATAGTGTTCGACATTGTTTTGTTATCACAAAATGGTTTGAGTTAAAATTCAAATATTCAGTCATTTTGATCTTGTAACTTTGTTGTTTAGTTGTAGATTTCCAATCTAAAATATAGATTTCATGAATATTATTATAAAATATTTTAATACAGTTGCTCCATCTAACAAACTTGTCTGTTCATTCTTGGAACTAAAGCCATTTCGTGTCTTCGCATTCTTTATTTGGTACGTGAAATCTTGCGGCATACCTTTGTTGGACAATGTTGCACGATAAATGTATTATTGTGGTAAGTAATTATGTTGCAAACTATTTGCAGTTAGGGCAACTAGGCCTTAATAGAATAGTATAGTACTAGTGGCGCATGGTGCAGTTGTCCCTGACCGCGGCTTAATTAATACGCGCAGGTTGCACAGTAGGTGAGCGGTCTCAACAAATAGGTTGGTACAGTAAGTCCACTGCACAAAACTAAATAACTTTCATAAAGCAAGAGCAAATAAGGTGCGTCGTCTGCAACGAAAAAGTCGTACCTATTGCACTTTTAGTCGATGCAAAGCAGCAACTACCTCCTACGGCAATCGTAGCGGTTTCTGAGTTCGACTTGGTCTTCTGTGTTGACTCATTGTGTGGTTTTGGCTTAGTAGTGGGCAGGCTGCAGGTACATGCGGCGGTGGTTGCCGTGCGGAGCGGTGCCCCGCGCGAACCTCCGCCGCGCTACGCACCGTCCGCTGCTGCCCGCGCGTCTAACACTATGCGTAACGGTGAATAGCACAAACTGGGGGGCCTACCACCACCTCTGAAAGCAGTATTATTTTAATATTACTTTAGTGTGGGAAAGAGATGAAGCTCTACAGGACGTAAAGCTCCATCTCTTTCCCCCACTGAAGTAAGATTAAAATAATACTGCTTTTAGTGATTGTGGTAGGCCCTCTGTCCAGCTACGTCCGAACGAAAGAAAATAACAGTTTTATTGTGCCTAATATGACGCATAAAACTATAGTACATTACTGTGGTGGCCTGGAACAAGGACATTGTTGGACGATAGTGAAAATGTGGAACGAGGCGAAGCCGAGGCTGTGTGCTTCGGCTACGTGAGTTCATCAATGCTTGGTTGTGGCCAAGGCAGTACTTTTCTCAAATATACGCGGAAATTTAAACTAGGTAAATTAATTATAAATTCCAGAATCAACGACGAACAACGATAATTTTTCACGCGCCAATATGTTCATTTGTTTCTTCTTTACTTTAGACAGCTCTATTTGCAAACCAAATCGAAATTAAAATAAAATCTCTGTTAAGTTACCTCTTTGGTTGCCATCTATTGAAGTAAAATGTTCGACAGATATGGAGTTCATACTTACAATTTCAATGCATATATTTTCCCCATTTTGTTTTACTTTTTTTAACTTTAATTTTCTCAAACATGCTTAGAAATTCGAACATTATTAATCTTAACTGTAGCCAATATCAACTTGTGTACCTATTTAATGGTGCCCAAATAATAATAATTAGCCCGTATTGTCCCACTGCAGGGCAAAGGCCTCCCTTTCCTTTTTCCACTCGACTCGATCCTGAGCCAATATGGACCAATCCCAATGGTGCCCAAGATACAGGCTATTCTTAGTTTGGATCCAACGATACCTCCAAATTATAATTTTGAATGTTGAAGTAAACGATTAAAGCATCTATAAGTCAACAGTTATTCGTTATTTGTTTTGTTTTGCACAAAAAGACTATCGTTATTTTTATACTGATAAATAAAGCATTCCAAAATATTCAAAAATGCACAACGTTAATGTTCAAGTTTTCACTTCTGCTGGCACTCCCAGAGTGCAACCCGTGGTTTTTTTAATTTTTATTCCGAACAATGACCAACGGAAATGATTTGGCTTTAAAACCACTTTTTTTTTGTACTACCGTAATGAAAAAAAGTGAACTTTAAAAAAGATGGAAACAATATGACCTATTTCTCTCTCCAATCCCACTTAATACTATAAACCATCTCATGCAGTCGAAGGCATCTTCTTAAACTTTACAAAAAGACCCTCTCGAAGAGGCTCTTGTTGGTGTCTGGTTGTTGCCATATTAAATTTTGATTACTGCCATGTCTTAACTCACAAGATTAAGACAAATCGGTCCACCCTTTTGATCTCTATAGAGCGCCACAATGAAACAAACATACATACATATTTAAATAGGCTGATAATCACATTACCGTCCATTGCGTCGCGCAGTCGGGTAAAAATATGAGAGATCTTTAAACAAAAATATGCAGGGTGGCACTGTTCAGGTGTCCGGGAGTGTATAAACCCAAGAAAAGTATTTGTTAAGTCAAATTGATCTCTTGTTGCTCTAAAATATATTAAACTCTAAATCTACGGCACATTGCAGTTTCACCCATTTAAAATAGTAATTGAAAGTTTTCTGTAAGTCAAAAGGTCAACACCGATACCAAAATAACGCCTCGTTAAACTTTAAAAACACAGTTACGTAAATATAATTTATGTAAACATAATTTTTTTGCTCCCAATTTGAATTCAAAGTAAACTTTCTACTCCATTTGCGTGAATTTCTCGTCGCTTAATATTTTTCTTAGTAGCTTGTACTCTCATAAAGCCTCTTTAAGTCAGTGAAGTGGGATTACGTGGAGCTCACAGAGTCGTTGTGCTGTGCGTGGAACTGGCGGGGAATGGCGAATAAATACATTGACAGATTTGTTATCAATATATAATGCAGCGGTTATCTCGTGTGTGACAAAACGTTACCACTAAAGAGCTAGATTAGCAGCACATTACATTAGCAGCTACGTGCTACGGCACGTAGCCGCTAAGTTTTCGTAGCTGTGCTACACATTGCGTAGCTGTGGTTATGGAATTGCGTGTTACCGTTGCATATGATAATATCTCAGCGCATGGTCACGGCTCGCGGTGTGTAGCTACAAGCGCGTCGCCTCACATCGCGCTACGGACAGTACTCACGTGCGCGCGATAAATCGCTCGCGCCGTGTGTGCGCCGCCGCGCCGCGCGCACGTAGCGCCGCAATGGATGTTATAATGCTACGAATTATTCCTTTTCTCCACTTTTATGTGACACTCTTTTTTGTTTATTGTGTTTTACTAGAATTGCAACGTTCTGATGAAAGCTCCATCCAAAGCTCACTTTTGATGGTAGTTTTATTTCTCGGTTTTAGTTCTTTTTTAATCATAATTAGATTTTCGCCGAATCCGTGTTTCAAAAGCTTTTCTGGAATGTTCTGAGAGCCTGGTTATTGTAAGCTTGCCGCGTCAGATAATGGACAAAGTATTTTGCAGAATTCATATAATTTCAAAATGTAAAAGTCGTATGTGAGTTATAAGAACGAATGTAGAGTGTAAAGTTAAAACCCGTATAACGGGAATTGCGTAAAGAAGTATCACCATTATTACTGAGATAAGCTCGCTAAGACGTTAGGAACTAATTTTCTCAACGAAGTAGTCATAAAAAAACAATTCAGAGGAGGAAGCGGGTCGAGCCATTCGTTCGGAGCATGGCGGTGCAGCAAAAATCTTAATCACAGCTGAGTCAGCGTATGTTGTGCAGTTCCATAATTCTGCAGGCAGGCGGGGGCGGCGTGGGCTCCGGGCATCGGGAGCGGGAGCTGGCTGGCCGCCAACGCTGCCGCTTATTAAGCTAAACGATCAGCGCGCATATTTACTTGCGCGACACATACACCTGATTTACGGCGCTGACTGCGCGAACACACACCACATTGTGATCCTGAACTCAGCTTCAAGTGCCCGAGATTTGTGATGCGTTACGCCGATAAGCAGTTTTGTTCAGAAGTTTAACTTACTTAGTTACTACATGCTTAGAAGCGTACTGTGACGGTCGCATGAAGATTGTACTAGTTGCTTATTAGGACAGCGACAACATCGTGAGTAGTGAGGAGTGGCTCTTTTGTCGCCTTGTGTTACCGTGTGGTGCACAACTGCACAGTGGCTCGTGTGTGTGTGTGGGCACAGTGGCACATAGTGGCCGGGCAGCGCATTCCTCCGCCGCGCATAATTCCACACTTTATGACGGGTGCAACGTTGTTGCTTAAAATGTGCACCGTCTAGTTTTACTGCTGCTACTTTTAAGTCTCGCTGCATTATTTTATCACGCGAGGTGCGATGGAATGCAGCTATATTTCTATACTATACGATCAGATGTTATTATTACCTAGGTGTTTTAAAAAGTATGGGAAAAGCTATGTTCGTAGCATATTAAATTTTCTTAACAGTTTTAATCAAACTCCCCTCTTGCCAACAGTTCAAAATATTGTTATATCTTTTAAATTTCCAATATTCTTCCATCTGCTTTTTATGACAATATGAAATATAAAATAAAGAGAAGTGCGCATTGAAAACGGTCACGTTTTTATTGATCAGTTTGGAGAGAATCGAAATTAAAATAATAAGACTTGTGTATTAGTTCGGTACGTGCCACAGTACCCACGCGCGGCTTATTGTCGGTGTTTTGGCTGCGAGCCCTTAGCACTCGCACCAATTACGTTCAATTAGCATCAATTATGCTACATTTTATATTCCTTGCTTCTCTTGTTCACTTGGACAAAGAACAGGATGATTTCAATGTACCTACTATAGTTTACTTTGTCGTTGAGACGTGACTGATAAAGTCACGGCTCGTCGGACGAACATAATTTTTATAAACGATTTTAAAGGAATGGGATTTTTTTGTGTTTTCAGACTTTTTATTATCTTTTACAGTGACAAATTGTGATATATTCAATCTTAATTAAGCGAAGCAATTGTGGTCAAGTTTACATCCAGCTGATAAGAGCCATCACAGTCCACTTCACCCGCCTCACACACAGCACTCGAGATGTTATCACAGCAAGTTGACTAGTATTACCGTTTATTAGACGTGGTATAACATGTTGACGGAGTGCTGTTTACAGTCGCGAGCGGCACTTACTGTTTGATTGCCAATATCTGCAGCAGTTTCATGTAACATAGAAGCAGCTTCTCAGATCTTGCTCTGATCTTTGCGCACTGCGACTTTAAAACAAGACTATTGTTTTTCAAAAGGTTTTGCCCATGCGGTTAGCCAATTGCCATTTCCAGGACAAATCGTAACCAGCCTAGGGCTTTGACGAAAATAAATTAACTACCAATTTGAATGAACTAAATGTGTCTCGCTTAAAGAAACTCTGTATAAATATTCATTAAATCAATCAAATCAATTATCATTTATTCAAACTAGGCTGAGAACAGCACTTTTTGAACGTCAAAATAACATGAGACAGACCCCAAAACACCCACCCACTTCTTAGTGCTTTAGCTGGGAACAAGAAATGGCGCAACAAACTCCCCAGCAGCACTACTGTGTGCACAGTTAGACGAACATTTTTCATTGTTTTTGTGTAACTAACTATATAAACTGTATCGGTGCCATTTGGGACAAAACTAGTATCATAATAAATTATGTGTAAGTATGGTTTGCGAGCAACACTTGCTAAAACAATACATATCCCTAGCTCCCCGTCAGAAGCGCAGAGCTCACAGAGATTAATACTATTTCATTACGTAATCCTCTTTAAACGCTGCTCTATAATGTATGATTAGTTCCGTCAGGTTTGATATCTCAACTGCTGCATTCACAGGCAGGTGGGAAATACACAATCATGTACACACAATACAGGGAAAATGGAGTTCAGGGTTGAAGGAACGTGCTGGATAAAGCTCTGTTATTTGCGCCTTTATGTAACATTATCTTCGTTAGTGTATTGCACGTCTTTTTTATTTACATCTACGAGAAAAGGCGATCACAATGTTCAGTGCCGAGAACCCAAAAGCAAAATATCCGAGCAAAAGTCTACCCAGCTAGCTCAACATGCGACCCACCTAGAGGGGGATTTTGTACATTTGCGGCCCTAACGCCTCGCCGTAATAGAAACTCATCAATTTCACGTAACCGACTCCAATAAGAGATTGCTCGTTCCGTCCTTCAACAAAAAAGGCTGCGAAGGTAATGTCATTACAAATTGAAGCCAAGTCCGACCGGGGTCAGCCGGGGCCCAGGGGCCCGGGGCCCGGGGTTGAAGTGAGGGGGACCATTAACGAATATCTCCGTTTAATTAGCGACGTTTCAGGACGGTAATTGCATTTTAAATTGTCCGGAGTGTTTGTTATGTCGGCGGGCTGATCACGTGCGCGCACATTTATCAATGGCGACGTGGTCATCAATCTGCGACCGCCGCCGCGCCGCTGCGGCCGCCGCTCTCCCGAGATCAACGGACGACTGTTTTTGCTCTATCTTGACTTATCTTCTGAGATTACAAGTTTTTTTAACTTGGCGATTTATTCAGTAGTATACATACATAAATTCATAAAATTTAAATATAGTATCCTATCTAACTTAAACTACCTATTAAAAAAACTAAAATAAGGTAAGGACTGGTAATGTCGATTACAATGTGAATATACATAAATGCATCAAAGCAAGGTAGCGAAATAAAGTACAACTGATTTATAGGTTTAAGTGTTTCAACTTAAAACAGTGATTAAAATGGCGCCGAGTTTTTACAAGCACTTGGTTAAAAAAATTACCAATTTCAACGATAAAAAATCCCGTAAAAAGTTATGATTTACAATTTATCGTAATATTTAACTATGTTTTAACAATAAAGCGCGTAACGAAGGCCGCTGTTTGATGGCCGCTCCAGGGTCCGCTTTACGAGCGACGCAGCGCTTGCAAGCGCTTGACTTCATGTTAATACATAACCCTTGTAATTAACAGAAGCGTCATGGAGTTATTCTAATGGTTAAACAAAAAAGGAAAATAAAATTTAAAAAAATATCTTTTAACATCGTTTTTACTACGATTATGAAACATTATTTAGCAATGCGAACAAAATAATGTGCAAAACTTTTGGGATTATTTTCCTCTCATTGTAGGTAGTCCTCGGAGTGGGTCGCACACGTCACTCGATCCCTTCTCGGGACGACACCCGGCTGTTTGTTGTTATTCCTCAACAAAGAGTTCCTGGACTTCATTATCCAAAATAAACAATACTTATCGGACTTCACAGTATTTGGGACTTGCAAACCAGCCCTGATGGACTGGTTTCAGCGCTGTCCTTGTATTATTATCCATATCGCTTACATCGGGCAGCGAATGTGAAGCAAAAAGCAAATTAAAGATAGGTTAATATCGTAACCAATGACGACGCCGTGTGTATGTTTGCCTACAGCAGTCCATGCTTAACCTTTACTCACGCCCATGCCGGTACTGTTTGCACATAATCCGATCTCACTTACATTGTAGTCCACTGCTACTCGTAGATTGTAATTGAGCATCGCTGGAGGGTTTGCTAAACACAAAGCTATCATAACGCTGTCGGTTAAGTGCTTGTGCAGCCGTGCGTCCGCGCTGTTTGCGTGCGATATCGTACGGTCCCACGCGATCCGATGCTAAATACACATTACGTTTACAGACTGATACTTGAATTCCTATATTTTCATGACACAAGTTCTTGCTACTGTTCAGCATGAAAGGCTTCATGTTGTGATACACGGCATGTGCAGGAGGTACTAAAAGCAAGGGCAATGCAACACAGCGGGCAGTTTTCACTTGACCACATATTGGGGCTAAAGGAATCATTTAATCAGAGAAAGCATTACCTCGACGACGAGTCACTCAAAACCACGGCCGTATTTAGAAGTGTTTTAGCCATTATTTAAATATACGAAGTGTATAGAGTGCCGCGAGTATTCTTGTGGCACTCTAGTGTCGCTGCCTCGACCCGGCTAGGGTGCCGTGAGCGTTGCATTGTCACTGTCACTTGTTATTTAGGTTAGGTTAGGTTAGAACTGTGACCACACAACGCACGAGCCGAGCGAGCGTAGCGACCGGTGCCGCGGTAGCGGCCGGCGAAGTGCCAGGGTCCGTTTAGGCACAAGAGAATGTAATGTTTTGGGAATGTGGTGTTTTACAGCGATCTAACTTCGACAATCAAACAAAATACCAAGTGACGTGACTTAGTGACAGTGACAATGACAATCCAATGCTTGTGGCACTTTTGCCGGGCCGAGGCGGTGTTACTAGGGTACCTGTAGTGGCACTTTATCTGAAAGGGATAGAGTGCCACTGGTGGCACTCTATACACTGCCTTAAATATATTGTTATTGCAAAAGTAGGATGCAATTTCGTGTCTTTACAGAATTGCAAGTAGTAAACATTCAAACGCGTGTAGGTTGGTACCCATCAGATAAGTACCTACATAGTATTTAATCTGTATATAGTTGCGGTGCGTTTAGCAAACAGCGGTGTTTGTCTGTTTGTCCACGCGGTGAATAGTACACAAACATCGCGTAATTGGTGGCCAAACCTGAGGCTCGCGGTCGTCTTAGCGCGACCGCGAATTTGTTAGTATTTGTAGAGAAAATTAAACTTCAGTATCGAACATTGCAGCGAGTTATGCATACAGCAGAGGGTTCACCACTTAGGTGATTAAAAGAATTATTGTCAATTCACCGAAATCGTTCAATGTCAAAAGAAGTCGTAGTTGCAGCGCGCGTTAGTGCTTTACAAGATAACTTGAGGCTAATCTCACACACGCGGCTATAATGAAGTTGTGTGGGAGGTCGCGGCGACTAGCTGCAATCAGCGCTCATTGAGTGGCCGCCGCAGCCTGGCCACATGACGTCGCTCGAGTCCGCACCACTCCGCACCGCACCGCACCGTCGCGCCACATTCACACGTACTACGAAATCCAATCAGCAAGGAAGTAGTTTAAAAAGAACTCTCGATCCTTACGTTAGCACAAGAAAATGTAGAAAATTGTTTAGTTTTGTGGCAATGTTTATTTCTTAAACCCACCAGAAAATTTGTACACCAAAAGAGACGCGTATACGAGTATAATTACTTGAGCTCATTAGTGTTATTTGAAGAGCGAAACATTAACTTTGCGAAAACTAAAATAATGTTATTTTCAGTTAAAGAATTTCAATGTTATTTATTTCAGAGTATAAACGGAGACGTTGGAAATAATTCAGTAGCTCCACGAGCGAGACCGCGCTTATCTAGTGCGAGGAGGTGGTTTTAATTACCATACATTATGTATACATACCTAGACTAGTTTGCAATAAGCTACCACAAGTAAATCCGCAATCGAACGTCAAGTATCACTCATGTCTATAATTAAATTTGTATTTAGTGAGCACACGGCGGCGATGCGCGACGCTTCGGCGTGTTACGATGCGTTGCGGAGTGATGCGATGACGACACGATCATGACAAAGGCGACTCTCAGTTTTATTGTCCAATTAGTCGTATTTTATTGCGATTTATTCGTCTTAAAGTGTGCACGGAGGTGCTCCATTTTATCTGCCCGCTCCAAATTGCGGCCGTTTTCATTAAGAGGCGGTGCTCGCAAATAAATATAATTTAATTAGGGCGCGTCCCGCCGCGCGCCGCCACTAGTCGTCGCGGGCGCTCGAGACGCCGCGCGATCTCACGGGATACTTATTGTTTGTTTTGGTTGCCATTTTATTCGTTAATATAGTGTTGCGTTAATTATTTAATTACATCAGCCAATAATTTAGACTGTCTGTTACGAATAATCGATCAAATATTGCTTTTTAGGGTTCCACCTGAGAAAAAACGGAACCCTTATAGGATCACCCGTGTGTCTGTCTGTCCGTTTACTCCGAATCTAATGGATTAAGTTGTTTGATACACATACCTATTTCTGTGACCCAAAGGACGTATTACGTAAATAAATTAATTTGGAATATGGAGGTCAATTTTGAGAAACAAAAAGAAAATTAAGTTTTGCACTCTGTACCGTGTGACATAATAATATCAAATGAAAGGGCTTACTGTGAAGGAGCTCGTGTCTAAGTAATAAATAGCCGCACGGGTCGATCCATCAGGCTAAGCTACGCTTTCCGGGGTTGGTCCATGGATGGGTGACCATATTTACATACCGAGACTCCTACGTGCCTCAGAAAGCACGTTGAGCCGTTGATCCCGGCTGGCATTCGTGGATCTTTGTCAGACGTTACGGGTCGTCAGAAGCCCGAAAACCTGATAACTAGTTTTACCAAGGGGTATGGTATTACCCAGTTACTGGGTTGTGGAGGTCACATAGGCAGTCGCTCCATGTAAAATACTGGTATTCAGTTGCATCCAGTTAGGCTAGAAGCTGACCCCAACATAAACTCAAACTCAAAGCATTTATTTCAATTAAACCATGTACAGGCACTTTTGAATTGTCAAGGAGTCAGTCAGTCAGAAATATGAAGCTAGTTGCCCATTCCAAAACGTAGTAGGTACCTATGGAGAAGAACGGGCAAGAAACTCCACGGACACTCTTTTAAACAAAAAATTGTTACATAAAATTGGTTACATTATTCAAGTTGAAATTATACATGTGAGAACAATGTAAAAAGACGTGCACGTTAAAAGCGTCCGTAATAAAAAGATAAAAATAAAGAACAATTCAAAAATTTAAATTAATTAAAATAAGCCATGGCAGCTAAGAGATGACCAGTCACAACTGACGGCGCCCGTTCACGAACATGACACATGGATTAGCACCATTCAGCTCAACCATTTTGAAGGGAGCTAAATGATCCAACACACGCGCCACCATCAGCGAGACATCTGAGTGAGCATGACATACTCCCAGCCGCCAGGGCACATTCAAGTCAATGAAAGACATATTACCCGGTGAATGGTAGCTCTTTAGTACATAGTACTCACACCAGTGCAATGCAATTATATAATACAAAGGAAATTGAGTTTATACAATGCAAAGATGGTGTTACAATCTTCAGCAGCTCCAACAGTATTTTCAAATGTTAATCAATTTGTTGTGGTTGTGGAGCAGGACCAGCATTGAGCCAAGCATTTTTATCAGAGATGTAATCCCCCAACTTATAATATGCCTGCCTGCATAGTGTGCGTTTTATACAAGATTTGAATTTCGTCTCATTCAGTTGAAGTATGTGGGGAGGAATTTTATTATAACATTTTAAACAGTACCCCATGAAGGATGAGTCTACTTTTGCCAGTCTAAAACCTGGTTGAACTAATAGGTCCCTATTTCTTGTGCTATAATTATGTCTATCACCTCTTTTACTAAAAAGATGTAAATTTTTTCATAGTTCGGTAAAGGCTAGACAGATTAATTGAAAGGGCTTACTGTGAGACTCTAGTATTTTTTTTTTTAATATTGTTCAATAAAGAGATTTAAAGAAAAATTAATGAAAACTTACCATTCTGTATTTTTTTTATAGAATTTAATTTATTATAAATACATAAATCATTTGTTTTTTTTTCCAAATAACTCTACTAGGTACTAACCTTTTTACAGTTTTTACGACACTACCTACTTATGAAGTTCCCCTTATGTATTCATAAAGTTTATGACTTTGTACATCACAATGTTCCATTACCACGGAACCCTTCTTTGTGCGTGGTCCGACACGCGCTTGTCCGATTTTTTTTAAAACTTCGGAGCCTAAGATAGAGAAAAATAATTTGACTCTTCCGAAAACTTTGAAGCCTTCCATGTTATAATCTCAAAACGTCCCCTTACTGTTGACAACAACCAAAAACAAACTTGCCGTCAGTAGTTTATTTTATGATTACGAATCCACCCCACACAGCCGTACCGGGCTACCAGGAAATCATAACTCTTAGGAACAGCGTGTAGGCTGTAGCCGTGTCACTTGATTAGGCGGACATTAGTTAAATATTCGCAATGAATCGCTGGCGGGCTGCCAGTATGCCAGTGTTGCCAGTAGTTGCCAGTGTTGCCAGAGTGCCCAGTAGTGTGTTCCGCGTGCCGCTAACTATAGAATATATATGAAGAAGCAGTTTACTAAACTTGTTAAGTGTACTTACTATTACTATTTCGGAAGAACATTTGAAGGACAAGTATTCAAAACTTTTAATCAGTAGTCATAGTAGGAATGTTTTTTTTTTTTTATTTGTCCTATCCATGTGTGTTGTTACGTTGTTAGATCTGTTTTGGACAAACAGCTGGCTAGTTGAATTTAAAACTTGTCCTATTGGTTTTTATTGCTGCGGAAACTCTTTCTATTTATACATGAGATCGCTAACTGTGGTTATGGATGTACCTTCCACATGTGTTATTTAAGCTCATCTTCAGTTTGATTGTTACGGCCGTTAACGCATACCTACGGACGCAACAGACTAACCAAGTTTTGCTATCATAACAAAACTCCTGAGTCACCGTTATCATAACTCTCCTCCCGAGATATTTCACGAAAGCCTACCAATTAAGATTAGTCAAAATACTTGGCGGCTTTGTTCGCTCAGGTAATATCTTAGCGTCCCTTCAAAATTCCCCTTAAATAATATTAACGAGTTTCCCTCGAGGCGTCTATTAAATTGACATCTGTCGAACATTGCAACTATCTTGTCATTAATTTTATTGCGCTGTAAAAACTTTATTTAACGACCTTTAAAGGGTTTATGTAACCGTGTGCCTAATTTATAACAAAACGTAGTTATGATCGGTGACGCTCAGCCGTGGTTCACTGATAACAGTGACAAATTAAACGTCGCGGTTATTATTTTAATACTTTCAAATAGTTTGATAGCTTTAATATTGACGGTTCTCTTGTTCTGAAGTTCCCTTTTATCAAAATACCTGTTCGTTCAAGAAAGACGCTCTTTTTAGTATTTTAATATTTTTTCACAGAACCTATATAACCGCAACCCGGGTAGGTACAGTGTCAGACCTAACCATCGACTAACTATGTCACAAAAAATATCATGACATTGTCAAAAATCCAAGTTTTGTGCCACAGTTATTGTCTGATCAGCAGGTACTTTAGGAAGACATATTTTATAAACAATTAAAACAAATGTTAACTTATATAAATAAAAAATATTATAAACTTAATATAATTATAGGAGGAGACTTTAATATAAATATCTTAGATAATAATTTGAAAACAAACCAATTTTTAGATCTCATGCTAGAATATAAGTTCAATCAACAAATAAAATCACCAACACGAATTACTAAAACTTCATCAACATGCCTAGACTTAATTTTTACAAATTTCTATAGCGAATTGCATTCAACAGTAGAGGAGTTAGGTTTCTCAGATCATAGTGGTACTATCATACACATGACTTTGCCCCAACACACTAAACAAACTACCTGGTATGTCGAAAAAAGGTTATACATCAACAAAAACATCCAACTATTTAAATCTAAATTAAATGAATTGAAATGGAACGAAATTATAAAAGCAAATAAAAACATAAATGAAAACTACGAAATATTTAATAAAACCTTATCCAACATTTTAAACCAATGTATCCCTAAAATGAAAATAAAGTTAAAAACAAATTATAAAAAGTATTGGCTAACCCGAGGCATTAAACTGTCGTGTAAAAACAAAAGGCTTGAGAAGATACTTACACTTAAAACTAATAACCCAATAATTAAACAGAACTATAAGAAATATGAAAAAACACTAAAGAAAACAGTTATAATGGCAAAGAAATTACAATATATAAATAAAATAAAAGAATCAAATAACAAAGTTAAGACTATGTGGAAAATTATAAATGAAAGAACAAATAAGAAAATAAAAAGGGATAAAAATAACATTAAATTACAAATAAATAATATAAATATCACTGAACCTAAGCAGATAGCTAACATTTTCAACGACTTCTTTGCCTCCATCGGAGAGGGGAGCAACAAAGCACCTGGCAATGAGCCGCGAGGTGCTCCAGTGCTCTGCCCCACCGAAAACACAATGTTTCTCAGCCCAGTAGACCCCGGCGAGATAAACACACTGTTAAAAAACCTCAAAAGCAAAAAAAGTCATGGAATAGATGAGTTACCTCCAATGTTAATAAGACAATGTGCAAATGAACTTACGTTACCTTTCTACTTGCTTATTAATCAATCTTTCGAAGACGCCGCTTTCCCGGACTACCTAAAGAAAGCAATAATAAAACCAATCTACAAGAAAAACTCTAAAACGGATCCAAACAATTACCGTCCAATAGCTCTTTTACCAACCGCCTCCAAAATTTTTGAGAAAGCAATGTGCAATCGTGTCTACTCCTTCTGCGAAAAATACAAAATATTTGACGAATGCCAAAACGGCTTTCGCAGAAACCGATCCACTATTCTAGCAATATATAAATATATACAGGAAGCTTTGAATATAATAAATGAAAAAAAATACGCCGTAGGGATACTGTTAGATATGACCAAAGCTTATGATAAAGTCCAATATGAAATACTACTTAATAAATTACAAGGCATAGGGATCCGCGGTAAAACTCACGATTGGTTTAAATCCTATTTAACAAATAGAGAACACCAGGTGGAGATAGAATTTTACAATGAAAATACCAAAGAAATACAAAATATCCGGTCTGATAGTAAAACAATTAACGCCTCTATTCCCCAAGGGAGTGTAATTGGATGCCTCTTATTTCTAATTTACATTAACGACCTTCCAAAAACCATAGAAGGGCCATGCGTCTTGTTTGCTGACGATATTTCACTTTTAACTTCATGCCGGAACAATGTTGGCTTGAGCGAGGACCTAACCACTACACTAAATAAAGCAATATCTTGGATGAATAACCATAACCTCGAAATAAATTTCTCTAAAACTAAAATAATGTCCTTCCACCCCCGTCAAAAAACTCCACTAGATATAAACTTCACCTACAACGGAACAACAATTGAAGTCGTACAAGAATTTACTCTACTTGGCCTGTCCATAGACACTAACATTAATTGGAAATCTCACATACAAAAAGTTAGATCAAAATTATCCAAATTTGCATACGCCCTTCGTGAAGTTAAAAAGACTACTAACGTTAAAACTGCACTTGTTACCTATTATGCCTACGCATATGCGTGGCTAACTTACGGCGTGATATTATGGGGAAATAGCACAGATGCACCGACACTTTTCACACTGCAAAAAAGACTAATTAGAATCTTAGTAAATATAGAAGACACCGACAGCTGTAAACCTTATTTTCAAGAACATAAAATCCTAACCCTCCCGTGCCTATATATTCTAGAAATATGCAAATTTGTTCGAAAGTACCAACACTTTTACACTACAAGAGAAAATATACAGTCAAGATACACATTACGCCATAAAAATAGATTAAACCTACCAAGCTCTAAGCTAAAAATGCACTCAACAAGTACCCTAGTTATGTCAATTAAAGTATATAATAAGTTACCGGAAATAATAAAAAATGAACAAAAGTATAATACGTTTATAAATAAATTGAAACAATTTCTAATAACTAAATGCTATTATAATATCAATGATTATCTAAATGACAAATTCTAATTGACATGTTATATACCTACTTATTTTACTGTTATATTAATTTAATTTTTTGTTTTATTTAATTTTAGTGTATATTGATTTCGTTTTATTTATTTTTAGTAATTTTAATTTTATCCTCATGCTGTGCCCTTACAGGGTCCATATTTTGTACCTAGCTTTAAGCAATAATTATGTAACATCTTTTCTACAATATGGAACGCAAATAAATGAATGTGAATATGAATACTTAGCTGCAGATGTGTAGGTATTGTTAAGCATCTGTATCCGAGTGGCATCATTCAGCCGCTGTCACTTTATCACGTCGCAGGCTCGCAGCTAGATAAGAGTAGTTAGCTGATGTAGTAGACACTGTCACGCGGCATTCAGTAAGCCACTGTGGATATTTTATTTAGGGCATCTATGTACTTTCAATAAATGTAGTTATGTCATCCAGTCAATGCTAGTGATCGTGTTCAGATTTTAATTAGTTAAATTAGATACCTTAAGGCCCATTTACACCACAAATCACTAAATGTGTTTAGCAATAAACATGTTTGAAACATCATGCTGTTGCTGTCATCTTCAAATGATTGACAGAAACAGGACTATGTTATAATACGTTTAGCGCTAAACGCATTTTATGATATTTTGTGCTGCAAGCGGGCATAAATGCCAAGTTTATTTTAAGGTTGCCTCTTTAAAAAAATGTTAAGGTTTGGACGATTTTGAGAATCCAGAGTTGATCGTGTATCTTAAACACTTCTTGCATCAATATTTTTACAACAATCGCAATTTCAACTTGATTTGGTAAGTTGCACCACTGCAGTCGTGGCACAGTATCGTGTGCAGTGCACCGCGCGAGGTGGCCGGGACTCGTTAACACAGGAGTGCAGAAGTGCATCCTGAGGGTCCTCCTACCCTCTGAAGCTAAATTAGCGACACTACTTACACTCACCAGTCACTCGCGTACATGGAGGTAAACGCAAATCCTGTGGAGTGCGCTATTTGCTGACTGTAAGGAGTTCGAGAGAGAGAGAGGTGTCTTCGTAAAATCGTATCATTGCACTTTAAAGAAGCGGCATAATCCTGGACTATTTAAAAGTTTTAGGAAAACTTTCATTGAAATTATGTAGTTTCATACATTGGTTTCATAGACAGACGACGTCACCATCACTACTACATCGAAACAACTTTTGTCGTATCTAATTCAGTTAAACGAGCAATTCTTGTACATATACAAGGTGGAGACGACAATACAACAAAAAATTAAACGGCGTGTCCATAATGACGTACCCATTCTGTATACAAAAATTAAGTTGAATATATTCAATAGTTTAGTCATTATAGCGCGGCAAAATCCATAGTCGGCTCGGGCTATTCCGTTTATCCACCCCAAAAATCCACCCTAAGGTGGATATCCTGAAATGTATGCCCAATAATTCACCCAAGGCCTAGTTGGATAAACGGAATTTATAGGCTTAGAGTGGATTACATTTACGTGGACATTACATTTAATTTGTTTGAAAAATTATTTTTTTTATTTCGAAGCTAGGATTTATTTGACAGTTCCAAAATACTCTTAAGCATTAGTAGTGCCAGTATTTGAATTTTTTGTTGTATGGTAGTCTCCACATTGTATATATAATCAGAATCTTGGAAACGGCTCCTAGGATCTCGATATGAGAGTTGCAATTTAGATAAGGGGTGAAAAATCGATCTAGCTAGGTCTTATATTTGGGGAAAATCGTTTTCTTTATTTTCACAGCCTCGGAAATCTGGTAAAACATTGGTGTACCTGTACCTGGACGATATGTTTATATTTTCACCCCGGACAAAGCTCGGTTGACCAGATATTTAAACTTTATACAAGCTGCACCAGCAGCGGAAATAATTATAACGAAATAAAATAAAAGACAATCGCAATTAAGTGTTACAACTATACCGATTACAAGCTGCGGACTTGAAGCCATCAAACAATTAATGAAGAAATCCCGGTCTTGCACTGAGATGTAAATAGGCCTTTTGTTCGTTCTAATTAAACAATATAAGAGAAAAGTGGAAACTGTACAAATAGTGGCGCCTGATGCGGCGCGCGGCGGTGCGGTGCGGTGCGAGGGTGAGGTGCGGGGCCCGGCGCCAGGGGAGCATTTAAAAATAAATATCAGACTCGGTTTTAATTTGCGCGGAGAGCTCCTACAGTCTGTAGTCCACGGGTAGGGCTGCTCCGTACATACAAGTCGTCGTTAGTACCGACATTCTACTGATTTGTGTTATGAAAATTAAATTAAATATTTTTTCAACAATCAAGTTTCCCAAAATACCTATATAATTCACAAAATCCTTTGGTTACTTTTATCAACAAAGTAACTGCTACATTCTAATGGCTTTATGTGTTTAGGTAAATCTAATTGCGTTTGTACGTTTGAGAAGCTAATTAACGTAGCTCCTCGACAGCGGGGCAGCCCTCCAGTGGCGAGTGGAAGCCCTCTCTGCGTCCGAGTGGCGCATACTTGCACTATTGCGATACTAACTGCGTATTAGAGTGGAGCGCTCTCAGCTTGGTCCGCTCACTCCGCTCACTGCGCTCCTCTTTGCTCTGACCGCTCCGAACCAATTCAGTGATGGGCGCAAACAGCGAGTTTTGTTACCAACACCGGCTTATAAATTTAAAAAGTGTATTGAATAAGTGCGAGCGCGCGTGTTGATTGCTTATTCACGCGATATGCGGTGGACTCCATGTTGAGGATTGAATCCATTGCGGTGCGCATAGTTTGTCACGTTGGCAAATCAATTGTTGTTAGTTCGCTTGTTATTAATTTAGCAATGGACAGACATGTTTTGCAGAATATAATAAGAATCAGATAACTGTATTACCTACTACTTTGTACGTTGCTAATTGCGTCAGCAACAAGGTTGTTACATTGCAGTCGGTATCTGTTGTGTGACAGTCTGGTGGCGTTTTTTAATCATACATACATATTATAAAGCAAAGTCTATCAAAAACTGGCTCGATGGTCTATTGGTTGCAAGCACCTGCTGAGCATGGAGTCCTAGGTTCGATTCCCATGTCGGAGAAAGTGTTATCTGAATTTGTGCTCGGTTAGCAATAGGCTCGCCCACTATTAGAAGGAACATAACTAGCGAAATATGAGTGCACTATAGGTTCACCTCTGCTCAACCCTTCGGGGAAATAACGAGTGATGTTATGTTATGTAAAACAAAGTTTTCCCGCCGCGTCTGTCTGTCTGAATGCGATAAACCCAAAAACTACTGAACGGATTTTCATACGGTTTTCACCAATAGACGGAATGATTTATGAAGAAGGTTTAAGTGGAATTCATTAATTTTTTGTGCAAATTGGCTGAAATAATAATGATGATGATGATTGTTGAAGATGTCGGAAAAAAATATGCCAACTGGGAGCTTTACTGACGTGTGCCGCGTAAACCGTTAGCGATACATAAAATTAATGTTCTACAGGATTGTACTACTTAAAAAGTTCAACAAAAAAGTAAAAAAAAAATCTGCGATAGCATGTCTATCTTTTAAGGATGACCCACAGTAACCATTATTATCTTTCAGAATTTGATAAAAATTTCATAATATTATATTTTTCAGTATCCAATAAAATATGTTATTTATATTGGGCATTTAATTTAGATTAAAATACGCCTGACATAATTATTATTTTTAAATGAATACATTATCACAGATTCAACATTACTCGTAAGTAAATAATTATGGTTGGCGGCGGCGCAATGCTAGGACAAGAGCCAATGACCTTTTCCTCGACCATTAGGTATGCGATCATCGCTTCACTTCCTTTTAAACCGGAAAACCCTGCTTGCGCGATGCAGGATTTCGCGTGACGTTAGTGTGATGCGTAGTTGGCATGTGGCGATGTAGATGCCACCAAATATAAAAAAAAAATGGTATTTTTTACAAGTAACAACATAATTACGTCCGAATGAATTGTTTTTTTATAGTTTTAAAATAAATACTTTTAAAGATATTTAAGAAAATCTATGAAAATCGATAATTCCCTTCTTATCACCGAAACTACTGAGCCTTAATAGGGTGCATCCTAAAAGTTGGCAACGTCGTAAATATCTGTCAAATAGTTAGGTACCTGTTTTGATTAATTTGTAAAGGTATGGAAATATATATTGATATTAATTGTTGCATTTCTTATTCAACATTCTAGTTCGCTAGTTAGCCATATTTTTTATTTCCATACAGAAATATTATCAAATTAATCAAAACGGCGAAATATTTGACATCTATTTGCGACGTTGCTAACTTTCAGAATAAACCCTCTTAAATTAAAAATTTAATACAGAAAGCAATTCTATACTTATAGATAGTACAGGAAAACCTATTACAAGTCTGTGGTTTTAAGATAACATGGCAAATCTCTTTACATTGTGCGTACAACTACAAACTTACATTTGCAGTTGGAATGTATGGGAGAACATGTTTTTCCACTACAATGTTAAGTCAATAAAATAATTAATCTTTATAAATATAATACGTTTTACTTTCAATATTATTATGTTCATACTTTTTGCTTTCAGCTCCGAATTGACTACAATAATTACTTTGCTTGTTATTTCAGAAAACTTCGAGCTTTTTCCTGCGTAACGGGGAGGACCGATAGTATTCAGATGGAGGTATGGATGCAATTTTAGCAATCAACCAATATGTAACTTATAGGGAAAACGCAATAAAGATAAAATATTACAAACAGTACAAGTAAGGTAAAAAGTTTCACGAAATATGAAAAGGCTTGATAAAATATATATGAATTCGCTTTCAATATTTCAGCGGCGAAATTAACAAACAACATGTTCAACGAATATTTTATTAAAAATGCCTATAATAGGAAACATTTAGGTATGTAACGATCAGCAAAAGCAATGTTTGTGAAAAACAAACTTTGTTTTAAAATAAATCTGTTTTTTCGTAAAATCTAAAATGTTATTACATTCTGAACATTCTGAAGCGGGTAGCCGACTGGCCTACAGGCTGCTGGCATTCTTGTCTAACATATTTTAAACGTATTTCTATCAAAAACTTATACAGGATACATTTTTAACCAGTGCGCAAACTTAAACACAAGACTTTACTCATCATTATGAACAACTTTTACTATGGGACCAAACCTGAAATAGCGCAAAAAAATCAGCTGTTCCATACATAAATGTTCGCATAACTCGTCAAAATGTAGGGAACAGCAGATTTTTTTTCGCGATGTGTTTTAGTTTGCGCACTTGTTAAAAAATTATCCTGTATACTTACCCAATGAATCTACATCTGCGTCGATCGTTTGATCTGCGAGGAGTATGCGCTGGCTGCGACTTATAATTTTTCACACAATATATATTTTTTACTCATGCAGCACTACTTTGCTTAAAAAAGAATGCCTCAGCTGTCACACGAAATTGCATACAATAATTTATTAGTAAAGAAAAATATCTGGTTTTCCTACTAGGTAGGGGGAAGGCCGAACAGGTTTTTGATGAGCAGCATATTTGAAGTCTTGTAAAACAGTACATATTAGATTATGCTAAATTTATATTTATAGAAGAGTAAATAGCCAAGAATATATTTTTGTATCATATCGATAACATCCTGTTAAATCTGCTCTTAACGCAGGAAAAAATAATAATTTAAAGATCGAAATAGTTTCTAAAATCATTCAAATGAATATACTTAGAATAAACTCAGAACTGCCTGTAGTGTCAAAATACCTTTAGTTAACAGAACTGCCTGTAGTGTCAAAATACCTTTAGTTAACAGAACTGCCTGTAGTGTCAAAATACCTTTAGTTAACAAAGACAAAATGTTTGTTTGGGGAAGATTGAAGTAGAGGTTCTCAAACCTTTCTTTTAATAGTAATATTGCAAATAAAACATCACTATCAATCATACAAATTCTTTACCTTTATTTATTCTGAGATATTACAAAACAAAATTTTGCATCTTTCTCTCATCTTTGTCTTCTAAATGTTCACCTTACCTCGTCTAATATTGATGGGTAAGGATGGAAAATTGTAATAATTCCAAAACTACGAAATATTTATTTCCATATTTAGATGTAAGTACTTAATAACACAACTAAGAAATAAAAATAATGAGTAGATATTCCAATAAAACACTCCGTACCTACCACGTAAATAAAGTTACAGGATACAGGGTAAGATTAAACACTCGATTAAATTGTGTAAAAGTCGCTGCCCAGGCATTTTGTATTTTTCACATACACATTCACTGCAGTTGTGTGTGTGTGACTAAGGTGCGCGACGCCGACGTAACAAAATGACGATCTTAACAATGTTGTCAGTGATATTACTGCAGAAATTGGACTGAATCTTGTATTATAGACGACTTTTTGTGTCACCCCGTTTTTCGTCTTTCCCTCACTCAGCTTATTTTCGTTAAAAGCTGATGGCCAATAACCAGTTTAATCTGGTTACATTGATGGCGATGATGGTTACATTAACAGCATAAGTACCGACATACTTCAATCCTTTCTGTGAATATCCTCATTAAAAATAATTATCATCCCGTAACCGTGGAGGGGTCACAACATGATATTGACCTAACGAATGCATTAAACTTAAAAGTAAAGTAGTAACGTAAAGTTTCTCTATTACCTCTTATTTAATGAACTTTCTTATGAAAAGCAGCTTCCTGTGGTGGCAGCGAAGGTAAGTAGGTGAAATGAAATGATGCTATTAAGTAATGATCTATTCAAGCGCTAAGTGTGTCGCTTTACATCGCTGCAGGTCGTTGCAGATCGCACTGTGGCGGTGGAATACTGCTAATGAGCCAGTTCCGCTCACACACTACAATAGCAGGTACCCATAGGGTGTCTGGTGGCAATGTGTGTGGCTACACGTGAACTTATCACATGGAGACTTTTACTTAGTTTGAAAGCATGTCAAATAGAAAAGAATTCATGAATGCGCTGTTTCGCAAACAGATGCTGTGAAAATATTCTAGCTCACATCTGCAAAGAGAGGAGCAGTATTCCAATAGTAATTATTCTAAATTGAAATGGGAGATTTAAAAATGAGGCAGTAATTTGTGCAGCAATTCTACTAGTTCAAACGGGTCGCTACATCCGCACCGCACGGAATCGTTCCGCACCGCACGGCGCGGCGGCGCCGGATCGTGTTGGACAGATAAAACGCGGCGGAAACTTACGAGTGCAGGCGACAAAGATGCCGCTCTGTGCACTCTGTATATATTATTAACAGCGCAACATGTGAGATTTACTGCGTTTCTAAGAGAAGTTTTAAACGCTTTATCTCACAGAGGATTCTCTTTAAAACACTAATTCGGAGATACGAATGCACAGAGACAGGAATGAGAAGAAACCACTTTATTTTTACTGCTTGAAAAATTAAATTTATACATTTTCTTTTCTATGTTACACTACAGCGAAATTGCATTACTTAATATCGAACGAAACGAGAAAACTGTGACGGAACCAGATGGAACCTTAGAAGTTTTAGCTTCATTCGAATAATAATCGTTTCTACTTACAAGTAGAAGCAAAGCTAAGCTAATAACAATATCCGAGAACGACGTTATGTAGCAAAAGAACTGCGAATTGGTATTATCTTGGCGGGTTACGGTTGCGGGCGAGGTGCGCGGTATCTAATGCACTCGGACGCAGCTGGCCGCGCGCCAAGCGCCGTGCGACGGCGACGCCGACGACGCGACGTAGTGCGGTGCGGTGCGGGCGGAGCGGGGGGTGCCGAGGAATTACACGCCGACATTCGCCGTAATCAAGTCGGTTGGTTTAAGCGCGATTTGAATTTTGTAATTAGAACTATATGGACTCCGGCCGGCCGGCACAACTTTGCCGTCTGCGATAGATTTTACGTCGTTTTCAATTAAAACTGGGGACTGGGAAGTTCTGGCGAGTCGGTTTAATGGAAGCCCCGTCGTCTCAAAACAATCGACAGTTCGTTAAAGTTCGTTATGGGTTATGTTTTATTGCTCGCGTCGTGACTGCGCCGGAACGCCGGAGCATCAGCTACCCAGCACGGTCCGGTCACCTGCCGGCGATAAATCTCACATCGCGATAACGAAGGAAATGTTCATTTATTTCTATTTTCGCTGCACATTCGTCGTGTTTACTCATCGTACTATTTCGCTTTACTTTTCAGTAAATAACGATCGCATTTCAAAATATCAACGCTCACAAGAAAGTGAATCACTTTCAACTAACCCCGTATGCTAAATACTCCCTTTTGTATGAGTATCCCGGGAAATCGAATATTAGCTGCTTAATGAAACCGCATACCAAATTGCAAACCTTTGAAATCCTGTTAACAACTTCAGCAGTTTAGCGGAGGCACTTATCCTTGTATACCGGTCTAATATAGCTCAAACTAGTAAATTTCCTAAAGCCAAGCGAGTCCCGGCTTAAAAGCGGCCAAGTTTGGAGCGAACTAAACTCGCAATAGAATAGCGACGACGACAGTGGGGGGGACAGTGGGGTGGCATTGGAGGGTTAAGCGCGAATATTTCAAATTTGTCGGAGTGTTTAGCGAATGCATTACCCGTTGGCGCATTGCTAATTAACCGCTGCGAGCTGCGAGCTGCCGAGTGCCCACCAAGCACAGGACCTGCGCACCTGCACATGCAGGTGTGCAAGTCCTGAAGTTTGTCAAATATGACGGATGCTCCCATCATGAACTCGCACATACTTCAAACATGTGCATACATTTTGTGATTCCTGTTAGTCTGACGTGACATGCTCACAAACATAATTTTTTATCTAAATTTTCCAACAGCCCGCGGCTTCGCCCGCGTAGACCCTTTAGAGGTATGAGGGAAAGGGTGTAATGTACACTCATCCACCATTGAAAAGTGAGGATCCTCCGACCAGACGGGTGTTATGTCTGGCGGGCAACTGCCCGTAAGTTGATTTTGGATAGTCTTATATAATTATGTCAATAGCGCGGTAAACTCTAATAACACGATACAGGATTTGTGTGACGTAATGTCTTTGATGCGTAGTTCATATGTGGCGGTGTAACCGCTACAACCCTAATTGTTTTTCCAACATAAAAGTAAAGGTAGCCAAAATTACACCGTATAACATTAGCTATCTGCCAGTGAAAGTCCCGGCAAAATCAGTCCAGCCTTTTCGGAGATTAGCCGGAACAAACACACAGACAGACAAAAAGTTAAGTTTAGTTAAGTTATAAGTACCGTACCTATATACTTTCATATGCATTTAGTAAAAAACTGTTATTTTGACAGGACAAACAGACACTTCAGTTTTATTCATTTGTATAATATAGTATAGATAACTTGATAATGATTACGCAATCGAAGGCTCAAATGTGTTCAAAGCATAATAATTATAGAATTAATTAAAAATAATTATTTTCGTTTGCGGCAGCGAAAAGTGGCGTCCGCGTACCGTTCGGTTGCCGCTCTCCACACTAGCCCGATTGCTCACTAGTGAAGTATTTTTAAGCCAAGTGCACAAGATAAAGTTCACAAAACCTAATAACAAAGTGTTAGTTGTTTGTGTTAGTGTCACGTCGCGCTGCACGAGATACGCGCCACTCTTACAAGCAGACGCGAGTCGCTACACTTCGTATCGTATTTTTACACTAACGTGCTTTAGAAGTAACGAACATGATGGATTTTGAAGATCTGGGTTCTCTTGCAGGATTTACTTTAGGTATAGTCTAGTGATAGCGGTGAAGAATTTATTATTTATATGCGAGGAGATTATATTTGGATTATATCGATTCGAGAACAAGGATGCACCCAATTAAATGAGTAACTCAAGAGAAACATTTCAGTAACGCGATGATTCAAATGGCGAAGCACAAATCACATAGCGATATTTCAAAGCGATTAGAGTTTGTATTTAGCGAGATTTATAGTTTAAGATTATAGAAGATTTGCCATCATGCGGCGTGCATGCGAGGGAGAAGTAATAACCGACCGTGTTTCAAAGAAGTTTGCAGGAACATAGAAATGGCGGCGGGACGCGCGTGTGACAGGAAGTTGAATGGTTTGAGGTATGATGGCGACCTCGTGGCGGCCATTACATGCGGAGCGGCGAGTGGAGCGGTTCGCAGAAGATGCGTATGTCTTCTGATGCGGAGCCTGACAGCGCAGCATAGACTCTAATTCATCTTAGGTTCTTTTGTTAACGTTTTCAGAACTGAACCCTGATATTGCAATCACCTTCACACGACTACTTGTAACAGCGCAAGTCACAAGTAACAGTCAGTGACGTCACTCTGAAGGTAACAAACGGGACATTCGGGTGGAGCCATAAAAAGCGCGCGACTAGAGGCGGGGTGCGCCAATTTATCGCTACATCGGGTCCTCGCCTTCCCCCGGGTACGATTCGGACCTCTTTTAATTTCCCTCGGATTTCCTCTTGAATACAAAACCACTGTTATAATGTTTTCTTTTGCCTTGCGATACACTCGGAGGATTCTATTAAAATTACCGTGACGTGAGTAAATGTTGCGGGCGTCACGTTTTTGTTCAGTTTACTGAGCTGTTTCCAAATAGTTTGTGTTGTTTAGAGGGAAGAAAAAGATTAAAATTATTATTTTTTACCACAGCTACCTCCACCTACGGTTCATTGGGCCCGCCTTTGGACAAATCTGTATCCCAGCAGAGTGAGAACATTACCTAAAGGCTAAATATAAACTATGTGTATATCGTTTACCAGCCTGACTATGATAAACTAAAGTCTTGATTGCAGAAAAAATGCCAACAATTTTTGATCACGTCTGAATTCGAACACAGGACACTCGCCCTCTGCGCTTGCAACTACTAAATCGTTGGGTCAGACTGCTGTAATATAGGGAGCACGTTTAGTGGTTTAGTAAGCTAGTTAGCCGCGTGGTTTAATTGCCGCTCACCTGTGGCTATCGGGCGCATCAATAGTTCCACGTCATTAAGTTTTATCGTGCCGTGCCGTATTGACCAACAAATAACATACGCACGTGATCGCGTCCAATTGTGTGTGATAAACTTTAGAATCTAAACTGTAACGGGTGGTGAAATAATTGTTGATGTTCTTATTAATTAACACTTTACAAAATTGTGGCTGCAACCGTAAAGGGGAGCGTGAGGATCCAGGTTTTGAATTCTATTTCAAAGTCCTGCTGATTCTATTTTCGTTACATTATATTGCCTTATTGGTGATGTTCTTCAGAAAGGACAGGTGCGTAGTACTAGCAACCTGCGTGCAGATGTATGAACGTAAACAAAAGGAGTATGTAAGGATCGTAGCAAGTGGCGTTCTGTAATTTCTGTCTACACGCATGGGAAGAAGGCGTGAGTTTATGTATATATGTATTATGTACTCGTATATTGCCTAAACACAGCTGTCTGCTTTTTTAATATAAACATTTTTATCTATTCGGTAGACTACTACTCTTTTACATATTATAAAAATGAAATAGTCATGAGCATGAGTCTCTGGTCTGGTTTATGCTGTATCTACACATGCATCGGTAAATAGCTTTAACTGAGCAACCGCCGTCCACACGTTGCTCAGTCATCGCAGACTAATCTTTAGAATCACATGCATCGCCCCACTCGTAAACAAGGGGCTTCATAAAGTAAGTAACAGAAACTGGACGATGGAAGACATTTATTGACGTAAGCCTGTCAAGTCTGTGATCTCAGAACAATCTGGGTTTGTTGACAAGCTTTGTAACTGTAATGGCGTATGCTGGTTTTTGGACCGAACGCCGCTGAACCTTAGGCACCTTAACAAGACCAGCTAGGTAATTACGTAACACATTTACAATGACAATCCGAAAGTTTTGAACATTGCTACAAAGGTTTAATAAATTCGTCTGCTCAAAAACGTAAATAATGCAATGAATGTGTCTGAACTGTCAAAATGAAAGAAATTGCGATAAGTTGTCATTTTATGTGTGTTACGCAATTACCTCGCTGGTCTCGTCGTGATGGCAACTAAATCATAATCATTTACTAGGACTCCTGCCAACCACATACAAAATATAATAATATATATATTATATATCTGGTAGGATCGCAAGCTAAAAATAAAACCGCGTCGAGTGGAACCTCACTGTGACGACCGCTGGCTATTTGTGCTTCCAACTACTTGGAGTGCAGCATTCACCTACACTCCTATAAATGAATTTAACTGTCAGTGTATGAAATTGTGGGGTTTTATTGGCTACAGTTTAATAGATCTGCTAGGTTAAGCAGTATCAGAGACTTGCAGCAAGTCCCTTTACTGAAAACGGGTTCCTCTATCTGGCAGAATCTTGATGCTCCGAAATTTATTTGGCATAACACAGTTGACATAAACGAATATTTGAAAGGCATAAAAAATGTTTAATATAAGTATTGTTTGGCCGAATGTTTAAATCTCCGAATTCACAATGGCATGCTTTTAAGATGGCAGAATTTTTTAATCATAACATATTATAAAACAAAGTCGCTTCCCACTGTCTGTTCCTATGTATGCTTAGATCTTTAAAACGGATTTTGATGCGGTTTTTTTTACTGCATGCATGCTGTATGCTTGTTTGCACGTCTGTGTGAACTTTCTGCGATATAATGGTTCCACTTTTTAATTATTATGGTTATGAAATGTATGGCCTAAAGATGATTCTGACTTACAAAATTATGAGTTTTGAATGTATGATAAACGAGTGTATGCCGATATTCTGCGAAATGTAAATGTAATGTTTTAATGGTTGGCTGAATAAATTAAAAAAAATACGCTTTTGAGAAGTGTGCTGAAAATACTGACAATACTTATCTTTTTACCACTTCATAAATAAGTAAATCATTAGAATTATATATGTCGCAGGTATATTGTATGATTTGTCATTTTACAAACGGCGCCGTCCGTTTACAAACGCTTGCGGTTTTGCAAAATGCCTAAGGCAAAATGTAAAATGCCTAGTCACTATACAATATGCCACATTTGATTGATAATTCAAACGCCGTTTACAAAATGCCTCGGCAAATTTAGAATTAAAGAAAGAATTTAGTTCTATTTTTGATCACGCGCGTCGCTGCTTATCAAAACAAGAAAATGCCGTCGAGAAGTGTTTTTGTGACAGTGAATAATATTGAAAACAGTGCAAATTCTACGTATGCAAAGGACTTTCCACAAAAAAACTTATATTTTAAAGCAGTTATTAAGAAAATTTTATGATCTTTACACCCTGTTGCTCATACCTCTAAATATTAAGCACATATTATAATATACTCTTACTTAAGTTTTCATAGGTAGGTACCTGATTGCTCGAATAATATCTGATTTTTCCAAGCTGTGTTTTTGTGATGGTCACCCTACAATAACAATGAATGTCGAAATTATAACAATTGAACGAGTTGCCAATTTGCCTTAGGCATTTTGCAAAACCGCAAGCATTTGTAAACGGACGGCGCCGTTTGTAAAATGACGAATCATACAATATGCCTGCGACATATAGGTATACCAAAGTAAAACACATTATTAGGAGAACACCATTTTAAAATCAGTTTGTGTCTGTGACTAACAAGTTTTAATAGGTTTCCACTTTGAGCGGCTAGTTTGCACTTAAAACCAACACGCCGACTTATTCCACCCACTCCCTCCAGGTACATGCGGAAATGAAACTACAACCAGATACCTACATTCGGTTTGATAACTTCGTGGGAACTGTACTCTGTTATACAGAAAATATAAAGTTCAGCGAAAAGCTTTACTAAACAGATTCGTTTAGTGGTAAAGGTTAGTTAGAAAGCGACGTTTGAAAGGGATAGGGGAAATCTAGAGAAGTAGATATAGAGATGATGAGATCTGGAGAGTTTTAGATATTGACAGTAATTTGTGAGAAAAAATAAGAAACACTTTCAGAAAAGGCTATACGTATTATATACCATATATAGGAACCTATTACAAAATGGTTATTACACTACAGCTTTACTTAAGAAAAGTGTTTTCGACATGGGTCCCACCATTTATAACAAAATACCAAATATTATAAAAAATCACTTAATCCAAATATTTAAAAAGAAACTAACGGCCCTATTACTTAATAAGTGTTATTATTCAATTCATGTTTTTTTTAATGACTTTACTATTTAGATTTAATTCATCATCAGCCTAATTATGTTCCCACTGCTGGGACACAGGCCTCCTCTCTGTGAGAGGGAGTGGGCCATAACCTACCACGCGGGCCCAGTGCGGGTTGGTAGATGTCACATGTCTTCGAATTTTTGGTTCTAAGACATGCCGGTTTCCTCACGATGTTTTCCTTCACCGTTTTGAG
The DNA here is from genome assembly GCA_948150665.1 of Conistra vaccinii. Classification (NCBI taxonomy): domain Eukaryota; kingdom Metazoa; phylum Arthropoda; class Insecta; order Lepidoptera; family Noctuidae; genus Conistra; species Conistra vaccinii. The sequence continues at coordinate 24,877,125 of OX411322.1, read as the reverse complement.
AGCAGTGGTGATGAAATTATTTACACAAAGTAAAGCGCCTGCTTGGGTTCGAACCCACGACCTACAACTCGTAAGTCAGGGCCGTTACCACTGGGCCACCACTGCTCTCAAGATTTAATTATTGTCATTATATTTCTTTATTATTAAGCTAGCTTTAAATTGTAATTTATATTTTTATTTTTTTGCCAATTTTAATTTGACTTTTTGATTTTCATTCGATTTTTTTGTAATAGAATTTACGTTCAATGTTTGCATGCCTAATTGGTAGATTGTACAGGGTTCTCAACATTTTGAAAACATCTTAATTCTTTATTAATGTACCTACTTTCAAAGCAAATAAATGATTATGATTAGATGTAGTTATTATAAAATATTCGAAGTGTATAGAGTGCCGCGAGTTTCTTGTGGCACTCTAGTGTCACTGCCTCGGCCCGGCTAGGGTGCCGTGAGCGTTGCATTGTCACTGTCACTTGTTATTTAGGTTAGGTTAGGTTAGAACTGTGACCACACAACGCACGAGCCGAGCGAGCGTAGCGAGCGGTGCCGCGGCAGCGGCCGGCGAAGTGCCAGGGTCCGTTTAGGCACAAGAGAATGTAATGTTTTGGGAATGTGGTGTTTTACAGCGATCTAACCTCGACAATCAAACAAAATACCAAGTGACGTGACTTAGTGACAGTGACAATGACAATCCAATGCTTGCGGCACTTTGGCCGGGCCGAGGCAGTGTTACTAGGGTGCCTGTAGTGGCACTTTATCCGATAGGGATAGAGTGCCAATGGTGGCACTCTATACACTGCCTAAAATATTTTGACAGTGATGTTTTAATTACTGTTAACTGTAACTTATCCCAGACAAACGTGTTTATGAACGGGTAATTCAAAATTCAAAAGTAATATATTCAAACTAGGCTGAGAATCAGCACTTCTTGAACGTCAAAATTACTTATGAAAGTCCCAGAAAAAGGCCCGCCCTTCACTTTAATTTAATTTGAAGAACTATAGAAATAATCTCGTCAGCTATAAAATGTTTGAACTGTTAATATAATGTGATACACTGTAAACCGGGCTCATTCCTCTACGTAGTTAATACAAGACTTAACTGGCACAAGGCGTCATGTCACGCTAACTAACTACATCGTCGAAGAGACACGGGAGTGCACTATGCAAATGCGAGCGCCCTTCAGAACGACACGTGTCAGGGTACACACACACTCGCACTTAGTCCTGGAGACTTATCGAACGTTCTTCTGAACGAAACGTGCAAGCCACACGATTGTACTTAAGTCCAGTGATTTTCGTTTGTTCTTAGGTTTAAGTACTAATACCTACGCCCTTCAAAATAACACGTGTATAATATTAGATTAAACGTTCTCATTTATTCTTAGATATAAATACTAATTTCTGGCCTTGTCTACACACAGTTGGATTTAGCTCTAGAGGCTTTCATTTGTGTTTATAAATACTAATGTGTCCTTGAGAATGACACGTGTAGGATTTCAAACAGATTTATATTTTTATCAACATTAAAACAGAAGGTGATCCGAAGATTTTTGACATAATCGTTTACACATTGTTATTCTTCTGCATTATTATTTCACATTGCATTAAATATAGTGGCCAATTATGGAGGATGTTTACAACTTTTTAGTCCCCATTCTGATTTGACGCCAAGTTTTACAGTTGTTTAAGGTCTATTATTTCGTTACGCACAGTCCATAAGACCATGACCACCGCAATACTTTCAGTAATATTGTCCTAAAGTTCTTAACTGAATTTAAAAACGACCCAATTTTTCTAACAAAATCATTAAGACAAGAGTAACGAATACCATTTTGATCACTGAGAATTTCACGACACGTCCTCACTGTTTTTCTATGGGGTTATAGAGACGTGTCGTGGTCAATCTTGAAAACGAAAACCAGAATTTATGTAACTTTGTTAAAATGATCGGTACCTTCGATGATTAGCGATCGCATTCTTAAGTATTAAGCAGATCTTATTTACCGTATAATATGGCCAAGCCTGAATAATATAATAATACAAAAAAATCCGGTAATTTTCGTTTGTTATAAAAAATATCCTTATTAAAACTAGTATAGTTTAACTGGCCACCCTGTAGAAGAATATTAATATGAGCGTTCTGAAAAATGACACGTGTAAGTTAATAACACACGGCATCATTTGACTACAATTTTATAGGTTTACCTAACCTTTAAGTATGTACCTATATAAATTCATAGTTTTCTTTAACAATTTCGTCTCAGTCTACGCAAGCCCTAAAGGTGAAGGTACAAACTACAAACCTTGCGTCCTTGAGTACAACACGTGTATAAAACTTTGGACTAATCAAATACAAACAGTGTGTAGTGCACGTGTCTATAGTGGCGTGGCTCCATCTAATTGGGTAAAGGGGGCTTAGCCACCGCTAGCCATCGATAGTCACCGTTAGCCCGCAGCCGACGACGCTGCGGTGATTTACGGCAATATTAATAACCAATTGGCGCGTCACACATCGCACGTGATGGCGAGAAAACTGCCGTAATAGGGAAAACAGTATTTTGACGTGATATTTATTTAAAAGTTGTAAAATCTGTTATGAAACTGAGTTCGTAATTGACTTGCATTACTATTCCATCGTGCTTTTGGTATTATTATAATTATCATATTATTTTGAACGTTGGAAGGCCTCCCACAAGATGGACCGATGACCTTGTGAAGGCCGCAGGTATCCGCAGGATGCGGGAAGCACAGAATCGGTCGAAGTGGCGGTGCTTGGGGGAGGCCTATATCGAGCAGTGGACATCTTGCGGCTAAAATGGTGATGATGATAATGATTATTTTGGACTTAGATATCAAAAATCTAAAACCTACGTGGTTATTTTAATAGTTTTCAAAGCAGAACAAGCAAGCAAACAGGAGCGAGCTACCATGACGGCTATAGATACCAAAAGTAAAAAGCTCTAGTAACTTCTCCGGCAACTTGCCTCCACCGCTATCCTACAATTTTCGTGCAACATAACCCTCAGTCACCGCGTGGTGTTGAGCTGCAACATGTTGTTAGCTCCTTTATCGTAGTCCGGCGGGGGTTAATTGTGTAATGAGCGCCGATCGGCTCTCTATTGCCGGCGCTGCTGATTTATTGACGTATTAATAACCGATCCACGCCTTTATCTTAATACGAAGAATGGTTATTTATACATAGATATAGAAAACCCCGTATGTTGTGGAATAAAATAAGTTGGTTTTTCATAACTTTACTTGTATGTTTGTACTGAGGTCCACCTCTGAGGTCCACCTCTGCCTAACCCACCGGATGTTACAGGCGTGATGTAATGTTTATGTGTTATTTTTGATAACGTTATGGTCACATAAGGTTATCAAAAATACTTTAGTCTTCAGTTCTATCCTTACTTTTAAGAAAGGAAAAGTGATGCGATTGACTGTTGGTAATTCATTCAACTAAACACTTTCTTTCGAGAAACTGGCTGAGAAACCGGGTGTTTAACGACCAATGTAATTAAGTAGCTCACTGAATAAATCGATTAACATTAAAACATCGCCGTCCCCAGAAAATAAAATGATGGTAACTGCCATTATCTCAGTTTTAGGTTATGTAATTTTTGATGTTAATAACATCAACAGATCCCAATTTTTTTCGTAATTTTTATACAGTTATTTACGAAGTAACAAAATATTACAAAAGTATTCAAAGATTTATCACAGGGTTAATAATTATGAAAATGTATTTCCACTTGTTAGTATGACAAACAGTCATAGAATTACGTTCTCGTGAAAAAATATTCGACAAGATAATGATAAATGCAATTATCATTTTAGATAGATAGATAGATAGAATACTCTTTATTATGTACACCATAAAAATTAAAGCCATAGATCTAAAAATTTTACATAGGGTGACACAATGGGCGGTCTTATCGCTAAAAGCGATAAGCATTTTACTCTGACATGTACTTATACAATTATTCATGTCTGATACAATTTCAAAACATTGTAGAATATGTCATGTAGAACTATTCGGGAATGCTTACAAACAGTGTTCCTCACGGTGAACGCTTACATAACTCGACGATGTCAATGCTTTCTGAGCGCTCCACTGAAGTATGTATCGGCACTAAGTCGCAGTAGGTATGTACCTACGAACACATACACGAATGTACGGGCCTATTTTGGATCTATTTACTTAGATTCTTGTGCGAAATGGCAATAGCAAATAAAGTAGGTAGGTAGATATATCATTGAACTATACTACATTTGAAATAAGATTAAACATTTAACTAAACCATTTTTACAGTCCGTTCAATCGATTTTAACTTCTATTGCGTTGGAGGCATAACAAATGGCAGCTGCTATTGTTATAAAGAAATATTTAAAAATTTAAAATGTATGTATTTAAATGAAATAAAAGAAAATTAATTGTTTATTGAAATAATAATTGATTCAAATAAATATTTACAAAAAAGGGCCTTAAACTAGAGGTTGGTATATGTATAAGTATTGTAACCACTTTTGTGCTTTTAATGACTTATGCCTACGGTATACAAGTCGGAATCGGTTAAACAGACTGTAAAAAAGGTTTGTTTAATCTTATTTCATATGGAGTATAGATGAATTACCTCCACCGGGTTTGGGTGCTTTACGATTAAGTGTTATTTTACTGGTAATTGCTGCAACGCAATGGTATTTTAGGTCGTTTTCCGTAATAACATTAGAAACTCTTCATACTGTATGATCTCACCTTCGTATGTATCGTCAATTAAGTATAGTGGGGGCTATCTTCTTCATACTATTAATATGAGCGGTAACCTTATATTTGAATGTATTAATAGCCGTTAATTTTATCGTGACAGTTTCAAAAATATCCCAATACATAAGTTATTGAACAAAATATTAAATGAAAACAAAATTCAGGGAGAGCACTTAAAATAATAACCTATTACATATATAGGTAGTCGATAGAGCGGTGCGTCTAGTTGTGGCTGGGCTCATTAAGTGATTAAATATTGAGGTCGGACCACGGAAACCGCGGGTCTGCTCACGGGCCGCCGCGCGCCGCGCTACAGTTAGGTAATGGATTAGAAAAGGGCCCGCGCGTCTCGTGGCCAACGCGTAACGCGTCAATCTTACACCACGGTAACTGATCGTGTGAACTTGTTGGCTTTTTATTATTTGCTTGAAGTTTGACCATGTCAGAACTACAGAAGACCAAAAAAAATATTTTATTTACGGCAGATATTTCAACCGAAGAGTATAATCTGCCTCTCTGCTTAGCGTTTGTGGATTACGAGAAAGCCTTCGATTCGATCGAGACATGGGCTGTACTGCAGTCTCTTCAACGGTGCCAGATCGACTATCGGTACATCGAGGTGTTAAAGTGTCTATACCAAAACGCCACTATGTCAGTCCGCCTCCACGACCAGACCTCGAAACCTATCCTTCTGCAGCGAGGTGTGAGACAAGGAGACGTTATCTCTCCGAAACTGTTCACCGCTGCACTGGAGGATGTCTTCAAGGTTCTGGACTGGAAAGGGCTAGGCATCAACATCAATGGCGAGTATGTCACTAACCTTCGGTTTTCCGACGACATAGTCATCATGGCTGAGACCATGGAGGACCTCAGTATAATGCTCGATGACCTCAGTAGAGCCTCCGAAAGAGTGGGTCTTAAAATGAACATGGACAAGACAAAGGTTATGTCAAACGCCCATGTAACACCCACTCTCATAAAGATCGGAGACGCTACGCTCGAAGTTGTAGACGAGTATGTTTACCTAGGACAAACTGTCCAGCTAGGTAGGTCCAATTTCGAGAAAGAGGTCAATCGTCGAATCCGACTCGGCTGGGCAGCGTTCGGGAAGCTACGCAATATCTTTTCGTCCCACATACCACAGTGTCTCAAGACGAAAGTCTTTGACCAGTGCGTGTTGCCAGTGATGACTTATGGCACTGAAACGTGGTCGCTCACAATGGGCCTTATTAGAAGGCTAAAAGTCACCCAAAGAGCAATGGAGAGGGCTATGCTTGGAGTTTCCCTACGTGATCGAATCAGAAATGAAGAGATCCGCAGGAGAACCAAGGTAACCGACATAGCCTGAAGAATTGCCAAACTTAAGTGGCAATGGGCAGGACACATTGCCCGCAGAACAGATGGCCGATGGGGCCGAAAGGTTCTAGAGTGACGACCGCGTACCGGAAGACGTAGCGTTCGAAGGCCTCCCACAAGATGGACCGATGACCTTGTAAAGGCCGCAGGTATCCGCTGGATGCGGGAAGCACAGAATCGGTCGAAGTGGCGGTGCTTGGGGGAGGCCTATGTCCAGCAGTGGACGTCTTTCGGCTGATATGATGATGATGATGAGATATTTCAATAGTCAGATAACTTTTAAAGAGTAAATATGACAGTATGACAATCATATTTTTGATACAAAAGCTGTCAAACAGCCATTTTCACTCTTCAGTGAACAGTTATAGTAACGATTGAAAAATTGTATAAATTAATGTACCTAGGTACCAAGTCATTACGCTTGGTAGGTGGATTGCAGATCATTACATTTATTACATATTATATATGTGACACAGAAGAACGACGCTACATAGTTGTGATATATTGACTTTTACTTTTACAAACAATAGGAAGCCAAGTCAGAAATTCGCGTTTCAGCGAACACTTTCTAAAAGGTTTAGATGTCAAGATAGATGAGCTCAGATATTTTTATACCAGGAGCACAAATGTTGTTTTTATTTACCAAAAGTCTATTCGTATCCCAAGGTAAATATAGGTAGCAACAAGATAAGTAATTGCTTCAATCGTCCTTTTCCCAAGGGTGATATTTATTTGTTTTTATTAGTTGATACCAACTGTTTACTTTATCCATATTGTGTCTTCCAACAATATGAACGAACGAAACATATTTTAAGGGCACTTTCAAGAGTGAATACTTTCAGTATGGATACAAAATTCAAAGCACAAATAATAATAAACACATTGCATTCTAATATGCCTAGTCTTTTCTCACCTATATTGAGGCCGGCTTCATGTCTAACCGACTGCCTATCTATCTCCATGACCCAGTAACTAGGCAATAAGATACCCCTTGGTAAAACTGGTTGTCAGACTTTCGTGCTTCTCTGACTTTTCTGGTTTTAACTGATTTTGATATCAAATCCGCTCCCGTTTTCTCAACATTGTCTTCAAGCAAAGGACTCATACTAAACCAATAATTAATTCAATCATAAAGAAAAAAAGCTTTTCGTTTTATTGCCGGCAGCGGGTGGCAGCGGGTGGCAGTGAGCGGCAGTGGATGGCAGAGGACGGCAGCGAGCGGCAGCGGGTGGCAGCGGGCGGTAGCGGGCGGCGCCGAGTGGCGGGTGTTCGTCGTTTGTTTGATCAAAATAGTCGGCGAGTGCTTTACCAGCCTCGACTTATGGATTCATGTGATTCAATCCCGGGCCGGGAGCCCTGATCCAATGGGCCTCCAATTACGATGGCGGTGCTAATAATTTATGGCTGGTTTTTGTGATGAGGAAATAATTGTTTGAGGGTAATTTCGATTGAATTGACGTAATAAGAATGTCTATAAAAGTGAAACAAATATTTAAAATTACACTCCTTTTTGGGCAGTCGTGTAACAAAATGAGAAATGTATTGAGATCAAAGTCTGTCAATATTGTTCGCATTATTGACTTTAAGAACATAGCAAACTCTACGCTCATAATATTCGTCTTGCCGTTAACAAACAATTTAATAATTATATTTACATCCAAACAGAATTAACAATGAAAGGCACAAGTGGTATCGTTCCACACAACATATTCTCGTGTAAATAAGGCACATTCTTGGGCATAAAAAGGCTTCCGCTTACGTCTGTTTGAGCAGCCACAGTCAACGATATTACGAAATTAATTAACTTTGAAATGATATCGGGGATGAACATAATGTTCATTAAAGCTTATTTACGTATCGGGTATCAGTTGGAAGACAAATAGCGGAGGTAAATAATACGCGGGGCGGCGGCGGCGGCGGCGGCGGGGACAAGCAGACAAACGAGAGGGACGCAAGTAGTTTGGTACAAATAAATGGGTTACTTGCTTTTGTGCGTAGGCTTCGAGTTGACCTACTTCAATTTGTGGTTGGTTTGATAACGTATTATAAGTAAAATTTAATGTGAAAAGGATCGCTATGAAGGGCGACGTTAAATTTAAAGAAACAAATGGTTGTATGGTTTACCGCGGCGTAGACGTTCACTGCCAAGTGTCGTCATGCCATACGATAGGATAGGTCAAAGACATAACATAACGCAGCAAGGACAACCTCCATAAATGGGGCTTCATGGACGGCTCAGATCTCCGGTGTGTATGCGGCGTCTCTCCACAGACAACGGCTCACCTTCCATCTTGCACCGAATACCCTGTCACCTGCACACGTGAGGACCTAATGGCAGCGTCAGCGAACTGTATTCGCGTTGCTGAGTTAGAGCCAAACAAATATAATTTTAGTGTTACAAGGTAAAAGAGTTGATCATTATAATATAAAAACGATTTTACAGTAAACATGACATAAATGGTATGGGAATGAATACTCCGAGCGGTAAAGACCATCAATCACTGGCATCTTTTAGTTTAGTTTAACGTTCGTACTGTAGTGATAGTTTTAAACTGCACAGTACTACAACTACTTTCAGCGTCGTAAGAGTTCACGAGGAATTCAATTGTTTCCCCAAGGAAAATGTATATTGTATTAAGTTTTGTTTATATTTTCCGTAATGGTGGCAAACAGTATTTCGCCTAGGGGAAACTTGAAACATTCGATTGGAAAATATCAACGATTCGATTGGTTATTGACTGCAGTGCGGTTTGTTTAATTTCGGTCCACACAACAAGCAACTTGTTCACTTCTTTGTTTCATTTAATAAACATTTGAATACGACCTTTCGTCGAGATTAATTCTATATATTGGTTGTTTGTGTTTCGGCCATTCCATTGAACACGGCGGTCATGTATACCTGCTCAGAATTCTGATCGATACATTTAACGGTTGATTTACCTTCTCATAGACGGCCGGTTATGTTGTTGACACAACAAGCGTATGCGGTCGTTTGTGCAACCAAACAGACATTATTGAACTATGCAAATTAATCAAATCGCCTTCTTCAGTACACGATTGGCTGAACTCACCTGTACCAGAAAAGTCTCGTTATCATTAGACAAAATACCCATTGCAGTATTTTAATCAGATTCCTGTATCGACGCTTGTAACTAACCCTGGTATTTAGCCTGTTTGGTATGCGAGTCCTAATGAAAAGCTGCGCCACTCCGCTACAATTACGTCCCGTCTCCAGCCAGTGCACCTCTCTTCGGCAGCTCGACAGAATGATGTTTATGTTGTTAATTAAAACTTCCTTGAGGCTATGGTAGCCTAGTATTCTGATTTTGTTCGTTCTTAATCAGGGGTGTTATGTAAGGCCGTATTCTCGGCGTCTGCAGGCGGCGGGGCGGCGCGTTCAAATGTTTATCATACTCGTCGGAACTGTCCCCGAGCTGCTGTCTGAGAATACGACCTAAAGCCCAATTTATAGAAGTTTTCAACAAAAAACGTTGGCTTAGTGTTTTAATGACGTCACTTGTTTGTAGTTCATGTCTTGATGTCAGTACAAATGATAGAAATTGGTTCCTTGATAAGGTCATTGCAATCTATACGTATTCTTCATTCTGGTCAATCAACCCCTCAGCACAAATAATATGCTTCAAGATGCTGAAAGGTTATCGCATTTTCTTAGATATTATCTAAACTCCTGCTACTAAGAATTCAAGACGTATTTTTCAGGATCTTACATAATATTTATGTACAAAGCAAGTCTTCGCATTCTTCTCATTTCCTTGAAGAGATCATAGACAAAGTTTTACAGCAAATTAGTGCTAAGCGATGTTAGCCTGGTTCTCTGAATTCACTGATACGTTTTACAATAGAGCGGTCTGTAAAGGTACATCTTAACAAAGTAATAATTAATATATGGTCTGTAAAGAAAGGGGTAGGCAATATCTAAATCTTAGTAGACGACGCCTTACATTGTAACTTGATGGCCAACTCAATACAGCAGAACTACATAATAACATGAAGCTCGTATTGTCACAAGTACCTGACATTCTCAGTTACAACATATCGGATTGGTAACTAAACAATGGCCTAGTGAGCATTGTTCTCGTATCAGACATAATGGTGTTTTTATCCCGAGTCCCATGTTACCATCGACACCGCCATACATCTGCGAGACGTTTCCGTTTCCGCCGGTTATCGATGGAGTGTCGCGAGATTGATGGCTGGTCTCGCGACACGTTTCACGACACTCGCTGACGTCACTCATCAACCTCAGTCAACTCATATGTGCGATAGAACATGACTTAGGTACTCTGTGTCTTGGATTGACAGTGCTGAAATGCGTATGAAAAGGCGTTAGGCCGTACTGTATTTAAGTTTATTGCTTCACTGCTGAACTAGGGCATGGCTGAATTAAATCATTATTTTTTACGAAATAGTATAGTCAGTTCGCTGACATTATGTACCTACCCGGCTGTGAAAGCGTTAGTCCATTTTCATATTATAAACTGTTTATTTTTGCAACAATGAACCTTTTATTATTTGTTTGATCCTAGCATGGAGCCTTTAGTGTACTCATCGAAGGTTGCAAAGCTCTGCAATAGTTACGGTAACCAAATTGTAATTAAATTCGAAGCACCTGAAATCTGTACCGGCCTTTACAATTTCAAATTCATACCTATTACCACTTCTATGAACTGGATGTTACATAGGACAATTTTCTATTATCTGCTGGTGTATGTTAATAGGACGGGTCGTTGAGCCGGCCCGGGGGAAATCGACAGCTGTCACAAAAGTTGGACACTTGTCGCGCGTGTGATTGTGCCGCGCCAGTGCGGACGCGCCCCAACGCCGTGACGTCGGCATTCAAATGTGACACGTTCGATTGTGTAAGAGTTGTAGATAACGATAATAGTTTGTGTCAATACATGGAACACGGAACCAAAAGACATTTACGCGTGTACTAACGTGTCCATTCTATAAATTTTGGTCGTAATAACTACCTAGAAGTTACAAGTGATGTTACACCGATTATTTTACGCTTAGATAGCCATAAAGACTTATACTTTATTGATAGCTGCAATATTTACTAGGTAATAAGGAAATTGCTATACCTACTTACTAGTAGACCCGTAAATGGTTATTTGTAAAAGTTACGATACATGTTTATTAAGATTATTTGATTGATGATTAAGTTGTTTGATACAAAAAAACCCCACTAGCGGCGCAACCACGTCCCCCGTGTGTTCGCACGTCCTTAGCTTATTTGCGGCGGTGTGTCGCCTCGTCGTTTGTTTTTACGGAGGTCTGATGGATCCCTCGATGATACAGCGTAGTTTTTCAACAAAATCAGACTAAGATACGTTTATGCGGAGCGCACTTTTTAGCAGAAATATGTATTTTGTTGATGTGTTTCATGTTTCTTTCTTTCGACTGACTTTTCTTAGGGTCTAAGCGCGTGTACGACTGCAGAAAACGTAAACCTTATATTTTACAGCAATTAGTCGCCATCATACTCATTACTCAATACTTTATTTGCATACCACAATGTGTACTTAGGTGGTAAGTTAAAATTATATGTGATCATTATGGACCCATTATGGAACAGTGGTGGCCCAGTGATAACGAATCCGACTTACGAGTTGCAGGTCATGGGTTCGAACCCAAGCAGGCACTTTACTTTGTGTAAATAATTTCATCACCACTGCTCTCAAAACGGTGAAGGAAAACATCGTGAGGAAACCGGCATGTCTTAGAACCAAAAATTCGAAGACAAGTGACATCTACCAACCCGCACTGGGCCCGCGTGGTAGATTACGGCCCACTCCCTCTCACAGAGAGGAGGCCTGTGTCCCAGCAGTGGGAACATTAATAGGCTGATTATGATTTGGACCCTGATTATGATTTGGGCACAGCATAATTAATAGCGCCAGAAAAAATAAAACTTTAAAACCACATTTAAGGTTTACAAAAATGTATAAAGGTAACTTCTGGAAACATGAACCACGAAGCACAACAATACAAAAAATAACATATTATCAACAAGTTATCATGTTACATATTTCCCGTGGAATCCCGTGGAATTACAATATTCAATCTTGTCAGATGATTAGATTCGCATGCTCTCCTCTACTTACTCGTATAGCTTAGTGAAGTATATTAATTCAATAACATGTCGGTTGTGGACGAGTGAGCCGAGCGCTCAGTTCGGCAGCACAGCTCGCGGAGCTAGCGGCTCTTGGAGGACTCGAGATGGAAATGGCATGGAAGCGACGCATATATTTTAATAGGGTAATATATGTTTGATAGTATTATTGTGAATGGGTGAATTATCATGTTAAAGCTACTCGTATGAACACAGAACTTAGTGAACATGCTTTGTCAAACAAAGTGTTACACTGCACATTGACGGATGTATTCAATAAACGTTATTAGCTACGTATAGCGACTTGCTGTACGCGGTACGCCGTCGCATCACGATGATTTCTTTGGGTATGTGTCGATGTGATCTCTTTGAAACACTCACTGCAGCGCCGCTAAAAATACTCAATGACAGTTACACTTACGTCACAGATAGCGTTTAATAGGAGACCCCAGACTGAGGTCCCGTATAAATGGCTTCGAGCGATGAGACTTGCGACGCGCGCGCGTCTCTTGTTTCCGTCCGTCGCTCTGCAAGTCACGTCGTGGTGACCCGCGGCATGCTCTAAACCACTTCTTCAATTTTTTTCTCCCTCAGTCACTGTCGCAAGGCGCGCGTAGCTCGTTGCCACGGAGTCAGTGCAGCAGCAGTAGCAAGCGGCATGTGGCCGCCGCTGGCACGTCGCCAATTCCCGCACGTGCCGCGCGTGCCGCGCCGGGTGCTTCCGATATAATCGATATCATCACACGTGCTGCACATACTACCACACATTTGATTGGACATTTTAAGCTCTAAGACTTACCCAGTCTTTTAAGAGAGGCGTTATTTGGTTCAGAAATTGAGGGTTCGCTTTTAGTAGGCCACCAGCAGAATTCAAAGTGCCAAGTAATTAACTTTACCAACACATAGTAAGGACTTTAGGCTGAGCATGCCGATTATCCAAAAACCGATTTATTCTAGTAAGAGTATTCCTGAAGATATTGGAAGAGGAAAAAACCGAAGTGATTTATTTTTATCCAGGGACTTCAGGTTACATTTTCATATCAAATGTTACAGTAAAATAATAATGAAATGGAGTTTTTTTTTCGTCCGAATTTTCAGGCCAATACCTTACGGAGTAAAAAAAAAACCCGGCGAAACCGAACACTAGTAACTGTTCAATACTTCGGAGAAACTGAACGACAATCAAATTAATTGCTTCGAACAGCGGGACCACTAAGTACCTACTGGATCTTCTCGATTATCGGTTAGCTCACAAATAACTTTTTATCCGCCAATGTCACGGTCAAACGCTCAACCAGTTAGCCGGAAATAAACCGCTCCCAATCACCGGCATCCTCTTTATTAATACTGGTTGTGATCCTCTAATACACCGGCTTACGGGGGTTGAAGGGGTTATCAAAAGGAACGGACGTCGGGATTCAATGTATCGTCCGGCGGTCGGCCCACGTCGCTTCTACCAAATAATCTTATGACAGATCTGCGACGGAGTGCGGCGGGTCCCCAGCCGGCGGGGCACGGCGGGGCACGGCGGGGCTGCTGGGGCACGCGGCTCGTCGGACTGGCCCGCTATTGTATGTGACAGATCTCGTTTCGCCGCGGGCGCCACCAAATGGCTCGAGAAAAATGGAGATTAAAACGTTGTCGCATTTTTGTTGTTGCGACGGAGAACGGATAATTGAAAAGCGTAAAGGCGGACTGTGTTGAGTTGTATGACAGATTGGCGTCTGTCTCAAACAAATAAAGGCAATTATAAAATAAAAACGTTTACATTTCCTTTTGGTTCGTCTACTCGCTACAATACGGCTTTTATGGCAAACTAAAGTCAACTCACCAAACGCCCAACTTCTCAAGGTGCAAACAAGTCAACTTGATCTCGCCAAAGCCGTTTTATTAATGACTAAGGAAGTGCAACTCATCGGGCGAAGTAAGTCGTCCGCACGTATTTTGTTCGGTCGATGAAAATAAAACATTGAACGCCCTGAATAAGGTAACACGTTGGCCTGAACTTTTTCTTGGAGGCTCATGAAACATTTCGCAGCTTCTGCATAATTCCAAAACCGGCTATGGTGTCGAATTTGAGCGAAAGCGTGCCTACGGCGTAGCGCTGTGCTACGGCGTAGACAGCAGCGTAGCGGGTTACGATTGATACTGTTTCGTTCTACATAGTCTTGATATTTACGAAATTAGTGGTTAAAAGCAAGAAAGTACACTCATCTTCATAATTAAAGTAATAAACACCTTACTGGCAAGGACTTAGAAACCTGAGAAAAAAAAAAAACTTATTAAAACTACGGGCTTAAAAATTTAAAAAACTAAGTCAGTTTTTTTCCCAAATAATAATTAATTTCATCTTTAATTATTTTTAATCTAGAACCAACCATTATCTAACCACCATCTAACCTCCACCGCTACTTCTCCTGCCACAGCCCACTCCCGCGGCACCCGCGCCAGCGAAGAGTTGCGACTTGCTGACTAAATTATTTATTCGTCTATTTTCCTGTTTACTTTCATTTGCATTTAAGAAAGTAATTTGGGCGTCATTTTGTGCGCCAACGAGTTGAGTTCCGTGTGCTGGTGTCGAGATATTATTTGTACAGCCTTCCCTTGTTCGGTGAACTCAAAATGTTCGCGGCATAAAGTTTATAGATTGGCACTTTTTATACGTTAAAACATAACGTATCAAAACCAGCCAAGTGCGAGTCGGACTCGCACACGAAGGGTTCCGTGCCATATTAAGAACAACCAATAAACACGTTTATTTATGGAAAAATTAAGAAATTTTATATAGAATTGATATTTATTTATATTTATTGAAATAGTTTTTTTTGTATTGTTTTATATTGAACTAAGATTTAATTTATGAGTTATTATTAATTTATTTTGTATTATTTGATGTTATCCAAATAATAAAAACTATCTACCTATTACGGTTCATGAGATATAGCTTACTGACAGACAGACGGACAGCGGAGGCTTAGTAGGGTTCCGTTTTCCTTCGGGTACGGAACCCTATAATGTGTCAATCCATACACTGTGAGATAATAATAAATTCAAAGAATCTGATAAAAGTAGTGTTTGATATTTATTTAAATCTAGTAGGACTAGTTTTTTACAATTTCTATTACAATGTAAGATAATATGTTCCAAAAAAAATTTAAATAATATCCATTTAATGTTGTGGAAAACTGAATGAACCTAAACATACTATTGACTTTAAATAATCTAGTCTACCTGTCTGTTATATAAAACCGCAATGTACAGAATGACCATTCCCTGTAATTATCGTAACATGATTATTAATTCCTAATTTACATCATATTTTCCAAACCACTGTTACTGTGATGCTTGAGAGTGATAGTTAATTGAAACGAGTGAGAGCATGATTGACCGCTGATTACTGCTAATGAATATTAACTGAATGCTGCGCTCATTAGCGGCGCCTAATCCAACGTATGTACTCGTTATTAGATATTGTTGTAGTTGGAAAAAGTTTATGGTTATAAAGTTAATTATGTAGAGATTTAGTTCGGCCACCATCAGCGGTGTAAAAGGGATAGTTTCTAGAGGACCTAAATCTATAAAATCGAGTACTTTACTTAACCTTACCCTTTAACAGTCATACTTGTTTAGCAATCGGATAAGAATGCAAAATTAAATATCATAGGTTATATTTATTTTTGGTAGAAAACACGTTTTTTATTTAATTTTTTTATTTCTAATTATTTAGTCTTTGATTGATAAATCTTCAAATAGCCTTTTTAAAACAATAGAATACCAAATTCGAACGCAATTTTTTATTTTTGAGCTGGAAAATATAATGGTAAGAATATTCCCTTGGGTTACCCTTGTTTGGTATAACAACGTTTCGTCGAATGTTACTAATTCGAACAACGTTTAAGAAAATAATCAATTTGTATAATATCGATTAACATAATTTTCATTTCATCGAATATTTATTTGCGATAACAACATTTGCGCTATTGATCAAAAGGTATAATGTTCATTTGATGTAGTGTTCAGGTGGTATAACATGTATTTTATCGAATATTCAATTGGTGTTTTAGGTGACTATTAGTCTAGTGAAACATTAGTTTAAATGAAATTAGTGCATTTGAAAATTCAGTCAAATGACATTATTTCAAAGAAATTAATATGCTTAATAAAAATCTACCAATTAATTATTCGGTCAAATGAATAATTATACAAAATGACTTTATTGCAACTAAAATTAGCTGAAGTGATTTTCGACGAAACGTTGTTATACCAAACAAGGGTAAACCTATTATTCCCTTTGCCATAGAAGAGAATCCGACCACCACCTACTTAAAAAAGATTATGACTGCAAACTACATAAAAGTTATGGGAAACTTCAAAGTCCTACGGAAGCACATTTAGTTTCTGTGAGATCCATAAATCACTCGAACGCCGTGGAGGGGTCTACAGTAAACTATCGAGTTGGTTCACCATAATATCAGTGGGTCAGGCGCTCACTCTGTGTTTGTACGATTTTTCACAAAGAGTTGACCGTTTCGCGACGCTCCGTATAGCTCCGCTTTACTTTTTTAAGTTACTCCCACTTATGAGATAAAAGTGGGAAAACTGTTCTGTTTATCTATTTAAAAAAGGAAATAAGTATGTTCAATCTATTTGAAGTCCTAGTGAATGGATGTTTACAGTTTTAATAATACTTGCTCGGTTCGGGGATTGCCTGATTAGTTTTGGTTTTAATCAACCATCTATAGTAACGCCGAGTTGGGAACTTTTTTAACAATGATAAAGTTTTCCTGGTACGTTAAAATCTGTTGGTTTTCCTCTGAAACGAGAATTATGCAAGAACAAGCTGCAGGGTGATTTCTTTCTTAAAAATATCTAGTCCGTATCGCATCGCTCCGCTGTCCACCGCAAGGATCCGCAGCGGTCCGCTCGCCGCTGACGGAACACCGCAAATATTGGCGCTGCCTTATCTAAATTGCTTGTGTGAATAATGTGAAGCTTACAGTGTAACCGCTCCACCGTTGTTTATTAAGTATCCTACATAAACTTACAAATTGATTAGTTTCGTAGGTTAAGAAATTAGTCGGGCATAAAAAACTAAGGCTTTTGAACGATTCAAGTTAATGCAAAAATAAAACTGAATGTGAATCTATTCCATTTAATTATAGTAAGAAACCTATCAATTCAAAAGATTTTAATTATAATTATGAGCGTGTTCTAGTCAAAAGTAATCTGTCGTCAATATGGACGTCTTTATTTCACAGACGATGTTCATGTTTTTTCTTTGGTGTATTATATTCATATTATTCATCTAGGCAGAGCTAAAATATTTCATAAAAGTTTTCCAATCACTTTTCAGTCGGTTGATGTATTTGCATATTACATTACAGATTTGCACTCAAAAAACCATGATTTATTAAATATTATGATGTTTTTACATGTCGTGTCCATTATCTTACTCTTCTTGTAGGCAAGACCATGATCTATTTAAGTGCGTACTCTTACTTCCTACTTACACTATTATCTGGTAGTTTGCCTATAAAAATAACTTTATTCATTTATTTATAATAATATACTTTATTGGGAGCACAGAATCGGTCCAAGTGGCGGTGCATGGAGGAGGCCTATATTCAGAAGTGGACGTGTTTTGGCTGAAATGATGATCATGATGATGATACTTTATCGTAAACCACAAAAATTAATAATAAAAAAATAATTAAAATACTACAAAATATACAGTGGGTGGCCTTATCGCTTCCGCGATCTGTTCGAGGCAACCTTGGAATGGACAGTGCCAGTGGCCAGTATTTGCCTGGATATAAAATAGGGCTGTCGTAGGTGCAAATAATTTTGTTTATATTGTAATGACGATTTAACTAAGTGTTAATTTTCTTCAAGAGGACAGTAATAACTTTATTTTCAATTAATTAAGGGAAGCCAAAAATACAATGAATTCAAAAATAAAAAGGTAATTCTAAAACTGTGTGTATTTGAAAGCATGAACTACCAACTTGACGAAAATAGAGTCAATAATGTAGCAATAAATACTCTGCATACTCTCTTCTTGTGGAAACCAAAATAATCTCATCCAAAAATCTCTTACAGAAGAACCCCGTATAAGACATTAGTGTTTATTTAGTGGCAATAGAGAGCGATCTCCGTGAACGTTATCACTCGTTTTTTATTGTCGTTCTCAACGATTTGGCTGCGAGATTAATAGGGGATAATTATCTGAGCGCTGGCTCCGAGCCAACCCTGCACCGCTCCGCACCTTCAGCCTCACTTCACCCCCGCTAGGGGAAAAACTATCAGCTTACGTTCAGGCACTAATTTTAAGTCATTTCGGACTGAATGAGATGTTTAAATTTGTACTAATTTGAATGGACCTGTTGTTTTTAGCTGTTTTTGTTTCATAGATTGCCAAGAAAGGTAATAAGGTTGATATTTGAAGGTTCTAAAGTGTCTTGAAATAAAGTAAAAAATAGAATATTTCGAATAGGGTTTGTATTAAAATATTACAACAAAGTTTATTGACCTTATACTTCTAAGAAAGGTTTTCATCAATGTATGTCAACATTACTCAGAACATCAATCAGTCCGGAAGGGATCGCAAACATTCGGTACAACTATGTGAGATATTCGTTATCTCATATTTTCTTTGATCCTTGAGTATATTGGTTATCGTCCCATAAGTTGCTCCTCGTAAGTAACAAACTAGGTAACTTGTCACACAGGGGACTTGAGAACTTACTGCGGCAGGTAGGCTCCTACTACACCTTGTTAAAACATTAAGTTATTCAACTTTTAGTACTTAGAAGACATGAGAGAAAACCTCTGGCAAGTAAGTATACTTATTTTAGTATTTTAATTTCAATTGAATCAATTCTAAAGTAAGTTAGTTTGTTTCTTTCACGTACCCGATGATTTTCATTATTTCAGTTTCTGGAAAAAGCTAGCAGCTAATACAGATTAACTGACAATAAGGGTTGTTACGTAGTATTTACATGCTGGCAGCTTCCGTTAATCAAGGAGGAACTAGTAATCTACATGAACACAGATGTGGCTTAGATATTATGTTTAAAGTCCCGACATTACACGACGGTCAAAGACTATCAGAACAACGAAGTGTATATATCCATCCACGATCTTATATTTACGTCATTTATGTGCATCTTGTTCTCTATAAAATCGAAAAAGTAGCCTATAATTTTCTTCATCACGTTGTTAAAGAATCAGTGTCAAGCCAAAATAATGGTATATTTAGTTAACCAGTCGTTTGTCTTCGGAGAGTAAAGAACATTTGGATGCAGTTCGGGTCGCGCCCGAGGTTTAACGAGCGCGATATTACCCAGCCAGACTTCGTGCCGGGGTAATACCGGTCGTACGGGCTCTTCACTATTACAGCCTTCGGGAATTGTTAGTAGCTTTTAGGAGACTGTTAACTTTTAATATGAATTGTAGGTAGAGGTACTGAACCTTACAGAAAGACTATCGCATTCTACTACTGGATCTATCCTATGTGCATGCACAAGCTGCGAAAATAAATGTATCTATGTTATCTATGTTTCTAAATACGAAATGATGTCAAGATTATAGGTACATTTCTTCTATCAAATATTTAATGGCGGCTATACACTCCTGTCCGAGTGCTCTCGCTAAGTCTCGCAAAACAGGCTCGAGCGAGGGGCTTCAACTCGAATGCGGCCATGTACACTCCCGCCTAGTTCAGTTGAAGTTGTGAACTCCGAAAGATGGACGCACAAAACAACACGTCTTCTCTGTAAATCAGCGCAAGCAACACTGGAGATGGTGTGCAGTATACACTTGTACAGCGACGCACTCGCAACTGTACAGCGACGCATTCGCAACTGCCGCGACATCCTTTGACTCGATCACAAAAACCGCCACGGGACGGAGAGCCAGCGAGGAACGCTGAGACCCACCGAGACGGGCCGAGCGCTCTCATCTAAATTCTCGCACTCGGCTTGTCTCCGTGTGCCTCGGCGAGAGTGTACAGCTGCCATAAGCGTTTGTACCGAAAATTCGCTCTAAAAAAGTGCCCACACAAATAACGCTACCCGCGTCCAGATATAAAAGAAAATATATTATATAAAGTGGTTTATTTTGCTCACAACCACATAGTGTGGTTCGTAAGTACAACTGTTCATGTATGATAATTCGTGATTAGTAAAATGTGTTATTGTTGGGAACTGAACCGGCGCAGTTGAGCTCATTTAAATAAAAGGTTACATATAACTTTTTGGTTCATTGTTCCGCAAGCCCGGACTGTTGCCATAGTAGGCGCGCAGGATTGTGTGCTCATTATTTTGATACAAAACTATGTGATTATTTATTCGTAGGTATTTTTATATTATTATTTAAAGTCTACGTAATTTCAGCGGTAGACATGTTTCGGTTAAAATGATGACGAGGTGGTTTAAATGTTTAGGGCATTTTTTTTACAAAACATTTCCAAAATAAAACGTTTAAGGTGAAACAATTTGATATTTTTTCCATACAAACTTCGGAGGGGTTTTACTCCACTATTTGACATCGTACATTCAAAGTTAAACATGATATCGTTAGGTCTCATTATTAAAATTGTCTGTACGGAAGCAGAATAGTAAAATAAAAAGCCATTAAAAAGTTATGAGCCAACAAAGATTCGTTTTTCTTGCTAATTTTAACGCAACTTTGGGCGTAAATAAGTAATACAAGAAGTGTGAAATCTCGAAAACGAAATCCGTACCGACACAGAAAAATTAACGAAGATTTCAATAAATTTTATTTGTAATTGATTTATGCAGTGGTTATTTCAGAAAAACCTTTTTTCCAAAGGCCTTTTCGTAATTTTTGACGCGCTCGTTTTACTAAAATTGGTCGGTACGGTGTTTCTGTGCGTGCGAACTATACGTTGTCCATGTAGATCAGCTTCTAACTGCTCATCACTGATACTATCTCTGTCGGACACGATGCCAGGTGAGACCGTGTGGTTTTTGGCCAGGCCCACCATTGAGTTCGAGCCCGCGACTAGTTGCACCTTAACTCTACCCCATGAAAAACGATTTACCTTTTATGGAATTAACCACTAACCACTGCAATTAACAAAACCCAGTCCTATAAAATACCCGACTAGAATAGCACAAAACGGTGCGCAATAATAATTAAAGTGAGGGTAATAATCATGAATACAGCATTCGATTATTATAACGCAGCGCCGAAGAAGGCTGGCTCGCTTCCAGCTCGGTTCGGATGGCGGAAGCACGCGATTGCGAGTAAATCGATAATCGATACGATAAAACTTTTATTCGATCCAATTTGAATAGAGTTGAGTAACACGTGCGGCAGGTATGAGGAATATCTTCAGACGCATCGCCGTAGCTCATACCGTGAGCTTGAATGGATTTATTAGGTTTAGAGAGGCAGTTTGTTCAATAACAATGTATGCTGTTGATTTACTCAAAAAGGCAGTATGAATGTCATGTTGTGGCATCTCACCTGGCTATATTATAAATGAAAGTTGTCCCTTCTTTCTAATTATGTGTGTCATGGAAACCGTTTTGAAGTTTTCATCTAGGCGTACGATCAAAGCTGCTGAGCCGCTCATGCTATTAAAATAGTTTTATTGCAGTCCGCGAAGGCCTTCAATGTTGATATGTTTAAGCTTCACTTATAACTTTATATATTCGCTAAACTAAGATGAGTTTCCTAAATGAGTTTAGTAGCAGTAAAGCCGATACACATGACCTAATAAACAATTCGGTACATATAAAAACGTGTATGAATTTAATGTAGGAAATTGAGGACTTTTCTGTGAATGCTATTTTCAAATCGCGTCATTATAAAGGCGAATGTTGAAAGAAAATTATTATTTTTAATAAGGTCGACATGGCGACAGCGTTAACGCCCTACCCGTTACCGTTTCCCTGTGTTGATAATGATTAACTACTAGATGACCCAGTGAACTTCGTACCACGTGGGCAGTTTCCATACAAAATGTAGATCTTTCCGAATTCTAGGCTCTTCCGTCTTTCTGCGGTTTTCCTAATTTTTATTTTTCCGGAACTACCCCAGTAACGAGGGGACAAAAAAAAAAACAAATCGGTCAAGGCATTTTCAAGTTTTTGCGAGACAAACGCACGGCAATCGATTTTTATTATATTATTATGTATAGAAAGGTTGTAGATTTTAAACAGAGAAACCATTCCAAGTTCAATGTCCAATTGACATGAGGTAAGTACCAATTACATCACTCGGAACATTAATGAAATTTAAAAAATCATTACATATATTCAAGGTGTTCCTTTTGATCCGGGGTTGCGGGAAAGTCCTAACGAGAAGTTTTCATTTATTTGTGCTGTAAGACCTTGCTTTTTGCCAAATTTCGTGATTCTAGGTCAACGGGAACTACCATTATAGGTTTTTGACCCAAAACCTATAAGGTACTTCCGGTTGACCTAGAATTGTCTATTTAGAAAATTTTGGTACTTAAAAACTTTCGCGAAAATCTAAACCCAATATCTTTTTATCGTGTTGGACCTTGATTTGTATACACCTAATAGGGATTATAGACCTCAGTATCTGGTATTAATTTCAACTTGCTAGGTTTGTGTTTACCGATTTTCTCAGGAATGGGTGGGGGGTTCCTAAGAAAATCGGTGGTGACACACGGACAGACAGACAAGACAAGAGAGTGATCTTATAAGGGTTCCTTTTTTACCTTTTGTGGTACGGAATCCTAAACGCACTCGGCGTTTCGGACCACGCACAATGAACGATTCTGTAGTTTGGATGAAATTGACATTTAAGATTGTAATCGCAAAAAAGTGGCACCGGTGACCGAAAAGTTGTGCGGAAATCGGTTGCCATGATATGGGCGTAGGATGCGGAAGAATGAGGAAAATGTCGTGAGGAAAGTTTTGAGTATGAATGTCGATGGCTATAAGAGTAGGGGAAGACCAAAGAAACGATGGATGGACTGTGTGAAAGATGATATGGCTAGAAAGGGGGTGACTACCGAGATGACGACTAATAGAGAAGTATGGTAGAAAGGGACATGTTGCGCCGATCCAAAATAAGGGGCATATTGGGTTAAGGGCAGGAGAATGTTGATGATCCAGCCTTTTTCAACACTACTCAAAGCCCAGCGCGCGGCACTCGGTCAAAGGCCTTTTCTAAATCAATGAAGCAGATGTATAGAGGGCGGTTTTGTTCGAGGCTTTTCTCCTGAATTTACCTCACTATGAAAATGCCGTCAACGGTTCTTCTGCCAGGTCTAAAACCACACTGCGACTCTGGAAGTATCTGTACAGCAAGATACTTTCCCAGCAGAAGATAGGAGGGAGATGCCCCTGTAGGAACCAGTCAGATAATAATTCACCTTTGCCTTTATAAAATTTTGCAAATGTATCCTTCCAGTTTTGAGGTACCACTTTGGTTTCGCATACCAAGTCGGGTCAATTAATTTAAAAAATTACAAAGCGTACTGCAACAAAAAAAATAAAAACACGCTCTCTTTCTAGCAGTCTGATGCAGTTACTTTAGATCACCACTTTATAAGGTGTAATTTTTTTGGAATCGTCTCGTCAAGTTCTTTATTTTGGTACCCCATATGACCATGGTACTAAAAACGTCATTGTTACCGCGCATGCTGACTGCGGGTAAAAAGATGGCGCGCTAACGAATGAAATGCTGCCTCAAAGTTCAGATAAATATAAGATATAGTGTGAATATGATCCGAATGATGAAGCCGGAACCAATGGCGCATGTGGCATCCTCCGGCTTAAATCCCGTTGAGTAACGACCGGCCGCCGGACCGCCGGCCGCCGCCGCCGCCGTCTTTACGAGCCGCGCTTACGGCGGTAATTACCGGCCCGTGATGGACGTCCGGCACCGCTGGCCGGCCTCCAACGGACACTGTTGCCAACCTATCATACTGCTAATACTAAGTTTTTGGTATCGTATGGTCTTGGGTAATATTTCGCCAAATTGTTAAAACAAAATTAAAATATAACATTGTGAACTTCCAGCCGCTTTGTAGGAATACAAATTAGACTAAATTTCACAATAATAGCTACATATTTATTTAATTCAAATAACCTTTTCAGACTTTTCCTAACAACTTGAAAAAATATTATATCTGTTCTTTACTTACAAATAACTGAATATAGGTTATCAAAACATAAAACATGTGTAACACATTGACATAGGTACCGTACAGACAGATATTGATCTTGCGCTTAAAAAATATTGAGTAGGTACATACATTTAAGAACGTGTCAAATTGGAATAAGTTTGCACAATATAGTTGTCCACCCCACTTCGTGTCATGCCTGAAGCACCAGGTATCGATACTAGACAAACTTTAGCTGAAAACTCACCGCACGCCCAGCCAGCGCTGACAGCGCACGTTAGACCGCTGAGCGCAGCAGGGTATTAATTTATTATCCGGTGATCATTTGTGTGGGGATGTGTTCCCAACTTTGATTGGCTATTAGTGGACCAAAATTTTTTTAAACTTTATCTGTGAGCTATTTTAGTAGAAATAATTGCGATATTGTCTATGTTGAACATAATTTTGGGTTTCTAAATAATCTAATCTCTAGAAACATGGCACGTCTTTTATTGTATGTTAAATTTCTAGTAGTATTAACGGTAGCAAAATAATTTAGTTGCATAATTATAAATTACACTCCTTGTACAAATTAATTTGCAAATATTAAAACGAAAATATTCCTTCAAAATCCAAAGCATAATTAAAATACCAATGAACTACAAAAAAATAAGAAAATTAATTCCGGGAAACATCTCGGGGCATTCCGGCCAAACTATCGAAGTTCCCGATTCTTTCGAGCTCGCAAGTTCGGAACTTGTCCGGTGTTTAGTTGCTCTATTAGTAACGCGGCCGTAAATCCGGGGTGGGCTGGATTAGCGGCATCGGCGCCAATTAACAGCCGCTACTGACCTACTTGAGGGAAAGTTTGTTTTATGAAAAAGTGATTTATTTACATCCAGGTGGCCGGTATTACGGCGGATTTGTGAAGAGAACTTTGAGATCTCAGTTGGTTTTCTAGTAGGTACCTATAGTTTCTTAAAGGTTTATTCAAAAGGCCATATTTCTTAAAAGATTTCGCCTTAAATCCGATATCTTTATGTCTCGCATGAGCCAAGTAATCTAATGGCTTGGAAGTTAACTCCAGTGCTTAGAATTGTTAGTCCGTGAAAAAAAGAGATAGCTATGACCTACATAAATAATTCTTTATACGCAGTAGGTAGAGTAGGTTTATTTTTGAGTTTCCATAAATATTATTTTGCATATTAGTGACCTATGATAGGTTTTAGCATTAAAAAAAAAATGCCTTCGCCAAAACGAATGGAAAATAAAAGAGGTATTTCAGAAAAAATGATACAAGTAAAGTGGTTACCAGCGCGATAACATTGACACAACAGGCATTGATGTGCATACAGGCATGATGTGTGCGTAAGCCTGCAGTAATCCGATAATGCGGGCGGCGCCGGGAGTTACAGCCAGCAATTAGTGGGCAGTGATCCGCGCGGAATGAGCTCCCTATCTGGAGAATACGACGCGTACGGGACGACCACGGGTATAAGGACTAGGCTAATTAGCTACACAGAGCAATTATTTGACGTTATTAGATCAAGTAATAGCATCTGGAATGCTCTGCTTCTAGGAACAAAACAATAGATCGATCTCTATCTATAGCCTGATTTTCAATTGAGGCCAATTTCAAATCTATCTATGTATAATAGGTTTGTGGCTAGTCCGGATATAATTTCGTAGTAGAACTATTTATGGTTTAGTTGCTATTAGAACACAGGGTTGCGCCTGTCAGAATAAATGTTGCTTAATACACAGAATAAATGTTGCATACTATTCATTATGATTTTGAACATGGGTTTTTTTTCTCCTAAGCAAGTTCCATAATAAATTTTGTTTAACTTTGTGAGCGTGATTAGGGCGGTGGACCTACCAACCTAATAAGTTCAAAACTCCAGCATTCACTTTTTTCTGTTGCAAGTTACAACGCTACAGGGTTATGTTGGCGTGTGGCCAATTGGAATTAAAACCGCAAACTTCAATAAACAATGACAGTGACAATTTCACAAAATGGTTACTAACAACCCGCTGACCCTGACCCCGTTAACCCTGTGAATGTCATTTAGGCAACAAAAGATCCTTGTAGCACTCTAAACACACTTGGACACAGTAGTATACTTTCTTATGTAGAGACAACTGACCGTTATCCTCTTGAGCTGCCGCTTGCCCTTGTACCAGGTGATGACTGCGGGCGGCCGGCTGCCAGCGGACTCGCACGCCACCTCGTACCTGCGCTCGGCCGTCAGCACGCCCCCCTCACCTGTCTCTGCCGGCTTCTTTATCTCCACTGTTAGAGGTCTCACTGTAGAAGAGAGGGTTCAGTTAGATTTCTGTTTCGTGTGTGATTAAGAGCTGGGGCACCACACAAATAAATTGTAGGGCAGGTAAAGGTGACAGTTATCGCATATAAACATAACGTTTTAAATATTTGAATAAAAAAAATATATATAAAGAAGTTATTATTAATCTTTAAATAATAATGAACTTTTACGTTCATTATTACACACATCAAAAGTGTCTAGGGATCAAGCATTTTTATGCGGATTTCTTGAGATTGAGATGTGGCTTTGTAATAAATTTATGATTTTATAAATTAATATGGATCCTTTTTGGTGCATTTCATAATTTGAATCAGGAACTGTGAATCAAATTCGAGTAAAAGATGAAAATCAGCTGTCAATATTTTCCCTATAAAAACATACAACGCATTGAAGACATTATTAGTGCTACTGTTTCCCTACTACTGATTAAAACCAACGTTATTATGGAGCAGCGACGTCATTTAAGCAGGGAAGAAATGCTCAGAGCCGTGGGAATGATAGAAGCTGGTTCCCGGCAACGTACTGTGGCTTTAGCTCTGAATACAAGTCAGAGTGTTATCAGTCGACTTTGGACACGTTACCGAAGCACTGGTACCGTGGCTGAGCGCCATGGAGGACGGTATCGCTGCACCACACGGAGACAAGACCGATACATTCAAATCTTAGCTCGAAGAGCTCCAACAATAACCGCCATGATGTTAGCCGTGAGGCTTCATCACTCTTCAGGGAACTTAATTAGCGACCAAACAGTCAGAAACCGCTTGCATGAAGTGAACCTTCATTCCCGAAGACCGCTACGGGTACCACCTATAGCAATGCACAATCGTAGGATTCGATATCAATGGGCTCTTGAACACAGAAATTGGGCAGAAGAACAATGGCGTTTCGTGTGCTTTTCTGATGAGTCTCGTTTTGGTATGAGACCGGATACAAGACGTATACGACACTGGAGAACCCCTGGACGCCAACAGCGATTAAAATCCTGCCAGGAAGTCCATCCTTATAGTGGTGGAACCATCATGGTATGGGCGGGTATTTGGATCGGCGGAAGAACTGAGTTGATTTGGATTAGAGGCAACCTCAACGCTCAAATTTATGCTGAGACGATTGTATCAGACGTCATCGTTCCTCTACAAGTGCAAATCGGTCCCTTATTTCAGTTAATGCATGATAATGCACGACCGCACACCGCAAGAGTTGTAAGACAGACTCTCGCCGCAGCTAACATCAATGTCCTGCCCTGGCCTGCTCAGTCGCCAGACTTGAACCCGATTGAGCATGCATGGGATATGCTACAGAGAAGAGCTCTGCCGAATATGGAGGGTATCCAGTCGCAAGAAGACCTTTTTTTGTTGTTGCAACGAACATGGGCGGCCATTCCACAGCGTGATTTGGATGAACTCATTTTGAGTATGCCAAACCGATGTTCTTGTGTTGTTAGTGTTCGCGGTAGAAACACGGATTATTAATTGTTTAAGTTACCCAATAAAATTTTAAAGAAAACTGTTATTTCAGTCTTTTTTTCGAACTTTAATGTTAGTGGTTCAAATGTCAAAAATCCCTTTATTTGGAAAATGGAAAATTTCTTTATTAATGCAAAGGTGACTTGGTTTATCGTTACTGTGACAAACGAAAACACTTTATTTGATGAATCCTTAAAGAAAATTTTAATTAATATCAATCAGGAGAAAAGTTATTGCAAAAATATATGTTGATCCCTAGACACTTTTGATGTGTGTATTTAAAGCAAAAGGAGCATGACATGTAAGAATCTTAGCAGGTGTCGTTCTGTAGGTTTTGCCTACCCCCATGGGGAAACGGCGTTATTCTATGTCTGTGTAATACAGTGAACGACTTACAAAACATGTCCAGCACTAGAGACAGTTCCTTGGGCGGCACGAGATGCGAGTTAGTGGCTTGACAGGTGAACACAGCGGCGTAGTCGGCGCGTCTGATGGCCGGCCACAGCAGCCGGTTCTCGATGACGTCACCTGTGTTGTGCTCGTATTCTTCATCTACTAGCACTCCGTTGACTAACCAGCGGACTGAAGGTTCTGGTCGACCTGCGGGAGGAGAAGGTTGGTTAGTGTTTTATTACAGAAAAGCAAGACGGTTAATATTTCATTATTTTGGAGAAAAAAAAACGAGCGAGTCTTACAGAAGTCGCATATGTGTAACATCTGACATCTCACCTTGCTAATAATTAACATTAAGGTAGCAACGTATTAAAAGGACCGGGCCTCGTTAAGGTCGTTTCTGATGGCCAACTCTAGCACCACGCACAATCATTGGTCAAATCAAATAGCGCGCGCTTCCCCGGCTTCCTGCTATATACTTCCTTCGCTTTTCACGAAATCACTCCCATACATTGCAGGAAAGTGAGAGGAAAGATGAAAAGAAAAGAACGATTACACATTAAAAAAAAAACAAATATAGTACAGTGCTGCCACGGCCTGCAACATCCATGGACGATCGTGAAAATATGGGCCGAGGCGAAGCCGAGGCACACATAGGAGTCCATGAATGCCTGGTTGCGGACAAGGCTTGCAAAGTACTTTTCTCAAATAATGCGCGGATATTCAAACTAAGTAAATTAATTTTATCACGTATCTTAATCTTTTCAATTGGAAAGTCGAGTTGATAAGGCTCATTAAGAGAGGTAATGAGTTCTTCACTGTTGGTTTTCGATGCGTTCTGGGCAGTGTTTGGTACGAAGACATCGGCTAGATGACAGGCAAAGTCCTCACCTTTCTCTAGGTCACTTTTGTGTTTAGGATCTTTTATATTATTTACCAAAAATTTACCATCAACAACACCGTATTAGGTACTTCATTTTGTTTGTTAAAGTCGCTCTTGGTATAAGATCATGGCACATAAAAGATTTCACTGATGTAAATACATTAGATCCGAAGAAAATACCACATTGAATAAAAGGTAAAGAAAGGGTTCGAACTACAAATCATTTCTTCCAATCCGAAACTACAAACAGGGCTTTGTGCTTTAAATAAAACGAAACATCTTAGAGGCACTCGTTTTACGAAACGCAAACATAACGATTACAGTACGTCAAACGCAATTTCCAATGCTTTCATTGGTCCTCCGGTACGTAAATAAATTTCAGTGAAGGCATTCTCTTTCAGCGCAGTGGTCCTTTGTCCTGTGTTTGCTTGTTTATTTGTCGAGTGTGTGCGCTTTTGTTCGGGCCCGGACACCGCGCTCCACTATCCTTGGATCCACTTTGGCCAAATTGAATTAGTTCAAGTTTCAAGTACTGTACGAAGATCTAATTCGAAATGTCAATGGATTTAATCTGGATTTGTGTACTAAATACACGTTTGATACACGCTTTCGGTGTGTTCGCGATTTGTGCATTGGGAGGAGCTTGTTGCAGCGCGTATTACTGACGTGCGCTTAGCACTGAGACTGGTTTTGATGAGCTGTGCAGCGTGTGTTGGGAGAAGCTACTTACATGCAAGACTCGAGGCGAGCAAATTAACGTTTCAAGTACAGTGTGGATTTGGACACCGTATCGAGCCCAGGTCCATGGTGCCGCAGCGTCGAAATATCCTTCTCTTCGACGGCGGACCGTGAATACCGTGACCCGCTCACTAACAAACTATTCACCTCACTGTCTGCAGAAAATTGATCCAGTTTTCAATTCACCTTTTCATAATTGCGGAACGGGGTCAGGAGGGCTATTGTGCCCTCGGCCTAATTTATTGTCGGCTCCGAAGCTCCGGCGGTACGTTTTCTAAATCAAAAGTCGTAGGGCGAGAGCTTCCGGTCGGCTTATTGTTTCGCTTGTTTTTCCCTTTGATAAACAACGTCGACGCTTCTTTGTATTGGATTTCGGTGTTTGCTGTACAAACTGAGCGCTCGCCGCCGTCCATCAAGATTTATTAATTTGTTAAAGTCGAAGCACGGCCGGGGCTCGGTCGCAATTCACAATATTATCTTTCGATCTTGAGCTCCCGGTCTAGCCTTTAATATAAATGTTTTTAGAGTAAGAGGATATTAAATAAAAGATACAAAGGACGTTGACATTATTTTGTTATAAACATCTATTAGTATTCACCCTCTCTAAGTGTCCAAATTGATTGCGTTGACGGAAGGTGTTCGTAAACTCGACACATTACACTCCGGAGAGCAACAGGCTCTTCGATAAAAACTCGCAGCCGTCAGAAAACAAAGTCGCTCTCGGAGCCCCCGTCATTAGAAAGGCATCTGCCTTCACAAGAATTGAATATCTTTTTTCTCTCGTCCGTATTTTCAGGGAATACGCTTCAATCAATTTCTCGATTATGTAAATGTGGTGGCCTTCCGTCAATTCAAATTTCGTTTTGTGACAGTATACAGTAATCTTTAAATATCCATTTTGATTGAGATTTTAACTTTGTGATTTTTAAATGATCATTAACATATTTGTCTTTAATTAGCAATGAGAAAATATTTATGAAGCCGTCTTTTATTTCGGAGGAAATTGCAGGAAAATAAGGCGCCGTTATATTAATTAACTGTACGTAACATTTGGCGCTGTCAACTGTTCAAGGTTTAATTTTCGGGGCAAGTATTATCTGAAATTCACTCAAGGACAATCTATTTTCAAAGGCCGAAATCAATTCATACTGTTTCTGTACCATGCCATGTATAATAGGCGCTTACGATCGGTAAGCCTCTCGAGCATCGCCCCCGTCCTTCACTCGTCACACTGAATGGCGAGCGCCTTTGATTCGGCGCGTAATAACCTCCACACAATGTATTGATATGGCGCGATACGTACTGTATCCACGGAATCGTGTTTTGTCAGATAAAAGCGTTTCAGTGTTTGCAGTCGAGCAGAGGGGGAAGAAAAATATACCTTCAAGGTTAGCGCTCACTGGCCCTCAGTGGCGCTCAGTGGCGCTTTGTGATGCACACTGGCGCTCAGTTCATTTACATAGACTTATATTATGTCGCAGGTTTATGACAAAATAAGCAAGAAGCCTAGGTTTCTGATCAAGAACCGGAAGAAAACAAAATTATTACTTTATGTTATCATAAACTTGAGAAAATCCAGTGGTTTTAAATCAAAAACCTAGACTGATTTAGTTTTATGGTAAAAATATCAATGTCGGTTGCTATTTCTTTAAATAAATAAAACAATTAGAGACATTAAACAATTATTTACTTGTTATCATTTTTCATACATTTAGGACATATTCGATATTAGCTCTCCACTAATTGTGGTTGCATCAAGAAATGTTAAAAATAATTGGTTTTTTATTCTAATGTTACATAGATTTAGTAATAATCAATGTCTCTACTTGTTTTATTTCTTTGAAGAAATTGCAACCGACATTGATTTTATCATAAAACTAATCCACTCTAGGTTTTTGATAAAAAAACTGGGTTTTCTCAGGTTTATGATAATACTTGTATAGTAATAATTTTGTCTTGCCTAGGTTTTTTTTATGAAAAACCTGATTTTGTCATAAACCTGCGACATATACAGGGTGTCAGGGACATCGACGCAAAAACTGTTACCATGGATTCAGTACATAATTCTGAAGCCCCCGGCGTCGAAATTTTTCCTCGGTTATTTAAAAAAAAAATCTGCTGTTTCATAGAAAAGTTCAACACCTACGCGGTCAAAATGTATGGATAAGCTGTTTTTCTTTTTTTATAACCGATGAAAAACTAAACGCAGGGGGTTCAAAATCATTTACTGAATCCATGGTAACAGGCTTCGCGTCGATGTCTCTGACACCCTGTATACGAAGAGGGGAAAATGTCAATCGGCGTGGGTGACGTGATTTACATAAGGTAGTTTTTTTCTACTATTTGAATTATGGTGACGTTTATGATTTTTTAATATTTTTTGATTTTTTATCACTCGAGATCCTGATGATGATTTATAACAAGTTAGTTACGTCACACAATTGACTGAGCAAGTCAACAATACGGTAGCCGAATCAATAGGTACCTACTTCCATACCTACCTACATCAAAAAGATTTAGTCTTTTCTTAGACTACGACTCCATCAGAATGTCAGACAATGAGCAATAGATTTTTCAATAATTCGGTAAATGTTTTGGCATTTATTTACATTGCGAAGATATCAACCCGAAATATTCCTTCATTGTCTATTTAGTTTGGTCTTGAATTGTATCTACATAAATATCATAGAACTTTTCGATTGTATTTCTTTGTCTGATAAAAAAAATATGTAGAAAAGGAGCTATAGTTAAATTATACTTCCTATGTCTGTTTTGTTTTTTATCCAAAATTGTATTTGCCTTAGTGGATTATTCAACAAATATCCTTACAATTGACGTTTCCTTCTGGGTAATGGTCCATAGAAGTTATTTTTACGCTGAACTTTATATTTATATGACTAAAATACAGAATTTCGTAGAAACCTGAAGTTCTAAAACCAAAACCATGTTGAAAGAATTAAAACAAATTAATGTACCCCCCAGTTAGGAATGAAGTAAGACCGACACTACTAATGATATCATAATATTTGATGATCAGGATTTTGATACGAATATGTTATTATAACCTACCCGACATCTTACATATAGGATTTGACAAAAAACCAAGTTTTCCACAAAATTATAATGACATAGCTTTAATATAAACTTCGCAGAGTTTAATGTTAGTCTTTTTGTTTGACTTCTTCTTCCATCAGAAACCGTCGTATTTTTGTTATAGAATTAAAATTTTCCATCGCAGCGAAGGACAAAGGCTGGAGGCATTTTATGAAAGTACAATATGCAATCTTGAAACATTCCCATATTAAATTTCTGTTTCTGATTTAACTTTTTGTTCACGATTTTAGGGCAAACACCAATGAAACTGTAATACGCGATCGGCTCATCTAAGCCACGTTCAGTATAATTGGTGAAATTCGCCCATAGACAAGTAAACATCATCACATGGTCAGTAATGACATTATTGATGTTACACTCTTATGATGTTCGTAGAAGAAGATGTGTAATAGGTCTTAAAACCCTCCCCGGCTACCAAAAACTTTCAAGTAACCAACTAAGTATAAACAAAGCATGTTTTTCGTCAGTCCTCGCGAGCATTTTATAAATCTGAGTAAGAAGCGAGCAGGAGCGATAAAAGCGTTCCTATGTACTCCGTCTAGAGGTGAGCAAACACCGGAGCCTTCCAAGAATTCGCTCTCGAGAGTTTTATTTTAATGTATCGATATGAATTGGCGTTAGAGTAAGAGTTGGGACTTTTCTGATTTACTATAGGATATTTTATCAGATTACTATTTGATCGGTCTACAGGTAATATTTTGTTCTGAGGTGCTTATGTCTATTCGGCTGTAGCATCGCTCCTACAGAAGAAAAAAAACCAGCCAAGTGCGTGTTGGACCACGCACAAAAACTGCTGTTTCAAAGTTGCTGCTGAGGCTGAAGGTATACGACCAGTAATGCTCGTCCGCTGGCACTGTGAAGCTACATGCGAAATACGCATCAAAAATATGACGTCGAATAAATTCCTGCATCGCGCAAGCAAAGTTCGACGTTATATATGTAAGATCCCGACATCAATCGTTGGGCAGTTGCCCGCCAGACAGGACACACGTCTGGTCGGAGGATCCTCCCTATTCTATAGAGGATGAGTGTACTTTACACCCTGTTTCTCATACCTCTAAACTAGTAAATAAATATGTTATAAAAACACTCTGGTTTAATTTCACTCTACTCCCAAAACTTCAAGTGTCCTCACGTGATTATATAATTATTAATAGTATAAATGGCGCTGATGGCGATAATAATTATAGGACTCCAAACTAACAAATCAATATCATAATATAGTATCGCTGTTAACGATGCTATTAAATCCTGACTATTTTGATGTTCCCGTTGATCGGTGGCAGGAGCTTGCTCGAAACCGGGAAAGGTGGCGTGACTCAATCCACAAAGCAACTGAATGCTTTGAATCAAGTCGTCTTGAAGACCTAGACAAGAAGCGCCAAATACGCAAAAGTCCCCAAAGCCCTCGTATACATACACCAATAAAATTTTGCTGTGCCCGACAGGGTCCATAATTGTGTCTATGTAATTATTCCTACCACCTGTATGTGTACATTATGGATTGCAATAAATTGAAATTGAAATACAACGATGCTGATCAGCTCTTCTGTACACGGTGTGACCGGGTTTTCAAGACCAAATTTGGTTTTGCTAGTCATCAGAGAGCTCACAAAAGAAAAGGAAATTAGTCTGGGTCGCTGTCCCCGGATATGGTGAAGAGGCACTATACTTTACTATATTTTGATGTCGAACTCTCGAAGTTTCTATTACAATAAATATATCCATAGTACTTTCAACGACTTCAAGCACTGAAAAAATATAAAATGAGCCAAGCTCGTATTTTAACATCATATTTTTGAATAAAGTAATTAAACAATTTTTTATATCGACGACTGAATAATAAAACTGGCAATTTTTATGTTTTCCAGAAAGGATCACGATCATGACCGGTTATTATTTTAGTACTTATTATTGATGATTTGAGATACATCGCTTTTCCCCCGGAGCTGGGTTTTTTTCTATGGAGCTTGAGCATTCTCCTTTCGGACTTATTCCTTTACTGCTGCTGTGGTGTGAGACCTTGCTTCCTGCCAAATTTCATTATTCTAGGTCAACGGGTAGTACCCTGTAGGTTTTGAGTATCACAATATGACCGTATTTTGAAGTGAAAACTTCTTTAACGGTGTTGTGCACTTTTTTTGGGATAGGTAAAAATTTTTAAAGTCGCGTCAGATCCGTTGCCTAGCAACCAACCAAGTAAATATCAAAATACGTCTTTGACATTACGTAAAGATTGCGAGGTAAGAAATTTTATCCATATTGATGGGTAAAAAAATGCAGTCAAAACTTCATGAAAAGTGTTTAAATAAATTGTTTATTTTTGTTAGACTATATTTTGAAAATAAATAAATATACTACTACTACTAATGAATATTGTATTTAACCACATAAATTATAGTACTTTTATACTGACAAATAAAGCAATTCGTGCGAAATTATTCCCTAACCATTCCAAAATATTCAAAAATCACAACGTTATTGTTCAAGTTTTCACTTTTGCCGGCACTCCCGGAGTGCAACCCGTTGTTTTATTTATTGCGTCGATTTAGAAGCTTAGTTTTTTTTAGAGCTCCAAGGGACCACAGACCTACTTATTTGATATTAACCTGATACCTCCACGCGTTCCTGAGAAAAAGGGTCTTGACAGACGGACGGAAACCGCGAAAGTGATCTTATAAGGTTCCGTTTTTACTATTGAGGTACGGAATCCAAAAAAAAAAGTGTGGAGCGCTTTAGCAACAGCATTGATGTAAAAAACAAGTTTTACGATCATCGTCGCCTATAACTTTTACCGCACACATTTCTTAATTCAAAGAGACAAATGAAAATTTGAAACACTCCTGAAGTGCTACTCACATATACGCTAGAGCATTGTTGAGCTCTAACGTCATAAAAACAAGAAGCATGTTATTGTTGATGTAGCTACTCGAGCCACGAGCCATGAGCCACGAGCCACGGGCGGGTGGAGCAACTGCTCTTTTATTCAACGCTCCAGATGAACATTATCGTAGCCTACAAATGTTATATCCTGAATTATTTCAAGTCTGCTTTGAAATTTATTTCAAACGTAAAGTGGTCGCTAGAGATTGTGTTGCGGTTGAGTTTTTAGCTCGTTGAAATAGAATTTGTAAAGGAGCATTATATTAACAAATTAGTTTACGTTTCAATATTTTGTTGCCGACTTAGTTTAACGAAACAGCATTAAGCAGCCTTTTATAAAACTTACGAAGCGAACGACTTAAAAATTTACAAATTTAAATTAATTGTACAAGTTAGCTTCCAAACTATTGCGTATATAAAGTAGGTACGTAATTTTACAGCAACTACCCAAACTAAAAGTAATTCAACTTCGGGAAAACTTCTATACTTTATGTCTTACTGACATAGCTTCAACACTTACGAAAAATTCCGTAGGTATAAGGACCAAATTTTATAAAAACCTAAATACCCATTAGCCGCAGTGTCCCAAGTGCGTACCCACCGCTCCAGGTGCTAGACGGAGCGTCACATTACGATCACATAACCGCGCGATATTTACAGCAATAGCTGAGGCTACGGTCATTGCGGGTAACGGCCATTCCGCAGACAATACAGTTATTGTACGAGCCTGCCTACTGCTCGTAACGTGCCGTCATAACGTACTCATGTGAGGCAATGAGTTCCTGATATTATGTAAAATGTAAATTATACAAATATTCCAGATACTATTATACTCTCGGTTACCTCATAAAACAAGCTACCGTTGCCGTTAGAAATATTGAGAAAACGTTTATTAATTCTTAACGTAAACCTAGTTAGATAAATGATATGATGGAAATACATAAGTAGTAACTGTAGAGCGGCAGATTGAAAAAACAAAGGAAAGATAATACCATAAAAATATTCTGAAGAATAGCACCGCTAGGACGCCAGGCTGTGATAACAAAGTACCACAAGTTTTGCTTCCAAAACAGATTATTTAAATGCTACTTGTCAATCAAACTCCACTTGTATGGTTAAAATAACTGACCTATACGTGCCTATACACAACTGTGTCGTTATTTGTCCAAGGTGTATCGTGGTATCGTAGCCCGGTGTTTACACGTCCTTAGTTTACTACATCCAATATTGATACAGTTGTACCTACACAAAGGTGTGTTGAATTGATTACTTGTTTGTCTCACTACAATCCATTTCTCTCAATTGATTCTCAAGTGCACAATGGTGATAAAATAACATTTCCAGATTCACAGAATGCAAGATAGTTCTAAACAAAGACTAACTAAGCAATCAACAGAATAGTAGCACTAAATGGTAGTCTAATTGAAATAACTAGATGTATAGCAACAAACCGCTGAAACAATCCGATGCTACACAGGAACACGGCCACCTGTTCCTCTTACAATTTATTAGGAATTCATCACGGCATCTCTTGGAGTCGGATACATTAATTCATCAGGCTAATCCATTGTGCGCGGATCATAATTTATTAGATCTGAGTAAATTTGCGAGATGGAACTGATTGAAACTGCCGCCGTTCGGCTGGGCCTCGCCAAGTAACATTGTGTTTGGATTAATTAAGATAATAAACAATGGTAGATGTATAAGATACAGAATTTCGTTCCTTAGTGGATTAATTGTGAGAGGTACCTTGAATTCGTAATGGTTTTGGAAAATTATGTGAGTAATAAAGTTTCGTAACTTACTTTCAGGTAGTTCTTACTTATTTTATGAGATATCTACTAGATAGTGCTAGTAGAAATCTCACGAAATGAGTAAGAAGTGTGACTACAAGATGGTGAACGGGAATCCGCTGGATTCGAGAAGCACAGGACAGGTCGTTGAGGCGGTACTTGGGGAAGGCCTTTGCCCTGCTGTTGACATTTTCGACTTGATGATGATGGTGATCCCACGTACCTCCGAGCACTCTGCAGGTGAGCAGCACATCATCCCCCTCCTCGTGCGGGCCGAGGGTCGTGGTGTTGATGACGCGCCCCCAGCGGTCCACCACCACCGGCTTCTCTGGAGGAACTGCGAGGAAAGTGGCACGTTAAGTACATTATGTTTGTGAAAGATACAGGCAGTAATCATAACAGTGGGAGCCCAGTTGGACAACATGTTGTAAATTATGCTATTGTAAAGGACCAAAATATGGACACAATTTTTCGTTTTTGGACCTTCTTACCTAACACAAAGAATATAACTAAGTGCGGATTTCACCAATGGAATTAAACGCGTTCAGCACATCTAAACGCGTTCAAGAGCTGTCAGTGTAGAATGTTCCATAACAATTTTGACACTGACAGCTCTTGAACGTGTTTTAGAAATGCTGATCGCGTTCAGTTCCATTGGTGAAATCAGCCCTAAGAAGTGGCAAAGTATTCTTCAAACGTTTTATGTGATAGATAGAAACTCCTGACAAGCTAAATTTAAGGTCGAAAACAGGTCTATTTATGAATTAAAAATCATTATTTGGGAAAATATAGATAAATACAGAAAAAAAAAGAGATAAACAACAACTCCCGCGACCGATACATCCAAAACAGGACATCACTTTGATTCCCAGTTGATCAATAAAAACGCTTGAGGTCAGTATTCCTGTGGGGAACTAATCTCGTCTGTAACCCGCTACCCCTGTGCCCCCGTGCCCTGCCGAAGCCACAATCTATGCTTAAGCCTGTCTAAGGAGGGTTTATTCAAGCCCCACGCCACTCACGGCGGTCACACCACTCACGCCCGCCACACGCCGCCAACTTCTCTTTGGATTACATAAAAACGACTTTCACTTAAGTACACATAAACAATTTAAGCTTCGGTGCGAAAAAGTTGTGTCAAGCAATTTGTACCGTTTACTTTTTACGTAAATTTCGTAATTTTCTGCTATATTTTTAGACTAAGTTGCCTCTCAGGGAGCAGGATATTGAGGTCGCCTAGGTACGATATTTACTTTAAACAGAGTGTGTTCATTTTAGACCGTCGACTCCTTTTGGATTAAAAGAAAACGCAAAGTTTTATTTAGCTTAACCTTTTACCAAACAAGTCTTTATAATTTTTATTTCCGGGGTTCTAATTTATTTTGATATAAATATTATGATAAATTTTTAGAACATGGAAATGTTCAATTGAAATTTTTGCAATAAAATAATAATTAATTTGCTAACGAAAATAACTCATAGAATCAGCAATCTAACTTTTCTTCTAGCAACATCCCACCACACACACTTTTGTTACAATATTTAACAAAAAACTTTAATTAAGAAACTCTCAACACCTTTGTTGGTCTTTACCCATTAGTACCCTAATGCGGACATAAACCAAGGTAATAATAAAGGATCTTCTGCGACTATTTAAAGAGTCTCCTGTAAACAGCGATTCCCCAAAATAGTCCAACAAAATACGAATCAAACCCTGCACGTTTGTCCACCCCGTCGCCGAAAACAGTCAACGCGGGAAACCCATTGCCTCGCCCGCTCCAGCGCCGGCAAGATAGGAGAAACCCTCTAATTGCATTAATGTTAGCGAAGATATTTTTATTTCTACACTTACACAATTTTATACTTAGTGCTGGGGTATAGTTTTAACTTGCACGAAAAATTCTATTCTTATATTTTTAGTTATTAGAAAAAGCTAGATCAGGTGTTTTTTAATTGGAAATGTAAGCATAGGTACCTATGTATCCAGACCGATTGAGTTTAAATATAATATAATGTTTCTAATTAAAATAACTATTGATCATCAAAATGCTGGGTTCATTTCTATGCTGCAACTAGAGTTCATTATAAAATTAACTGATCGCCCTATTAATTACCGCTAGGTGCACGTTACATAATATATTATATCTAACTGCTCATATTAATTAAATCAAACGTAAAACAATATCGGACGAGAGCCGCCGCCGTCGGAACCAATAGCAATTAATCAGTTCAATACAACGCAGGTGATCGCTAACAGCTCCGTCCGATTAGCATCGGCCTACCCACCGCCCGTGCACCACACTACTGCGCAAACAAAGCCTTTAATCTAACGCCATAAGGTTCAAAGTCACCCAACTAGAACGCACGTTAAGGCGTGGCTATTCCGCCACGCTGGTGGACTATTTCGGTCGGCGCCGTTTAAAGCATCAAAGCCCAATTGGGTTTTACATTCGACACAGCGGGCTCGTCCAATCTAACTTTAGCCTCTAATACTGGACTGAACGGTTGACTCTGGTCAGTGAAAACCGTTGCCAGCTTTACAGCGCTTTTTATTCGAATCCCTAATTCCCAACAAAACATGTCCTTTAGCGATCAGTTTGTCAGATACAAGCTATTCATTAAATCCTCTAACAGAATTGCTCTTTCAGATTTAGGTTTATTTTATCCGACAAGCTTCATTGTGAACAGATTAAGGGAGGCGCTAAGAGGAAAAGCGATCAACCCGTTAAGTACGAGAGTAGAAAATTAAAACGATAAGGAACAGAAATGTTTGAAATCAATTTAAACTGATAACGAAGAGTGACATAATCTGCATTGAAATTCGTTCGACACTGTTCATAAACGACAGACGCTAATAGAAAGACAACAGTTTGTAATCAGATCGCGACCCTCGGGATCGGCGGGCGGCTCTCTGGCGAAGTGATTTAAAGTTTAAAACTCAATTGTGAGACGATCGCGTTCAATAACGAATGTAACACGTTCCAGGCGACGGACGGACAAACAAGCCTGCTAAAGTTGCCGTGAAATGGAACTGCACGGCTATCGATACCGCACTGTGTTCGTCAGTGTCGTGCCTCCTAGGGGCTGTGGGGCGCCTGGCCTCTAATAGGAGTTCCAAGCTGTACACGTAATGTGACGTGCGGTTTGAGATTGCAAATGTTTGTACTACTTTATACGTGAACTAGCTTTTACAAGTTAGCTGACAGTTTCGCTTATTACCCAATATTTTATTCACGAAAACTAATTTGGATAGTTGGACGACACTCCGCATTCCTCGTCCTTTGAAGCGATTTATATCACAATGGAATATAATAAAGAGTCTCTACCTTTTTAATTCTTCAGTGGTTAGAAAGGGCAGATGAGATTGCTTTTCGATATCGAATAGAATCGGCACTAAACTCGATTGTCGTAATGAGGGACATTGGGACGTTGCTGGGAAGGGACGGATCCAATTAATGCGTGCCATATTCGGCACGATTACATGTGGTCCGTGGGGATCACACGATTCACGCTCATTATATTTAACTTGATCATACGAGCTCATACAGTCATTGCATTTTATTAGCACAGATAGTTTTGTTTCTATTCAGTAATATTTACATTTGGTGCTGGGATCCGCGCTTAATTGCGTCACACAATCGCTGGGTCGATAGCGCTGTAATGAAAATTGTGGAACTGTCAAAATAAAATTGTGACTGTATTACGTAATAGGGTTTTAAAATATAGTTAAAAAACTCAAACCAAAGCAAAAGTTAATGGTAACACAATTTACAACATTAATGTATCCGATATGGTCTTGTTGTTCCCATAAATAACAGACACTATTGATCGTCAGTACCCTGTGATAGTAACTACACATATTTTAATATGTTCTTTTTGGTCAAGTTTGTGTCCATCAAGGAGCAAGTCCACAAAGTCGCGACACAAGGACCAATAAAATGACGAGAAAATACAATACAAATCTAGGTTAATACCCTCCAGCTGTAATAACTAGCTTGTCCGTACTATCTGTTGTGTAGTGGACAAGACATCCATTGTAGTGGACAAGACATCCATTGACTTGTAGTGGACAAGACATCCATTGACTTGTAGTGGACAAGACATCCATTGACTTGTAGTGGACAAGACATCCATTGACTTGTAGTGGACAAGACATCCATTGACTTGTAGTGGACAAGACATCCATTGACTTGTAGTGGACAAGACATCCATTGACTTGTAGTGGACAAGACATCCATTGACTTGTAGTGGACAAGACATCCATTGACTTATCCGTACTATCTGTTGTGTAGTGGACAAGACATCCATTGGCTTGTAGTGGACAAGACATCCATTGACTTGTCCGTACTATCTGTTGTGTAGTGGACAAGACATCCATTGACTTGTCCGTACTATCTGTTGTGTAGTGGACAAGACATCCATTGACTTGTAGTGGACAAGACATCCATTGACTTGTAGTGGACAAGACATCCATTGACTTGTACAGTCAGCTGCAGAGAAATCTCATCCCCCAGCAATGCATAAATACTGGGGGGTGAGATTTCTCTGGAGCTGACTGTACCTATTCGAGCGAATACATGAATTATTATTAGTATTTCAGTTTCGTCTTTGTATCGCTGAATTTCATTTGTTGTGAATATTTTGTATTACCTACTTTTTGTTACTCATGTTACTATTTTGGAATATTCATAAAGATTTTTTTTAATAATAATTGCGCAAAAATTTTTCGGTAGCATTTACTTCCAGTCTTGAAAACCTCAGAATATACTTGTTTTGACCATGCCATTCACTTTTAGGGCCCGCGCCCACGGCAACTTTTTGTAGCGATGCTGTCGCGCGTTTTGTAAACGCGCTTCTGCATCGCTACCTACTATCGCGCAGGATTCTTCATACATAATTACAGCTTCGCGACTGTATCGATGTAGACGCGCGACAGCATCGCTACTGCATTGCTACAAAAAGTCGACGTGGGCGAGGGCCCTTAGGTACAATAAATGATCCTATTGGATATTTACCTAATCATTACAGTAAACGACCAATTGAATTAAACTCATATCTTTGTCAGGCTTCAACAGCTTATAATTTTCATTTAAAACTAAATAAATGAATTCTTTATCCGTGTAAACTTGTGCAGTCATCGCGAAGTACTTGTAAAAGTAGCAAGTTTAACGTCTAAAACTGCCCAAAAGTGTATAAAATCTACATAATTGTTTGTCAAGAGGGCGTTGTAAGATATTTGGGTAAGCTCCGGGGCTACAGACTGTCGTTTGAGAGCGAATAGCCGTTATCTGATGGCGAGGGACAAGCCTTATTCGATTATAATTACGCACTTTAACGCGTAAAAATTGCTTTCTACTTCAATATTAATACGATACTGGGCCACAGAATTTTGTCATCACTGTCTCTGAAAATATGAATTGCTCTATTTTGATAAGATATTTTAAATAAGATAGATTTAGAATAAGATTACCCATCTTATACCTATTTAAAATATCTTTGCAGGCCTTTATTAAGTCCACTGCACGCAATTTTTGCTCCGATAAAGAACGATAAAGCTAAATAAAATATTGCAAACAAGTGCTTTATGTAACTCAATATTTTATCCTATCCTATCCTTATCTACCGGATGTTGTAGTTCTTTGTACGTAACCTACAGGCTTCTGACTAGAAGTGGACTGGGATAAATTCAGTTAATTTATTAGAGTAATACCTCCTTTTATGTTGACCAAACTTTTTATTCAATTGTTTTCTGAGCATTCTAAAATGATGTGATATCGAAGTCAAGCACATAAAGCTACTCGTTTACTTTAAGCGATTACTTATTACTTTTACCTCAGCGTGTTGAGTTCAGCGAAAATAATTGATTATCAAGCATTACCTACAGGAGGTAGTTGAATTTTATCGCTGACATTACCGCACCCTGTACAACAGCACGTACAGGGTGATGCGAGTTACGACGTGCACGCGT
The DNA here is from genome assembly GCA_948150665.1 of Conistra vaccinii. NCBI lineage: Eukaryota > Metazoa > Arthropoda > Insecta > Lepidoptera > Noctuidae > Conistra > Conistra vaccinii. Next base: position 24,833,201 of record OX411322.1, on the reverse strand, counting down.
GTACATAAACACGGCTGACATTTTTACGCGATCCTCTCACCTTCAGCGAGTGAGCAATCGACGATTAGCATTTACATGGCATTTCTTAAGGGCACTGCTTTTTACCTATCACGTGACTATTACTCACACTCTATAATACCTACCGATTATGAGAGAACAGGCTCATATATTTTCTAGGTCAGTATTAACTATTATAGTCCTTGTAGCTACAGTTATTATCTATTGCTAATAATGACCACCACGTGGGTTTGTTTGTGTAAACATGTTATTTTAAGAAAAATTCACGTGGTTGCGAGACGCGATGCGATGATGCTTGAAGAGGCCAATGGTTTCGGGTTGCGCATACGCAGCGCAGCGCCGCGAAACCCATCGCAACGTCGCAAGGCGCATCGTGAAGTCGCTGGCAGCGCCACGCATCGCTGCGCAACGAGACACAGCGCAGCGCAGCGAGATGCCGTGTGGCGCAGCGGATCGTGTCTACGTTCGCCGCGAGCTGAGCCAAGTCGCCACGACAGCTTCAGGCTGCACAGGCCACGCTGCTCTTGCACGCTACGCGTACCGGCGAGGCATTGATGCGTATGGGATGCGTTATTCAAAAGCGTACTTTTGAATACAGTGATACAAAACATAACTTTATTCACTACACAAAAAGATACACATTTAATTGAGATAATTCGATAACGTCCCGCACGCATCACTGCCTCGCCTGTACGCGTAGCGCGCGGTATCGTTCAAAAGTGCGCGCAGTTCGTCGCTTCGCAACACGTCTCGGTGTGAACTGATCCTTACTTGTACCTACTACGGCCTCCTTCACGAGTAGTCTGATGCCTTTTGAAGGTCTTTTAGAAAAAGGAAAGCGTTGTTCGATGTTATTTGGAATACTTATGTTATACCTTTAATGATGTTTATCTTGAACAGACGCGAAATATCCAAATTGAGAACAAACTTGTGTCATATATCATTAGCAGAACTCACAAACTCCATCAGAGATTCAAATGTAAAAGAAAAACATCCCCGAGCAACTGCCGAACACGATTCATACAGCGAAAATACATTACCGAAATTAACTGTCGCATGTAAAAACAAACACAATATGGACGTCGATCATACTCACTGATTTTGATCAACTTCATTCGCCGAATTTCAGTAAACATGTTTGCCAACGTTTAAATGAGTAAACTCTCCAACTCGATTGGAAAAGTCGGTGTCACACATCGAAACTGCTGAGTGACGAGCGCTCTAATAGAATTAATAAATCGATTTAATTAACAGCGATGATGAAGCATCCCCGAACACTGCGAACATTGATTGAACATTCCACAAGTTTGTCAACAATCGATTATTCGCCACGTCTTCGAGTTGTGCTGCAAAAAGTTTGGAAGCCGGCTCGATCACCGCCTCACCGGTATTATGGTACTACGCGCTACGGTACGTTCTGACATGTTGAGAAACCGTGCTCGAAAATTGGCAATTCAAATTATGATGTCTGCTGCAGACGTCACGTTAATTCCGTTGCGTTGACGGTGTGGATGACAGAAAACATTAATGTTTATTTTTTGTTTTCTCTTTTTATATTCTCATCCTGGTACAACGTTAAGCCCGAAATTGAAAACGATACTTAGTTAAGATCACAATGGGCCACAGTGTTGTTCTCTAGGTTTTAGCGACACCATCTATTACTAACAAAACAGCACTAAGCAGTCGTCAGATCATTAGACGACTATCAGGGACGCATTACTCACTGGCTGCTGGCAATAAAGCCCGCAGTAAGTCTATCCCATAAGTCAGACACCTTCCAGGCTTGTTGGGGGCGCCGTATATCTGGCGAACAATGCGTCCCGCGTAAATTCCCGGTACCACCAGTACCTCTAATACCGCTAGTACCCTAGTACCGCAGTCCCGAACAATTAAGCTGCACGGATACGTATGGGCAAACAAGATCGGTAAATTGATGACTACTGATTAATTGTTTGTGTTGATGTGCGTGAGGGATGGCGAGTTCATTAGAGCGGCTGTTTACTTACGGCTTTTTTGGTTTAACTTTATAAAGTAGGTGTGAGTGGACGTTCAGGAAGAAATGTTAGAGAAAAGACTCATGTAAAGAAACGCACGTGACGCGAAATGCTACCAATATTTCTTAATATCAACAATTAGGATCAATTTTCTTTTGTGGATTTTCACTCCTATTTGAAAATTAATAATTCCGCTTATATGATTTTGTTTTAAAGGTCAGGTGCATATTCGCATCCAGTATGCATGTATGACCAGATGAGAACGTTGAGAAACGTAGCAGGTAGCGTTCTGTAGTTTCTGCCTAACCACATGGGAAAAAGGCGAGCGTTTATGATTTAAAAAAATCTATGATACAACTGGCTATTCTCAATGTATTAACGAAGCTGTATCCACTGACCTACAACGGTGAGGTTATATCTGAAGCTGGTGGTCTGCGTATTTCTGAAGTCGACCCGGCAGCGGTAGACGCCCTCGTCGCGCCGCTTGACGTCACGCACCAGAAGCGCGGCGGGCGGGGGCGCGACGGAGAAGTGCGCGCGGGGCCCGAACACCTCCGGCGCCGACCAGTGCCGCGCCTCCGACAGGTGCTTGCCGCGCACGTCGAAGCTGGAACAAGGAAGAGAAACAAGTTAGGAAAATGAACAGTATTGTGTCTGAGGATGATACTCGGTAATTCGATAAGGTTTTCCTTATAAATGCCTGGAAAAATAATTTAAAACCACAAAAGAAAGAAAAACGTTTATTTAGCACAGTATCGTAAACAAGGAACACATTTGAACAAATAAAAAACTAACATATAATTAAAATGGGTGTCGTGGGCACACAAATAGGGTAATTTTAGCAATAATACTATACATAATGCTGTCTGATGCTTTGTTAATGAAACTAAGGCCTAACCATAGAGTAGATTCCATCCACACAAGAAAATATCTAATTCGTTCCAACAAAGGTGCTAAGACTACGACGTAGCATAGTTGCCTACGCCGTAGCAACACGCGTAGCGAATCGTAGCCATGATGTGTTGTTTACCGAGCATCTCCAAAAATAATACACTCAGAATAAAAGAATTGTTGAATATTGTGGGAGGTTATTTTGTGGATAAAAGGAACATGAATTTATTTGAAAAATATTAAATAATTCAGTAGTTTAGATGTCTTTTATCAATTCTAATAAAAATACACGCAATAACTACACACACAGTTAACAAAGTTCCTTCAATAACACACAATCACATCAAATCTAAAATCTGTTCACATTGAAAAACCCTCACACGCGGGCCCGTCCACTGGCGCGCACAATGGTCATCAATAAAGTTTGAGTCCCGTCGCCTCGTCGCGCGGTATCTGCGACGTGACGCGCGGAGATAACGCGTGATGTATCGGTGACGGACGACTCGGCGAGGTCCGATGTGCGCCTGTGTGCCGGACCCAGATTTCTTTCATACAAGATTGACGGATGGAAGAAACTGTTCCGTTACGCTTACAGTAAGAAGTCTAGATTCTGAGATATTGTAATGTAGCTTTAGTGCCTTATCCGGGGCATAGGGCTTATGAATAGGTACGTCACTGATACCCAGAAATCGTAAACTAAGAAAAACTAAAATATGAGGACAAGTTTAGTAGTTGTTTTTAAATATTAAATAACTCGTTTATAACCATACATACCATGGTACGGCTACAAAATATGACGTCGACTCACAGGAGTAAGTCCCTTATCGTATAAAATTGAGCGTCTAAGTTCCCACCAACCAATACTTCAACTACTTACTACCACGCCGCCGCCCTTCCACGAAACTCCGCGAATATTCGCTTCCATATATCTCGTACAATTATCATCTATCACTGGAAGCAGGAACACTGCGGTGCGCGGCGGCCGCGGTCGGCGGAGCGATGCGCGATGGCCGCCTGCCACTGACAAAAATATTCCCCACATTTTTCCATTGAGCGAGAAAACAAAATAACTGGCGTTCGTTCCAGCCGTATTGATAGGATTCCGAGATATTGGGATTTTTACGAGATCGCCTAGATTTTAAGGTCTCCCAGAGTCTAGATACGAAAATCTTTGTTTGCTTCTCAATCATAATATTACGTTGCGCTAGTGATTTCCCTGGGGCTAGGCAGAGGTTTTTTTACACCGACATGTTTGGATGTCATACATTAAATTATGGAAGGAATGAGAGGCTTCATAATACTTCACAGATTTTAACAAAAACTATCCCTTTTTTCTCAAAATCCAGCCAAGGATGCCACGACTATAAACCCATATTTTTAAGAAAAATTACAAAACCAACCCCTTTTAAAAATGCGCTTGAGAGTCAGTGGCCAAGTTAACGTTGTTTACACGACTCCTCCATCTTTCTTACTCCTCAGAAGTGAAATAGGAAGGTTTTAATAATCGACTGCGGCCAACGTGACCGAGTGTGGCTCGGTACGGATGGGCCGTTTTATTGGCTGGAATGACCACCGGCAGATTAAACTATGCATCGTTTGCTTTGAGCCGATGAAGTGCAGCGAGCTCTGAACTGACTGGTGTGTTTTTATTTCGTGCGATGTAAAAGAACATCGGTGTCGAGTGTTAAGCTGGGGCTTCCAAATGTGTGTAGATAATAAATCTAAAATACATGGTTAAAAATTAATTGGTATTCAGTGCCATCTTTATTACGATGTCATTCAATTTTCAAGATTTTTACAATATCTAGTTAAGTTTTAAGGTAATTTTATTATTTATCTCGCACTTACACATATACTTCTCGCACAATAACGTATAAAGGCGGACTTAATGCCTTAGGCATTCTCTACCAGTCAACCAAGGGTGGTGAAGAGATAGGATGGCAGGTGCTCTGATTGACTACGTATTGAGTAGATAATACTAATATAAAGTACTTAATAAAAACATAACATAATTAATTGTAAATGAAATAGGTACACAAGTATATAAATAGATTACAAACTTATAATACACATACATACATATTCACTATAATAAATATGTACCTATATTATATAATATATATACATACAAATTCAAGGAAAAGAGGTAATTAAGATGACTCTACGCTATCTGTTTTGAAAGTAACCCTGCAATTTCCGCTTAAATGCACACTGACTGGTAGCCGTTCTGATATCAAGAGGAAGCGCATTCCAGAGAAGAATAGAATGAATAAGAAAGGAAGAATGCACAAAGTCAGAAGTATGAGAAGGACAAAGTAGAAGAAGATTGTTGGAAGAACCCAAATTCATAGCGTGTGAAGAACATAAACATTGAAAGTGAGACATAAGATAAGTAGGAGGGGTGGGAGAGTTGAGAAGGGAGAAAAGCGTAGTCAAAGCACGCAAACTATTTTAATTATTAAATTAAACTCTTTACCTCTGATCCCTCGCAACCAATAAAAACATTTATAAAATCTCACTGCCGGAACATTGAATAACTCAAGCCTAATTGTAATAAACTGCTGGATCTTCACTCTAAGCCCTTTGAATTAGGTTAATAAAAACCTTTTTGAGATAAATTTAATTCTTAACAAACTCCTTTCTTTCTTTTATGTAGGTCGGCAACAAGTAGGGAAGTCTGCGAAATATGAACGATATAAAAATTGTAGAGACATCATTATTGAGTTGAATCGTTTTACATCAGCGTGTCTCTGCCTTAGAGACAGTCTCTAGTGTCGAGAGTTTGAGAGTACTTATTTTATGAGTAGGTACTCGTATACTCACAACAGTTGGTGAATATCGTAAAATGTAGCCAGTGTGATAAGTTACGTAAAAAGTATGCAGCTGGATTTTTCTTCTTTTCAATGTGGGCGTTATGGGTTAAGGTAGTTTTTAGGTATTTTTAAAGTGCAAGGATGTCGAACGGAGAGCAACGGGCAGTTCGCCGTCCAATAAGGACCAGGCCCGGGTCGACGGCGCGTCGTGTTCCACGCGCGCCTCAAAGAGATGTCAGCAAAACTGACGGGGTCCGCTAGGGCCGATGCCTACCGAGGTTGCGGGTAGTCCTAAGGGGAAAACGTGGCCCCTGGCAAGGCAAAGGAGAGAACACGGGTGGGTTTTAGTCAGTAAGAGTCTGACACGCCCTTCCGCTCCGCCCAGAGCGGAAGAAGTCATTTGATGATTTCCCACTCAAAAAATAAATAAATACGGTGTTGATTCTCAGCATAATTTGAATATTTTTTATTTACTTACTCTGGTCGGCAAACAGCAAACAAGATGTTTCTAAAACTTACCGAACTGTTTCTGTGATTTAATGTAAAAACATTTACGCGTAGCACGTAGGTAGTTGACGCTTACTGTTAACAGGCGTCAATACCTTAATAAATACTCGTAATGTTACCGTTTTACTTGAAACGTGTAGTTTTTTATACCTTCACATATGCTTTGCATACCCTTGTTTCTTTACATAATTATGTTAGTTCCTCCCAAAACACGGCTGCTACTTTCAGTTTAAATACATTATACTGTAAACACATCACACATGTCAAAATTGCATACCTATATCAAAATTACTGACATTGGAATGTCAACTTTGCTCGTATGATTATTGAATAAAAAGTCGTATGAATGTAGTATTAAATATGAGGTTTGTATTGTATGGGGTCCGGTGGGCACATTATGTTCGCGAACATTAGAATAAACAGGGCTGTATTAAGTGTCGGGAGCGGCCATTAATCATACGAAACCTCACATGCTCCATGATTTTAATGTGTAACCGCTTACGTGGAAAATTCAAAAGGGAAAGGAAAAATATTAAATTGTAACGAGAGATTTTATTTATACGTTGAAATATTATATTTTTAACATTCTGGTTATTATTTTAGTATTCAAATTGTCGCTTGTATTTTTAATGTTTTTGATTATAATTAATGTTCCTCATTAAGTGAATTGTAAATTGGATACCTAATTATAATTAATTGCGGCACTGTTGTCCAGAAGTAATTAAGTGTGTAATTAATATAAACTGTCTTTGGATGTTACTTCCACCTACTCGAACATACCGTCATCAAATATAGGTATAGAATAACTCACAAACGCCCACTTTTGATTAAGTTTCCAGTAATAATTATCTGAATGGACGGAATATAATCCCTCAAGGCTGATGATAAATATCTATAATTAGCTGACAAAAAATCTTGTAGCCGAGAATCTCTCAGTAACTATTTAAAAAAACTTTTTTACAAAAAAAACAACCGACTTCCACTATAAAGTGAAAAATAACTAAAATTTCGGAAGTCGGTGGCAAAAACGAAAATTCAAAACCAAAGACACGGATATTCATTACATGCCACCGACTTCCGAAATTTTAGTTATTTTTCACTTTATAGTGGAAGTCGGTTGTTTTTTTTGTAAAAAAGTTTTTTTTTTCTCGCTTTTTAGTGGGTCGGTTTGTAATTTATCTAAGTCACAATAGCCTAATGTCAACTGCTCATCACCCTTTACTAAATATTGCTTTTCCCGATGCAGGGACGTTCATTGTTGAGGAGTTCTTCTGGTACTTCGCCATCAGCTCCTCTTCACCCTACGCATTGTGACGGGCATAAATTGCTTGGCAACCATATTAAAGTAATCGAATCGCAAGTTCGCAACCCGTGAAATACGTATTATTGAGTTGTTCCGGTGGCCATCTGTGGTCTTCATCATCAGTTCCACTTCACTAAATGGTGCTTTTCGAGAGCAAATTCAAGAGTTACTATAAAAAATACCTAAATCGCTATAGGTGTGCCTATAATATTTCAAGAGTTCCCTCGACTTCTCCAGGATTCCATCATCCAATCCTGACTTGATGACAATGGGACCAACTAGAAAGTATATCCTTTCAAATAAAAAAAGAATTTTCGAAATCGGTCCAGCCGTATCTAAGTAATCGGGGAACATACATAAAAAAAAAAAAAAAAAAAAAAAAAAAACATTCCGACGAATTGAGAACCTCCTCCTTTTTTTGAAGTCGGTTAAAAAGGATTAATACCCTAATAACCCTACATTATAAAAGGAAGCTGTATGCAAAATTTCACGTTCCTAGTCCTAGTAGTTTCGGCTCTTCGTTGATATGTCAGTCAGCGAGTCAGTCAGCTTTTCCTTTTATATATACTGGGTGTCAGTTACCATGGATTCAGTGCATGATTCTGAACGCTGCGTTGAAATTTTTCGTCGGTAATTATTTTTTAAATCAGCTGTTTCATAGAAAGTGTAATACCCACGCGGTCAAAATATATGGAACAGCTGTTTTTTTTTTATAAATAACCGACGAAAAATTTTAACGCAGGGGGGTTCAGAATCATATAATGAATCCATGGTAACAGGCTTCACATCGATGTCCCTGACACCTATAGTATATATTATTATAACTATTCATTTAAAAACAAACTGTATAAATGGCTGAATGAACATAATTTTTATGACATTAATGACTTCTTTAACAAGAAAATATAAAATGTGTATGTCCAGGTATTAATGTTAATGAAAATGTTTGTGTTGTATAATCTGAATGACTATTATTGTACTCGTATTACTAATTAATCTGCGACATTCTATAATTATGTAGTAAACTACATAATTATAGAATGTCGCAGATTAATTAATAACAAGGTAAAGGTAAACCTTTACCTTGTTATTAATTATTTTGCATGCAATTGATACAATATTTTGTATAGCTAAACATGTGGACATTATATTAAAACCAGACTGTAACAACCTTATACCATGTTTAAAGCAAATAAAGACTTATCTTATCTTATCTTATCTTATCTTATAAATAGTATAAATTGTATGACGACACTTTTTTGTCTACCCTCACGAAATGTGTATGCTGAACATATGTACCGCGATTGACTAAAAGGACCAATACAAAGTCCTGCTAATCAGCGCACACTCACTCACTCATTCGTTCCTGAACCATTTCTCTACAACTGCTCATCACGTATTCTGCTCAGCGCGGAATGGCATTCAGTGGTCTTTTGTCAGAGGCGCCATTCAAATGGCCATTCTAATATGGCGCCGAGGATTCCTCTCAGAGTTAAACATTGTTTCAGCGTGTTGAGCCGGGAGCTGTGGCGCTGTGGCGCTGCGGGTGGAGGTGTGAGCATGCACGATTCTATGTTTTTTAATGGTACTCGATTTGGGATAGCAGAATCGCTGTTGTAGTTACGCGTAGTTTTGGAGGTAAAAAGGTGTAATGCTAGTGAGGGATTTTTGTTAGTTTTTGTTCCACTGTGAATTCCAAAATGTACCTCTACCTTTTGCATAAAAACTGATAGGTACACAATAAACAGCAAGACAATGTTTTTTTTACTTTTGTTATTTTTCACGCCTCAATAATGTTTAAGCACATATATATTTCGTATAAAACCCGCATACATTGTTACCCACTCGTTTGTTTTTATACGTTCAACACGACGTGGCTGCCACCATCAGTTTCATACGGATTTATTATGAAAAAGGAACCCCAGAGCGAGTTCAGAGAAACATCGCACCCGAGCTCCCTTCGGAAAGTTGCTCAGTCTCGCACGCTCTGCTCTTAATCAAATCAGAGTACACTTTTAAGCTTTTCCTTGTTACTATTATTTTACAAAATTACATACTGTATTGGTAGTGATTTCTATTAGTGTGTTGGGCTGTATAGGTATTTCATGATAGTCGTAAAAGAAAGACGTAAGCCTAATCGTCAGGGAAATAAGAGGCGTTAAGTATATGTATGTACCTATGTCGTTAACACTTTGTATTATTAGATGACCATACGTATCTTATCGTTAATATTAACACTTACTTCTGCTTATCACCACGTTGGGTAGGCGGCTATGTGGTCCCAATTTAATGATATAACGTAAAGTAGGAAATGCTATCCATAGTCATGAAGAATTCATAAAAAAAATTAAGTTGTGTTTTCATGTACCTTGTTGAAACAGCCAATATAAGTACAGAAATCGCAAGCCCTACTTAATATTTCATTCAAACGTTTCATATATGGTTTGGAAAGGTACATAAAATAAACATGTAGGAAAATAATGTCAGCATTTGGAACGGAACTCAACAGGGCAATAATATAGCAAGTTGTATCAACGCCGTCCACCGGCAACTTACGGCACATATCAGTGCCGGCATCTTGATATTTACGAGCACGCCTCAATAAGACTTCAGTATAGTTATAAAAAACAAACAAATATATCATGTATGTATGGCATAGTTTGTTCTGTTGAACAATAATGTAGTTTGTTTTTATGATATCGTAAATGTTAACCTACTCGGCTACTGCTAAAATATTCGCTTTACCTATAAACCCTCATAAAGTTTCGTTCTAGGAACATAATAATGATATTACCCTAGATTTGTTTGTTGTAGAGAAAATCTAGCTCAATACGCTTCTTTGCTAGTTTGTTTTGAGAATAATACACATCGTTACTTACTCAATTAATCTTACATATAACGATGTTTTGCAGCCTTACAACTGATTATATTGAACACAAATTATTATCTTACACTTTATCAGAAAGCCATCCAAAAAGCCGTCACTTCAGAATTTCATTTAGGTTTATCAGGCAATCGGCTTACTGCTGCTCCGTCGATTCTGTGAATAATAATAATATAATATCTTCATCATCTTGGGAAGCTGCGCCAGCGGCTAATACTCTCCTTCAGTGAGTCCACTTATTACTGGAAAAGTTTGCCTAGCTTAGTACCTTGCTCTTTATATTATACGGGTACAATGTTTCCGTGCTTCTGGCTTCATCCATTTGGAGTTAAATATGTATAAGGATTCCGGCTTTCTATGAATAAATTGTGAATAAAAAGTGTTGTCTTTAATTATTATTTGGGGCTTTTTATGCTTTACCGTTTATGTAATTTAAATGGAGACAGAAGTAATGTAATTATACGATAATGTGTTCAAATCTGTAAGTTAAAATTAAGGATTCAAGGACCAAACCAAACAACGAATGTTAAATGTGACAATAAATTATATCGTTATGAACACGTTATATCATTCAGAATAGAAACATCGCTTTACAAAATTTCCAATTTCTTCTGATCTGTTCTTGTATAGTTCCAGTATCACCGTTGTTCGGTTCAAGTAAAATTCGGAACTTTTTTACGCATCGATCACTCTGAGAATTGGCTCCATCATACAAGTTGTTCTTCATTTTCATATTGTTTGTTTATCAAATATGGAAGGAAGTGTCTCACTCGTAGTTAGGCGCTCTCGTTGAATTGCAAATTTAAACATGACACCCGCTCCGAGGCCTACCTTTGCCTCTTAGGACCAGCGTATGTGTGTATTGTTTCCCTTCGTCTTATTAGATTTTCTTAGTAATTCTCGAAGCTTCTTTTTTTTACTATGTTCTTTTGTCAGCTGAAATTTATGCTCGCGCAGTGGGTAATTCTTTCACAACATCGTAAATAATGTGAAGGGGTCGTTTGACTGAAGCCAAACAAACTTGTTTGTTCGGTAGTAAACATGAAAGGGATATTTGACAATGTTTTTGCCGCGGCCTGATGAAAGAATTTATGCAACGTCGGTACGACATGTTACGAGCTGTCATCAACGGCGTCGTGTGGAGGTCGTAAGGTTGGCGCTTGTTCGTCTTACAATTTGTTCGTGTTGCTTTATCGTCCGGTCTTGTAACGTCTTCGTCTTAAAGGTTTACAGTATTTCAAACGAAAACGTATTTCTCTCTTTTTTAAATCCTTAATACTTCCAGGAATCAATTAGAGATAAAAGTAAGAGTAATATCCGATCACGTCCTATTGTGGGTTATTTTTGTACTTCTCTGTAATGAATATAATATCGACTAACTTTACCATTCTTTATTAATTTCACCTTCGAAAGCGACGACGAACCTATCTTCGAGAGTTTCTATATAATTGTGGTCTAGAACTGAATTTGTACGGTTTTACATTTTGTCTAAGTGGATTGGGTCTACACTTGAGAATCTGGGTACAAAATAGAAGTACCTAAGCTCCAAATAGGCTATACCTAGTACTATTTAAGTTAAAAATACTTCTACTATTATTTTGTATTTTTTCATCAACAAAACAGGTTTTCCAAGTATCTATTTGGAATAAGATTAGACATTTAACTAGACCTTATTTACAGTCCGTTCAACCGATTTTGACTTCTATTGCGTTGATAGCATGTATGACAACTAATGGCAGCGGCAGTAAACAGTTGGTATTGCAACCACTTTTTTGCTTTTAATGCCATCGTTATGCCTACGGTAAAGAAGTTAGAATCGGTTGAACGGACTGTAAAAAAGGTTTGCAACTAATGTCTAATCATTTTCAAATGGAGTATAGTTTACTCCAATTTTCATTACCAATCACAGAACCATCAAGAAGAGATAGCATACTAACAAATTTAGTAATTCACAAGACATCATCATTCTAACCGTGACATCGTCCCACGCATGTCTGAACACAACACATCAGCTGTTCGCGTGTTCACAAACAAGTTATATTGTTCGTCACACAATGTCAGACAAGTTGCGGCGACGATCGATGTTTCTCATTGTCTTGGGGAACTATTTATTTATTGCAATGTCTATAGTTTAATAGGTTTATACGTCAAAGCGTGTGAGATGATAACGCTTGTTTTTAGTCTTTGCCATTGTCGGGTAAAAAGAAGTTAGTACCTACTATAACTAGAATGATGTAGGTACCTAATTTACTTGTTTCATAACGAACACCACTTTTGCTACTACTAGCATTAAATTTACACTCAATATGGTATTTAGAGTCTTATCACTAGGACCATTTTAGTATTTTAACTTTACTTGAACATGGAAAAAATACCAAGTTTAGCTTTTATTTAACTTACGCTTTACGTAGCTACACGTGACGTTTAAAATTATGGACTTTAAAGCCATCAAAATAGATTAATAACCTTTTCTGTATTCTAAACCAAGTTAACACTAGACAAACAGTCATGCTAAACTAGATATCCTAAAACCAGTGTTTACATTCTTGATTAAGCAATAAACACAAACTCCAACATCGCTGTTATAAGCTTCGCAGATAATTTAGTACTTAGCGTAGGGTTTTAGAGGATACCTCGCTATTGGTTGTCAGCTGAACGTGTTTAATATTAAAATTAATTTATCAGTGCTTGAGCGTTAAGTCTCATTCCTTATTCATGATCTATTTATTGATGTTACTAGATTAGTTGTGCCATTTAGAATCATGGTGCTGTTAATACCCACTCAATTACTAGGTAGGTACATAGACAATTGGCGATGAATACCATTAAGCCAACACGCCAAATGTCAGAGAATCAGCGTAGGTAGCGAAGGGTCGACGAATTGAATCATGTAGAGACGAAAACTTATTTGTTGAAGCGTAACATGAAGGTTATCTAAGTTTTATGATAAGTAAGTAGTATGTATGTATTATGAATGAACCCAGATCTTTCGTGGAATTATTCAAGAATAAATAAATAAACATACACAACAATAAACATTATTTTCTATCGATGATTTTTAGTATCGGAATGAAATGATTCAGTACCTATTTGCTTACACAGTATGAATTTAATAAAATTGCATTATTTCAAGAGTATTGCTGTTTTAGGTGGACGTAAACGAGGCAAAAGGAGTATGTAGGTAAGGATCGTAGCAGATGGCACTCTGTAGTTTCTGCCTACCCCCATGGGAAGAAGACGTGAGTTTGTGTATGTATATATTTATTGTGTACATATTGCTTTTTTTAAAGTATTGCAATATTTTCCTGTTTCGTTTGTTTCCTTTTAAAAATGAAAAGTAACTAGACAATAATGACTGGGAAAGGTAAGTAATTATTATTATAACGTAGTGTACGTTATAATAATTATATAATATATTAACCCTGATATTGTGGTGATAGATCGACGAGAGCGCCGTGCAATGATTGATGATATCGCTGTACCTCATGACGAGGATCTGGTGAAAGCTGAGAAATATTAAAAAATCAAGTACAGTCAAGGGTCATAAATTGTGAAGCACCGGAATGTTTATATTTGCCTGCACGCCAGGTCTGCGCCTATCTCTGTGTGTGTGATGTTTCAATGCAGACAATAACACGCACACAGTATAACTACGAACGGGCGATGTTGGTTGGTCAGATGGATGTGTGGTTAACACTAAATAAAGTATACCTACTTATACTTGTTTTCCTATTTAAAAGCAATGCTTAAATTCAACATAATAGTTGAATGAAGCGATGGCAGGATCACACGAGTAGGTCGGAATAATTGTGTGTGCATGAGAAAGGCGAAGGTTCGAACCTCAGTGCGAGGTCTCGACTCTTTTTGTTTTATTTTGTTTTCGTGTCAGAGTTCAATTATTTGAATATCATTAATTTACATTGGCTATAGGTTACGGAAGGTATAAATAAAGTAAATAGATAAAATAGGTAATTTAATAAAATAAAAAATACAGTTTTTCATAGAAACATATATTTATGTTATTATTAGCTTTTAAAACATAGGTACACGTATTAAGAACGATATAACAAACGTTGACAATAAATAAATAAATAATTTGTTTGTAAATAATTTTTGGTTGCTAATAATATTGGATGTTACCTATTGTTTATTGAGGTTATAGCTTAATTTATTCATTTTCTCAAGGAAAAGAAGATTGAAACTTAACCTCAATCCTGTAATCTTACAATTATTAACTAACTTATTTCTATTATGGCCAGTGGATCCCCTGAATTCCCCTGATAACATTTAATATTACTTACTTTTTTTTTCTGATCGAGACATCTTTCATTTCGTGCTTCCAATCTTTGCACTATTAAACCCATACATTTTCTATAAGGTTTAGATCAGGGGATCGCGCTGGTCACGGAATAACTTTAACATCTAAATACGGACTAAACCCACTCACGAAGTCTCGAACAATACTTATTGGCACCATGAATCGGACAATTATCTTGAACAAAATAAAGTTCACCAATTTCATACACTGGATAAACATTGCGCACACTGTAGGTAGCATTATGTCGATCAAAACCTCGACGTAGTTGGAGCTGTTGGGCCGCGTCGGTATAAATTCAAACTCACTCGGCCCTTGAGGACTAATCCACCCCCACATATTCACACTTATTCTTCCTGACTCCGTATTATTTATAATGTTATTGTCAGACCTCCGTGTATTGTCTCTGCGCCACAAAGGAAGTCTTCCTTTTAGACACGATTTGAAAGTCTTCTCGTCAGTAAATATAGTAGTCTCCCAATCAAAGTCTAAATATTCCCGGGCAAAACGTAACCGTTCATCCTTATGCCTTTGCGTTAAAAAGTTGCGAATTCTTCAGCAAATCTTCTTGTTGGTATAACACCATTCGTTTAAGATTCACCACCCATAAAGCGTCGCTGAGTCACTTACACGGCTCTTCAGACTTCCCTCTTCTTCAAATCTTATCACCCAACGTCTCACAGTGTTTCTCTAAAAATAAATAAATCCTTATTACTCATTTTGAACCACCACTTAAGAGATTAACAAATAGAATAAATCACAACAAAATAACTTACACATAAGTAAACCGCTTTCATTGGACATTTCAGATAAAAATTAAACCCATTGACATGCAAGGCTACAATATTCGCCCTGGCTTCATCATTTATATTTAATTGCATTTTGAATAAAATCTTTAAACTAAAAACACTAATAGCAATAGCACAAACGCCCGTAACTAAGTTCACCATATAACAACGTCATACGAATTAATTACAGCCAGTAAATAAATTTTGTTTCAAATCTACCCTCAATTTTTATGTTGACTAGTTTAAAATTTTGTATTAATGATACTTACTCATTCCTCGACATTCGCTGTCTTCTTCTAATTGCTATAATCAGAAAAAGACAACGGGGCGTGATAAGCCTACGAACTAAGGAAAACTGTTACCTATATACCGCGCTCTTTCTATTTGGTTCATGATGAGAGAGTGCAATACGGGTGTGTATGTGTGGAATGCCTTATTAGAAGAAGGTCTCAAGTGCGACGAGTTACGATGCGATAACTTTGTAAAACTGGTAATGCACTAATGACCCATACTGTACCTATCTTGACTTAGCACACGAGGTTGTCGACATGTGAGACGTGGACTCTGCAATCATTGTACCGATAATCGCTACGGGTAATGGCCTAATAGCGGAGAGCCTCGACCAACACCTCAGGAGGCTCTCATTGCGCGGCTGGGTCAAGGGCTTGATTCAGAAAGCAGTACTCCTAGACACGGCACGCATAGTGAGGAGGTTCCTCTCTCTAGAGCCCTGACCACCTGCAGCTTGGACCCTGTTCCTGATGCCGATGGGCGACAATTTTTTATATTTTTAAATGTTTTTTATATCTTTTTTTAAGAAATATTTAAAAATGTAATTTAAATGTATAAAAATGAAATAAAAGATAATTAAATATATAATTATTATAGGTATCTTAAAACTAATAAACGTTTAGATAATAAATAGTACTGACTCATGAGTTGGTATTATTGTACTATGGCGATAAATGAATAACATTATGAAGCTCGGACGCTTTGATGTATTTGATAGAATTACTGCCCAGTCTAACGAATGGTGTTATTCAACTTATTACGGTTATTGATAACATTCCTATTTATTGATAACATTATTCGAACGTGTGATATTTGATGCCTTACTACTTATTTATGTAATGGTAATATCTACTGTAGTGTTTTCATTATGAGCTCATAATGACTAGTTCATAGTTAGTACTCTGAAATATGTAACAACAATAATGACAATAAAATACTGTGAAGTCTGATATACAAGCTCAACCAAAATACCGTTACTTATTTCGACATTTATCTATTGTATCATTCATAAATGGAGATGGACAATTACTTTACACTAAAAGGCATACTTTCATGCCCTACCAGAGAAAAGTGATAAGAAGCAAAACTATAAGATACCTACACCTAAAATGTCACACTTATCAAACAAGAATCTAAATCAAATCTCAAACATCTACTGTCTATGAGCCACCACTTACAAACAACAATCCAATTACACCTGTAACCAGATCACTACTGTCACATGACGTCACCGCATGACGTCACTTGTCACCCCGCTTGTCTCGCTAATACTTGTCACGTTATTACAAATGGCCGCCGCCGCAAACAAATGACCTTCAGATATGGATGCAAATGGGAAAAACTGCCACGAGTCGTGCCACAGCCACGTAAGACAGTGGCGGATGATGAATGTTTTCATTTGTTACTGTGGGGTGGCACTCCATACGAGAAGTAAGGAATTAGTACCAGGAGTTCATATTTTAAAGGTGGTTTACTTGCCTACGAGACCTATCTCTTCTCTTCTTCTTGCCTTTTTGGCGTGTCAGGCTCTTACTGGCTAAAACCCACCCATGTTCCTTCAGTTGCCTGTTCGTTGCCAGGGGCCACGGTATCCCTTTTGGACCTTCCCGCAACCCCGGCAGGCATCGGCTTTATGGACCCCCTCAGTTGTACTGACATCTCTTTGAGGCACGCGTGGAACACAACGCGCCACGCGCCGTGGTCTAATAAGCTGGTACTTGCCTGACAACTTTTCATCACATCTAAGCGCAGTCTGAGTTACGGTTTTGACCAATGTTGCCTAGTCACAGGATGCGTTACTAAGACGATCACTATGATGATGAGTCTGCGTATTGCCATGGGCAGCAGTCTACTATATTGACTGGCTGGTCTTTGACAATGTCACAGCTAAGCAGTGTAACTTTAAAATTCTGTAAGGAAACCCTTATAACTTTTTCTGGATTCAAAATGGCATGTCATGGATTCAAATTCAGCCGCGCTTAGAAACAAAAGAAAAATAAGATTGCTTTAGATACTGTAACTTTATATCTTCCAATAAAGCAAGAAATTCTAATGGATTCCGCGAAACGTCTAATTAGAGTTGTATCTAAGTTAGTAATGTAGGTAGATTCTGTTTGTTTTCGCAAACAATGGAAACTGATTCAATTGCTGTTTATCAAGAATTTCAATCCTGTTAGTTAATTTGCAAACTTTTCTCTTGACTCTCGAAACTAGAAGTGGGTGTCGTGTAACTTGTAAGTCATTTAATGACATAAATGATTACGTTTCAAAGTTCTAGCTTAGCCTTTTGATGCCAGCCTATGCAATGGTGAAAAGTTGTTGATATTAGTAGAGGGACTGATTGCCCAAGGTACGACCGACATACTTAAATATTTATTTTATTTTATTTTTTTATTAACTATGGAAGACTTACAGCTAAAACAAACAGATTGGAAAGAAAGAGTGTGAACAGCACAACATAGCTACCAAAAAAATATCATACCACAAGAACGACCTTGTAATGCAGTAGGAGATGAAAATTGGTCTTTCGAGTCAAAAGCACTTCATGGGACAAGTTTATAACACGTCGACACAACAAAGTTCACTTGCAATATATCATGAACTTCATACATGGTCGTATGCGGCTGCCAGCGTCGTACGTTCCATGCCGTGAAATAGAACAGGAAGACGCAGTTAGGGCTTAAATGTTCAGAAATATTACAGCAATAGGTACCTATTTTATGCATGCGCATGTAATAGTAATAAATAGGCAAGATAAGACTATGTGCCCTTTGAGTTGATAACTATACCAAGGTGACAACTGCCACTTATGTAGTTAGTTCTCATTAACATAGGTATTATACATATCACAACACTATCAGATTATGATTAACACATGGGCCCAGTCTTCACAATCATAAGTCCGCCCCCACTAGCCGTGGTGCAAGTTTACGACACGCCGACACAACACAATACACAAGTACACGTGTGTAGTGTGTACTCGCTGTACTCCACACGGCGTAGTGTGTACCCTCCACAACCGTCACCGCATGATTCATCGTCGCTTCCGCCGCCCGATTTATGCCGCGCGCTACATTTGCTTACAAACTCCTTTTAATATGTTAATTGGTATTTACATAAATATTAATGTTTGTTCATGTTTGTTTGTGGAGTAGTGCATGTATTATGTTGTACTTAGATTACATTAATTTTAATGTTTGTGAAACTCGAGTCACAGTGGTAGTTCGGTTTGTATTACATTCTATATTGTAATCATTCCATGAAACCTGTCGAGACATACTTAAGTTTCAGATAGAAACATTTGATGTCTTTTGTGTCAAGTCAACAATTTCACCCATCCGAGATCAGTCATAATCATAATAATCATAATCATTTATTTGTCAGGATATGGTACATTATATGGTCTTAAGATTAGTCAATGGTATCATCACATTCTGCCAAGTGTGGCGTGAAAATATTAGGTGCATACATTTATTACAGGATAGAGACTATTAGGTTAGTATTAAACATTATTGATTGGATAATTAAGAATTACAATTAGAATTTTAGGTATGTCAATAATAATATTATAATAGCTCCTACACACAAAGCCGGCGTTTTGCCATCACTGAGACATGCAAATCTATGGCAGGTAATATTATTAAGGTGTAAATTACGCAGAAAGAAAAATGCTACAAGCACATAAAGTTAACACTATAAATAAATAAACTTTGCCACATAAGTGCAGAGTGGCTCCATTAGAGCAGTATCGACTGTGTGCACTGAGCACTGAATTAAATATTTGCCGAGCGGCGACAAACGACGCCCGTCAGCCATACATTGATGGTTCATTGACGTCTTTATGGAGACGGCTTCATACAACAACCCGTAATGAACGTAACCTTTCCTATTATTTATCTTGAGAACATTCCGTCTTTGGTCACTAAATCAGACACGTAATGTCATTTTGCGACTTGCAAGTTATTGGCGATTAGAGCTCATATTAAGATCACAATCTTGATTAGTAATTCGCTAATAATAATAGATAACGGCTTAGCAGAATTACTATTAGTGGCGAAGCATTAGTTGCAATCACATTAAAGGCACATTGTTGAAAGTTAATTATCCAACTCTGATATGACTAATGACTAATTTGGCATGAGGCGACTAGCAAAAACAATAACCCTTTTCATCGTTTAAATTACTTCAGCACTAAAATAACTAACATAAAATGCTGATAGGCTAGCTATACTATGCTATTAGTCTGTTACTCAAATAAACTCTCAAAATGGCTCATTGAAAGTTTTTAAGCGTATAATTTAGGTTCTGTTGAAATTGTTATGCCGAAAAAAACCTGAAATATCACAGAATGACCATTAAAATTCCATTATACCCTTTATGTATGTACGGTCAGAGCTTACAACATGACATGCGTCATTATTCACATTAATGTAAATTTCAATGGTCACAGAATAAGTATTTGGTCACAAATATCGTGGCGCGAGTTGTCGCAAATGTGCTGCATAATTGTGAACGTCAATAGTGTGACACAGAAAATTGCAGTAATACGACACGAGAATGACGTATGTACTCTATAGTGACGTCATGATTCATATTTACTCGGTATTGCCGTTCGTGAAAAATACGTATTTTGTTATTATAATTTTACACATACATATAGATGTCATTTCCCTGGTGGTTATCCGCAATTTTAAAGCGAAAATTTTGACAAATATGGAACTGAATAACGTGGCGGAATATTTTAAAATGTAGTGACAGTCTGCAGATAGAGCTGCCATTTGTCGTCAATTTTGAGCTATCGTGGTCGCGGTCACTGCCCAATAAACACGTACATGAACCTTTTATTTTACGAGGACAAAAATATGGATGAAAATACACTGCTTTACAAAAAAATTCAAGGAAAAACGTAGACAATGATGTGGTCTAACAACGATAAAGCTTTAGGCAATCTCGATAGTTGAGTATAATATTTTTTTTTTCTCTTCATGGTTTCTAGGAAACACCAGAAGAATCCCTAACAAAACATGTTTACTGTAAACATATCTCCGCTCCCTCGATTTAAACCTCCTTCAAGAGCAATTTAAATAGAAAGCAAGCCAACTATTTTCCATAATGAGCTGTTCCCGGGTGTAGTGGTATCGATTGAAGGGGCTGGGGGCTGGCAACAAACAGGTAATGGCGTCGACTCCGCCACCGAGCGCCGGAATAACAAGCAGACACTCGGAATTGAGAAGACGCGGCTTTGATGCTCAAGAACTGGCTGGAGAGAAAAGTAAGAATGATAGTTTGATTGTAACTTTATTTTGCATCATTCTATCAATACACAGTGTTTGATTAAAGACACACTTTGGATTTGAATCACTTTTTAACCGACAAAAAAAAACGGAGGAGGTCCTCAAGTCGACACGTATATATTATATTTTTTATGTCTGACCACGCATAAGTTTTTACTGAATAGTCTGATTTGAATGATTCTTATTTTATTGGAGAAGGGAGGGTATATATACCTCGAAGTTGGTCCCATGTAAAATTGAAAACTAAAATCCACTGCAAAGGGTAAACAAAGGTCATTGGGCATATCTGACCCGCTTTGCGAAGAGTGGCGGACATTAACCAAAATAGTTTTAAACTAAAGAGAATAATGTGACCTTTCATTGCATATAATTATTTGATTAAAAATCGATGGAGAAAAATGTACAGAATCGTTAAAAAAAAATTCAAACAAACGGTTTCAGAGGAGGATTTAATTCATCTTATAAAAACAAAAACAACACATTTTTATGACATATAAATGAATCCCCGAAGGGTTAGGCAGAGGCGTACCTATAGTACCTACACCCACATTTCGCCAGATATTTTTAAGTCCTATGTAATAGGGGGCGAGCCTATTGCCATCAACCGGGAACAAATACATACTCCAGGCTGCTACAGAGAAATTCCTGATAGAAAAACCCAATAACACTTTGCCCGACTTGGGAGTCAAACCCAGGACTTCATGCTCAGCGCAGTAACGCTTGCGACCACTAGCCCAACGAGGCAGTCATTGGTGTTATTTATACTGTGATAATGCTAAGTATTGTACCTATACCAATGAATCGTAAGGATATTGTGAGAACTTATTGTGCTCAAAGAATAGCATGATGGAATTCAGTGAAATAAAACACAATTTTTCGAAATTACATATGAATTGAAAAAGTCATTTTGGTACTACTTGCCCGGATTTAAACGCATGAGAGGCGAGGTCATAACCGCTGGGCCAACATGTCAAATTGAATAATAAATATTATAATGAATTATAATTTTATTCATGTTCCCTATATCACTTTACTAGGCTGGTCAAAAAATGATAATCGGTTATTTTTGTTTTTGCTGGGCGCCTATGTGTTGTAGCGTGATGTTCAATAGCCTGTAGTCTTCCTCGAGAATTGGGATATCAAATGCAATAAGATTTTTTTTACTCTCTCTCTTTTACTTACAAAAAAACTCTTCAGCTTTATCATTAGTATAGAAAACATGAACCAATTATCATTACTAGGTGACCGTGGCACGAGATTCACAGCCAAGGACGTTAAACGTGTTATTAGTAGTATGTCAAGAGGCAAGTCTCCAGGTCACGATGGTCTGAGCATCGCGCACCTCAAGTTCGCGGGCCCTCATTTACCAAGAGTGTTGACAATGTTTTTTTTTTGTTTTTTTTTTAAACTATTTTAGTACCCATTATTAAAAATATAACGGGTGAAATCGCTGACTTAAAGAACTACAGGCCTATTTCTCTGGCTACGGTGATAGCGAAAGTGCTTGATAGCCTGCTTAACAGACAACTTAATAACTTTGTTAAGTTGCACGACAATCAGTTCGGATTTCGATCCGGACTATCTACTGAAAGTGCCATCTTGTGTCTAAAGTGGGGTGTTAGGAGTACCTAACACCCCACTTTAGACACAAGATGGCACTTTCAGTAGATAGTCCAAGTCCAAGTAGCAAGCATACGTAGGTGTTTTCCTATCGGAGTAGTAACTCCGATAGGAAAACACCTACGTATGCTTGCTTCCTCGACCTCTCTAAAGCTTTTAATCTGGTCGCATACAGTATCCTCTTGGGGAAGTTAGAGGAAGGTGGACTTCCTCCAGAGTTGATAAATACTTTTAAATACTAGTATGATGGCCAGATCAATCAGGTACCTCACGTACCTGATTGATCTTCCCTTCATACCAGCATTTTTCAGAGCCGTATAGGTTGGAGTGCGGGGTGAGGCAGGGGGGTTGACTTCACCCACGCTCTTCAACCTGTATGTCAGTGGGCTGATCGAGGTGCTCACCAGAGAGCGAGCCGGCTGTTATATTGACAGAGTCTGTGTAAATAACATTAGTTACGCCGATGATATGGCGCTGCTGAGCGCCTCTGTTTGTGGTTTAAGTGCAGAATATGCTTTACTTCATGGATTGGTCTTTGGTGTCAGCAGTCGATGTTCTGATCCGATGCCTCCGGTCAAGTTGAACGGAATATCGCTTGTGAGGGTATTTAAGGTGAAATACTTGGGACATCTTTTGACCGCTGACCTCAGAGATGATGACGATATTGAACGAGAAAGGAGGGCGCTGTCGGTGAGAGCTAATATGATCGCTCGCAGGTTTGTTGTTCTAGAGCAGTGAAAATAACTTTATTTCGTGCATATTGCCACTCATTTCACACGTGCAGCACGTGCGTGTGGGTAGATTACACTCAAAAATCGTACAGCACCCTTCGCGTTCAATATAATAATGCGTTCCGGGTATTGATGGGGGGGCTGTTCCGTTTCTGAGGCGCATCAGTGATGTTTGCTGATGCTCGTGTCGATTGTTTCTACGCTACGATGCGAAAGAAATGCGCTTCCCTGGTGCGCCGGGCCAGCCCCAACAAGATACTGCAGTGAATCGCGAGCAGATTGGACTGTTTGTGTGCGAATCGCTGCTGCAAGCTTTCCGCATCTGTGTTGAGCGTGTAGCAGGGATTCGATAAGTGTGTAGGTTAAGTTTACTAACATAGCTGTTAAGAAAGTTTACTAACATATTGAGTCTTGTTACTTGTTAATTCAATATAAATAAATAATAATAAATTACTTTTTGATCAGCTTAGTATAACACTTGAACACTTATGCCACACACACTTATAACATTTAATAGCACTTAAATATTGGTAAATCTAAAATTCAATATATGACCAAACTATTTTTTATTTTTTTCTAAATTCCTATAGCTCACGTTAATATGATTAATGCTATAGTATATCTGAGCCATATATCAATACATTCTGCTATATTTCGTTTGTGTCCGCCATGGGTCTGGTTTCTATACTAAGATGCCCAATGACCGTTGATTGATTTTTCACCTACTGAATTTTCAACTGTGAACTGATTCTGTTATAATGCACACATATGTAGTTCTGATAACACAACCACATAATAAAGACCTGGAGTTGATCTGATGATGGAGACGGAAGACATTTGCGAGAGCTCGTCAGCAGTTTACAGCAGCTACATCGTGTTTAGGCTTATTTCATTCACCTTGATGAGAACAGCTTTAGACCTAACTGCGTATGATTGTCATTGAGGGTCTGACGATGGAGACGGAAGGTTGCTGAGGGAATTCTTTACTTGAGGAAAACACTAAATGAGAACACAAAAGCGAAAAATAAAAAACTTTTTTACAAAAAAATAAACCGACGAAAACAACTGAAAAGCGAAAAATAAATAATTACCTTTTTTAAAGTTACATAAATTAGTTTAGGTGCTTCGTTACACTAAATGGTATTTTTTAATTATTCGCTTTTTAGTATTTTTTTCATCGGTTGACTTTTTTGGAAAAAAGTTTTTTTATTTCAGACATCAACACCGCACCTTCGCGTCTCGAAGGACCGAGGAAGGTAATATTTTAAAAGTGGTATTTTTAAAGTACCGAATGTACATTTTTCAATACTGACATTTATCCAAGCAGCACCGTTATAATATTCGAGAGAATATTTTGAAACTATATAATTTTGATACAATTCAGCGTCCAGGTACACAATACCCGTAGCAAAATTTTCTTCTCCATTCAACCAAAAAAATGTAAACCCCAAATCACGACAGTACAAGCACCCAACATCTATCAATCTAAAATATAATCCCGTGTTGTTGTGTTGCACATTTACAAAGCTGGGTTTACACGTACATTCGCCTCAATCGTTCACGGTACACAATGCTCTTAAAACGTTTCCAACAAAGCTTTTTGAAGCTTCGCTCCGCTGAAATTCTGTTGACATCGCAAACGTCCGTATCGGGTATTGAATGTGTTGAAGCTTAATCCGTCCGCTGGACAATGCATTCCATGAAAAAATACCAAAGGAAACAGTTTAAGCGATGAAATGTGAATATGCTTTTAGTGCTAATACATTGGAAGGATTTTGTTTGTCATGTATTGGCGTTCGGGTAGTAGCTAATGTGCTTTGGAGCAGATGGTTTTCTATTATGAATATTGGAAAAATAATACCTATAAAATAAAAGTAAATGTGTTTTGTATTCAAAAACTGTACAGCGTGTATGCTTCACTATAAGCTGTGAACTTAACATGTTAAAGCCTAAATGTACCACTGTCCAGTCTCAGCGTAATACAGTAAAGTGGGGATATAGGGACCCTACGCAAACAATTATGTACACCGAACTTTGTAATAAGAAGCTAAGGGAAATTGACTTTCCGACAGAGTTTATTAATTGTAGTCGTAGTGAAAATATTTGTATTAACTTGGAACATCATAGAATAGTTGACAAATTATATGAAAATATTGTAGATATTCTTTGCGAGGCTGCAACTACTAGTCACAATTACAGAGTTCAGCGCAAAAAATATAATAAAACGGGTTGGAATAAACACGTTAAAGATGCGCACAGGCAGGCTCGGCTTCATTTTCTGAGCTGGGCGGCTGCTGGTAAGCCTAGAACGGGGTCGCTATATGAAAATATGGTGAAAAGTAAAAAAAAAATTTAAAAGTAAGCTGAAGTGGTGCCAAAATAACGCAGATCAATTAAAAATGAACGAAATTGCGAGTCATCACGAAGCTAAGAATTTTAGTAGTTTCTGGAAAGCCACAAACAGCTTGAATCCCAAGTCGTGCCTGCCAGTGTGCGTCGGTGGCGTAAGCGAACCTAAATCTATTGCCAATTTGTTTATGGCTTCGTTTAGAACGGAGTCACCGCTGGGTCCATCGACTGGCGAGTCGGATGCTAGGGAGGGGTCCGAGGGCACGCCGGTCATGTTCACTGTTGGGGAAGTTAGGTCTGTCTTAAAGGACCTGAAGCGGGGTAAGTCTCCTGGACATGACAGCTTAAGCGTAGAACACCTACGATATGCAGGTAAGCACTTACCACGTGTCTTAGCTCTCTTATTTAACTTGTGTATGAGTCACTCGTATCTTCCAGAGGACCTGATGAAGACGATTGTCGTTCCTATAATAAAGAACAAGACTGGAGATACGAGTGACAAGAACAATTACAGGCCTATTTCCTTGGCGACCATAATTGCGAAAGTGTTGGACGGTCTGATTGATAGGCAGTTGGATAAATATATCACCCTACATGACGCCCAATTCGGGTTTAGGCCACAATTGTCGACTGAAACAGCAATCCTCTGTCTCAAGCATACTGTCCAATACTATGCAGCAAGGGAAACACCTGTCTATGCGTGTTTTTTGGACCTCTCCAAGGCATTCGACCTAGTGTCGTATGACTGCCTCTGGAGGAAACTCTCCCATGACACTAACCTTCCGGGGGGACTGATTGCTGTACTGAAGTTCTGGTACAGCAACCAGTCCAACTACGTTAGATGGGCAGTGGCCATGTCTGATGAGTACAGGTTGGAGTGCGGCGTGAGGCAGGGGGGGCTTAGCTCACCCAGGCTCTTCAACCTGTATATCAATAGGCTGATATGTGAGCTCAGCAACACCCAAGTCGGTTGCTCCATTGATGGACAGTGTGTAAATAATATTAGTTATGCGGACGATAATATGGTGTTGTTGAGCCCATCTATCAGTGCGTTAAGAAGGCTCCTCCGAATCTGTGAAGACTATGCGGGGACTCATGGTCTCAGGTACAACTCAACTAAAAGCGAGCTCCTAGTGTTTAGGGCGCAAAACAAGTTGTATGACGTTGTTCCGCCGGTGACCTTAGGCAGAGTTCCGCTGAAGAGAGTCACTCGTTTTAAGTACCTGGGGCACTGGGTCACCGATAGGCTGTCGGATGACGCCGATTTAGGGAGGGAACGTAGGGCGTTGGCGGTCAGGTGTAACATGCTGGCCCGCAGGTTCGCACGGTGTACGCGAGAGGTTAAAGTAACACTGTTCAGGGCCTACTGCCAGTCGCTGTACACGTGCGCCCTGTGGGTCAGTTATACACAGGGCTCGTACAATGCTCTACGAGTCCAATATAATAACGCGTTCCGGGTAATGCTGGGGTTGCCGCGCTTCTGTAGTGCGTCGGGGATGTTCGCGGAGGCACGTGTTACGGATTTCGGCTCGCTGCTGCGTCTGCGAATCGCATCACTGATGCGTCGGGTGCGCGACAGCCCCAACAGCCTCGTGGCCACTGTAGCCGGCAGGGTGGATGGCCTTATAATCTGTCACTGGATGGCGGCACACAGACCGTCATTCAGGTATTTGAGATGATAAGTGCAATGTTGTTAACGTATTTTAGATTTAGTTAGTAGATAAGTAGTATTAATTTCAATTACCAATGTTATGGATCTCTGGTCTGAAATAAAGATTTATATATATATATATATAAAAAATATTTACATCCATTTATTTAATAAGAGAGTTGCAATACATTCAAATTCAAAAAAAAATATTTCACATAAACCTACATGGGCACTTATGAAACGTCTGAAGCTAAATTTGAGCATTATAAGATCAAGGTACAAGACAAACTTCATTAAGAAGAATATTTGATCAGTAGCTACGTGCTACGGGCGCGTAGTAGAAGCAGTATTGCGTTTGTGCTACGACGTAGCACTCGTAGCTCATGTAGCAACGTCTTTCGGCTAGCAACCGCGTTTTAATTTTTTTAAACAGTACGTAAAACCCCGAATTCCCATTCCTTAACCCACAAAATCTTTCCCATATCACGCCAACGCCTAATCCCATAAACTGTTGAAATGTTTCTATGAATGGCGTGTAATCCGCTGAAAGTGTTTGTATCTTATGACGTCATAACACACGATTCATTAGCCGGAGAGCCTGCGAACAAATAACGTCCATCTGCAGGTTTAACAATCGTCGAACACGAGATCTTGTGTGGGGCATGAGCGGTAGCGGGGAACCGGATCTTGGGAAACGATCAAGTATTGATTCTGTAAAAAATATTTTAATTACTAATGGAATTTTATCCCGTTACAAAATATTGATAAAAGATAGTTTTTCAAAATAGTACTGCCCACTCTGCCTTATCATACATAAAAATTCAGATGTGCAATCCTCAATTCTTTGTAAATTGTTGACTTTTGAATTTTCTCAGATTTCTCAGATTTTTTTCCCACAGTCGAACGCTCTATTTAATAAACGTTTTAGCAATATCAAACCCAAACCTATACCCACCTAATAATGTGGGCTATTCTCATCTGATCTATCGCTTCTTAGGGTTTAAGATCAGCGGCCTCCTCTCACGTGCCGATGTTAAATTATGTATGAAATAGCCCCAATCGATCCGCGGTCGCCCCCTGTTCCACAGTGAGGGGACCAACCACTTGTTACCATCCGCCACCAATTACCACCATTCCGGGTCATGTACCCTAGCAAACCACATGAAACGGTGGGTGATAGAGAGAAAGATTTATTCGATCGCATGTATAAAAGCAGCGAGACAAGAGATTCTCTGAGTGTTGAAATGCTTTTAGAAATAACCATTGCATAGAGCTATATGGTCACTAGATACGATGTTAATTTTTAAATTATTAGTACTTAATTGAGGAAAGCAAATTCTTGAAGCGTGGCTATTATGGCAATATCTCTCCATCGATCGTTGACTGCTGTAGGTACTTATTGGTATTATCAAAAAAAGGGCACACTTTGTTCACTTGTGTAGGTGCTTGTTTTTTTTTTGTTAATAATACAGTACAGATTATTTTATTTATTCAATTTTTTATTTTATTATTCTATTTTATTTTATTATATTTTCACACTTATAGTAGGTACATAAACTCGTTAGGTAATAATATTTCGGAGCTACCAGGCTAGCATAAAGTGGAGGCTGCTTATCTAACGTACGACGGGGCATTAACCCACTTTCATCTGTTCACTCTGAAGAGATAAGCTTCACAGTTCACACATTTGCTTTGTTTTTCTGCGGAAAATGGTTATTGGAAGTCGTCATTTTGTTTATAAAGAAACGGGAGAGCAGAATTTAACGAACCTGCAGGATTCTGAGAAAAACTGTTCATTGAATGTCCATCGACCGTGACAGCAAAAAAACGCTTCAGTATATTTTTGTTGAGTTTGAATGCTTATTGGGCGATTTCCTTTTCAGTTTATAAGGAATACCGTGATATATTTTTCTGTATCAGCGCCACTGGTTATTTTCGATCTACCCTCATAGGCTACCTAATTAGGCTTATCACATTTTAGTATGTCTTTTGCTTTCAAGATAGTAATTATAATCATACAGTCCACTATGTGAATGCGAGGTCCACGTCATAATAAAGTCATTCAGACGTACTGAACACGCACTTCAACCAACGCATCACTCTATTGTACGCATTGCGTGCACCGCTGCACCGTTCGGCACCACTACTCGGCAACTCTCGGCAACTGTCGGCGCCACTCGGGTGCACCCTACTGATTACGAGCGGATTATCTTACGGGAGCATCGTAATTGTGTCAGTCCACAGTACAGGCAGACAATCAGGCCATTGTGCCTGTAATAATATGCGTTCAGCTTATAATCGCATTAGCGGCCTTTGTCTAATGATGTGTTTCTAATTGAGTAGCGTCGTTTGCAGTGCTCGGGTCAGGCTTATTTTACTATTTTAATTATGATAGGCTCATTTTGTGGTGACGACTCTATCCATCGATACGTTTCCTATACTTAGATCGGGCTTTAAAAAATTCCAGTTTTCTTGATATAACGCAAGTTGTTTTTCCTCAAACGTATATTGCCTCAAGCATTGTTCTAACATTCGCATTATACAGGATTTTAAAAAACGACAATGAATTTTATTTTCGTGGAGTCGCTAAAATCCTGGCCAACTCCTCCTGTTATATTGAATCAGATATTTTCCACAAAACAATACTAGAAATAAGTTACAGAATTTCATATTCAGCGTACAGTATATGGAAATACAGCTGGATTTAGTAAATCCCGCGCTTAGAACACAAAACTTCGCTTGGCTGATTCGCTCAAAACGATCAGATTGAGCGAAGCGCGGGCGACAGTGCAAAACTGTCCCGGGAACTACTATGAACAGCTTACCGGTGCCGTTCTCACCTCATTATCACTCAAGCGATACAATTTAGTAACATATCAATTTTTGTTACTGTTACCAACCGAGTTTTGTTCATTTAGCTAAATAGAATATTGGCATAACTACTACTCAAGTTTGTGATTGAGCAAGTACTGTTTAATTGCTTATAGGTACTATCGAAGAAAGTTAATTTACTCAGGCGTGACTTTGCAGAAATCCATTATAAAATATAATAGACGATGTATATTTAGTAGGTAACTTAATCCGCTTAACTGTTCTTAAAGAGTCTTAGAGAACCCTGTAAGAAATCGACACGTGTTTCGCCTCAACGAGGCATCCTTAGGATGACGATTGACTTGTTGCGAACTCGGACACGAAGTGTTGCCACGACACGAGCCGAACGCAAAGCGCGATTTCTTACAGGGTTCTCTAAGACTCTTTAAGAACAGTTAAGCGGATTAAGTTACTAAATATACATCGTCTGTTGTATTTTACTATCGAAGAACTTCAATTATCTAAGCAGTTTGAAAACAAAATCCCGTGAACACCATGACCACATCTGTTACCGCCCCGGGTCTAAAGCCGTCGAGCGCTGCAAGCAGAAATAGTCATTACGGTGTATAGATATGAAGTTCTTCGATGGTACATACGTAAATTTGCTGCACATGTCGACAAGGTCACGGCCACGGTGCAAATAAGACGAAGGTAATTTAAGGAGTTTGTGGAGCAACAATTATAGTGCCGGATAACATACCAATTCGCCATTTTTCGCTATCTCGACTAAATAGAAAGGTCATATTGTGTACAAAAATTCTACGTAAAAGTCGTATTCATGAACAACTTATAAACAACACAACTGTCGCTACTTATTCAGAAGCAAACCAATTTTTTTCCGAATACACTTGAAATCTAAACAATTCTCAATGGCCCGGATGCAACTTCCGCAAAACTACCACTATACAATTTGTGTGCGAGTACGAGTGCGCTTCGTTTTGCGACGACTTCCCTTCGAGTTGCCGTGGTACCGCCGCGAGAGGACGCTTTGTTATAGGCACTCCACGCGGGCGCAACTGCAAACTGGCTGAAACAAATCTCTGCAGAACTAGGTTATCCCTTCCTGTCGGACTGTCGGATATTTGTCCGATAGACGGGCATTTTGCCTACTCGTACACACCGTAACTTGGGTAACTGCGAAACATTTCGCTCAGGATATTAAGTTTTCAATATCGCTTGTCTGTTTGTTCGCGAGGAGAGGCTATGGGTAGGGTATGCCCACACGTGGTTTTGATTGGATTTTATGGAGAGGTGGTCGTGGTTAAGAGCGGCCCGTTTAATCCCTCTTCCGCTAACTTTACCAGTCGGTACTAAATATTTTTTGCACCGATTTTGTTCTGACTTTTATAGGAGGATGTTTGCGCTGTGCCGCTATATTTTTATTTGGAATACTGTATTTTATTTAGAATCTAGAATTAAAATGTGTCTTTAGGAGAATGCCTAGCTAAATAACAGAACAGATTATTCTACTTATAGTTAATAAAAAATTATAAAATACTCTTTTGTTTTCCTACATAATTACCAACTTCATCAAACACAAAAGATTAGGTATACGAGTACTTTACTTTTAATTTGTGTAAGAAAGCCCCCATAAATCCCTCGTAACATCGGTGCGGGGGCCGTGGCCGCCATATTGGCCGGTCGGCAATCAGGCCAGCTCGTCACACGACGACGTGAGGCTCAACAGAACATGGCATTAACTTACGCAATCTGAATTTTTTAATCTCAATTATTTTCCTACAGGATGAGGATGTAATATTAATCAATTTTTAAAGATAAGTATTGGCAGTAAAGACAATACAACTGTTCTGTGATCTCCTCGAAACCTGCTACTGCTGCTACAAGGAAAATGCTTGGAAATGCAACCCGCTTTTGTTGAACAAGAGCTAGGTATAGATTTAAAAATCGCTCCTCAGTTTCGATAAATCATAAATAGATGCTAGCTGTACAGTAGGTACCTACAATAAAATAAACACCAAGCATATCTGACCAATTTTTTTTATGTCTTCATCTCCGTTTTTTATCATAGTCGACAAATTTTTATAAAAAATGTTAGTTATTCCGATGAAATAACTCATAAGCTTTTAGAAATAATAAACAAAATCCAAATCGAACCAATAAGATCGGAGATATCCATACGCTACTCTACTAAAAATTAAAGTTACTTTTAATAATTTTTCATGAATATTCAGTAAAATACGGGCGGACACATGCCCATGGGCGGAATTGTATAATCATAAAGAAATAATATTTTCATAATAAAATAGCCAAAAATAACTACTCAAATGCCTAAGTTTGGAGAGAAACTCAATCATTTATTTTCTTATTGTGTTACAAAACCTTTTAGATTTCTACGATTCTCTTTGTGAACTTCAAGACAATGTTCAAGAAATGTGTCCAATCCAATAGTTTGTCTAGCTTCTGTTTTCTCTGTAATATTGCAAAGATCAAGCCTTTTCGACCCAGAGGTAATAATTAATCAATTAACGACCGTAAATCCAATGGGCGTCGACCGATTAACCGAGCGCGTTTGAACGAATCGATTGCGAATGAGACCATTGCGCGTTTGGTAGGCAAGACTGCTGAACGTTGTTATGTGTCGCTAGTAATGGACTGCAATACTTATATCACACTTCATAATGGTTCATGCGTTTTTATTTCGCGAATATAATATCTAAGGGTTTTTATTTATTTATTTATTCACAAACTCAAAGCATTTATTTCAATTAAACCATTTACAGGCACTTGTGAATTGTCAAAGAGTCGATCAGTTAATCAGAAACTTGAAGCTAATTGCCCATTCCAAAACATAGATCTCTGTGGAGAAGATCGGGCAAGAAAATCCAAGGACGTAAATGTTACAAAATCCTGGGTACATTATTCTTGTTGTTTCTTTATGTGAGAACAATGTAAAAAAAAAACATTCGAAACATAAGATTAAAAATAAGCCCTGGCAGAAAAGAGATGACCAGGGTCAGTGCAGGCCGCCCATTCGTCAGTGCAGGTCGCTCATTCGTCAAAGCGGCCCCTACACCGAAGTATTAACTTAAAGCGCAATATCACGAATAACGCAATGTTTTTGGCCGTTTAGGGTTAGTAGTTAAGATTTCGCAATGATTAAACAAAACTTTAAGGTTGTGGAAGACAGATAAAATGCCTAGGTACCAGTGTTTTACTCCGTGTGAAATACTGGTATTTACCTGGATCAGATTACACTGACCAAAACATAGTTGGGGAAAGGCTAGGCAGATGATACAGATGATGTACTGTGTAGTATCAGTACTGCACCGAATTTATGATTGCACCGTGTAGTATCAGTTTTACACAATTTTACTTGAGTCTAGGCAGGTTTTGTTCACGCGAAAACATTGAAGCTCGTTGTGCAAGGGCTGATCCAATCATATTGTGTAATCAAAATAATGCGCAAACTTATTGTAGGGGTACGTATTGTAGCCTTACACTCATGTTAGTATTGTCCTTTTCAGCTAGACATGTTCAGTAAATTACTGACAAAAACTGTATTTTTTTCATACCTTTCTATTTCTTTCATGAATATGTTTTACTTTTAATATACCGATCAACAAAACATCTTTGGAGAATTGAAGACTAAATTGCTGAAACCTGAAGACGAAACTGCAAAAAAATACTGAATCTTTGACTGGCAAAAAAATCAAGTGAGCAATAAAGAATATTGAAGTTTCATATTTACGAAAAGAAAAGCTATAAGACTGTATACTTTTTATTTATATTTGAAGAGAATTCTCTCAGGAGTTTCAATGAAATATTATCCCCTCGGCAACAGTCATTTGTGATCGATTTGACATAACTTAGCGTCTCGAATGTAGTCGACATTAATTATTGTGACCTAAATTATACAGGCTTATAAGTAGGTAGGTAGGTAGGTAGGGGTAACTCACTAAGTTCTTTTGGTTCATTATCTCATGGGGCCTAGTACAGATACGTGTGTGTTTGGAGCAAACCATCTGGGATCCTTTTTGTGGGAAATGGGTATTTTTTTGTTCCGTTTTTTTTCTGTTTTCAGGAATTAGTCTGTAAAAAGTATTCGTAGCTATATATGAAAAAAAATAAAACATTAAAATCCTCCCAATAAGTCCTTTCGTTTGGTATGTCACACGGTACAGTTTGCAAAACTTTTTTTAAAATATTCCTATTTGCCCCCGAAAAGTGACCCCTGTATACAAAATTCATCCGAACCCTTCAAAATGATCACAAAAAGTATAGATTAACGCTTATTGAAATGGTTCTAAACCTGGAAATCCATGATACTTTCATGATTCTATGACGTAAAGAAAAAAAATAAGCAATGTGTACTTTCAGAAAATCAGAATATCAGTTTACTATTCATGCGCCGAGAAAGGGGGAGAGGGGACAGCTGCATCTGTTTGCTAAATGGAAATGTAATTTGATAATAAAGTGTCACATGTTAATGAGGAAAAATGAGTTCAAAAGATAATTTTATAAAAAGTAGGTATCTTTGATTATTAACCTATGTCCAAAATATAATTTTAAGAACGAAAAAAAAGCATAATTCGTTAAGTATATAGTAGTGATTTTCGTAGGTACTTATACTTTGTAGTAGCTTTGCAAGTTATCATAATCGAAGGATAGAATAAAACCAATTCAATGACTGTGCTTCTGAACCGACCCGACTTTTCCTGCTAAATCCAATTAGTGTTCAATTACGAAGTTACAAGAAAAGCACACAAACATACAATTTGAAACAAAGCTCTCTGGCCACAGGTTATAATCTAAGTAGCGTGATTGTTCCAAGTTAGCCCGTAATGCGCCGTGATTGTGGCGCAAATCGACACATGTAAGCCTAAGTGAATTACAGAGCGGACTTAATTGTGGCGCGATTGAATTGCCGCAGAGCTGGTGCGGCCCTAATGTTGGTCGCCAGGTCACCTTGGAGCAACACGCGACCCAGTTATTGGGTGCAGGCTGACGGTCAGACTAATCGTCGGAGTTTTTGAGATTTTAAAGTTTATTTTCGAGTGGAATTTTGATGGGTGAAAATTGTGTGTGATTTATTTTAATGTAGGTATCTAAACATTGAGTGGAATAATTTTCGTGTCAATTTTAAATATTATGTCTAATTAAAGTGTCTAGACTGGTCTAGACAAAATGATAAAAATTATTTTATTTTGCCATTTCTCTCGACACAATATTTCGTTTATATTTTCAAGTTGTTTTAGTAAAATAATTACACGTGTGTAAAAAAGTACAAAACTGCAGACATTATCTTCCATAATAAAAGATTCTATCTGATTATCTCCAATAGACAAGATATTTTTTTTAACTTTCCTAAAGTTCAGAACTAGCCTGCGGGCAATTCTTTCAGGTACGATATTTGAAGGCAAATGGCTGAGGGTAATGAGCACATTAGTCTGTCTGGACGTTCTACTACGCAGCACTGGTTTTTTCGTTCATTAGCGAAACTAACTTATATATGTAAACCTTATTACTATGGCTTGTTACCCCTGAAGCCCAATTGAAAACGATTTATTTAAATAAATTCTTTCACATTCAGAATTACCCTGACATTAGACAGGTTTCACTTGAATTATGTACACTGGTACCTACTGATTACACTGGTATTCAACTGCGTCCGTTAAGTAAGACTAGGAGCTGACCCCAAAATGGTTTGAAAAGGCATTAGGATCAGGATGATGACGATGTACTAAGATTGATATTGATCGTTGTTTAACCCAGCTACTACTAAAACTTCTAGGTAAAGCACAAATCCTTTACCAACATAGCAAATAAACTCATAGTTGTCAATTCTTGATAATTATATTCTGTAACTTTGATATAAGAAAATGTTAGTTCATAAATCGAACAGACTGCCAGCTAAAGGTAAACAATTTTTCAACAAATATAAGGTAAGAATATTTGTTTAGCACTTATAAATGGGCTCAGGTTTTTTATAAGAACTAAATTTTATATACGCTTGTTTCTAACTATATAGGACGAAGTATTCAATAAATAAAAGTAGAGTGCAAACTTGTCTGTGCTCAGATTTCAAATATAGAAGCTGTCAGCTGCCTGTCTCCCACGCAAGTTACTTACACTTGCACACTTACTACAGGGGCGCTGGTCTAGGCGTACATTCTTATTTATAATACGTCTTTTTATCTTAAGCTACATTATTTTCCCAGAAGTGATCAGTTGTGTAAAGTGGCTTTGGTGTGATACCGGCCAGTCAATGACTGAGGAACGTGAATTTCAAGCTTTCTCTCAAGAAACTTCGGGTTTCCCCAATAAAGCTACTTCATATCTTTTGTCTTTAATTTAAATCAGACTAATCATCATTCAATTGTTTGTCTGTACCATGTACAGTCACCACACGAGCACGACATACGTATCGAGTATCGTATCGTTTGATTCGGACGCATGTAAGCAAGAAACGTTGGACACTCCATCGCTCACAATCAGTTCGCCGGACCAATCAGAGGGGGTGTAATTTCGGCCATTACACGGCCACCGCTCGACGCAACTAATACAAAGGCCGACTGTCGCTCGTTGTCATTCGGTAAATTATAGGGCGGCGGGCGTCTGAACTCGCCGTAATGAGTGAGCCGACCCACTGCGACATTACAACGCTGGAATTCTTACCTGCCGGTTTTACCTTTGACGCCTCGTTGACACAATTAGTTTGGCAGAACCGCATCTGCTTTGTAAACGTATTTCATGTGAAATTAATCATTTTAGATCCGATTTGGTAATTAAATAATTTAATAAATCTCATCAGTTTAATATTAAAATGCACATTGTGAGACATTAATTTGATTTGCGTAAATATTTAACTATTGCAGCGTGTTGAAATTGCGAACTGAATATTGTTACAATACTAATGATGTAAATTTTAAAACACGTTCGTGCAAACGTAACGAAACGCAGAAGCTTAATACATTTTTATGTATATTTAAAAGTTTACATTAATAAAGTGAACATTTCCTTTTAATGTATGTATACTTGACGGGTTATTATTTTTCCTTTACGAGCGTTTCCATAATCACAGAGTTATGAACGTGCGCGAGCGGGCGCGCGGGCGTGCGGCTCGGCCGCGCTCGCTCGCGTGATAAACTGCTCGCGATCACGAGCGAGCCGCTCCCGCCAATTTGTTTATATTTTTATTACCACTTTTTAATTGAGATATTAAAAATAGTGTTTTGCCAAGCAATTATAAGGTTTACGTGCACTATTTTCGTCGCGTGATTCATCGCACCAAACAAAATTTTACCAACTTTATTTTGTGCGATAACAATCTCGTGATTTTGTAAAACTGCATTTTATTAACAAGGTAGGGTAACGTAAACGGTTTGCTTCCGTATTCAGGGAACGTAACGAAAATAAAGGAAGGGAAGGCTGGTCACGTCTGTCGCCTGCTTGGATCTGCGACTCATACTTAGGTATAGAAGGAGCTGTACAGCGATCCTTACTCAAGAGATTTACACCAAAAAGTTGCGCGCCTCTGGGTTCAAACTAGTCTATGTATGGCTCTCAGTGCAATGGAAGTGTTTCCACTATATATTTTTCTTTTGCTTCAAGTTTCTTATAATGAACTTTCCCGTTACCGTCTGGTGTGTGTAGCAATTTGAACTCGTATTCGAATAGTTGGCGGGTTGTTAGTGGAACCGTCGACTCAAACTATGAGTCGTCACGATTTATCCGAAAAAAAGAAATGTCTAGCTTTCTTGTTCAGAAAATCCGTTACACGAAACGAGAAACGGTTTATAACTGAAAATGCGGACATCTTTTCGGGTGAAGCGGGGTATGATAAATTTTGTAGAGGACGACTTAGTAGGCTCTCTTTTGCCGGATTAAGTTATTAAAGCATTTTTGCTTTTATAATATGAGCTACAAGAAAAAATATCGTGAAACTTTTCATCAGAAAGAATATTTTTATACAAACTTTGGTAAAACAAACCGGCTTCATTGCATTAATGCACAATAGCAGTTACTTTCCAAATCACGCCCTTATCCAGATCCCTTGCATTCCGCTGATCCGTCTGAGCTCTTACGTCATAACTACCGTTTTAAGATGCCTCCTCCCGCGCCTGTGCTGGAGTCAGTCAGCGGTGTTTTGTTCTTTATCGCGATGTTTTGATGACTCTCGCCTTAACTCGGATGAAAAATCACTTTCAGCTTGTTGAACCGTTTTTTCCGCCTCGTATTACGAGCTACGATATTCTTTTTAACTTTTTCTTTCGGTTGTCCCGCTGTAAGGTGATTCAGCCGAGCGTTTGTGTTTTGTTAACAATGTGTGTTCAGGATATGTTTAGGTCATGAAATCTTTGTTTCTACCTTTTTAGAGGTTCTAAATGTAGTAGTGCTTAGGACGAAAGGTTTGTGTTACTAGTGCCAGATAGATGTTGCTTAGAAAAAATTACAAATGAAATACAATTTTTGGAACAACACTCTCAAAGCAAGTATGCAAATAAACCACGATTATACTGGTTATGTGGAGGTCGACTTTACAGACTTTTTATGTTCAAAAGTGATCGCAGTTGGAATCGAGCTGATCAGCATTACATTGCTGCTAATACATTCAGTTAGTTTTATTACATTTTTATATTTGCTTGGTCGTAAATCCTCTCATCGGGTGCACGCACCTGTATGGGCAACTTTAGTGGCCATATTTCTTAGTGCCAGTAAAGCAGAATTAGCAGGAGCGTCGAGTGACACCTCTAGAACGCGCGTACGGAGAGACACAGCGTGGTTGAGTGTCCATGATGTACAGTCTACAGGTGATACCGATAAATTCTCGTTTCGATGCAACTTATTTTGGGCAGGTTTACATTTTGTGGTTTACATTATTACATTTTCTATGTATTTCCATATTTTTCTACTGTTTCGAACTTCTTTAAATCTACAAGGAAATATTTAAGGATTATCGCATAAATAAATGAATGAACATAGGCTATGCACTATTGTATAATAATAATTCAAAACAAAAAACCAAATATTAAGTATAATTAATATATACAAGGACACTTGATGAAACGTCAGAACAGAAGTTAGGTGCACGACTGCACGGTTCCAATTGGTCGTTTCATATGGAGATGAGCCGGCAAGAAACTCCACGGTTACTCGTTTAATAAAAATAATTGGCTTCTACAATATAATTTCTAAGTTAGAGTGCTACAAAGATCTTTACCTTACTAAAAAATCTTAATTATGAGAAGATACGACACCAAATGAAATGCCACCGTACTATTTATTTTATAGTTGCTTCTTATAATTCCGTGAAAGAACAGCCAGTGATAATAGCATCAGGCATTATTTGCGTAGACACGAAACAGCCTGAATTAGCGCCTAATTGCTAGAACAATTTAATAAAGACACGCTAGGCCCGCGCGCATTCCAGAGGTAGAGGTAATTAACTACATTGTTTAGATTATACCCTTATCTTTTAGATTATACCCTTATCTTTTAAAGACAACATGTTTAGGGGCTATTTGTTTTGCCGTAACGTTTGCAAAGGTCAAACGTGGTCGATTCGTGTAGGTTCAATAGATTTTGCCACAACAACAGTTACCTCATACTATGAGTTCAATAATGTAGTTTTAAATAAATACAGAGTAGTTATTAGCTGATCCAGTCAAAAAATTCGGAAAACTAAAACGGAGTTTTCAGATTTTCATGGGATACATAGCATTCATGACAGATACACATCTCATAACCTATTCAAACATATTTTGACATTATTCATTCTCTACCATTGAATTTTTTATTTTACCTATTTAAAACAAACTGTATTTCTGATATATTTAAAACGAAAATATATAATTCATAACGGCATAAGGAAACCGGTAGTCTGTGCATCAATTCCAATATGGCAACAGCACAGTCGCTTAGTTTAGAGGAAACACAACAATAAAAGTTTATCTAAAGTTTAAAAGGAAATAAGGACAACAAAAGTTCCTCGGTAACATTCAAGATACACGTCATTATATTGTAGTAAGTAGAATATCATCATTAGATATTTCGAAAAGAATCTACTTCTCTTATTTTTGCCCTTGCATAGACACATTCTAGGAATATTAAATTCCCAGCGACGACGTTTCTTTCAGGACCACAGACGAAGTAGATTACTTCATGTTATGTAGGTAAGTCTAGGTATATAAAACTACCTAAACAAAGTCTAGCACATAATTTACCTAGATATACCAACATGAACATATTTTGCGTAGACGCAGAGAAATTAAGTGTCTAAATATAAATTGGTGGAAGCCCCGAAGTGTCATGGCCGCCAAAGTTACGAATTATATGAACAATTAGAATATTTAAAGGGTATATGTTGGAAAGTTTGTGCCTAATGTTACGTTGGGCTATATAAACATAATTCACGATACAATATTATCGTGAATTATGTTTAGCTTTGAGCTAATCTTTTGCTAGTTTGTGTAGTTTTTGTGCTACTTGTTTCTTGTTGAAGAACTTGTTACATTAGCCCAAAATATTTTCCAAGTTACATATTGTTATTTAAGAGTCGTGGAAACTTAGAAATCCTTCGATAAACATCTTACTTTGTAAAAGTGCGAATCTTTAGCAGTAGGTTTTTAAATTATTTTTGGATATCGCCATTACAACACATTGTAGGAGTATTGCAACTTTTTCAACAAATGTGCTTGAAAATATTACAAAATTATTGATTTTGCCAAAAGTATTAACAAACACCAAGTCTGTTGCGCAGTTAGTAGGTATGTACCCACTATGTAGTTAATTTTTAAGGAATTACGACACGCTCCATATTGTAAAATAATACTGCGTCAGTTTCAGGTAACTGCCTGAAGCCTGAGAAACTCGTTCGCGCCTAGATTTGCATGTAAATTTAAGATTAAACTTAAATCAGTGTTCACAGGACGCTAGCCCTAAATCTGGCTTACTTTGAGTCCCTGAAGAGACCTGTAAAAGTAAATCAGGTACGAAACTCTAGCCAATAATAACTTGAAACGCCCCTGCCATACTTCAGGGAGCAAAATAGCTGTTGTAATATAAATTTGAAGACTTTGTCAGTGCCTGTTTCTATGTAACGTCAGGAAAATTTGTTGTTAAGCAAATTAACTGTCAAAAAATTACAGTTGTGATTACAATTGACAACCAAATTAAATGACATGGCTAAATGGAAGTATGGGCGACTCCCTTAGCAATGTATAAACATTGTACCTATTAATATGTAATGCTGAATAGCTGAATATTAGTATTGCGTATGAAAAAAGTTTCAGGAACTTTTTATATCGTTACAATCCTGAAAATAAAATCGTAGAAACTCCTACGTCAAAAGGCATACAAACTTGCACAAGAAAAAGATTTTGCTATGAACTGTAGCTAGGCGTTTGTTTACAACCTTCAACAAATAGGTAAAAAAAAAGATTATGTTGGGAAAATCACCCACCGCATATAATTATACGCACTGACAGGCCAGGCGCACTCCGTATTTTAGGTATGAAGCTACAAGCACCCGGCTGGCTCGACTCGTCGGGTCAATTCAGGTGGCGTAACGTAGTCAGAAGATAAAAGAGTTACGCGATAGTAAGAACCGCAACTTCTATGTGAATATAACTTTATGTAATTAGCACTGTGCTACCTGAACAGCACTTTATTGTGTCGTAGCAAGAGGCGCTTTTGGTGAGCAGTGGTGGCCCAGTGGTAACAGCCCCGACTTACAAGTTGTAGGTCATGGGTTCGAAACCGAAACATGATGAACCCAGTCAGGCGCTTTACTTTGTGTAAAATAATTTCAGCACCACTGCTCACAAAACGGTGAAGGAAAACATCGTGAGGAAATTGGCATGTCCTAAGTGCATCTATGCATGTCCTAGAACCAAAAATTCGAAGACATGTGACATCCACCAACCCGCAC
The DNA here is from genome assembly GCA_948150665.1 of Conistra vaccinii. Lineage (NCBI taxonomy): Eukaryota > Metazoa > Arthropoda > Insecta > Lepidoptera > Noctuidae > Conistra > Conistra vaccinii. Next base: position 24,790,991 of record OX411322.1, on the reverse strand, counting down.
CGGGCCCGCGTAGTGGATTACGGCCCTCTCCCTCTCACAGAGAGAAGGCCTGTGTCCCAGCAGTGGGAACATTAATAGGCTGATTATGTTATGTTATGTACGTTAAGAGTCGCTTTTTATTTAAATGATTTTGCTGAGTGAATCATCTGTACTAATCTGTGCCGGTACATAAACAGAATGCTATTGCAGAAATAAAATAACAAAATGTAGGTACATTAATTATTTAATATGGAGGAAAGCAGTACTAGGGTTTGTGAGACACATATCTATCACATATATGTGTCTCACAAACCCTAGTACTGCGGGGAATATAAAAATTATGTTTTTCAACAAGCATCTTTTTTATAAATCCTGGGATTACATGTAACAGTTATTCAAAGACACAACCATTAAACATACAGTGTGTTGAGGTGTTTGCAGCCCGCTTATAATTTATTTCAAGTTCTAGTAGGTAAAGGTCTAGACGCTGCTTCAAGTTCAGGTCTTGATTCAGGTCCAGGAAGATTTACTCGATTTCGATCTTGATTTGACTGCCGTTGATGTCTCATCCAACAGGGACACGCATAGTTCATAACCTAAAAGAAAAAGTCAATATAGGATATTTAAGGAGTCATCACTAGCCACAAATATTTATGTGATGAACTGTGAACATACGTGTTTTTGTTGGTCTGGGTGTTTACAAAAAAAAGTATGAAGTTGTATAAGTATTAAATATAAGCTCTACTTAGTTTAGGACTAGATATGGTGCTATGTAAAATATCCAAAATATTTATTATAAGTATAAAGTAGTGAATATAATAGTAGTGAAGTCAGCATTGAATCATTATAGGAAATACACATAATATACAACACATAATATTGAGGTCTGGGACAGGACCGACTATTTGCAGGCTGATGAACTGATTATCCGAAAAGGAAGACCATCCATTCATGCATTGGATGGACATTTAAATATGAAAGAACACATTGTAATACACATCATTTTAATTACCTGATAGAAAGCTGGATGTGACCTCCGTACATTCTGAAACATTGAATTGTTCCTTTCCACTGCATGGTATTGTGCACTTCATAACGGCCACAAGTGATGCACATTGTATGCCCAAATAAACGTGCATCAGGAGCTATTTCCGAACTCAGACGTTCAAAACATGGATGGCAAAAGTTGGCATCCCTTGAAACCTAGAATAAAATTATTAACATGAGTCAAGTATGTAACAAATACATAAACATATTAATAATTTATAACATCTAAGGCAACTAGTTTGTCGTTGTTACAATTATAGGAAGACCTGAGTCTTTCTGATTCATTTCCTCCATTGCCATTGAGTTTATATTATATTTTAAGAACTGTGGTAAACAACCTCCAAATCCGCTTTGCACTTAGTTGCTTCTCATATTGAGTAGTTGTAGAATGATTTCAGCTAACTCTAGATGACTTACCTCGATCGATTGTTTACCATCATGCTAAGATAGTGAGTAGAAGACCATGTAAAGAAGAGGTGATATGCCTCCACAGTCTACACCACACACGACTAGTTTATGCATCTCATAATGAATGAATATGCAAGGGAAGTCCATGTAGAGTAGCGGAAGGTCAGTATGAAGATAAGCACACTCAATAAGGCCGACAAATAAGCGAGGGTCAAAAGTAAATACTAAATATCCAGAAACGGCAAAACGAAAAAACGACGTCTGACACACGTCTGGCCTGACTGACGTTTGACTTTTTAATAGAGATGGTATGGAACATCTTGGAATGTAGCAGAATCGATAAAATAATTGAAAATAGAAATACTGTTCTTGTCGATTATTATTCAATCAACATTCTTCGACATAAAATAGTTTCCTATTATTGTGATGGTTATTGGACCATTTGCATAGATTAAACAAAGAGTTTACCAAAGAGTTTACACGTTTTCCGAAGCTTTTGGTCATTTTTTTATTTGGTTCTAATCGAATCAAGTCTATTAAAGAAGAATCGATTGTCACTTTTTAGTAAACAACACTATTTATTAAGTGCCGTCATAATTTTGTGTGCTTCTTGTCAAACAAAAAACAGGAAAAATACTTTTAATTATTTGATTAGTTCACGAAAGTTGTAGGAAAATAATAAAACCGTAATAATTCATTAATGAATATTTGAATGTTATGATGTAGTGAGAAATGTCTATACATGCTAAAGGCAGTGGCTTAGCCATGTCCTTTAAGTTGATGGTCATTTTGCTTAACAATTAAGTGCCCTGGCTTAAACTAATACCAAAACAGATGAACTGATTTTTAATTATTTGTAGTAGTTATTTGATAACCTACTATTTCAAGAGAAATGTTGAATATATGGGTTCCAGTTTGTTACAAGTTTCAACTCAACTTTCCGCTGGCTAGTCTGTGTCTTAACCATTGAACTATAACAGCGTTCTATGAAGTTTTAATTTCTCCACACCTTGTGTATCAGCTCGAAACAATCTCTAAACATTAGCGGAACCTATGCATACGCTTATCATAACGCAAGGTAACAAGGCGGAAAATTAATTTCCTTTGTATCTGCTGTGAGAGGATCGTGCGGGAGGCCGCGCTAGTGCCTATACAAGTACCTACTTGTCTAAGTACTGCAACGATGTAGATTCCTACTGCACTATTGAGGGGATGGGGTGCTTCTAAGGAATAAATTCAGTTCAGTAGTTAATAGTTTTTAATTATAACATGAGTATGTTGTAAAGACGACGTTGTAGTTTCTTTTAGGCAGGCAATTTTTCAGGCAGTTGTTTTTGGCTTGATGAATCTACGAAGGAACGGAAGAAATGGAAGCGGGTAGAACCTTGAAAATCATTATAATTAAATTGAATATTTAATTACGCTGTAATTATTTCCGACTCTTCATCTAGGGAATTTATTACCTAGTCAAAATTTAAGGAGGTAACTATTTGTTATGAAAATTATTAAACGGCTAAGTTCTTGAGCTTTCAATACGGGAAATTGTATCTCTCGGTTACATAAGGTGGTAACTACCTCCTCTCCCCGCGCTGGGATGCGGATCGCGATATAAATCAGAAAGTTATTCCATCGCAATAACTTGTGTTTACGAGCTCGCTAATAGACCGGGTGTCGCGTGAGCAATTATAGCTGATATTGTGGTAGGTACAGTTTTATGGCAGGACTATAATAAGTGAGATAATAATTAATTCAGTGCAGCCGTGATAACTTATCAAACAAATAACAGAATATTGTTTGACATTGTTCGCGTTAATTATAAATATATTTAATTAATTACGTGCCTTATCTTCTTGAACTAAAGTACCAAGTGGATCCTAGAGGTAAGGCACTTAAGACACTAGGTCCTTGAACCTATTCGCATACCGAAAAGCATTCGCTATGGCTAAGCTATGCTGCATTTCTAACATACCCGTATTATTTACACAACGTTACTAGTATTAAAATAAATGTCAAGGAACTGACTCACTGTCAACTCACCTTTGGAACAAACGTCATCTAAAAGTAATGTAAAATAACCTGAATATACGTAAGCCAGCAAGGTCTACATAGGCCAGAGATTTGAAGACATTAGCCGAGATCACCGGATCACCGTAAAACATCTTAAATGGCCACTTCGCCAAATGACAACGTGTTACTTTTTTACGCTAAAATGTGATAAAGCTGTATAATAGAGGGTCGGCTGTTATGAAACAGCTAAAAGTTGATAGTTAATGTAATAGCGGAGCACTGAATAGCCGAAATACCTACTACAGGTAAACGCTAAAAGTAAGTGGAATATCGTTAGGTAAGAAGAAAATAATTATCATTTTTGAAATGATAATTATTTCTTGCTTTGCTGGTGTCTATGCTATTAACTATTAATTGTGACGTTGCCCACTTTATGTATAAGCGCTCTTAAAGCATAATAGCATATAATTGGCATACTATACCAAACTGTAGTTTGTAGCCATTCGTGGATGAAAAAAAAAACTATAAATCTGATTTTAACGATCAGAAAGCGTGACCTTTTAATTAGTTACGGTGAAGTGGTTGAGGTATCGAACTGTAGGAATTGCACTTTTGAACTCCGCCCTATTGAGCTATAGTGAGTTCAAAGAAAAGGAGACTCGCAAAAAAAAAATGGTTTTATTAGTCACAGGCAGCCAATGTGTTTACTTTAGTGAAGTTTATCCTGATGGGTAGGTAAGAGCTACACGAATTTCAAATCGATGATAATACGACATTAACTGTTTTGTAACTGACACTCCCATTCACGAGTCTCATTATCATATAATTATCATACGTCCCCAACTTCACGCCAAAGTTCGCGATTCGTCCAACAGTTGAGCAGATTCGTCTATAACTTGAGCAGATTCGTCCAATAGTTGAGCCAATTCGTTCTAAATCAAAAGCGATGCGAGTGTGAGTTGAACTAGAAATTATAGTATGTAATTAGACGAGGGCAGATCGTGAGGGTAACCTCAGTAATATCGTATTCGGCGTATCAACGCCCGATGCCTGATTTATGTTCAAGTAAATTGCTCCGGTTGTGACGGGTAGGAGTGATTTTTAATTTGGAAAGCGTATGATTTGTGTTTTTTTATGACTGATTTGGATTTAATATTAGATTCAATACCTTGGTAGTCAGTTAGAGCGAGACGCCTGCTCTGTATAAACAGCTAGAGATGTTTTAGACGTATCAACGTAGACTAAAAATATGGGTTACACACAAGATATCTATGAAACTCTCTCTCTTTTTGAAGTACCAAGTAACCAAGAAATTCCCCAAAATAAATCAACATGACACGAATGCGCTAAATTCCTTTCCCCAAATTGCGCTTCATTCTGTACCACGGAACCCCACACGTCTTTTAACCAACAATAGTGAAACTAGAAAAACAAGGAAAACGTTCCAAAATCGACGAAATAACACCGCACCTAAATCCGGCCATCGAGATAATCTTAATTCCAGCAGTCAAACAGTTTTATTGTCTGTAAGGACTGTATCTTGCACTCATCTTAACTTCAGCATTAACTTTAAGGGCTCATTAAAACAACTTGCATTTTAATTGGATTTGCAGTTCGTTGTTCTTTCGTGTCAGCATAAATTATTATGGGTCTCTTGTAAGAGGTTTTATGGTAGGGAAAAGTTTTAGCAATATCACAGTACGTGTGTTGAATAGTTTGCAAAACTAATACAAATTGTAACTACTTCCTGACACTGATATTGTTTTAAGACATAATGATGACTCAGTCACCTTTATATGTACAAAATTGCTATAAAACGTCGAGGGTTGAACCGAGACATTATTTCTTGGAAAATACTTGGCGGGCGGGCCAGGAAATTAATTTGGTTGAACACCTTTTTCTATTTAAATTTATGTTCAGTTAGAACATGCATGCGAACTTTATTACCTTCAAATTGACTGAGAAGAAAGGGGACTCGCGCAAGAGCAGTTTTTTATAAAACTTTTTCTAGTAAATAAGCTAGGCATAATGTAGTAGAAATTGTTCTATGTCAATACAATATTGAATAAAGTTCATGTAATTATTGCGTTCAATTAAACACATAAAGGAATTACGCAATTCTCACAATTTTGGTTCAAATTCCAAAACCCAAATTGGAGCACAACCGAACAATTCAACAATCCCGGTCGTATTACAGGAACTCGACTCCAAATCCGGGAAGTGTTTAAATGGCTCTATAACAGAATAAATCAGATATTAGAAAACAATAAAATGTAAAATGTTTGGTACTGCGCCGACTGCTCGATTCGCTCGTAAACTGACTTTATAGCCATATCGGGATCTTACGATTTATAGCTCACTACATTATTGTAATCTCTACTTATATACATATATAAACGAGATTAGGTCTACATTCAGCTCAAGATAAGCCTTTATAGGAATTTATATTGAAAACTTTGGAGCGCCGCCGTCAAAGAAACATTTTATGTGAATCTGTCGCTGTAATCTCGCTTTGAATTATAATTACTGTATTGTAATGTAGAAATGGTTGAAAAATACTGGGAATATTGCTGTTCTTAGAATTACCCCTGTTGATAGGATGGCGTGAATATTTGTGCTCCACTACTCTCTGCCTACAGAGTAGCGTGCTCCTAGTAAACTTAAGTTGGACAAGACTTTTCCATTTCGTAGTAATCAGTGCACAGGCTGAATGCTCATATTAGCCCGGCGGCCCTCATTACCATGAGGTGCACGCCACTCATAAAGCGTCCAATTAAACGTTCACACTAAGTGCAGCAACATTCAGCGGCTTGCAGCGCTGTTCAGCGGCATTCAGCAAACTTGTTGACGTCGCCTATCAAGTGAGACATCAGTTTGGAACTCGCTATAGTTTTCCGGTCGGTTAGAGGGGGACCGAAGGACGGGAAGGGGTAGGACAGGGGCGAGGGGAGTTGCCGGGGTGAGGAGACAAGGAAACTTGCCAAGCGATAAATAGTGGCAAGTTTGCGCTGACAGCCGACACGAAATATTGTGAGAGGTGCGCCGAGCCGCACTTTTATGTTTTGATTCCAATCTGACGACGGATTTCTTGTTTGAATAATGTTTGTCACTGAATATTATGCTACTTCATTCAAATGTTAGATAAGGTGTGCGAAAACAATTACAACTATAAGGTTTATTAGTAAACCTATATTCTAATAAGCCTGCAATTTCCACCTAAAGTGCGATGGGCTTCCATTCTAAGAGCCTTTACAATCAGAATGTGTGTACACTTTTCCGGCTACAGCGTGAATGTTATTTTAGGGAAAATTAACTGCGCTGTTATGCACAGGCACAACTGTTACTGGGAAGCAGTTAGCGTTCCTACGGAGTTAGTTCCGAAGAACTTTTAACTGAGGCTCCGTATTGAAAAGATAATGCTGCTAATTAATTGTGCTACTTTGCTTCAACGACTTGCTAGCGTATCTTATAGTTGTGCTATTCGTGGCTCCTTTTGCGTTAATGCTGTGTGGTAATGCTTTGTATTTATGTTGGCCTGGTACTTGTTAGCGCAAGTACCAGGTACAAGTTTGCAAGGTATTAAAAACTCCACAAAATATTTGATGCTTACAAACTGTAATTTAATTCATGAATGAGAAACTTTAACTAAAATAACTGAAATCTATTTCAGTCTTGAATATAAGTAGTCGGATTCAAGACTGTAATAGATTTCAGCCGTTGCAGACAAAGCCTTACCCAAGAGAGAAAGTATAAGCGAAAGAATTATCCACTTTTAACGAGCAGGTAAATAGATAATTTATAAATAAAGCATTTCAGTGTGAATGCAAGCATAAACAACAAACAGTCCTAAACATACTTGCAGGTGACGCCGACATTTAACCCGTCGCGGCTCAAGAAAGAACTGACGGACGCCGCGTGTCCAAACAAAGAGATTGCGAAAGTGAAAACAACCCTAAATCACAATTAAAACAATTAAAAAGATAACAACTTTCCAACGAAACAATAATTAAGTTGTAATTTTTGTTTGTTTCGTTTCAGGCGGGGCCGCGGGGCCTCTAATGGGATTGAGTCGTAAAAGTCACAGATACTGAACGACGCGACTGATAACAGATCGCATGCAAGGGTTAATACAAGGGTTGGTGACGCACATGCTGCTATTAGGGGTGTCGTCATCAGCTATTAGGGTAAACTTTACAGCACAGGTCGTATAGAGGTCGTTCATTGAAATGACATTTACACTAATGCAGAAAATCCATCAATTTGTTAAAACAAATAAAAACTATACAATGTTTAATACAATAACAAATTTTTAACCAACAAATATTTATTATTATCAAAGACTGCAAATTTTCTTGCAAGTTTGTCAACTCATCTAAAAGAAATGGATAGATTCCAAAAAATACGAGTAAAACAAAAATAGCTCGATGTTTATACGAGAGCATTCTGACAATTTATCTAAACATAATAATACTTCACGCCTGCCCCGATCGCTCTCAGCCCTTCGTGGAAGGAATGTCGTCCGAAACCTGATGTAGGTATTTTTGAAACTATACTTAAAACTGAGTATGTAATACTATATTCATCACAAGTTGGGAATGCCAAGTGTATCTGATGCTGCTTGTTCTTGTCGAGATTGAATGTTCTCGGTCTCATGGATCTAAAACTGGTAACGTTCACTTTACACTGTGTCTGCTAGCTTTTACCGTTATTAACTAACTCTTGCACTGCCGCACCCACACGTATGGTTCAGTCAGTCCCATACTCCCAGTGTGGGACTGTTGCACGTCAGCCAGTCACGGTGACACCAAAGAGCATAAAACATACGTCTCACAAGCCCTCATTGTAACTACCTTATGAAATTCAAACCGACTCATTCTAGGCACAGAAAAATGAAAAGTTACTGGAGTATATTTCACAAAGTTTAATTCGAAACTGTATGCATTCAGCAAGACTAGGAGGCAGTTTTAGTTTTATGAATTCCCGCAGACGGCTTCAATACTTTACGGTTATAGTTATGCATCACGCTACTGCAACTGTTTGTAGTTTTATCTTTACCTATTCTGTGGATATTTTTTAACACGACTGTTGCACGATTTTGGCTTGTTTGAATGGTCACTTAAAAGTTTGAATGAAACTTTGGTTGCTTGATGCCAAACGGTACTCGTTTGGCAAACGCCTATAAATGTGGCGTCATTATCTCTAGGGAGATGTAATTAGCATTTTATACGTTAGGACCCGAGGCCTGATTTAGGCCTCAGTTATACCCGAATGTTATTTTACGAGTCTGTGACCCACTTGTCATCATTCCCAAGTTACTGGAGTTTAATAGATGATTACGGTTTGCTCCAATTCGTATTAGTTGGGTGGTGTGTTGGTGCCGTTCAAAAGGTATTGTACTATTGATTATAAAAATTGCAATACTAACACGTCGTTCGCCATTTTCCGATAAAATATCAAAGTGTTCCTCCACAATGGTACTAACAACTGCGTGGGAACAACCAGCTGACGCGTTATATTTTTCAGCCATTCCAGATAAACTACAGAATATATTTCTTTCAAGGAGCCGAGGAAATCTGGACAACTCAACTTTTATCTACATTCACAACAAACGGCAACCATAAAAGTAAAAAGGCGTGATTATTTCCAAGCAAATTACCTGAGAATGTTGTTCGGCACTCACACATTGCCTACAAATTGTCGCGTCCTCACGGAATGATGACCGTCAAACAGATGATTATCTCGCCACATTCACAATAGAGGGCGCTAAACGAATCGCCGTGTAATAAACCTAATCGCATTACACGTAATCTTATTACACGGGCTCAGAATTAAACTAGAGTTTCTCGCGAGTAATTGAGCGAAAGTTTTTGAATAGACCCCCCTCCCCCCGCCGCACCCCTTTGCCGTAGATTTTAGTGCCATCGCGTCCTTGGACCCTACAAGGGAGACATTTTATATCTTTTGTCCAAATTTTAGATGTTGTAACTGCGGGTCCAATTATACATTCGTAATATCAGGAAGCTTTATTAACGACTGAACCTTTATTGTTACGGTTTGCCTATTCTGTTTTAGTGTTTCGACTATCTTTACAAAGTTTTGGCACACAATTCCCGAGCGGGATGATAAATTTTCACCTTTATTTGCGGTACATTCGTCAACAGCGAGACCCAAACGTCACTCGGTGAAAAAATGCGACAAAACCAAGAGCTCAGGTGTTATGACGCTACATTCAAATGCTTAAGGTGCGGTTCCCAAGTATGCGATGATGGGGGGCTGCAAGGAAATGTTGTGCCGGAAAACGATTATGACACAAAACGAAACGCCCCGATTGCGACAAAAAACACCGCGGTCTAATAAAAAATACTGTAAGAAAACTTGTTACAAATGTGTCGTGTATAGTTACTAAAAGTATCACAATAAACCTTACCTATAATATATTAGTATGTTTATCAATTCAATACGTGATTGTGAATGACAGGAAATTATTTTGCTAATTTTAAAGGTAGGTTTGAATGGCTTCATAAATAACCTTTGATCCAAATCATTAACAAAACTTCTGTGTTACAACTCAATAAACACAAACATATTCTGAGCACATATATAAATCACAAATACCTACATTGAAGATGACTTATCAATGGAAATATGTGGGTCTACATCGCGTGAGGAAGCGCTACCAAAGCATAATAATATAAAAATAACAAGAATTCATAACGAAATGTATCATTGACGAGAATAATATGTCAGTATAGTTTATTTGTCGTGACGAGCAGTCGCCGCAGTGGGTTCAGCGACTTATTGTTCAACAAGTTACGAAGCGTCTCTCGTTTGTAGGGATCATTACGTTTTCATTTACTTGAGTGCCGTTTTGAATGGCGTGTGCAGAAAGACAAATTCATTTTGGATGGCTGTAGCAAATCGGCGGAGAATTATAATAATACAGTGAGATTGAATGTGTGTGTTTGTAGAGATGTGGAGTGTGGTAGTTGTCTGTTGTAATAGAAGTTACTCGTGTATAAATGAATAGGATGAACGTTCGTTCAGAGGTTTATTTGGATAACGTTTATTTTTATAGTAGGTACCTACATACTAGTCAGTAAAGTTAACTGTTACGTGTGGTAACGTTATAATGTTTTGGTATACATTAGTCATAAATATAATCTAGCTGAAATTTTAATAGGTACTCATGTTTTGACTAGATTAAATCGAAATGTTTATTTTTATTTTAAATATTGTTTACATATTTCAGTTTTAGGTAATAATAATCATCGAAAACAAAAAGATTAATGTCCCAAAATCCAATAACTATGAACAAAATACTGTTTAAAAGTACAACAAACTAGACAATATTGTTGCAACGAGTACACGATCTCTAAAAGCAATATCGTCGAGTACTGCCAAATACATCATTCTTATTAAGTTTTACAATACAGAAAGTAGACTCCGAGTTTACAGTTTTTTTTATGTCATGTGATGCTGAACACAACAGTAATCCATACTGATAATGTAAAGAAGGTTTTATGTGTCTGACGTTCATAATATTTTGTATTTGAATAATGCTGAAGCATCAGGTGGGGTGTCAGTTGTCAGGTCCTCCGTATGTGGTGGAGGAGCCGTGACGGATAGGTTATATAGCAGTCGCAATAGTTTCGAGTTTTATTGTATTACAAACACAATATAACTCATGTCGTATGGCATTGCGTGTTTGATTTTTCTTGTGGTTTTACAAAAGTTTTGGTGGAGTTAGTTTGGGTATATGTTAATATTAATTGATTATATTCGACAGTAAGTCGGTAAGTTGCAGTTGCTAAAGAATTAAATAATAAAACCACACTGCTATTTCATATTACTGCCTTTGTTGTTACAAGTTTAATTGCTTCATATAAATAATAATATGTTCTTATTTAAATAAAAAGTTTAAAGAAAGCACGTTGAATAATTTGAGCAATTAACACACTGCATGTCGTGCTTGCTCGGAATTTGAGTCACATCGTGAGGTAAATATGCAGCATAAGAATAAAATAATTGTTTAATTTTCTAGTACACATTTTACGATTATTTACGAGTAATTATAAACTAGTATTACTTCTAAGCTTCGGTACGTTTAAATAAATAAATTACTCCACAACAAGTTTTATTTTCTTAGCTATTAACTTCATTAAGACCTGCCTATTGAGGTCTCAAATAAATACTCTTTTTGCATTAAGCATTAAAAGTTACAGTTCCCTTAGCACATATTTTTCATAAAATTATTGTCCTGAACATACTCAACATGAAAGACACAGTTTCTTAGTTTAGGAAGTAAGTAACCGAAGTCAAACTGCAAATACCAAAACATGTCCTGTGCTCCAAACATTTATAATAACGCCACTTGCGTTTAGCTCACTTTGTCATCGTCTCGTGGTGACGTGAACAAACAGGCACACATCAACAGTAGCGGGCACGACCCCGTCAGAGAACACATTGTGACGAAACTAGTAAAAAATTGTTCCAATACCGAGCTCAGAAGGCGAGGAAATAAACGCGGCAGCTGAATCATTGCGAAAATTGAAAGTATATCGCGAACCAAGATGTGCGAAGGAACGAGCGAGCCAAAGGATCCGACAACGATAACACTATAAAACAAAATCTTTGTGAACTTTATAGTACAGAAAATAAAGCTTAAAATACTAAACGATTTGAGGCAATTAAAGAAAATGAGGACTCAGAAAGGACGAAGGAAGACAAAGTTCCTGGTAAGAAAAGGCTGAAGACTGATCGAAATGTAATCGAAAGAAAAGGAAGTGGCTATAAGTTAGCCAGAATGTTCGTGGAATCGTTTAGCGTACGCTATTAAGTCTAATTTTACCGTAAAGTCGTAGAAATGAAATTAGCAGCTTTTGGTGAACTTTATTTGTGCTAATACTACTTTTGTGATTGATGAACCCCTTTTGTTGAAGTCTGGAATCCATTAGCTTTGCATGTGAAATTGAATTGCTTATAAATACGAATGATAATTTGTGAGCACAAAATATCATATTGAATTAGAACGAACATGAATACGGATTAATCCGATAAAATTCGTAATGTTTACAAACTAGTATTTCGCGCAACAAACTCGAAAGTCCCAGCTTCAAAAATGACATCTGTATTCTGCGACATTATTGTCCAGAAATAAAATCGAGCCCAGTTTTACTAGTTCGTTGGCGTCCGTAATAAAAGACGACTCGTTGGAGGCGGTCGTTGTTGGAGGCGTGTGAATTCCCCACTTTTGCGCTGAAAAAGAGAATAAATTCGCTTAGGCAGGGCGTTTTCTTCACATGCAAATTATTATTATTGTGCCAGTTTTGGTATTAGCGGGGTTTTTATTGCTAAAGCTACGGAGTTTTTCCCTCTTTTTTACGGACCGATGGCGATGTATTTTTTCCGTGTGTGCGCTTCGCGGGATCTATGAGTCGGAGCGATCATTCGGTTTCTGTTGTTACCGTCATAAAAGCAATCGTTCTCGGTGTTCCACGAATTGAAATTCTGAGAACAATCCAGGAAATGTCACAAAAGGGATGCCGTTATGATGAAAATGTTTTGGATTCTTTTTGTTCTATAAATTAGAGGTATTCGTTTATAATTTACCTTCTGTAGCTAATGCTATTTTTTTCGTGTTACTGACTTTAACAAAGTAATTTATGTTTTTTTATAGGCATTTCGACAAAGCCGCATTAATTTAGCCGGGGGGCAATCAGCATCGCATTCCGTACTTAGCGGAGCGTATGCAGGTAATTTCTGCATGTAGTGACCTCACATGTATGTCGGTGTTAAGTAACAGGCGAGTGGCGAATAGTGGCGATACTTCTGTCACTTACCATGTGTCTCAGAAGTCTGTGTTGTTTAGTTGAGCGTCGCTTCGTGGCTATTCATCACATAATCAGCATCATTTACTAAGATAAAAATACACTACGATCAACAATACGTTCGACAAAATTGATTATACAATTTGTGAATTTTCCATTACAGTTTTCCAGATACAAAACATTTTAGTCAATCCACGTTCATGTTCAACAAATATTTCAAAACAATGTATTATGTGTACATGCAAGACTCACCTAAGCTAGTAGGTATGTAGTAGGTACACACCTTTATCCTAAGTTCCAAGGTACGCAACACCTCTGTTTATGACGGTCGCGATATACGCCCGGCTGCCCCAACACTGAACACCCTGTATACGGCCGCATAAACTACAGATTTTCGGATGGCTACGTGAGTGAATGCTTCGCTCGTATTTATTATTGTAACGCTTCACTCTGGATGCTATGGCTTCGAGTTTGTCACTATGAATATAATTTGTTGTTGAATGCATTCAGAAAGCCTCTGCGAATGATGACATTTAAAACTGTCAGCCCCGCTATTTATCTCGCTGCCTCACCATGTTTATACCACATCGGTATAAAGTAAGCAAGGCAGCGAGCTATATAAGATTTAAGTTATTTTTGTTTAGGATCTCTTGCAAACATGATTGGAGAAGATAATGCAAAAGTTTTCTGTAACTTCTCCTTTAATCTTAACCCACTGTACATTCCTAATAAAGGCAGGCATGGTAAGAATTAAGCCTGACCCAAATAAAACATTTGTTTCGCTCAGTCGATCGCTCGCCGCCACAGTCAAAACGCGGTTGAATTTCATTAGCGGAACATGGGGCGCAGCGACGCGTGGCTAAAATTCGTCTAAACATTGTTGTTCAACAATCTGTTGCTGGCGGTTTTGGACGCCGCGCCGCCGCGCCGCCGCCGCCGCCCGCGCCGCGGTGCCGACCGCCTACGCAGTAGGGCTGGCTGAACAATGTCGCGAGGAGACACTGTTAAATATAACTTTGTGGTTTTTGCGGAAACAGTCGTGTGTGGAGCTATGTGGAAATAGTTTATATTGTGTCGAATTATTTTCATTAAGTTGCGACAAAAATTATGATCGTGGTCCTTAGAATTTGTAATACTATTATACTTCTGGCTTCGTTCTCGATATAATATTTACAACGCAGCTTCCTTAACGCATCCGACAACCATCGCATATTTAGAACTGAAAGCAAAAACTAAACGCACAAGTGTAGTATATCTGTTCTATACGTCATCTGTCATTCTTTACGTTTGCGCGGCAACCAGTACGCTGTTATTCCCAAAGAATATTAATTAAAGTGTTTAAAACTAGTTGAAAGTGTGATTAAAGTTGGCATATGTTATCATGCCGAAATGAAAACATGAAAAGGAATATTATCTTCAAAAAATCCGAAGATTAAGTACATGAAACGACACCGGTACAACACCGATTCATCAGAGTCATCAGACTCATCCATTTTTTCTTCACCAGATAAAACAATTGTTTTAAACGTTTTATACAGTAAAACGTGTTTCAGAAGACTTATATACAATTATTATTGTACTACGCGGGTGGTGCACGAGATGCATTGACGCGAACAAATAATTCGGGTCGTTTACGAGATAAACGGACGAATTTTATCATTGTTTTAAACGTTATATACAGTAAAACGTGTTTCAGAAGACTTATATACAATTATTATTGTACCACGCGGGTGGTGCACGAGATGCATTGACGCGAACAAATAATTCGGGTCGTTTACGAGATAAACGGACGAATTTTATCATTGTTTTAAACGTTTTATACAGTAAAACGTGTTTCAGAAGACTTATATACAATTATTATTGTACCACGCGGGTGATGGACGAGATGCATTGACGCGAACAAATAATTCGGGGCGTTTACGAGATAAACGCACGAGTTTTATAATTTACTTATTTCAAGGTGAAGGCCGAGAGGCTACGCTTAGGTAAGTATAATTATTATGGTACATTATCAGGGTCAATTCTATATTTTTTGCAGACCGCAAAAATTATGAACCAATGAACTAGTTATGGAACTAGGTAGGTACTTGATGTCAGTGTCGAACCATCGCGGTTCCATTTGACACAAACCCGGATAACACTAATACAGCCATAACTGTAACTGACGCTCTACCTGAGCATGACCCATCACATGTGCTAGACACTGGGCCTACTTATATTCTATCCCTGGAAGTGCTGCAAGCATTATGGGAATTGATGCATTAATAATTATGCATATAAAAGAGCACTAAACAACTACTTAGCCCGTATTTGAAATACAATTTTGAAGAAGGGACATTATCAATGTTAATCAATATCAACAATAATGATAGAGATCTCCCCGCTCAGTGATGCTGGAAGAATGTTAACACAAACAATCAATTTATATTGTCCCTGTCCGGCACAAAAAATGCTTAATTATTGTCAAAGAATTAGAAAGAGATGATCATCTCTATGGTAACAACACTCTATCATACCTTTATGGTAACAACCTAAAATCTAAAAAGATAGAGAGTCTTACAAGCTTGCCAAAGAACAGGCCAATCTATAAAAAAGACAACTACTTTTACCACAACCCGTCAGGGAAACTTGAGTGGTTCACTTCGTTACAACCAACAGAGGGCAAATTCGAAGCCGGGACACAAGGAACCACAGTTCTCATATCAAGCAAGGAAATAAAGATAAAGTTGAAATATCAAACAAAAATTCAACCAGTACCAGCCCAAGCCCCACCACCACAGGACAAGACTCCTGCTCGCTACTAGAGGTTAGTCATGCTGGAAGATTAAATCATATTTTACCTTGTTGGGAAAGCATCTGTGATGATGTTTCAATATTGAACATGTCAATGGATACTCAATACTTTTAAACCGTTTTACTGACACCTTTTCAGTTATAATCTGAACAGTCATTATAAAATGATATTTTAAATGATCCTGTTATGCTAATAGCCATTAATAATTTGCTGGCATTAGGTGCAATTACTCCTTGCACACCATGTAAAGGCCAATTCATACCTTAAGTGTTTTGTTTCCAACACTGAATGGTCACAAAAGATTTATTCTAAACCTTAAGCCTCGTAACAAATTTGTTAACACATACCATTTTAAAATGGAAGATCACTGAACTACAGTAGCTCTAATTTCTCCAGGAGAATTTATTAAGAGTTCTATTTATTGGTAAATATTAATCCAGCTCACAGGAAGTATTGATGGTTTCTGTATGAAAAATTATATTAATTTAATGCATTCTTGTATTATGTCTTGTGTTCTGCACCATGTTGTTCTCTAATTATGAGAGTGGTGATTGCATAATTTAAAAATCTATAGGTCACCAATCAGTGCAATACTTTAATGACCTTTTGTGCATTGGTTCTTGTTGTAAATAAAAGACAAGTTAACCAAGACTATTTTTTTTTTAAGTACAGATAATTCTATTTCTAATAATTACCTATACTATTATTCCAATGACAAGAGATATCTGTCAGCACCTACATACGTAGTATACAACAGGTTCTGAATATAAGATATGGTTGAAAAATGATAATGAAACAATTCCTAAGTATTTACAAAAATTCCAGATTAGTAATAAATTATCAAAATAGTATAATTGAGTACTTAGACCATCACAGTGCTGTCAATTCTTAGGTTTTGTAAAACAAAAATCCATTGAAAAATATTTGAAAAAACAGAGTTGTAGTGTTAGAGACCATGCTCATTTAATAGGAACATTGACAGCCAAATGCCTGGCAAGTACATATGTTTGACTTTACACAAAACTATTAGAACATTAAATATACTACCATATAACCATAAATATGGTTTACTTTAAAGTAAAAGCAATTATGATATCATTTACCCCAGATATATACTAGACCTACAGCGGTGAGTTGATAATATCAATAGTTTACACAAAAGTATAGCATACTCAAAATATGATTTGAAAATATTTATAGATGTGTCAAGAAGTGGGTGGGGGACCATTTGTAATGATAATAGGGTTCATGGGTTCTGGAAAGAGACTGAAAACTTATAAATATCACATACTTAAATTATCTAGAACTACTCATATTTCGAGCCTTAAAAAATGTTTGTTAAAAATTGGTATATTGTTACATGCTGATAATAAGAATGCCTCATAATATAATTATTAACCAAATGGGAGGTATTCAGTACCCACATTTAAATATCTTTGCCAGAAGTATATTGGTAATGGTGTGAAGATAAACACACTCTTACATAAAATCAAGGGAAAACAATGAAGCAGATGAAGAATCACATAATGTACAGCCAATCCTGACATAAAGTGAGAAATAAATACCTCCACATTCCAGTACATTGTGACTCAGTTTGGTCAACCTGATAGGTATCAATACCTTTTGCTTCAAGAATTAATGCAAAAATGTGAATATTACATTTCCTGGAACCCGGCCCGGATGCATCAAAAATAGATGATTCTTTTTTCGTTTCTGAGACTAACTACTTTTTTCCCTTTTTATGCCCATTTAGTCTATTATTAAGATGTTTACAAAAAATTAAGAATTATAAAGCGACAGGCATTATGGTTATGCCATACTAGGTAGTCATAAGCCTGATAGAATCACCCCCTACATCTCCACTGGAATATTATCAGGAAGGCATGGGTAAGCCTAGCCATCAGCAATAAATGTTATGTTAAGTTCAGTTTCAAATAATACCTTGAAACAATACAATTTCACCTTTAAATTATGGTGGGCTATTTGTCAAAAACAAAGTAAGTACCTACTTACTTATAGATTCATTTACACCATCTCATCTATACCAATAATTATTATGTATTTTTTTTTTCTAACCAAGCATTTCAAGATAAGGACCTTGTATGGGGTCTATAAATTTACATACGGAAAAAAATGGTACAGTAAGTACAAGCCCAAAGAGCATGGACTTTGTCTCTTATTAAAATACCTATCTTTGAAAAGTCCGAAATTTGTCCAGCTAGTACATTTCGTGATTAAATTAACTATACTCAGTTTTTAAGCGAAATAATATTCACTTAATACTTTCATTGTATAAGCCCCATAAACCAGTTTATGCCTCTTCCATCTCTATAATATATAGGTAAATATACCTACTCTCTGTTTGCATCATAGATATTAGTATAATAATTTTTTTTCAGAAAATAGTACTAGACATGCCTTGACATCCACTACTAAGGTGTAGAGTGTTAGTGTCATTAGATGTAATACGGCAAACTGGACAAATAGCTCTTCAACCTTTTGCTTCATTTTATAATAGGCCAATTGTGAATAATTCAATTGAATTTGCTCATGCTGTGCTTAATGCTGAACAAAATACTTGATTAAGTATTTTAAGAATATTACGTATAATTATTACGTGCCCTCACTCCCTCAGACCAATAAATGGTCTGAGTACGTGCCTAACTAAATTAGACAAGAACTTCAATATTAAGATGAATAACTTGATTTTTTATCTTTAATATAATTTGAAACTTGTTTATAAGTTCAACAATAAGTCCAATATTAAGATGAACGAGACTGGTCATCTATTATGAGTATAGCCAGTTTATTATGTCATTTGTGTCTTAAAACTAAAAGATTTTAATTTGTTATTTAAATACTATTTATTTATAATTTCATCTTTGGAATCTCAATTTTCCTCATAAACTCTTAACATCTGCGTTGTAAATATTATATCGAGAACGAAGCCAGAAGTATAATAAGTGATCAAACGAACTTACCTGTTGTGAAGTTCGATCATTATTATACGAAGGGCTTCGTTCGAAGATATAGGGACCCTCCCTACCCTACCCCAGAAAAATTGAGATTCTCTTACTCTAAAATAATGACAGATGACGTATAGAACAGATATACTACACTTGTGCGTTTAGTTTTTGCTTTCAGTTCTAAATATGCGATGGTTGTCGGATGCGTTAAGGAAGCTGCGTTGTAAATATTATATCTTCGAACGAAGCCCTTCGTATAATAATGATCGAACTTCACAACAGGTAAGTTCGTTTGATCACTTATAATATAGTATGAACTATTGTGTTGGTTGTAAATGGCAAGCTTTATTCAATAGTTCACTGTCATTTATATTATACAGGCTTAATTGACCTGTTCAGTGTTTAGTCACTTAACATTCCATTAAACCACTGAAATTCACGTCAAATATCTATACAATATAAATGCCGATCCTAATCAGGCAGCCGTGCATCCTGTTAGTTATACCGGTACGTCTGTCTGTCCATGTATTATGATATTTTGCTATTAATTACCGTATTGCGGCGCCGCATGAGCTGCTGTTTACGTGTTTGTCCAATTAAATATACACTTATTTTCGACACTTTGATATGTTATGCTTTGTTAAAACTGTCTGTCTGTTTGTTGGCGTAGGGTCCGTTGCGATTTGGTACTGTTTATTAGATTAGCAATTCATGACTGCATTTTTATAATCATCAATCTGGTCGAATACGAACAGTTTAATGTAAATACACACAAGTACAGTTAAATACAGTTTTATGTTTATCTTGCTATGATACAAAGACGTAGGGCGTAATTCCCTGAACAGACTTAATCCTAAAAATAACGTTACACGGTTCACAGATTTGGTTTATGAAAAGAACGATACACGTGTCTTGCGTAAAAATATTCTTTATACCTATTGTATAGGCGTATATGTTATATTTTGCGGTGTAGCAAGCTTAAATATAACCTATAGCATTACACAGGACCTTTTTACGCAGAACAAAACATCATTACCATGACAAATGCATACAAAACGATATACGCAAATGACGTCACATTTGCTGCTCCGGTAAGTCTGGCAGTGTATCGCGCATGGTGGTCGTAATGGGGGTGAAGTCGGAACAAAGCTCCATCATATTTCGAGACAATGGTTCGTTCTGGCGCGGACAAGGCGGGCGGCCATTTGTCAAGTCCCCCGGTACATCCCCGACACGACTTAAGACTTTAGTTTGGTAGCAACCCTAAACGTCTTAGAATTTTGGTGAAGATTATGTTGGTTACACGTGTGTGCATTTGTTGATTAGCTTGTGTCATTCATTTATCTTTGAGGATTTAGCTGCAAGCGAAATAGTCATGCTCACGTTGCCTGGTCTGCTACTCCAACTAAGTGTAATAGCATCGATATAAAGCGAAGTTACACTGAGGGTGAACATTTTATACACGAGACTCGAAACTTTTGGTACCTACGTACTGCAGTGACTTTCTATATAATGTTACCATTCAATTCTCAGTAGACTCAACCTATAGAGCACAACTTCTTACAAACCTACTGAGCTTCAGTTCGGAACAGGCTTCCCGGAAATGGAGATGCACCCGATAAGTGAAGTTCATTCGGAAATCGTTTCGTTGAACTCGCTAGCTTCTCGATTATGATATCAGTCGCGTGCACACTGTGTTTGTGCAGCTATTCCGATTGTATTTCAGTTTAGCGATGTACGAGAATCGATTACGGTAATCGGAGTATAGTTGCTTCTTTTCTTACTTTTTTGCATTGACGTATCTTCGATAGCTGCCCATGCTTGAACATGGCATGGATGTTTTAAATCAACTGCCAATTTCAGGCACTCTAGCTAATATTTTTTTGTTGGTTAGTATTATAAAAGATAATTATAAACTTCAATAACCAGCAAGAATTATTAAAATCTCCTGTAAACGTGCGGTGCCTGTTTATTCAGTCAACTAATACTATTTCCAAGCTTGCCGCACTCGGCAGTGCGTACAAATTTAGTTTAAGTCCAGCATATATTTAACAGTGTTATAGCGAAGCTCTTGAGTTTCGGGATCTAAAGGCGTACATAAAAGCTAGAGAACTCGTCTGTACGAGCGTCCTCTACGAAACCATTTACCACAACCGGGAGACGTGCCCGTTTCCGGGTCCCGCACTAAAACTCGCAACTACGAACTATACGCCTAAAACGTCATCCATTGCGTCCTCGCATCTAATGCTCATCACCGACACACAGGGGCACGGCGAGTAATGGACCCCTCACACACAAGTACGGACGACATTATATTGTTAGTTCCACCGCTCGAGCCTCATGAAGACGCCAGCTACTTACACGTCACTCGACATTCTACTCTATTGTTTCATACAAACCACATTGCTCGTTGTGTGAGCATCCCAGCTCTTGCAACAATTGCTTGAGGAACAATGTACGTTGTGCGGCGCCCGAATGCGGTGTCCTTGTAGCGGCGTGCGACGCGCGAGATGAATGTCCCGTTTATCTGTATGAGCTGCTTAGTGTTAATAATGGTGGTTACGTGTCAGTGGAGTGTAATTAAACGCACTTTTATATCGTTGGGGTCTCTTCAGGAAGAATTTACTGGACAAGAGCTGACTTTATCGCTCTTTTATAGCTCTAAACACTTGGCTTAGAAGACAACGACGTGCACGGTCGTGACATGGAACATTTACTTATTCAAACTTATGTTTCTTTCGGTAGAGTACCTACTACCTACCTACCTACCTATACCCTTCTTTACTTAGACGCGTAAATGACAAAGAGATGAAAATCTGGATTACCCAAAGACACTTTCACTTCCACGCTTCTCATCCGTACGCAAACGAACAGCACAAATCAATTATAATATATAGTCACAAAATAGGGCTTAAATCTAACGTTAGCGTATAATTTTAAGGTAATTACAGCGGGTATTACTCACGGACATCCGAGTCAATTAGCAGTCGGCAGCCGATCATCCGCACGGAATACATAAATTAACAGTTTTACCGGCCGCGGTAATGATCTATGAGTCTACGACGCTTTGTTGCCAATACTGCGGATTTCAACGTTTAACGTTTCGTCGTCTTCAATTATGATAGATGTGCCTAATTTTGTTCGTGATTTATAGTTTTGTGTTTTCCATATGCCTTTAGGTACTAATTAGCATTATATTTGGAACAGATACCTACCTATAGATACATACATAACTCAAAGGTCAGCTGGACATTATGTTTCATGAACACATATTTCATTAAAACAAATATGTTGTTTTTCATCAACTACAAAATTGTTTTAAAATCTTATTAACAACTCGAAATCGAAATCAAAACTGTGTATTTTTTCATATTTATCGAAAAACGTGAACCATTTCATCGCTCAAAGCGATCAACATCGCATTATAAAGACCACAATGAGAAATTAATACATTATTTGTCATATTCGATGTAGCAGTAAAAATAAAATGTCCAATTTATTTCAACTACACAATTTTTGCGAGCCTCGATTGTGTCCAAACGTCGAACGGCTGCCGCCCGCGCTGCGCGCTGTGGGGCTGTGCGGCTGGCGGCAATATCTGCCGATATTTCTTTATCTATTAATCGTATCGGCTTAAAACGATCGCGCGATATTGGAAATGAATTGTAACAAAATACAGTTTGTTTTTACTGAAATGATTACGAAAAATTGGTATTGTTTTTAATCAATGCTCGGGGATAAATAATTGAGGTGCTTGTCGATGTGGACGTCAATATGGACTATGAAAAACAAAATTATTGACTTGTGTCAGAACCTGATTAAATTATCCCTGGTTGTAGAAAAGATTGTTTTCCAATAGATTCTTTGAATTGAACTCTAAGCAGCTTCCGTAATGAATGAGTTGCCTTTAACGACAGTAAAAACTGAACGAGTTTCACGAGCAATACTTAGTTAGTTCAGTTTGGCTTTGGCTAACATAAGTATAGTCATAGTGTGGCTTTCTGCTTCTAAATCATTTAAATAAAAATACATTCATAATTTTAAATAAAGCTTTTATTTGTATTGACTCAACATTATTTTCGTAGTTTTGATAAAAAAACAATTAATATAACCACGGAAAGTCAAAGCCCCTTGCACAAATATCCCCAACTTGAACGTTGGCGTTTATAAAATTTTCTGACTATTACTTTCTAACTCCATAAAACTTCTGTATCAGTGAAGGAATTAATTGCACGACAAATGTAAATATTAATTTACTTTTCCCAGAAAACAGAGTCTCCATAATTATTTAGATCGGAACGGCTTCACAGGAAATTATTTAATAACCTTTTGTCAAGTTTTTGGTAAGTACATTGAATTTTACAACTGTCGCGGACAAAGTATTACTTTTAAATACTTAGCAATGAACAACAAATACAATATTATGTTTTAAACAATCATTACAACTTTGAAGTTTTTGTGAGCGCAGATATTGTTGAACTGGCTTCAGAACGTGCTGGCATGAATATTGGATTAGATATAATTATGTGACCGATAACAACTTTTATAACGATTAAAAGGGTCGGATGCAAAAAAGGTATTATATCCATACAAGAATAAAATGTTGAATCTTATTTGGTCATTTTTAGGGTTCCCGGTACCCGATAGGTGTCAATCGCAACCCTATCCTTGGTCCCTCCATATGTCCATGTCTGTGAATGGGCTTTATCTCATAAACCGTAATAGGTAAGCTGTTTACAGACCAGCGCGATTTGTCGCGCGACGCGACTCGAACAATACAAAACTTCACGGTATAACAATAACCGGTGTCGCGTCGCGCGACAAATCGCGCTGGTCTGAAAACAGCACTTCGTCTACCGACTTGCACTTGGTCGGTTAATTTTTTCTTTTCCAGTTAAATATGGTATGAAGACTGTAAAAGTCAAACTGTGAAGGTTAAAAAATCTTTTTTCCAACTAACGCAAAACTAAAACTACCACAGCATGAGCAGTATCAGCAACTCGATTGGCGGTCAAGCTTTATATCTACCGCATGCAATAAATACATGTATTGTAACCAGCGTTGTCACATCTACCAACTTTGTGGTAGATCTACCTATTTCACCTCCCATCTACCTATCTACCAACTTCGGCCTCAAATCTACCTATTTTTCAAAACATTACGATTGAAAACATTTTTTAGGAACACACAATTTGAGCCATGCATGACGGATAGACGACACTGACACTGACAGTTAGCAGCATTCCGATAGGTTCTGTGCTCTGATTTTGGCGCGATATTTCTCTTTACGTCGCGTCGCGCGTCCGTATTGATGTGAGCGGAAGCGGAGTGAGCGTGACAACGATACATTGTGGGTTGTTTGTGGACAAAATTATCGTGAACCGGAACGTTTGACATTTTTTGATGAAAAATGAGTTCGCGCGTTTTGTTTAAATTTCGTTCGCGGCCATTTGAATTTTGTATGTAACTACTGCTAGTGCTTTTTTACCTATTCTCGTCTCGTTATCATCACATCACCATCACCAATAAACGAATAAAACCTCTTTAGAACAGAAAACCTTTTTATTTAATCGAATTATTCATTCTGAAAATGTACTGAAATTAGGGAGGTAGATCTACCAATTTTTGATTTAAAATCTACCTATTTCTACCTATTTTTGACATGCCATCTACCGATTTTCTAAAATCAGGTGTGACAACACTGATTGTAACGCCAAAACAAAGTATCAGTACGGCGGCAGATTGGGCAGGCGGCGCGCGCGGCACGCGTCCCCACGTCTGTGCGGCGGCCGGCACGTACGCTCGCCAAATATAAAAAAAGGTTTACCACTTCGCACGCTGATTGCGAACCGCCTGCTATACTCCGCCTGTATGAATATCCAGCTATATCACATGTTTTCCCGCGTGAGTTATAATATTTTCAAAGGGCTTTCCTTGACTGAAAACTCGGTCACCTAATGGTCGGATAAAGCTCGCATAAAAGGCCGGATGATCTATTTAGGCTGCTCAAAGAAATGAAAATCACATTTTTGATAAAGCTGAATTTGAAAAGTAGGCATTAGCTGTTAGCACTGACATGTGTTATTTTTTTGTTGTAGAGTATTTTATATTCACTGTGTAGCATAGATTAGATACAGCATAATAATTAGGTTATTACATTGGTGCTAGTACTAGTAACTAATGTATCAAGCAATAACTAACAAGAACATCGATCAATTGTAATTACTTACATTGAATAATGGAACATTAACCACATTCAGGTCATAATTTACGAAATAAAACCAGAGCGGCTATAGACAATAATTTAAAACCTAATCTGCTTTCAGAAGCAATAAGCTAATTGGACAAAATGTATTTTCAATCTTACAATTTTTCAAAGAGGATGATTCATCAAAGGGATTCTACCAGATGCAATTTGGTTTTAGTAGTTGTATAATTATACAAATACAGGTACCGCGGTAGATTCAAATTATAAGTCCTTATTTAGCTTAATTTAAGGGGCGTATAAAAAGAACGCTGTCATGTTCTCGATGTTCACTCAATACTCAAATAAATGAACGAACGATTGTAATCCGATTAAATCATTTGTTTATCTCGATGATGTGGTTATTGATAAATGTTAGAATAATTACATGGCACTTTATTGCAAACATGTATTACCCAGTCACCCAAAGGTTGACTGGTAGAAAATGCCTATGGCATTAAGTCCGCCTCTGTACATTTCTGTGCATTAAGTGTTAAATAAATAAATAAATAAATATTATTTCATGCTTATTTTTAATTAAATGGTATTAAAAAGTAGCAATAATAATTTTCCATCGCAGAGGATTATCCATTCATAATAATGACTGATCCTAATATTTTAATTCAAGCAAATGCATACAAATTAAACTCATACAACATTCTCTTTGCCAATAAACTGAATACATTAATGTATCCATTTTTATTCATGTCGACGTTTAACAACGTGTCATTAACTTCGTTAGAATTGTCATGTTTTTCCATTGAAGTATGAAATTATGGTATTTAGTCATAAATCTAAGTGTTCGCTATTTCAATGTTGGCTGTACGAAGTGACCCAGTAAATCGGGCACTATGATTAATGGGCAGTATCAATCGTTCCAGATGGAGGTCAAATGGAACACTGAAATCAAATAGTACAAATAGAAACCTAGTATTTTATGTTTTAATGAAGAAATATACACTGTTTGCTTCGATCGCAATCCGACTGTTCACCCTGGCCATAACCTGCAATTAGGTGTTAGGTGTTTCTAGGGCACCTACGCGGTAAACTAATATTGAGTTGTAGACAAAAGCAAATATTGGAGTGACATTATACCTCTAGTATATAATGCCCTTTAATGCTATGAGTTTTAGTTTGAACTTGATTTAAATAGATTCATTGATCACTGATTCTTAGAACATTCTATTTCGGTTTAAAGAACTTTATTTCTCATAAGAACTAAACTAGTTCGCTTATAATGAGATACATTTATGTGGTTTTTAACCAATCTGCGTCTTTATTCTATTTACCACGTCTCCAAATCTTATGAAGTAACAAGAAGTTTGAAAGACTTTACTTTTTGATTGAACATGTTCCAAGACTCTAGTATTATTAATTTCATTTAACATCAAAACCTAAAATCAATAATTAAGTTTTTGTTATTTTAGAAGAATTTGGATCTTTAGTATAACGTTATTTTTAAAACAATCTCTCTGCCTTTTGATCTGCACCTATCCTAAAATTGCAATGTATACTGAACAAACGACACACTCCATCAATTTCCTTCATACTGAACAAGGTAACAGAATCAGCCGACACAACCAGAACTAAACTAAACACATCCACCACCACTGACAAATCACCTCTATCGCTCACAGCCCCAACACAAGCGACTTCGAAAATTATATCAATCAAGCGGGTTGCACGACAACCTACTAATGTCAACAGTGTCCCACGTTTCCAAATTTCATTAATCGCTGGTCCCGTCCCGCGGCCCGGACACGGTACGTGCAATGTCCCGTGTCCCGGGACTGCGGGCGCAATTATTCCTAATGGATGTGCTAAGCAGACGCGGTTTTATACCCTGTATGATAATGGATAGTTGGTTTATTAGCAAAATTAAAATTAAATATGTATTGAATATTGTAAAAATGTGGATTGGCTAGTTTGGTGGCTATAATAATATTATATCGCTAGGGGGGTGCAGATATTAAGATTATTGTACCCCACATAGTTACATGCACACAATCCCGGGTGCATGCAACTAATGCTTTTAATCATCGTTTTCGAAGGCAAAATGTCGTAGCCAAGCATAGAGCAGCTACCATGTATTAAAAGTAGGTATATACAGGGTAGGTAAAGCCAGGGCACTAGTTAGGTGCGCCGGTAATTGAACGTCGCGGCATAATAGAGCGGTGCTACAACGCAAAGAAAACACCGCGCTACAGAGTAATTGATTTTAATATTATTTTATACCACGTGAAAATGTTGACGGATATTATTGGAACTCACATTTTAAGACTATGACTAACTATACTAAAGCTCTCTATTAGCAACAAATATACGAGAAACAAAAACCTTGTTGAAGTGAAAACTTCTTTAGCGGCGTTGTGCACTTTTTTTGGGATGGGTAAATTTTTTTTACTCGCGTCAGGCGTCAGGACACGTGACCTGATAAAAAATTCGTAAGACGGAGGGAGAGTAGAATTTGTGGACAGCGCACTCTGTTTTATTTTTTTGGGATTGTTTTAATAAAGCTACAGCTTTGTATTATTCTTGTACAGATAGCAAGCCACATAAATTCCTGACATTTTTGTTAAATGGCGTTACTTAGTTTTCACTTCCATTGGCAGTCTCCAAAGATTGCCACGCATGTTTTATTTATTTTTTATGTCTAAGATCGAGTAGTAAGATAATCAAGAGTGAGAGAACTATAATATTACCAAAAATCAATATGGTGAAGCGGTAGGTACCTACCATGTATTGCTGAAGCACTGAAAATAACAGAAAAGTGACTATTCCATAGTCAATAAGAGAGTGCTCGCATTATTCGGGGCTTATACTCGGCAGAATCTCCAACAATGCTACGTATGGTATTATTAAACGTGATTCCCATATATTTGCACGATTCCCATAATCTCATAAATATTTGTATACCATTTAAGCTATTACAGCAAATACCTTAACGCTCTCATTAAGATAAAAATAGATATTATTATGTACCTAATTAGCCATCATACGTTGTCAGAAACCAGAAAAAAAACTGTATTTCGTAGCTTTCATTATAATGTCTTGAAATGTTTGATATTACTTTATTTAAAGTATTTTTAAACTCAACCAGCTTATATTTATTAAAAAAACACCGTTCCACAAAAAGCGTGGAACACAACAAAATCATTCACAAAACAATTTTTGTTTAGTCACGCGTGAAAACTTTTGAATTTCACCTATGTTACGTCGCATTATGGCTCCTAAAGGTAACCATTAAACCCGTTGTCGTCCGCAGCGGATCCGCTTAACGAACGCAGGTCGTGCGACCACGCGACCTGGTGGTGGTCACAGGTTACTATTTGAGCAAGGTACGCTCCAATTGGTAACAAGCGTAGTGCTAACAAGTTGCTAGCGTAGCTCTTACTTTTCGTTTTATTCTCAGTTTTAGTTTCCGTAACATTTTCATTGTATAACTTATGGTATACAACTAAGGACTCAAGACAATAGTCCTGACAAAATTACAAGAAGTGCTTAACATTGGTATGAAAAGTAACAAAATACTTAATTGTGCTATGTTGTTTGCAAAGAAATATCAACAGCCAATACGACAAATGTTTAAAAAAATCTCAACACACACAATAAAAAATCTGTAAAATCTAAAATCTCGACACTGCGTTCGGCACTTGACGTGGCAACACGTCGTGTCCGTGTTCGCAACAAGTCAATCGTCATCCTGAGGATGCCTCGTTGAGAGGTGAAACACGTGTCGATTTCTTACAGTTAAAAGGATTAGGTTACTTAAATATATTCTATTGTATTTTAGCAGCACGTGGCGGATGTACTTCATAAACTAAACAATTTTCATCATAACACACACACATTAGGGTGCACTGATACAAATACACCCGCACAAATACAACTAAAATCAATTTAAACGCAGCTT
Source organism: Conistra vaccinii (assembly GCA_948150665.1). NCBI lineage: Eukaryota > Metazoa > Arthropoda > Insecta > Lepidoptera > Noctuidae > Conistra > Conistra vaccinii. The sequence goes on along the minus strand of OX411322.1, from coordinate 24,761,806 downwards.
CAACTGTACCACAAGCACATTGAACTATTGCGGTGAGCGGCACAGAAGGGTGAACCGCACTGGCCCACCGGCCCACCGGCCCACTTGGTCAAGGGGGAGATGATCACACAGCCTTCCGGTGCAAAGCTCTTGAAATATATGTGGATCTACTATTGTTCAATTTGCTGGTATGTTTGTTACCCAAAATAATATAACATCACGTCTGTAATCCCGAAGAGGAGGAGGAACAGGAGGGGAGAGGAGGAGGTCAGGGTTGAGGTGTTTTAATACTTGCACTTTTCGTCGTAGGTATTTTTGGAACCATGGTATAACCAATAGCCATGAACTGGGTATTAATCCAGGTTACGAGCCGCAACAGAGAAGTTGTTGAGGGAAAATTTTGAATGAATGTGACGATAATGAATATTGAATGTATTGTAAAAATAATGCATGAAAGGATTAAAGCACGCCATTGGAAATATACTCAAATATACTTCTTCTTCTCGTGTGGTTGGTGACTAACCTGGTGTCAAAGTTTTAAAGCCGCCCATGGGCCTCTGACTTGGCTTCTCATCTCAGGCTCTCAGGTTTCCTCACGATGTTTTCCTTCACCGTTTTTTAAGCAAGTGATAATTATACAACGCACATGAATCCGAAAAGTCAGTGGTGTGTGCCTTGGGTTCGAACTCGAGACCAATGACTTGGCAGTCCGACGGTCACACCACTAGACTATCACTGCTGCTCTAGAATTATATACATTGTTAAGTTTTGCATGTCTAATAATGTCTGAGTTATGTATTATGAAACTACATTACTGGCTTTAAGACCAACACTGTACCAATACCTATTGCAAATAAAATGATTATGACTATTATGATGACTCTTTGCCCTGGGACTGGGGCAACCGTCAAACCTCCATTGCAGGACATCATGCTCAGCAGTTGCGTGAACGAGGTAAATCAAAACTAAGCCAACTTATCCAAGGTAGGAAGAATTATGAAAATTGTTTAGTATATGTAGGTAGGTATAATATTTCTTGCAGAAAATAATAATAACCAATCTATTACAACACTAAACGTCGCAAGTGTAAAATATTTCGACGACATAATTTTTCAATACACTAGCGGTGCAGCGAGCTCAAACGTATGTAAAGTGGGAGCCAGACGAGAGGCCGAGTGACGCAGCGTAATTGAAACTGTGCACCGTAATAACTGCTGCTTCGGCCTGCACAACGCATTGCTGAATTACTGCTAAATTACACACCTATTAGGTGCCGGCGAAAGAAACGAACGCTGCGCCAGATTTATTAAAATTCAGTGTTGGACGCCCGTAATTGTTTTAAAATGTTACGTTGCTGACAGAAACTATATTATTAGGAACTGTAAAGGTTGTGAAATATTCGATTCCTTGCGATCATTACATTGTTTGAGCACGGAACTATTTTTCCATAAATCATCTCGAATTTTTCTGTACATTTTATACGCAAGAAGTAGTTTTTCCTCCGAGCAATATGCATGCAGGCGTTGTCACGTATGTTAATATATAACTTTGTATTAGCTCCCAGCGGCGCGGCCATAATTACAAAGTTGAAAGTTATTTCCCCTATTCCGGAACATATTCGCTTTTATTGTGCTGCAACAGGACATGACGGAACGCGACTGCATTAACTTTTCTACTAGGAAGTATAGATTGAGTCTAATAGCACTCGTCGTCGGTAACAACGGTTCGCAAATGTTGAACACGGCCATTTTAAACAGTTACCAGTAAGTGGGGTGGGAGTAACTCGCCGCGGACATGCGAGGCGGCTCATAACACCAATTCACCCAAATTGTAGACCTTTCGAGGGCCCCGCCGCGCGCCGCGCGCCGCGCTGTTGCCCGCATTCGTCGAATAACTGGACAAAACGTATGAAGCTAGAATGTTAATTTTTTCCCCTCCGCATCGTAATTTCACGTCGTAAAGTATTCGTAGCGTTCTCGTATTACAGTGTAGTCTAAATAACAAATGATACGTTGCCAAAAAATATAGCGGCCGTTTCGTCCGCTTTGAATTTTAACAGCAACTCTGTCCTAATATAAGGCGAGTACAATTTCGGTGTTAAAAGTCCAGGTTATGTTTTGTATTTATGTTAATCTGTAAAAACCATTTGTTATTTTTGTTAAGACCCTGTCGTCACATCCATAATTGGAGAGAAAGATAATGTCAGTTCAGACCGAACAATAAAAGACGCGCGATTATACTCATAATGAAATTCGGTCATATATTAAACTGAAATTGATAATGAAACAGGATAGTCTTTCCTATTACATAATCAACAAATCTCTCGTCTCTGGAAGGCAGATTAAATACATACAATAGGGTAGCTAATTAATTTAATTAGCAGCCGTGAAGGAACATATCGTCCCGGAACCGACGCGGCGACGCGACGAGTAATCCGCGCCGACACGTGAGATGCTAATCCAGAATTCTTCCACGATTTAATTAGAAGTCGCTACAAAAGATCCTCGTCTGAGTATTCCTTAGAATTGTGGTGTTATAGGAATCTGGTGCATGGATATTATATTCCATTTCGTATGTTCCTGGTATTTAGTTCATAGAATATTCTGTCAGTTTTTAGCTAAATATCAAACGTATTTAATGTTTTTCCTTTCACAAAAAGTGTTCAGTAAAGTTTGGAAACTGCGATAGTACCTACTTCTTGAGCTACTTGTACAAAGACCACTCATAGTAATTTTCCTGCTAGTTACCTAAGAAATGAAATTATATACGCAGTGGTTTGAGGCGATTTCACAATCTTATCTTAGTAGAGAGTTTCAATTTCATTTACTTACATTTCATTTCAATTATGTTTTTTCACATTTAGAGTTCTGTGTAAGTAAGTATTTGAGTATTTGATTAGTTTCTATTTCTATCTGCCCATACATTTTTTTTCTTCAAAACTAACGTGAAGCTTAGAAAATATTATGTTACATTAATAAACCTTAGCTTATTCTTCGTCTAAAGCTAAATAACTAACGTTATCAACTGAATACCGTGCTTCACCCACGCCGCAAACAAATATTTTACCAAGACGCCCGATGCTTGCATAATCTCATCTCTCATTTATATAGGAGGTCTATCATCAAAACTCATCAATCCTTAGTATAACATTTTGCCCAAACTCAAGGAAAATTTCAACAAAATTGAATCAGCGGTTTTGAAGATGCTACCTTTATAAGTATAGATAAGAGGCAAGCCACAGGTATGAGTTATACCAGAGGAGGTACTCAGCGCCGCTCTCTTTGACAAACCCCTCTTTAATTAGATGTATTAATTAGCAAAAGGCAAAATCTTAGATGGTCGTTTCATCACCCCCATTGTCCAGGAAGTACCTTTGATTTAGATTCAATGCTAATACCGTCTTTGACTCAAGCGCTTTTTATTATATTTATTAATATTATGTTTCTTTGAAAAATAATTACGAGCTTAATTATGTAAAGAACGATGAATTTAATATAAGGGGGATTCCTTTGATGAAAAATGTATTCGTAAGGCAAATAATTATATTTTTCTCTCTATAAGACAAATACGCATTAAACGAAAACAATATTTTGTATCCAAGAAATCATTAACAAGAATGTCTGCTATAGCAAATATCAGTCCTAGTTTGCACATTACCCACTACCTACTAAACTTGTGTAATCCGCTGTGGTCCCAAAACCCATCTGTCTAAACATCAAAGAAGCCGAACAAAATTACCATTTCAAAATAAATCTCGAGCCACTAAACATTGAATATAAAAATAGAAAAGCGAAAAAAAAAGCATAATCCTCGTCGCGACGTCAAGTAGCAAACGGGAACAAAATTAAGTGTCAGAAGCAGTACATAAATCTTATCAGGGAGCACACGCTCTGTGATTTTAAACAATCATGTTGCGAAGCCGAATGCCGAAAAAAGTATAAGCGCCACAATAGGTCCCGTCGCTTGGAAACATGAGTTATGATGCGCCCGAGTGCGACCACAGTGCGGAAGGGGTGACAGCCCAGTCCGCCATGTTATTTGTGTTACATACACGTTATCGTTTAACCTTTTTTATTTTCTCCTTTGATGTAACAAACGTCAGTGATTGCGACAAGGTGAGTGAAATGTCACCGACTCAAAGCGCGTTTGTTTTTATGGGGAATGTCAGTCACAACTGATTTGGGTCTTGTAATTGATGGAGTCGGTTTGTGCTCTGATTATTTTTCAAGGTGACATGAACTCGCCTGTTGTCACGAAGACCATCGCTCAAAGTTGGAATTCGATCATAATCTCGTGACGAGCACGGTCTTGTTACTGCTTTATTCGGAATATCAACTAATTCCTAATTTTGTATATCAATATTCCTTTTAATTACGCGCTGCTATTGGTTTTGATATCAAAACATCGCATTTCAACGTCGGGTCGTGATTAAAGCGGATTGTTTGCGTCGGCTCGAGCTCGAAAAACAACAAACAGTGCGCGCATACAATCATTGGTTTATTAATCAGTCGTTAACGTAATTATCGTAATTACACGTTACTGCTGCCCGCTTACTAATCACTGTTCACGGTTATTTGCTGGATGATGAGGCCGTCTGACGCTTGGGAGCTAAAGGTGATAAGTGACAATCATTTGGGCTGTCATCGAAGGGGACAAACGGTCGCAGGCCAATGTCAAACCGGAAAAGAATAATGGTAGATTAGAATCGCCAATTAATCGATCCTCTGAAAACAAATAAAATTAATACACATGATATTGGCATGACAAAAAATAATTGTAAAACCTATATACTAGCTAATATATCTAAACCAATGTAAATAAAACGCTTGCTACACGGTTGCCCACCGCGTCCCCGACATAGGTGACCTTGGTTGGCGACCGGCAAAGTTGTATATTTGTAAACTATCATCTACACTGTTGTAAACCACCAAGGTCACCTCTGTTGGGACGTGGTTGGCAACCGTGTAGCAGGCGTTTATTGTAATTGATTCTAGATTTACCTAATTGATCAAAATACTAACAAAAGTGCCTTAAATTCTAATAGAATGCTTAGACCTGAATGCCCTTATGATTTTACATTATACATGTTTCGTAGAGTGTATTCCCGTTCGTCCCACTGCCGTCGTCCCACTGGTGGGACGAACTTTGAAAATAAGTCAAAAAGTAATACATCAACTCATGTTTTCTAAAATAGGCACCTACATCTATTAAATTAACGATATTTCGTTGTCACCTTTAAACATAAAGTTTCAAATAAGACAAAAGCGAGCTTTTAGAGTAAACACAAAGTCTTAAACGTAATTCCTATCTGAAATCCAAGTCGCGTTGGGATCACGGGCCGAGGTGGACTCATTGAATTACCAGGTCCCGAGGGGCCCCGGGCGGCGGCGCGGGCTCGGGGCGCCAGGACGGGCTGCATCCAAGAATCGTTTAAAACAATAACATTTCCATTTCGTTCAAATGTTTGGACTTCGTGTTCGTTTCGACGTGGAGAGAACGAGAAGTACGAGTTACCTGCTTGTTGTGTACTTCAAGAAATGTGTTTAGTAAATAACATTGTTTTTCTCAAGAAAACAGAATGTTTTGTGTTTGGATTATATCAAGCTAGGTAAGACTTGAGGCTACTGTGAAAATCCACAGCTGAGGAAAATAACATCTTGAAGAAAACCATTTTCATTTTAGAAGATAAGATAAGATTTATTTATTTGCTCAAACATTAAAATTTGTACACATACAAGAAGAAACGTGCATGCAGGATATCATTAAAAAAAATACAGCTTCAGATATTTACCACATAAATATGAATAATTATGATTGTTAATCATTTAGGTAGTCAAGTCAAATTGTCATTAATTTACCTTGAATGCAAACAATTATAAAATATGTCAAAAGTAAATAAAAATAATTCATAAAATCTAAATCAAAATAGGTAAATGATTCTGTCAGAAATTCCTTATACTCGTAGATATAATAAATTATGCTTTGTCAGTTAGAAATGACTTTAGTTGTTTCTTCATTTGTTCATTATTAAGCTCCCTTCAAGTTTTCGGTAAGTTATCATAGGTACTCATCATAGATAACGGGGTCCATGCAAAAACACTTTTGCGCATAAGTGCAGTCCGGCTACTATGCTTTTTTTTTTTTGACTAGAGCATCTCGCAGGTGACCACTAAGGTCATAACTGCTTAACCGGACTTTAGCTACTATGCAGACAGAGCTGACTTTTATCACGCCTGATTTTGGATTTTTTAAGGAAAATAAATTTGTATTATTTCTAACAAACATTCCTGTTTCCAGAATAAAAGAGATGCCAATGTCAATATTTTAAAGCTTATGTATGAAATATAACACGAAAACAAACTGTTTACTAATGATAAACCTTTGTTACGACCGTAAAGAAAAGTTAGATAATTTTAAATATTATTCAAAATGTAAAGTGTTACTATTATGTTTCAGAGTATTATATTTAAGCAAACGATTGCTTGAATACAATATAAATGGAATATTATATTAGGTAATCAATAGTCGCACTCGATTCTATATTGAATATGCTAAATTATATTATTGCCTACGTAATTCGCCTTCACTTGAATTGAAAATACATATATATCTACCTATTGGTAATACGCAGTATATTCCCAACAAAGTAAAACATCTGTCTGGCATATTGTATAGCATTGCAATACAAATAAAATATTCTTTCATCTGACATGAGCATGCTTTGAAATTGAATTCAGTTCGAAACCTCTTAAAAGTCCTTGCGTGAAGTCTGGACTTCCGAGGGCGAGACAATGCTCGCTTGACCTTGTTTCGATTCCTCTTGTTCCTTCGTCTCTTGTTTCTGCATGGCTGTGTGCATCACAGTAATGAAATTTTACGGTCGGGTTATAGAAATATTAGGTGCAGGGGACAGACGTTCAAGGCAAAATCTTGTGACCAATGTGCATAAAATATGTAAGTGAATTATACCTATTAAACTTGAACTATTCTAGTTATTTATCCTTGTAAATATTCAGTATGTATATTTGTATCTAGATAGAGTTCAATTCTAAGAATACAGCAATATGAAGTAAAACTAAGAAACAATCTGAAACTCGTCGCCAATATGTCCCGTAGATCTGTTAAAGGATTTAGTTCACTCGCGACAAAGTGACAATGGAAAGAATAGTGTAGAACAGCTATTTTGATGAAAGTACATATCTTTTGCACGAATTTGACCATAACATACTGCTACTTTCTTTTGAAGACAAGATAAGGTAAATTATTTGTCATGAACAGGAAGGAAAATGTAAGATCTAACCAATCAAAAAGTATGTTTATGTTTTAAGTACCAATAACTTGATAATGAAATGGAATCGAAACCCACGTCTTTTATTTTTGTAAATTGTGAGGAAACCCTGGGAATAATGTTTAATGAAAACAGAATATCCATTCCAGAAGTGATATAGGTACCTACTGATATATGTGCTATACAATATTCGCTTTTATGGAAATCTATTTCAGTCCCATGTTAACAATGGCTTCTTCCTCATGAATAGTTTAGTGAATTCTGCAGCACGCACATTTGAATTACTCGCCTCTCTATTCCGAAATGTTTGTCTTTAGAACACTTGTTTGATAGCTCTTAAAACAAACGAAATAGACGCAAATAACAGTAAGAGTGATACTTCTGGCGGCGTACCCGTGCCGTGGAGCCGTCCTGACGATACAATTCATTTCCTCGCGATATCTCGAGGCGCTGTAGAACGTAATAACGGCAGTTTGTAATGAAATAATAATTGAGTCTCAGCTGCGAGCACGCCTTAGTTTATTTATCAAAAGACAATATTAGGACTTTGAAGGATCCACCCGGGAATTATTACAGAGTAATCCGCCAGATGGCGCTGCTAGTTTTATATCATTAATATTGGTTTACAGTCAAATATTTTGAAAGTTTGCGATTGTTGCGACGTTTTGCATTTTAAGCTATTAGAAGACATTCAAAATAAAATTGGATGTTATTGTGATCAATTTTGATGTTACTTTACGTGTACGGTATTGGTCGTGTACTGTTATTAAACTATAAAGTTTAATAACAGCCCTACTTACTAATACCGTAAGCTGCTCATAGGTTTTATATAATATCCGTTATATGGAGTAGGTACCAAAGATTAAGGAAAGGGCTTCTATCGCTCGCAGACTCCATTCACTAAATCGATTTGGAAGTTGTTATGGGAAAGGCGGATTTGCTCTATATCATTTCTTATCACATCTCTTTCGTCCATAAAAATATTTTTCCTCCATAATTCTTGGGTAGCATTGGCTGACTGTGTGAAACCGTCCCCATCAGTGTGTCGTCTTATCGGCAGCGCGTCCACTGCTGCGTCACGATGATTAACGAGCCGCTAAACCGAGACAAAGCCGGCGGTGGGACCGCACAATGCCCACAGTGGCCACCGGGTATAAAAATATATATTACACACTTGTCTCGTACTTTGTCTGGCTTTTGTTGGCCGTTTTATCAAACTAGCCGCTTGGGTGCAAAAGACGCTAGTTTTTTATAGTTTTATGTGCAATGTTTGGGTTTGTTGCAAAATGTATCACTTTGCTTTAAGTTTTAAAATTTATGACATATTTGCATACTGAGAGCTATTTGTAAAATTTTGTACGGTTTCATCTTTCGGTTAAATGTGTGTAGCAAGGGAAGTAATGATTCATACAACTTTCAATGAACTACACAAATAATTTCAGGAATGAGCAAGGACACATGGATAAATATTGACAGCTGAACAAAAATATAACGATAGAGGAAAATATTTTCAAAATTAACAGAAACGATACAGGTTGAAAGGAAAATTTTTGATGTTTGAACACAATCCCCAAAATAAATATAGATAATGTATTATATAAATTTAAAAAAAATACGATCCACTAGATATTGCAGTTGTTGAACACGAGCCAACTCAATAACATCGATAGCCATCGCAACATAAAGAACGGAATCCACTGAAATGATCCGGTAATCCGTGGAACATATAATCGAATATCTGAGGGGGCTTAGTGCTCCCAAATTAATGATCAGATTAATCCGCAAAAGTGTCTTCTCCATCGTTTGAAATTTGGACGAACCAATCTTGCAGCTATAACTTTCCGGATAAATTTTGAGCTTCATAATCCGAGATCGGAACTAATTTATGGAGTGGCCCATTTCTGTGTGACCTCTTAGTAAAATAACGCGCTGTACAATGGGGCATTTATGTTATCGGCTATGGCAATCTGTAGGATCGCGGGAGGTGGATCGTTAACGCCGTTTCTTATGGGGCTGAATTACAACAGAGATTTATATTCAACTCTAATGATAATGGTAAATGTGAGGCAGTAAATAGAAAGAACGGATTACGCTTTAATGATGGTAGATAACTTTGGTGATACGAATCTTGCAGTAGGTAGTACAAACAAAGGTTGGTTGTAGTAAGTTACTCGTGTTTTTACGGTCTTCAAAAAATAAAATATCAAAAGACACATTCAAAATTGTGGCGAGGTAATAATAATAAACAAGACCAGATAGCAGCATTAGAAAAACTCTTTAAATAGACACAACTTCGTTACTCGAAACGCTTCGAGCTTGATTTGATTAAGTTCCTTTCATTTGCAAGTTACTGAAGCACTTGAAATCTAAGAAACAGTGAGTAACTAGTTCAAACAGGATCAAATTCAGTAATTTCCGAGCATTCTGAAGAGTCTCGAGCGATCCAGGGTCCACTTGTAAGTTGTGCTCCCTTCACGAGCAGCCCATCGTGGGAGCACTCTTCAGCCGGTAAACTTTGATAAGTCATCTAGTTTGTTCAGACGAATTTTAAGCCAAATAAAATTCAAAGAACTAAGAGAAGTGCTCGTGTTCGTCTAAGTTAAAACAATAAATGAAATAACACTCTTATTAAAACATTTCACGTACAATTTATCAAATATTTTCCTTTGAACATAAATTTAGTTTCATACAAATGTTAATGATTGATACATCGGTAGACAATATACAAAAATATCTTTAAAAACTGTCGCGGTAACAAAATGCGGCATGCACATATTAACATGTTAAACATTCATGTTGACGTGCGTACGAATGTAAACCAAAATATCAGATATTGAAAAATTGATTTTCTATAAATTGGAATCAAGATGGAAGCCCTAGTGAAAATGAGGGAGTCGTAAAGTTTTATTAGTCGCTAATAAAGTGGAAGTTCCGCGATGGCACCGGAGGAATTCCGATAGTAATTCGTTGTTCATATTCCGAGGCACGCGTCCGGAATGTTCATTACGAATTATTCCCGCCACTCAGATTTGTGTGGGCTTACTTCCCTTTGATGACCTTTGACATCTAATTTCTTGATTTTCGACGTTTGACTTGATTGAGCTTCGTTTGCTTTTAGAATTATTTCTTGCTAACAAGAAATATGACGGACGAGAATTCCCACTGGAATAAAACGGTAATTTATTAAAATTCCATGTTTCTATTAGACGCTACAAAATAAACAGTAAGCTTAGTGTGTAGCCCTTGAAGTTTAGTTAATGGGTTTAGTGCGGTGTACTATATTTAAGTAATACTAAATAGTTCGTTAGCATGTATTAATACGAACTAATCTTTATAATCTTCGGTAAAGTGTTTATTTATGTAAATTCGTATTATAAGATTCATGTGTTAAAATCTACTTTACTGGTAAACATTTTAACGTCTTAGCGATCATTTATGATATAGTAAAGGATATATTCTTGCTATTTAATTTTATTCTTGCTATTTTCCTGTCGCAATCACAGCTTCTCCAGTGTCGGTTATTTTATTCTCCATCATTGTTACATCACATTATTGATCAAGGAATACGGACACTTAACACATAAAACTGATTTGACATTCTGTCAATATAACAATGAATTTGTAAGTTCTCATCGAAGATAAAGTTATCAGCAAAAGTGACTAAGATACAGAATAATAATTTTAGTACTATCACTCCAAAATCTACATTCATGGAAGCTACGAACGCAACCTAAAATATAAACACAGAGTGTAGTGAAACACGTTATCGGGTCGGTATCAGAATGACTGGATCGGAAATTGACTACGTCGCTCTTAGTCCAAATCTCAAAATGTCTAATTCTCAAAATACCTAAGTCGCAAAATGACTACATCGCTTTTAGTCCACATCTCACAATGTCTAAATCTCAAAATACCTAAGTCGCAAAATGACTACATCGCAAAAAGTCCGAACAGTTGTGTAGGTGCCTATACAGGGTTGATATCAAAATGACTGGATACATTAAATATTGTTTGAAAAAGTGGTGGTGGTAATTGGTATGGGTTGGTATCAGAATATGTATTATGCTATAACAATAGGTGATTTTAACATTTTTGTCTGTTTGTAGGTTTGTCTGTTCGTTCAAGCATCTAAATATACCGATTTGGTTCTGGTGTAGAGTGAATCTTGGGGAAGCATATAGGATACGGAAAGTAAAACATTTACGGCAGTTAAACATTTATTTTATTTTAAATTACTGATAGCAAAAAAAAAAAAAAAAACCTTACAATGAAAAGAGGGTTTACGTCGAACGGCATTTCATACAAACTTTCAAACTTTAACTAAGTTTTTAGACCTTTGTATCCTGCATATCCGTATGAAGTTTCATTGAAAACGGTTCAGTCATTTCGAAAAACAAGGACTTGAAAGTTTGTATGAAATGCCGTACGACGACGGGAGCTTACAAAACTCCGAATGGAAGATATTACACCCCTAAACTTCCTTATTAATATTTATCACCTAAAATAATATAATATATAAAAAATAAGAAGAGTAAGAGGGTTTACGTTGCGACGTAAACCCTCTTACTCTTCTTATTTCTAACATAAATTATTTGTAGTTTAGCTTGTATTTTAGGTGATAAATATTAATAAGGAAGTTTAGTGGTGTAATATCTTCCATTTGGAGTTTTGTAAGCTCCCGTCGGTATTTTCTGTCAAAAAGTATTGCTTTCTTTTTCCTGTTTTCTGCTTTGAAAAAAAATCCTCTCACTATCATATCCTGGTATCTGGACTCTTTTTTAAGTTTGTACAGAAAGTGGATCAATGTGGTTTTTTTTATTCGAACCCCAAGACGACGGTGCCAGGCTTCCATTGCATTATTGGTTCGGTGTCTCTCATAACAACATGAAATCAATGCTTTTTTTACGAGCCACTGTTTTTCAAAATAGGCTATGAATGCACTCATTCCTTCACAGTTTGCCGCGTAGTTAACTATCGAGTTCCAGCCAATATTTATATATGACGATGGTAACAGTGGTAAATTACATACCAGTCCTGCAATTTCTTTTCCTTTGGCTGTAGTTACCAGCTGTAGTTCATCGACTTTTTTCCAGATAGCTTTTGAAAAGTGAAAATAGCATCCTGTTACTTTACCGTGAGGGAAAACTTCTTTGTACGCGTTCATTTGTGCCAATTCAAAATCACATTTATATTTGTTAATATTGATCCCCAATACATCACGTATCAATGTGAATAGAGCACAATATGTTGCTTGCGTTTTATTCGGTAGCAAAGCATACAGCATCGGAAGGACATTCGTTGTTTGCTCATCACTCGCCCCATCCACATGAATGGAAAAAAGCTGGTAGAATTGAGTAGGTACCGGCTTAAATGTTCCATCGCCGAAAAAAGTTTTATTAAGAGAGCTCTGTAACTGTGCAAAGTTTTTGCAGATTTTCGAGGCAAATAAAAACATCTTGTTATGAGAATCCAACTCATATTCGCTGACCAAAAAATTATGCTTGATAATGTTAGGAATTTCTACATCAGTAGATTTAGAAACTTCGGTAGTGTTTACTTCCAGAAACCTTTTCCGTGTTCTATGTAACGTATCCCTCACAGATTCAAAAGAAGACATCTTTTCATCATCTTCTTCTTTAACGTATTTAAGCACAGTTTTTTCGTAAAGTTTCTTCACTGACGCCATGCTTTGGCATACTTTGTCTTTTGCGGCGTTGATAACGATGTCCCTTTTTTGTTTTCCGGCATTTGGCAAACAACTATGAATGCTTTCTCGTATTATTGCGGTTTTGTTAGCATTCACAGTAATGGACGCACTGCACTCTTTTCTATTTGCACATCGCCAAAATGAATTTTTCGATAAATTGTCTTTTACCCAATTATAACGGTAACCGTTGGATAAAACAGCCGGTCTATTTTTATTATTTGAAATAAATATAATTTCATTGCTAGACATTGTGAACAAAGACACGTTTGCACGAATTACAGATACTTCAATTGTTTTATTTCCTGTCATGAATATTTCCAAGTGGCCAGGCATGAAATCATCCAACATTAAGAACCAAAGAGATCAATGTATAGGCACCTACACAACTGTTCGGACTTTTTGCGATGTAGTCATTTTGCGACTTAGGTATTTTGAGATTTAGACATTGTGAGATGTGGACTAAAAGCGATGTAGTCATTTTGCGACTTAGGTATTTTGAGAATTAGACATTTTGAGATTTGGACTAAGAGCGACGTAGTCAATTTGCGATCCAGTCATTCTGATACCGACCCCGCCTACTTACATAAATCATTCTAGTTTAAATTACTTCGGTTTCAGGGTTCAGGCGAGATTGTAAGCGATATTTCATCGATGAGGCTAAACCTTACTAGCGGACACGACGTTACGTAGGAATCCTAACCCTTGCCTAGCGGACACGACGTTACGTAGGAATCACTTACCCTTGCCTAGCCTGAAGGGGTCCGTTTGGGCCGATGCCTACCACTGGGGTTGCGGATAAGTCCTTAGGGGAAACCGTGGCCCTGGTCTAGGCAAGGGAAGGAACACGGGTGGGTTTTAGTCAGTAAAAGTCTGACACGCCCTTCCGCTCCGCCCAGAGCGGGAGAAGTCATTTGATGATTTCCCACCCAAAAAAAAAAAAAAAAACCCTTGCCTAGCGGACACGACGCTACGTAGGAATCCTGTCTACTAAGTAGGTTATCTCCGCTGAACCATTGTGAAGGGTATTATGGTAATGTTAAACTAACTAATATGTATAAGTGCAAGAAATGCGCAATTTGCTACAGATTTAGCTCTCAACAAATATCCAGATTCAGCACGAGTAAGCGAATGAATGCTATGCACACATTCATACCGCTAAGGAATTGTATTCCTGGATTTAGTTACCAAACTTCTTTCCCTTCACTGAACTTTCTGTGGATGCCTGAAGTAGTTCATAGAATTTTCAGTATTAATACATTTAAAGGGTGATTTTGATAATATCTGATGCCAATTTAAATACTAATTAAGATTATAATAGCCTCAGATTTATCAATGTTACAGGACAAGTACATCGTAATGTATTAGGGATTCTTTGTTCAAAAGTACCTAAACCGAATATTATCTACACAGGCGGTCTCCAATTAAAATGTTAGATTGTTAGCAATAAATAATATTCATTTAATTTAAATAATGAATCGCTTAATTAAATTGTTAAGTACCTCATTTAAATTATAAATTAAAACTAAGGTCACAACATAATCTTTTCGTTCGTTTAATAATAGAGCTTAATGAAACCTTATTGTTTGGTCTAATCTAGATCTATTGAAGAGACTAAAAAATGGATTGGTAAGCAAGTATGAAACGAAAGTCAAATTGTTATTTTATAGATAACTAGTCGATATCGCAATTAGACTCATCTAGTTCATTAGGGATAGTAGATTTTTTATCATTAAAGAATTTTATCTTCCTTCTCTTTTCTTTGAATTGAAAGCTCTTCTGTATCTTCTTGATTAACTTGTCTTCACTTTGTCACCAGAGACACAGTCGCACTTCCTCACAAACTGGTCAGATGTGTAGCGCACTTCCGCCTCGGACGCGCCGCCATTATCAGCCCACGGCGCTCGTTTCCGTCACTTCCGGTTGGACAGCTAACAATAACGGTAATCCTATACGGATTAGTTGAGCACCGCGAGTTGTATTGCTGAGAGTATTTAAAGACAGTTATTGTATTCTTGACTAGCTGTTACCAGCGACTTCATCCGCGTGGAATCAACAAATTCAACAACAAGAACACACAACAACACAATCTACATCAACTTTATTTATTTGTATAGCTGGCAGTGAAACTCCCGTCAAAATCAGTCCAGCCGTTTCGGAGATTAGCCGGAACAAACAGATAAAATAAAATCGTGTTTTGCTGTATGGATCGTATATAATTTCATATGCATTTAGTAAAAAAGCTGTTATTATGACATTACAAACCGACACTTAAATTTTATTTATTTGTATATATGTAAGAAGATATTGTGTAGATATAGATTTCATGGGTTTTTGTTTTCTTGTGCGGAACCCTAACTCTTTTTCTGAAACAAAAGTACTCATTATTTTACTCCTTATAACACACGCTATCTTCCAGTGGAAGTCCTGTCAAAATCAGTCCAGCCGTTTCAGAGATTAGCCGGAACAAACAGACAGATAGACAGACAGACAGACAGTTTTTTTTTTAAATTGTGTTTTTGTTGTATGGATTCTAAACCTATACTTTCATATGCATTTAGTCATCATATCAGCCGAAAGACGTCCACTGCTGGACATAGGCCTCCCCCAAGCACCGCCACTTCAACCGATTCTGTGCTTCCCTCGTCCAGTGGATTCCTGCGGCCTTTACAAGGTCAGCGGTCCATCTTGTGGGAAGACCTCCAACGCTACGTCTTCCGGTACGCGGTTGCCACTCCAGAACCTTTCAGCCCCATCGGCCATCTGTTCTGCGAGCAATGTGTCCTGCCCATTGCCACTTATGTTTTTTAAACACTTAAATTCTTCGGGCTATGTCGGTTACCTTGGTTCTCCTGCGGATCTCTTCATTTCTAATTCGATCACGTAGGGAAACTCCAAGCATAGCCCTCTCCATTGCCCTTTGGGTGACTTTTTGACTTATAGTCTCTGATAAGGCCCATTGTGAGCGTCCACGTTTGTCAGTGCCATAGGTCATCACTGGCAACATGCACTGGTCAATGACTTTCGTCTTGAGACACTGCGGTATGCGGGACGAGAGGATATTGCGTAGCTTCCCGAACGTTGCCCAGCCGAGTCGGAATCGACGATTGACCTCTTTCTCGAAGTTGGACCTACCTAGCTGGACAGTTTGTCCTAGGTAAACATACTCGTCTACAACTTCGCGCTTAGTGTCTCCGATCTTCATGAGAGTGAGTGTTACATGGGTATTTGACATGACCTTTGTCTTGTCCATATTCATTCATTTAGTAAAAAGCTGTTTTTTTGGCATTACAAACAGACACTTCAATTTTATTTATTTGTATAGATGATTACCTATTTTGTGTAACATTTTGTAAAGAAAGATCTTTAAATAAGAGGTACCTACTCGTAGCGAGGCTTCCGAACTACAATCAAACGAAGGACGCAGCCTTTCTAAAGTACGTTATGTGACGTAATCATCATCATTCTCCTGCCCTTATCCCAATTTTATTTGGGGTCGGCGCAACATGTCCCTTTTTTCCATACTTCTCTATTAGTCGTCATTTCAGTAGTTACCCCCTTTCTAGCCATATCATCTTTCACACAGTCCATCCATCGTTTCTTTGGTCTTCCCCTACTCTTATAGCCATCGACATTCACACTCAAAACTTTCTTCACGACATTTTCCTCATTCCTCCTCATCACATGCCCATACCATGACAACCGATTACCGCACAACTTTTCGGTCACCGGTGCCACTTTCAGACTTCCTCTTATGTACTCATTTCTTACTCTATCCATTCGTGTAACACCACACATCCCTCTTAGCATTCTCATCTCCGCTGCATGCAATTGCCTTTCATTCATCCCTTTGGTGGCCCAACATTCTGATCCATACAAGACAGCAGGTCTAACCATTGTTTTATATATCTTCCCCTTAAGTTTAAGGGGAATGCGGGAGTCGCAGATTGTTCCCGTGACCTGCTGCCATTTCATCCATCCAGTGTTAATTCTGTGCTTAACCGCCCGATCTATTTCGCCATCGCTTTGCACGAGTGAACCGAGATACCGAAAGTCGGAGCAGACTGGCAGAAGCGTGCCATCAAGCGCTATGGCTCCAGAACTAGAGAGACCGCCGAAATCGCAGAACATATGTTCAGTTTTGGTTCTGCTGATTTTCAAGCCAACACTCTCCAGCTTCTGCTGCCATTTCTCCAATCTGCTCTGGATCTCAGGTTCATCCTCACCGACAAGAACAATGTCATCGGCAAACAGCATGCACCAGGGTGCCTCTTCCTGTAAGTCCGACGTCAGGGCGTCCATAATCAACAAGAAGAGGTAAGGACTTAAAACCGACCCTTGGTGCAAGCCTACAGCCACACTGAACTCATCAGTATTGCCAGCAGCCGACCGAACGTACGTACGAGATTGGCTGTACATGGCACGAATTAACTCTACATACTTCCCGGGCAAACCTTTCTCTTTCAAGGCCCACCACAACACATCCCGAGGTACCCTATCATACGCTTTCTCCAGATCAATGAACACCATGTGCAAGTTCTTGTGTGCACGTCTGTACTTCTCGCACAATTGGCGGAGTGCAAAGGTGGCGTCCATTGTTCCTCGACCTGGCATAAACCCAAACTGGTTTGGGGTAATCTCACCCTCCTCTCTCAGTCTTTTCTCTATTACTTTCTCCCATACCTTCATACTATGTGACGTGTTATGTGACGTAATGTCAATATTAATAAACTTGCTGACCTGATAGTACTTTCAATATTCATACACAGAATTTAAAAAAAAATAAGCGCCAAGCTTTTCCAATTTTTCTTTCCGTTAGAACTTAATTCGAATTATTACGAACATTTTAAAATCAAAATTAGCCCAATCGGTTTAGCCTTGAGCCCTTCTCAAGTTATGCGCTTTCCAACTAATAGCATTTCATTGTTTTATTATAAAGAAGAAGAAGATAGATACCTGAGCAAACATTAGAACTAACAAAGTTGATTCACCATTATCTTTTATTAACTCAGCTTCTGTTTGGTCCACAAGGCAACACTACCCGACTAGTTGGATTTAAGTGTTGAACTCGTTAACGAGCACGCTTACAATCTTTGTTCAGAAACGCGCAAAACTCAATAATGTGTCCCACAGTCCCACTGTTCCAACAGCGGCCATTATTTCCCGATACGACGAAAATTTTCAATTTAAGTCCGAACAGTTTAATACCTGAGGAGCGAAGCTTTGTGCTGGGAACAATGGCGCGGACTATTGTAGCGTGGCTGGCTCGAACTACGGCATACATGCTTCCCGTGTGTAAAACCAATTAAATCAATAGTTATTGCGTAAGTTCTACTAGTTGGGGTTAGATAATACATATATAGTCGTTCAGTAGAACTGTGTCGAAGATTCTGGAAGATATTGTAATAATGGTATGGTACTGGTGAAGATTGAAGATTTTGCAGAATCACAAATATTTAAAATCGGTTTACGCATGATGATAATAATATCGTGGATGGTATAAATACGATAAGCACAAATAAGAAGGTAGCTTCAAATTGATCGAATAATAACAGGGTGTAGAAATACGTAACGAATATATTTGTATTACAAATGTAGTGTGTACCTACTTTTAATTAACGTTTGCCTTACATTCAATTCCGTAACCACAAAAATTACGTAGATTACACCCCTACAATTACAAAGCTAAATTAAAAACCAGATTAGGACCGGCAGTTATTTGGGTGAGCCATATTTCATAACTTGATTCGGGTTACCGTAGGCAGATATCAAATCGCATCGCGCGTCAGTGCCAATCAACGAGGCTCATTATTTGGAGCAAACAGGCAGGTGGGCCGTCAGCTCGTATTGGTGGCTACGTGGCGGGAGTAGACGGGATATCGACAGGAAAAATGACAAGACAGAAGATTAACAATAGTTATGTTTAGGTAAAGATGAAATGCAAGATATAGTTTGCCAGAGCAACTCATTAGTCTATTGCTCGCAAGTGCAAGATATAGTTTGCTAGAGCAACTCATTAGTCTATTGCTCGCAAGTGATAGGTACTGATTTGCGGTCCTGGATCAATATTCAGATCCGGCAAAGTGTAATTGGGTTTTTTTCATTATGAAATTCTTAGAAGCAACTCATCGTTGGCACGAATTTTACTACATGGGATTAGTAACAATACAACTAACGAAGTATGGTTGGGTTTCCTACTAAGTACACTTTTGCCAACTCCATCGGGTTTAGGCGTGATGTTATGTTATGCATTACACGAATTGTTAATCAAATCGGCTATAAGTAATCCATATAAGATCGTAGAAGCGTGGAAGTTTGTTTTGTTTTGGGAAAATTCTTTATTATTAACATACAAAATATACATAGCTGTAGTACTTAGAAAATAAAGTAACAGTAACACTAATATTAATAACAAACACTTTTACAGGCTAGAAGCACCTTTATAAGTATATAATAATAATGGTAGAAACTTATTACTACATGAGGCTTTAATTATTTTAATCTTTAACATTAACATATATGAAATTATTGTTTTAATTTCATTTATAAAATGAGGAGGTAGCAGCAAATAGTTAATTACGCGCTCAGCGTAAGTGCTACCGGTGCAACCGCTAGCTCAGGTGATCGCGCGTGGCCACCAGCGGCGCACGAGCTCCCGCACCTCCCGCGCGCTCACCTGTATAAGGTGAGAGCGGGGAAGCGCTGGCGCACGGCGCGGGCCCGGCTACGACGCGTTATCAGTATTGTGCGCGAACAACACGTAGTGATGGGGAAGCTTGTATGTACCGTATCCATCGATATGCCGCATGTCTTTTAAGTTAATTTGACCTATGTTAGCGATCAATTTATTTTGATGACATTTATTTTTGTTGTAAAATTTACGAGTCAATTTTAAGATGAATTTTGTAATGTTAGGTAACTTTATGTATCTGTGTAGTTTTTTAAGGTTAGTTTTAAACGGTGTATTATAGGCAATTCTAACTGCTTTATTTTGTATTATTTGTAGCAGGTTATAATTAGATTGACAAGTGCTACTCCACACCGGACACGAATAGGTGATGCAAGGTCTGATTAGAGTGGTGTATAACCTAAGTTTGGTTTTAGCGCTGAGTTTACTTTTTCGGTTAAGTATAGGACTGAGAGAACCGAGTGCTTGAGCTCCTTTGACTCGTAAATTGTTAACATGCTTTGTCCAGTTGAGCTTTTTATCCAACGTAACGCCAAGATAGCGAACTTCTGTGGTCCACGGAATCAATTGCCCAGCGATTATTAATTTTCTTTTTGGGGTGGTACGTTGGCGTGTGAAGAGTATCGCCTCAGTCTTGGATTCGTTCAACTTCAGCTTCCACTTGTTGAAATAAGATTGAAGTAGTTCAAGCGACAACTGAAGTCTACTTATGATAATATCGATGTCGTCATCGCTTGTGTACGATGCTGTATCGTCGGCAAAACAGGCCAGATGAGTACGGACCTGCACAGGAACGTCACTCACGAATAAAATGAAGAGATAAGGACCGAGCACCGAACCTTGAGGAACACCTGCCGATACCGTCCGGGGCGAAGACCTGTCAGTACCAATATGAACCACAAACTTGCGGTTATTGAGATAAGATTGGATAAGTTTCACAAGCTCAGCTGGAATTCCGTAACAGATGAGCTTGTACAACAGGCCGTCGTGCCAGACGGTATCGAAGGCTTTTTCAATGTCCAGAAGGAACATACCGGTAGACTGTTTAAGATTAAGATGATAGGAAATGTGTTCAGAGACTCGAGCCAGTTGTTGTACAGTGGAGTGAGAGGAACGGAAGCCAAATTGTTCGTTCATAATGAGCTGCTCAGAGCAACGTAGCAAGCGATTATATATCATGACCTCAAACAGCTTACTTAGAACAGGAAGAAGGCTAATAGGCCTGTAACTAACTGGCAAGCAGGTATCTTTGCCAGGTTTTTTAAGTGCAATAACCTTTGCAGTTTTCCACGTATTGGGAAAATATCCTAATTTTAAGCAACCGTTGAAAATTTTAGTGATAAACACAACTGATTTTTGCGACAGATTTTTTAGCATAATGTTGTGTATACCGTCATCACCTGGAGCCTTTCTGGTCTTGAGTTTACGTATGACTTTCCAGACTTCAGTTGGCCGCACAGGTAGATGTAATTCATTTATGACATGATCATTTAGGTGAGTAATGGCTGACTGAACGTCCCTGTCGACACTATCGCTTATCCAGCCACGAGTAAGATTTATGTTCATCTCGAAAGCGTCTGCTAGAGCATCACATTGTTCAGGGATGTTGGTTGTATAAGTGCCCTCAGGTGTTTTAAGTGGAGGTATTGAGTCAGATCTGGGTTTTAATGACTTAGCCAGTCGCCAAATATCGTTGCTAGGATTGTCAACTTTCGAAAGTTTAGTGTTCCATATTTTATCTTGATGTTTCGTTATAGCCAAATTAATTAAATGTTGTAATTTATTTATAGCTGATCGTAACAGTCTTTTCTCTGCAAGGGACACTTTTAGTTCTTTTCGACGAAGTTGATTTTTATTCTTGATCATTTTTGCGATATAATTAGGTAGTTTTTTGCAAGTATTAACGTGTACTTTACTAGGAATAAATTTGTCTCTGGCAGCAGTAAGACACTGATGTAGGTAGTTTACAGCGTAGTCGATTTCAGGTTCGGACTTAAACACCTTTGAGTTTAGTGAAATTTTTTGGTCAAGAAAGGACCGGTATTTATCCCAGTCAGCGTCACAATATCGGTAGTATTTGGAATCGGGTTTACGTGAACATTGACCATTCACCGTAAACAGTATGGGAAAGTGGTTTGATGAAAGGGCAGGTATTGCACGAACCTCATGTATACTATTTACATTTAGCGACAAGATCAAATCAGGATTTGTAGGTTTTAGCTCAGGTCTATAGTTAACCTGAGTAGGTGAGTCAGGGTAATGTATCACATAATCGTGTTTAAGCATGTGGCGAAACAGTATATTACCACGGGTATTAACATAACTACTATTCCAATAGCCGTGATTGGCGTTAAAGTCTCCCATTATTATGACGTGAGGCCCTAGGGAAAATAATATATCCATGTCTCCACATTCGAGCGGCAAGTTTGGAGATTGGTAAGCTGAAACAAAGACATATTCCTTCCCACTAATTTTTAGACCAATAGCAACCGCTTCAATGTGCTTAGTTTTGGGAACAGCGATAGCTCCAACCTCAAATCTCTCATTGACCAGAATGGCTACACCTTGTCCCCGTCCACTGTGGTGTTTGTCTTGTCGATAGCAGTTAAATCCTGGTGTCGATAAGGGAGTATCACAAGTAAGTTTAGTTTCACAGACAGCTATTATATCAATGGATAGTTTACATACCGCTAACTCAAGTAATTCATGCATTTTTGAGCGAACTCCATCGGAGTTCCAAGATAAGAGTCTTAACTCATTGCTATTATACATAGTGTCCAAGATGGGTCAGAATTAGCATAACCTTATCTAACATGGATTCACAGGCAGAAAATTGTGGTTTAAGATTTTTAACACAAATAAGTATGTCCAACATCTCTTTTGTCACAGGGTCGTCCGGTGGTAAGTCCAAATACTCGTTAGGAGCATACTCATGAAGCGTGGAAGTGATTACAATGAATTACCACTACTTCGCTCAAGTTCACTTCAATACGTAACTTCAGCTGCAAGTTCTGTTTATTTCACTTTCAACTTGGTCCTCTCCGTGCGTCCACTGCTCGACGTTGTTGAATAGAGTATCAAGGGGCTTCCTACAGCCGTAACTTGATCAGGAATCTCTTGGCTTTCACCTTTAGATAACTACCTACTATAGTTAATATACGATGAGATTTTAGACGAAATTTTCTTCTAAGTCATTCAACAGTTTTCCTAAGCAATAAATAAGTACTTTTATTACCAAATGTGACAAAAATATAAACTGTTATAGCCCGCCACGTTAATAAAATCTAAACAACAAACTCGACTGAATGGCTGGGAGGAGTTACATTACTGATTACATTAGAGTGGGTGATCCGCCCAGCCACTCGAGCCGGCAATGAATGCGCGCCTGTGAGTAATGAACACTGAATAATGAACAATGCGATCGGCCCCAAACAACACGACATTACTCACGCGAACCTAATTCAATACAGACGCGCTTATTGAAACATTACCACGCAAATATACGAGTGATATTAATTTAGCACTAGTTTTTGACGCAATGAACAATGTTCTTCGTCCTATTTGATGACCGGATTGAATTCTGTTTTGGAAGTGTGATTTATCATGGTAATGAGAGGAGTAGATTGTGGACCGAATAATAATGGCATACGTAAATTATGATTTTAATAGGCTTAACTTATTATGGCATAAAGCTATTGTAACACTGAATTATTTCTGTAATCAATCATTTGGTAATATTGAACAGCGAGAAAATCGCTGTACAATTTACGAATTATTAGCATTCATAGAATAGTAACTTCTAATTATAATAATAGTAGTAGAAGCAACACACGTGAATACGTACTTGTGTAATAAATCCCCGCGACCTCGGCTGGTGGTATGGCGGTATGGCGGTGGTGGCACCACCTCACCAACACCACAAAGGCGTGGAAGCAACACACCTAAGAGTTTCTCGTTCTGCGTTAATTCCGAGCTAAGTCTCGCGTTTTCCAATTAAACTTTGTACTGAAAGCGAATATTTTAAATTAGCTAGCCTACCGCTTGGCTGAGACCGGCATTTGAGTGAAAAATAGAGATTAAACCTGCCTCTGTGACACTAGAAAATAGCTCAAGAAAGAGTAACAGACTGCTTCTTAATGAGTAAATTTTAAAGATTCGAATTATAAATGAGTACTGTTATAGCCAGTAATTAAGTTATTAATACAAGAAGGGATATTGATCGTCGTGTTGTTGATAAAGAGACTAATATGAATGAGGGTATAATGATAGGCTACGCACCGGTCTCTGACGGGTAAATCAACTATGTATAACACGAACATTACTAAAACCATTTCAAAGATAAAATTCTTATAGAATCGGCTCAAAATGTCTCGGAAGCCCACACAGAGCAGCGAGATAACATTAAATATATTACATCAGAGGTACGTTTGGTTGTGTTCCTGTTACAAGTGCCGCTCGATAGCTAATAACGTTAGGAGCAGTTCTATTGGCAGGAGGTTCACAATTATCTACTTGGGAAACTGTTTAATTTAAAGCCGATAATACTGTTATGAGAGACGTTCGAGTCTCAGGCGCGGAATAACGAAGTTGCCAATCCAAGTACCTGGGAACAGCCAACGACAAAGTGGCGATTTATTTGATTGTTACAGTTAGAGTCCTGGGAATTTGAGCATTGGGACGAAATACGCAAAATTTTATGGCGTTATAGAATCAGTTTTCTCATTACATTATATTAAAATAAACATTATTCTTTTTTAGTTAGGTGAACAGTTAAAGCGAACTAAATTTTCCAAAAAATTACCAAGGGTCTATATTTGATTGGTCGACATTCAGTGCTAATTAATTTTTGACTTGTTTGAATATTTTATATATTGATTTCATTTAATGGCCTACTGAGATAACAAAGGGTTTGCTTAGGTCCCTAGGTGCACTATTCCTTACTGCTATTTATGAGCAGAAAATGCTTTCTACTACATGATAATATAATTCAGTTTTTTAAGTTGGACTAGAAGTTCTTCTTCCTCCAGCCCTTTTTTGCCATTTGCACGTTATATAACATAAAAACAAGTTTACAAATTTTTGTTTTACAAAAAACTAAAGCACTCAAACTCTTTCATAAGCTGTTAAACTTTTAACGAGTGGCAGAAGCGTTTGGTGCGGCGTGTGATTCGCGGATTAGTGACGTCACGATCGCCATGGTAACGCAGCGCCTCACCGAAGTCAATTTGCTCGGCCAGCCGCGAACTAACCATTGCTCGTTCAATAGTCGGGAGATACGTATGTATGAGAAACAAATAGTTTTTATAATGGTCCTATTTGCAACGATGGTAAAGAGAGTAAGATTGGGGATAAGAGTAAATATATGTGAGGACTTCTGTCTAATCTAAAAAACCTACCTTTATTTAAAAAAAAAAAATTAATGTACCAAAGTGAGAAAAGTATTCAAATATGACGACAGATACACTGACGGATATCGTCAATATAGAACTTTTTTGTTTTCGCTTTATTAAAGGCGTTGTAATTGTAGACAATATTATTCACAACTTTCACAATCTACTCTTCTAGAAGTGACACCATTAACCCACCACCAGAGCCAGTACCCTACAATCGGAAGAGTTGTGCTTAGCCGCACTTCCGGCCCTACAGCCCCCACCGTCACTCGATACAAGGGCCGCTTAATACGATATCCTGAATAAATAAGATTAATGTGCCTTCCTGTGAGGGAGAAATAATAACTGTGTGTAAGCCGAGTATGTGTGACGTCATAATTACCTAGTAAAGTGTTTGCTTTCGGTATGACTTTAACGGTATCATCTGCCTTTTCTCGGCTATGTTGTGTTTTCTCTTCGTCGACATTTTGTGGTTTTCAGAGTTTCACACTCAAATAATATCTTCTTACCTCCATAAGGACCATTAAAAATTAATTTTGAAAGTTAGTGATTGATTATTTATTATATTTAGAGAACTTTTCAATTTAGGATAACATTCACCGTATTAAGATGAGCTTTTATTAGTTTTTTCAATGATGGGATCTACATGTAAGTTATTAAACGACTGACTTTTGACTGACACTTTGAATATTTTCTTAACAAATGCTGAGCTCGACCTTACCACAGGTGTTGATAAAGAGGGTTGTTATCAGTGGTTATTTGAATGAAGTACGTATTCCTTTCTGAATAATTTTCATCAATATACTACGGATTATTCCGCGTAACTCAATCAGCTAAATACTAGAACAAAAACACAGCGAGCTAGCGATACGGGTCGTAATGTAGCATTCAAAACAAAAGCCAATCAGTTTTTATGGAGCACGTATTGAACTGCGATCGATGGTAACGCCCAATACGAGGCATTTAGATAACTACTAGTCACACTACCGATAATAAAACGTGCTTGTAATAATATACTATGTAGTAGCAAATATATCTAAAATAATCTGTGTAATTGAGTGGCAATATTTATTTATTATTTATTATTATTTATTTATTTATTTACCAACTCATCATCACTATCATTACAGGATTGTCCTAATTCAATAGTGTGGCTACAATTACAATTTTATTATTTATCATATTCATAACATATTCTGAACATAGTGATTTTCGTGAACTCACCCAGAGAACAAGTAAAAAGAATATAAAGAATATAGAGTCATGAATCAAACGTGGCAAGATAAAACACGTTCTGGGATTGCCAATATCCTACACTGAGATAATACTGTACCGGCTTAATACTAAATCAGATGAGTAATGTGATAAAAAAACTTAAAACTTGATTGCCAATCAAATCCAAAACTTCGAGTCAAAAACAGAAATCAGAACGTCAAATCTGCATCTAAAACGTGTTCATCACTCCAAAAACATCTCGTACCAAATGAAACAAACCATCTAAACCAACTTATTGCGATAAAAACATCGCCAGCAAAAACCTTGTCCACTTTATAAGCTCCGTAAATAATTCGTGTCACACCCGAACCATTTGTTTACTCATTACGAGCTCTATTTCAATGCAATAAAGTCGACATCCGCTTGTCATCATGTGCGGCAGAAATCACGTGCTCCGTGAATCGGTGACCATAGTTTACGATAATTCGGGACATTCGCTGATACACGAACCAAATGTAGTGGACACTGGATCATGAATGTCTCTTTTTTTGTTACTACAGTTGTCTGATATCTCCTTTTTTCAATGATTGTTTTAAGGAATTTCATAAAGGACTATATTCGTTACAAACACACTATTTTCAGGTTGTAATGCATAAAGTTTCGTATTATTCTCTACATGAGAGAATTTCTGCTTTACAATCAAATATCAGCCATTGAACTTTTTGTAGGTGATTCAACAGTGTCCTCTTAATTTATTGACAAAAATAAAATAAAATCACGAGAGGACTTTCCAGGTATGAATTTTAATATAATTGCAAGCAATACAATCCTTTATATTATACATTTTTATAGTTGTTCAAAGCTACATTTTGTAGAAACAAAAATAGAAATGGTACATTACTGTCCCGGCCAGCAATTAGTAAGAGTAAATAAATTATAAATAGTTCCAGAATCAATGACGAGCAACGATAATTTTTCACGCGCCATTATGTTCATTTGTTTCTTCTTTACTTTAAACAGCTCTATTTTCTTGCCAAATCAAAATTCAAATAAAATCTTTCACAAACTACCTCCTTGGTTGCTATGTGTTGAAGTAAAAAGTTAGTTCCATTTTTAGGGTTCCGTACCCGAAGGGTGACAAACGGAACCCTATTCATAAGCCTCCGCTGTCCGTCTGTCTGTCAGCGAGCTCTATCTCATGAACCGTAATAGGTAGGCAGTTGAAAATTTCACAGATTGAGCATTTCTATTGCCGTAAGAGCAACAAATAATAAAATTAAAAAATAAAGGGGGGTCGCCATACAATAAAATTAAATTTTGAAAAAAAAATTATCTGACCCTGGCATGTGGGGTATCATTTTCTAGAGCTCATCGAGTAGAGAATAAATATAATTTTTATTTGTTTTTATCTTCAAAAATGATGAATTAGGGGGCCGTAGAAGTTGTCTGTTTTAGACCATTTTTGTACGAGCTCTATCTCAACAACTAAACCAATTAGGAATTTGAAACTTGTGTGTATCATGTAACATATACTGTTTATAATCAACAAATACTAAAAACGCCGATTCATAACGTATTTTATATAATATGGGCGATTTTCTGCAACTTAAAGTAATAATTTTGTATTTCATGCTAATAATAGGCGATATAAATTCCACAGATAACTATTTAATAGTCGGAGTAATGACATGGAATTAGTAAGTACCTACTATCATGGCAGCATATACTATTTCGATCATTTAAATTTCGATCATCCAAAAAGGTCTACAAAATAAACTTTCTTCACAAGATTTTAAAACCGGCCAGTATTTTTTGAGTTTAAGAACTTTATCGACTTTTTTCAAAGTATCCCTAGACGGTGTTGATGTGTGTACCTCGTGTCAAAACTACACTCCAATAGACAATATATTCAGTAACATTGAAATGAATGCTGGCACATACAGTGTACTATTCAGTTACCTAGCTTAAACCGTTGTGGATACAATTTCATATTGAGAAAAATTATTGGTGTAAAAATATTCGGTCATGGCGGCCAATCTCAACGGAGACTGGCCTTCGGCGCGGGAGATATTATAGTGCACAAGTGTGTGCGCAGACACGAGTGCACTCTCTCTTCCCTCACTCTCATAGTCCGATGGGATGTGTAAAAATAATAAGTAAGAAATAATAGATTTCTGTATGACTATCAAAAATAACGTAAATAAATACCTGTATTGACCCGTGCGTTTGCACTGGCGAAACATCACGACAAAACATGTTGAAATCTCTAGTTCCTGTCAAACATTGTATGAAAAATTGACAGAAAATAGAGATTCCAACATGTTTTGTTGTGAATGTTTCGCCAGTGCAAACGCACAGTTATAATTAAAATTTGGCGTACTACTTACATTCTATTTTGTACAATATAGTCTGATGTAGCAAGAGAAATCCTTTTATTTATAAGTAACTAGCTTTACCCGGCCTGGCTTCGCACGGTTAGCACTAAGTACTTATCTACGGCGCATCTACCTTACCTAATTACCTATTTCTACCTAATTACCTACCCTACCCTTCTTACCAGGGTAGGTAGGTACCTAACCTTCCCTACCTACCCTACATATCTACCTGCTTACCTACCATATATACCTGTTTATACCTACCAATACTATGTTAGTAGCAAATAAATAACTTTGGCTTTAGATAATGCATGTTACTGGATAAAGTTAACTTAATATTTTTCTCTTAAAATAAATGAAATATACTCCTACACCTATATTTTAACACAACAACATTTTCTCATTAAAATTAGACAATTTCTTTACAAATCTTTGTTTTTTTATAGCGCCTCTGTTGTTACCTTTACGAAAGTATTACAAAAATTCATAGTGTTAAATCTTGTACGACATGGTATGGAACCCTTCGTGTGCGAGTCCAACTCGCACTTGACAGATTTTATTAAATAACACGACAGTTATGAGTTTTCATACGCAGCAACGTCTAAATTGCGCCACCATTTTATTGAGTAGTTGGAAATCGAAAGCGTCTGTCGTATCATGTTCATGTACCTAGAAGGCAGCCGGGAGACTTTCGGTGTGATAACGAAGTTTCTATTTTTGATACTTTTTGGCCGTTCGGGAACTTTTACAGTCCTGTCGTATTTTATGTTTTCAGTTGATAGGGTTGGTGTTTTAAGATTGCAAATAATTTTAAATGTGTATGGATGTATTCGAAATTTATGATATACAATGTGTAACTGAATTAATGCACATTATGAAAGTAGCTTTTCTGATTTTTTTACTAAGTCGATTTCTGTCATTTTAATTACTTATAGGTAATTTTGTATCTCAAAAATAATAAAACTACGTAACACACAGTCACATTTCCGCTATACATTATTCAATTAAATGTAAATTATTCAATTATCTCTTAAGTAAATGCTACTACTCGACTAATGATTTTATGAATGATTAGTTGACATAAATAATAGGAATAATCATAATATTATTTGCTTCTCTATCTCTTTGACTTAACTGAATCTTTTTGACATTTACATATCATATTTTGACTAATTTGCCATTTGAATGCTATCCCTATTTATCTAATTGAATATCTATCAATGTGTGATCATAAACGAACCAAAACCCTGACAATGTATTTGTACGCCGGGAACGGCAGAATATTATGTACTTACTTAAAACTGTGTAACATCTCTGTAACTATATTCTTACAAATAAATGGACTATTACAGTCAAAATAAACCAAAATGAAATACCTTAGTAGGTATGTCGCTAGACCCATATGCGTCCGCACACGCATATATGGGTCTGTGTGCGATGTGACCACATTTTTCTCACACAATCAGTATAATGCTTTATTATTAAATTAGGTACACTAAACAGTAAAAAATTAGTATTAAGTATGTTTTTATGATTATAAAATAATATTCTAATTGGGGTGTTTGGTGGTGTACGTTAATTCCGGGGCAAGTTGTATAATTTGGTATTCAATGAATGGTATAAGTGGGTCTTCTAAAAACGTAGCACCTAAATGAAAACCTTTACCAAAAGTGGCTACAATCATTTTAAGCAATAAATGCATAAGTATCTAGTTAACATTTATATTTTTTCATCAAACGCATTAAAGGTACTAGGAACATACGGTCAGTTTAGGCGATTAAATAATGGCACGTGCGGCCAATCTGAGATATATGCGCGTCGTACGTCACGGCACTGCATCGCTACCTGCCTTCATTAGCCAGCTCACCGGCTTACGCAACGCACAAACCATGCTTTATCGACTAATGTACCATAATCCGACACAAACTCTAATGGAATACCTCTATTGCACGACTCATAATGCGAAGCATTAGAGTGTGCTCTACGATCGAAAAATATTTTTTGCCCCATTTCTGCAACTGTTTTTATTGTTACACTCCTGCTAGTACACAGAACCTACTTAATTTATATACCATTGTATAGATGATTAAATGGAGATTAATACTGTACTTTTTACTAATTGATTTAATGCAGCAGAAATGAAAAAAACATCAAAATAGTTGAAAAAAAATTCCTGTCCGTCAATTTATGAAACTTGAAAACATTGTAGCTTGCCATAAAATCAATTAATTGAGTCAATTTTTTTTTAATACATTGGTTTCGGCCATTGAAGGAACCCTATTGTAAATGGCTCTTTTATTCAAACTAGTTCAATTATAATTAATAAAATACTAACTAAAATATAATATCTTTATCTAAATATTTCCAACCTTGACTTAACGTGTTGCCTAGCAACCCACAACGTAAATATCTAAATAAATAGTCTTTGACATTACGTAAGGATTGCGGGGTTAAAAATTTACCCATATTGATGGGTAAAACAGCAGTCAAAACTTACTTCATGAAAAGTGATAAATTGTTAATTTTTGTTAGAAGCTATGTTTTGAATTTCTTTTTTGATTATGAATGTGTGTTATGAACGTAGGAGGCGTGCACTTTTGGAATTTCCAAACTATTTTGTATTTCGAACGTGAGCAGTCACTAGAGTACCTAGAGTAGAAGTAGAGTTAACTTGTATTTTAAGATTATATCGCTAGGCGACGTATTTGGTGGGCGTAACTTCATCTCATTAATTTAACAGAAAACTAATCTGCACGAGAACGCATTCATTGTACTGAAAGCATTTGTAAGATTAATCGCACGAGCCCACTGTACGTGTGTACGTGCGACTGTAAAGCAGAAACACTAACTTCTAAAAGCACCTCGTGCGCGCCGCTCCTAACCCTTCGCAACCCACCGCGCGCTGAAGCGTAGAAAAACGCCAAAATTCGCCAGAAATGAAGCAACGAACGGTGAAATTACGGACGCGGACGAGTTTGCTCGCGAGAAAAAATAACCCCTAAAACGGGCGAAGCAATTTGTCTTAAGTGGCTAAAACAGTGAAATATTCGGGAACTTTTAAAGCGTATTAAAGTTTAGCCGGACCTTTTGTAGATGTGAGGAGCGATAGGGACGGGACGGTTAGCCGCGATTTTACAGAGGTGATGACGCGTTTCTACGCCTCGTTTTTAATTAATACGAAAAGTTAGTCGTCCGGTAGCGGGGTCCGGGGCCCGGGGGCCCAGCCCGCCTTATTGTGCGCTTTAATTATATAAATACACGGCTCCTAATGAACAGGAGGCGACACCTCAGCGCGCCGCGTCTCTTAATTCCGCCGAGGGTAACTTTTATAAATACGGGAAATATGGAATCATAAAGTTAGACAATGAGCTCGTTATGCGAATGAAATATTTCTGACTTGAATAAATTAAAAGGGACCGTGAAAAGCGGCTTAAAGTGTGTTTACCATGATAGCGCGCTCATGTTACCAAGTGTTTTTTCCTAAATTGTTTTATTGCGTATTTATTTCGCGGCATAAATTAGTGTCGAGTTTCTCCATTCGTCACCGCGCGCTCGTCATAATTTACAGTTATTACATTCAGGAGCTGTTTATCACTCGGCGCAGATGTGCGCAACTAGAACTATTTAAAATGTAAATGTAGACAGAGCGCGCAAAAATATATGTTGGAAAGTTTGCGGATAGAATGCTAAGTTGGTATAATAGTTTTAACTAAGTAGACGAAACTTGACGGCATTCTATTACGGAGCTTATTTGCGGAGGTAGCGACTTGTCGCGGCTGCGTCGCGAGTCGCAGTCGCGTGTCGCGTTGAGTCGAGACACGCCATGAATTAATTATAGTGCGGAGCTCTTGTTTCTTTAGACATGGAGTTTTGTCGCGCGAGCTAAACTTGTGCACTTAGTGGCACAGATTCGGCGATGTAAATAAAACATGCGCCGCAACTTTTAGTATTTATGGCTGCCCGAATTTCGCGGATAAACAAGAGTTTGTTGGAGTTAAATAATAATAGCAATTTTTGTGTTTACAATAAATGTAAGGGCTGCTCGTACCTACTTCATTTGTAATTCAATAAAAATTTAAATGGGTTGAGTCTACCTTATTCGGTGTACAAATAATAATTAGTATGGGACTTATTTTATTTTAAAGATACAGATCATCATTCTCCTGCCCTTATCCCAATTATTTGTGGTCGGCGCAACATGTCCCTTTCTTCCATACTTCTCTATTAGTCGTCATCTCGGTACGCACCCCCTTTCTAGCCATAACATCTTTCACACGGTCCATCCATCGTTTCTCTTACAGATACAGATACTGAAATTAGTCTTTGCAGATATAGATAATGAAATTAATCTGTATCTGTATTTTGCGCTGCTGGCAGAAATACCAGGATCGTCAAGAAATGTTTCTTATTATTGCTTAATTAATATTTTCAAATCTCGGCTCACTCATCTCGCTCTCACTCCCGCTTCCGCGTCCGCTGCAAAGCGTCCATGCCATTCTTGAGTGTCGGATAAAACTTGCACATAACATCAAAGCGGGTCGCTCTTACAAATTGCTTAAACCGTACTTTGTCACTAATCGCATGTCTGTCGCGAGTAACTTCTTACCAGTCATGACTAACTGCATAATTAAATAGGGCGACTTTAGAAAATAAAATTCCTAAAGAGTTTTAAAAGTTATTGTTTGAGAGCGAAAAGGCAAATTAACCCAAAAAATTGCAGAAAGTTTGTACAACTCATGTTAACAGTTAACTTAACATGAGTTTGATCATCTAAAGCTTGTTTTGAAATTCTTTCAGAAATGATGAGAAAGAATTCACAGTTCAAAAAATACTCTCTCTTTTCTAAGAGTGTGTGTCCTTAGAAACCCTAAACATACATATAGATAGCAGTGGAATAGAAAGTCAAGAGGAAGTTAAACAAGAGTCAACCAGATTTATACGTATAGGAATCATGTAGGTAAGAACGAAGAAGGTTCATGTTACTAATGAAAAAACAGTCGCACTAGCGTTAATTAGCACGCAAAG
Source organism: Conistra vaccinii (assembly GCA_948150665.1). Taxonomy (NCBI): domain Eukaryota; kingdom Metazoa; phylum Arthropoda; class Insecta; order Lepidoptera; family Noctuidae; genus Conistra; species Conistra vaccinii. Next base: position 24,728,142 of record OX411322.1, on the reverse strand, counting down.
TGAGTAATTTATATACAACCATGTAGGTAATCACTTTATTAACACAGTAGGTGACAGTTACACATGGAACTAACTAACAAAAGTCTTTACTTTTAGGAGGCTTTTTTTTTCAAAGACAGTAAGTACTTATTTTATATGAATTGCATTAAAAGGCAAGAGAATAACACCGTTTGCTTCTTCTCACACAACATTTTTGTCTACGAAATATTCTCTTTTGGCAAACACATGTCATTTCTCATTGCTTGTTGATCGTATTCCTAGAAATATGACGACGGGGAGAACGATCGCGTTTGTTCCGACCATCTACAGACAAAACTAGACTTAACTATCCTACTTTTAAGTTTTTCACGAACTTTTGCGTACCTACAGCTGATAGAACACTTTCTTTTGAAAATAGTTTCTTTGAAGGAAAGATTGTGTCTGGAATTTTGAGCAGACTGGTTTATGAGAAAAGTAAAGGTAGTTTTCTTTTTTAATGATGTTGTACTTATAACTAGCTGGAAGGCCGTGGAACTTTCTCGTCTATAAGTCTGGACAAGAGATTGATACAAAAGTACGAAAAGAAATGCCTTTGTTAAAAAAACTAAGCAATGGTAATTTTGTTATTTTAAATCGTGTTTTTTCGCCCATACATAAAACTATGCACGTTCACACTAAGTAGAACTATATGAAATTCAGGGTTTTCAAAATCCGAAACATCTTGTAAAAAACACAACGAAGTCAGTACAATTTCTCCCACAACACGCGCACATCTTAATCTAGGTGACGTACCTGTACAGTGGTATCCCGGCGTCATCTCTGAACCAGAACACCATGTAGACCTTGTCGTTGGCTGCGGTGCCCAGGTCGCAGGGGAACTGCGCCACCATGCCTTCCACCGCCTGCACGTCCACTGTCCTGACACCCGCTGTGGACAACAAAATGGATTATTAGTGCTATTGATGTTAATCAGCTAAGAATTGGGAAAGAGGAAGTTCCAAATGTGTGGAACAATGCAATTTGATAAGTGACCTTGATACATTCTTGAAAGAAATTGGTTTCATAATAGTCGCAGTAGCAGTTGCAGTTGTCAATATGTATCAAGTGTGCTAATACTCTTTGTAAGAACAAAAAAAAGTCATACACAAAACCTTTCATTTTAGATTCTAAGTGGTCGGAACAACTAACAGGTCGTGGTACCTAAATCCCCATGAAATTCTTATAATTCAATAGGATCACTCCATTCAACGTCACAGTTAGAGCTATGGGTGGAGTATGTACTCGTAAGTCTCTAATAGCTGCCTGGATTTAATAGAAAACGTTGAACTAAATATTGAGTCTTTTGAAAACTTTAAGAGAAAACTTCAAAAAGTGTCTTGGTCCAAGATCTAATCAAGTCACACATGACTGAAGCACGCATATCATCTGGCTATAGTTATGCCAGCTCGAACCGGTCCCCAGAGCAAGTGGCAACAATACAATAATGTACACTCCCCGGGAGTCCATTAGTATGATAACGAGATACGGAAGTCGACGGAGATCTAAGTTCGGAGCCCCGGGATTCGGCAGAACTTGGCTCAACATTCGCACAATTATACGCCTTGTATGTATGTGATGTAATGTACTGTGACGAGTGTGTATATGAGGTTTGGAGACAAAGCCAACTTGGCATCGAGTGGTGACGAGAGGTTCTTAAATTGATCTTATCAGAATGTCATTATTTGGATTTACAAATTGGTTGAGACACTTTTGAAAAATCAATCATTTTATTGCATGAACTTTAATCTTGGATGACAAAGAAAAACTGCCAAAAAAGGTATTCAAAAACCTAATTAATTTTAGTCAACAAAAATTTTCTATTCCGCAAAATATTTCCAGTCTCTTAATTAGAACAGGAAGGATCCCAAATTGCTTCAACGCCTTCCAAAGGACCAACTACAGGTACCGCGGCTCCCGTGGCACCTGCCACATAAATCACAGGTCCTTTCACCAGACGTTATAATTTAAACTCGCTGGGTCGCAGCCCTTTCGTTCACTTGTACATCTGTGCCAGTATTATGCGCCGTCGGTGTGTTAAATCCATTCAGGGTAATCCTACGTAACCCATTGTGCCAGAACTCCACAGACACTAGACGCTTTGTACACCTAGGTTATTAATTATGTCCCCAGCATCTGTTTAGCCTGTCTGTCTAGCCGATCCATTCAGACAAACTTACGGGGGATTGTTCAAATCTTTTGTCTCTATTATTCAGTTGCAAACGGTTCGGTTTTGTTTTACAAAGAGTGATGCACGTACCCGGTTTGTTCGTTTTATTTGCATTTTATGAAATTGTTTGTGAGAGATTTGTTGAAGCACGTTTTTGAGAGAAATAATCGTTTAAATAATGGCTTTGATAAATTTTGCATTAAATATAACAAGTTGTTGACACGTTGTAGGAACGATTCATTATGTGCAGATAACATTTGTATGGCTTGCTGCACCTGTTTCCGTCGATTATAATAAACTACAAACAGTAAAACTTTGGTCTATGGAAAATTTTATAAACTAACTTTATTCTTAGATTGTTTTTGTTTTAAGGCATCTTGGTATTGAGATTGTGACATGGAACATTGAACATTGAAAATGATAATTTCCATTATCTTAAAATAATAGCAGAATAACAAGGGAGCCTCTACAGGTTCTTTGTATCAAGACGCCCCGCGTCGGTTTGTCACTGCAGAGAGCAAAGTAGGGCTGGCGCTCACGATACGAATATCATGAATATACTAATATTATGTATCTGTCATGTTCATGTCAGTCACGTCCTTATCTCTAGGCTAATAGGGATTCGCTGTAGCATCAATAATTCGGAAGATACATGGCATTAGTTGAAGTGTTTCTGTAGATACTTGTAATGTATTCAATGATTAGAGTATTCTTGAGATTACGGCTACGTGGCTTCAAGGAAGATAATTATGATTTTGCGTTTTATTTGAAGTTTATACAGGAATTGTAATTTAATAGGCTTAACTTTGGGTTTCTTATTAGCTAAGGTTAAATTATTGTAGTTTTTAATCCTGACTGAAGACTCGAGTATGCAGTGAACCAAAAACCACAACTTTGATGATTGTGTTTTGTTTCACTACGCAGAAAATCAATAACCACTTATAACAAGTGTCAACCCTATCTGTCAGCATGGTAGTGAGCGATCGCTGAATTTGTTGCTCTAATGAGGAGACGCCAGGGTGTCACCCGCGGTACATCAAGCGCCGTCTACTCGAGATGAATGATTTTTTAATCACTGACATTGGAACAGCCGCCGCGGCCATTTGTATTACACGTCAATATCACGTCACGCACAAATGAGCCTTAATAGATTCGGACATGTTTCAAAAATATTGAATGGGAATTTATTGGGTTGCATGTTTTGTTACCTTCAGGTAGGTATTCAAAAAAGTCCGTGTTATTAGAATTGAACAGGGTTGGATTACGTTTGCAACGAAGATCCGACTTCTTAAAAAAAGGTCTTTTATGTATGTTCATCGATATTTATGTATTATGTTGACCGATTTTGAAAATTGTCTTTTCATTTGGTAGAGAAAACTTTCGCGGTGGTCCCATATACAGTTTTACTAACGTTCCTTGGGCAGTTTTTGTATTACCTTCAATAATGCGTTTTTAATGCGTAACATCTTTTTTCTTACTTTCCTGCAATATGTTAGAGTGATTTTGTGAAAACGGATCGAAGTGTCTAATAGGAAGCCGCTATTTGATTTGACCAATGAGCGCGCGCGATTCTAGAGTTGCCCGTCAGATGGTACCAGCCCATTTTCCGAGAGGTTGGTACTGTTGAGATGTTGGATTTTACACATCATATGCGACTACTCAAAAAAACAATTTTCAAAATTCAAAAATTCAAAAAATTCAAAAGTCATTATTTTTTTAAAGTCATATATTCAAACTGGGCTGAGAATCACCAGTTTTCGAACGTCAAAATTACATAAGACAGTGGTCGAAAAACGCCCGCCCTTCACTGCAAGGCTCGCTCGTTATTTTGTTCAGTTCGTGCGTGTTGATGATGTTCTAATAACCTCCTGTTATTGTTATTTACATAGCGAGTAGTGGTATACTTACGTATTTGTGTAGGTTTTTATTTTTCACTTTTTGGTTGTGTTACCTACTATCACAACTAAAAAGTGAATAATAAAAACATTTTTACAAAAAAAAAAACTGAAATAACTTTAATTTTGGAAGTTGGTGGCAAAAAACGAATATACAAAACCAAAGACACCAACTTCCGAAATTAAAGTTAGTTTTCAATTTGTAGTGATTTTTTTTGTTATTATTTATAAATATAACAATAAAACCGAAATTCTACATGAATAGTCCTGTTCCCAACGTTATTTTGTTCAAATGAAAGACATAAATTAATTCATCTCTTTTATTTCATTTAAATACTTATTAATAACATTTTTAAATATTAGAATATAAAAAAATATAAATCATTTATAGATGTAAATAAAATAGTATCCCGCCGGTATCGGGAATAGGGTTCAAGCTATCGGCAGGGCTCTAGAGAGAGGAACCTCCTGACAATGCGAGCCGTGTCCAGGAGTACCGCTGAATCAAGCCTTTGATACAGCTACCCAACAAGAGCCTCCATAGGTGTCAGTCGAGGCTCTTGGCAATTAAGCCAATGGCTGATACGACTATCGGCACAATTATCGCCGAGTCCACGTCCCACAAGGCGACAACCTCGCGAGCCATGTGTGATAAATGAATTATGCTTTTACACAAAATTAATTGCGACAGGAGTTAATAAAGCTTTAGCGTGGTTCATTGTTACGTTTGTCGAATATTGAGGAATTTAATCTACAAATAAATATATTATACGACCAAAAATTAATTTATAAATTCATTTGCGCTTTTACGGCCTCAGCCCTGTATACATCGTAATCATGAACCGATGAAGTGTATTAAATGAAGCACATTCAGATTTTTGAGTGAAGGCTTTCAGAGTCGGCATTTATCGGAAAATTATTTTACACGATAATTCCAGCATCACATAATTAAAATACTAACGAAAGTAAATGAGTGCGTCATAAAAGGTCATTAATGAATGAACGTCGAAAACAGTCGTATATGAAGTAGTGTTAAATTAATCGGTTGGTGGTGTCAGTGTGCCGGATTGGTGCTGGAGAGCAACCGGATTGCTGCCGTGAACTGCCTGCTGCCTGTCCACATACATAGTGCCAATTAGCGAGGGTACAGCCAGCTTTTAATTATTTCTCGATAATTGTTCACGTAACGCGGATTATAGACCGTAAGCACTGACTGTTGAATTATAAAAAGGGACTGTTTGCGACCTAGACGGTGCAGTGGCGCATCGCCGCTTGCCGTCTATTTTTATTATTTTCGTAGCAGTGGAGCCAGTAGACTAAAAAATATGTGTTTATTTGTTTGGTCTTGTGGTTAGATGATATTTAATGGAAATGTCAAGCTATATGTGCTTGCCGAAGCCGGGTGTGTCAGCCTTTTCTTGCTACACAATTATTGCTACGCCGTAGCTATGCTACGCCATAGTTATGCTACGCCGTAGCAATGCTACGATCACATTGTACAAGTACATTATCTACGCACAAATCTGAATTAAGACAATCATCAGCGTTACAAATTCATTGTTATAAAATGCCTTTGAAAAACATAAGACATTCAGTTACGTCAAACAATCTGCAGCACAGACAAGTTACATTTTTAAAATTCGTATCTTTAAACATGCAGACATCCAACATTTTGTGAAATGCACGAGGTATTTGAAAATAAACATGCACTACCGTTGAATAAGACGTGACCACGTCTGAGAAGGCGATGTGATTGCGGACCAAACTGTTCACGGAAAATGGCTCCACGAGTCCACTAGAAACTGCCTTTTTAGCTATCTTGTAAAATACTTCAGAAAGTATTTTGTGACAATGATACAGAACATAATGGAATAAAAAAAATGTTTTGTGCCATTTATATGTATGAATGTGATTATGAGGCTGCAGTAAAAGGGATAAAATCTTGATGTCTCAAACAAATCTGGCATAAAATTCTCACTTAGCAGCTGTGTTTTCGACTATAATAGTAAAATAGAAATCGATAAACATTCAAATTGCACATTCAACAGCCATAAACATCCATAACGTATAAATAAATAAATACTAGCTGCATCGCGTTTAGGTCTCCGAGATGAATGCTCGATAATTGAGCGTCCGTTGTGCACGAGTGAGCTCAGCATGCAGGAATGCTCGAACGAGCACGATTACTGACCACTTGTGCTCACCGTGCATTTATTTCGTGTATTCTGATTGTATTTAGAGTTATATTTTGAAAATGTGAATATTATTTATTTTTAACTGCTAAGTATTCGTTTTGTGCCGCCCGTAATTATATTATTAGATAAAAGATATTACGTGCTTGATTTTGCTTTACAATGATACTGTGATTGAAGAAATATTTGTCTAATTTTTTTATTAAACATAATATCTATTTTAGTCTACACACAAGCAGTCTCAGTCAGTGTGAGTCTATCTACGTAGACAGACTCACAATCGAAGCGAAACATTGTAAGGCAAGCGACGGGTCGCCGGGCGGCATCGCCTGTGGCCTGTGGGACACAAACGAGTCGCGTATCTTTACGGATTCCAATTAACAAATGGAGTTCGTATGTCGGTGTGACGTGCGGCCTCCGTGCTTTTAATTACTGCCGAGTGGCGCTTTGTTGGGCTGACACCTCGGTCGCGCTCGATTGCGATTTAAATCACACGAGCGACATACATCGCTGGCTGGTCACGGCGCACGCCTTATGCATCACAATCGCAGTGAGCCGCGACGGACATGTATTACGTTTTCTATGGACCCCGCATTTAAGACGTGGTAGAGGTCTTTGCAGTATAGAAAATGGTGGTGATCGGTTTACGCAGGAGTTTGACGTGAAAGGCTTTTGTTGAGGTTGATGCAATCAATCGCATTTGGTTATTGTTTGCTGTATTGTTTTGATGATAAAACTAGTGTTGGGCTTAAAATTACATTTTTAATGGACAGAAGATAATTTATGGTAGTTCAATTCTATTGTTTTAAAACGTATACTAAATTCACAACCTTTTGCTACAAGTCCAGACACAACTTATTTCACAGATGAATAGTTTAATGAACGCGATCGAAAGGATCAGTAAATTAAGTAAAAGAAACAAAAAGCGAACAGAGCAATCTTCCACCCACAAAAATTAAGTCATTGTTCGTAACGATCTGGATTGTTCGCTAATAGCTGAAAATGTTCTAGATAACTTATAATAGGGCTTCCTTGTTCAAAGTTTAGGTTCCCAACTAAACTTGTACCGCCCTGAAGGTTTATTAGTACCGTAATACCGATAATAGAAGAAAATATTTAGCGGTATTGTGTCAAGAATATTTCGAGAAAAGTTAGTGATTTATTCTGTAAAGATTTTTAGCAAACTTGTCTAGTTTCTCTATAAGTCCCGGCAATGAAAAGCAGAAAAGCACCCTGTGAAAAAGTTTTTACGGGGAAACACATTTATTTTTCTTATAGTTATAAGCCATTGCACCTAGGCGGTTTTATCAGTATTTCTAGTAATAAACCAATACGAGTTAGATACCGATATTGGTTTACCGGTAGCTTAGTATACTTAACTCAGTAGGTAAACAAACCTCCCAACGAAGGCTTATGAGTAAATCTTTGCTTCGCGCATTACTCATGCTAAAAATACTTGAGTGTTACAAACTGCGGTATTACGAAAGGTAATGTCATACCGCGTAATTAATTGGGTGCACGACGGGAAAAAGCAGGAAATTTATTCAGAAGGCGAACTCAAAACAACGTAGTAATGGGCCAAAGTATGAAGCGGAGGACAACAAAATTAAATGATAGTACAGAACAACAAAGTTTAAAACCGCGGTTTGGCACCATAATTATTTTTTTTTAAAGAAAGAAAGAAAGAAAGAAAGAAAGAAAGAAAGAAAGAAAGAAAGAAAGAAAGAAAGAAAGAAAGAAAGAAAGAAAGAAAATACGTTTATTTGCGGTAAACATGACGCAAGAAAAGAATAAAAAAGAACACGATAAATAACAAATTGGGGGAAAATATGCGTCACATCCACGCAAAACGGCCATCGCTCAGCATAATGCTGCGACCCTATGCGAGACAGAGCCCCAGCGCTGGTTTTCAGCGACAGCCGGCGTTGACGTGATGACGTCAACCGGTGCAGGATATAATATTTATATTTTGCAGCATGGGCAAACGTGTGACATCCCAAAACTGCGCAAAAATTTGCGTAAGCTAGTGCAGCTCCATCAATTATTACTGTTTGAGCTGTAACAACTCTCAAAAAACTCCGAAACGTTTTTCAGTCATTTTTTAAAACATTATTTTTGGAATATGTGAAAAACACTTTACCATTTACCTACTCGGTTCCATCAACTCTATCAATCTTATTCCTCGATTTGCCATTTAAAACAGTATGTTCGTGACTACACTGAGTTTTATATCAACCAAGACTGGTCCTTCTGTTCATGCTTACATTGCGGCAGCAGTACCGGCAATCAATCACGAAATACCGCGATTGTTTAAGAGTGAAATATGGTGATATTAAGGGGATGGCTTCCTCCCCCATGGACCAGATGAGGCTATAATTGTGCTCCGATCATCCACCCACATTCATCTTCATTAATGTTTTACAACAAACTTGGAACAAAAATAATAATCGTGCTCGTTTGTCGAACAAGGCATGTAATTGTAGTGTTATTACAGTAATTAGAGGAAAACGTTGTCCGATCATTATTATTTTCGACTATTATTAAAGTTTTCTTCTGTTGCTCGAGACTAAAATAGATTTTGTTTATTTTGAAATTAAGAATTGTTTATTTTTTTGTCTGAACACAGGCTTTAGTATTAAGATTCAGTATAGATATAGAGGTATTGTCTATATTGGCAGGCACGTTAGCAAGAATGGTTACGAATAAATCTGTATATAATTTCCTACGGTTAGGTTATTTTTGTTTATTTTTCATCCCTAATCTAAAGTGTCTTCCTTCTTCCAGCTCACAGCGCATGGCGTTGGCACCTTATCAAATAAAATGCAAGCAACAACCGAATCACGCGGTGACGTCGCTACTATCCTTAATTTAAATAACACCAGATACAGTCGCCATTGTGCTGCTAACAAAAGAGCTTATCAACCGACAACGCATCCGGCGAAGTGGTGTAACCAGACAATTCTTTAGCACTTAGAGAATTGGGGCATCTGCTTTTGTTTACCGGTGGGGGCTGCGGGGCGGCTGCGGGGCGCCTGCGGCTCGGCGGCGTGGCGGCCGCGTCTTCCGGACGTCGGACCACCCTAATTAATATTCATAATCGCGTTAAAGAAACCGCAGTTTATCCATCTTAACTGTTTTATATCGTAATTTTGTGCTCCAATAATTAATGGCCGTTGCTTTGTTCGGCACCTATAATTGATTAAGTTCTGTAATTTGGTTATTAATATTGCTTTTACTTGCGCATCAGAAACAATCAAGATGGCTGAGTAAAGGAAATTTGTACCATTACGTTGTAAAGCTTAGGTATTCGTTTTTCTTTTAATTCAAATATTGCGAATCGAAGTCTTGCTCACATTAAATTGTATATTACGGCTAATCTCGGCAGCTATTGGTTGATTTTTACCTCGTAGAGGACATAAAGCTCCTTCACCAAAGTCCGTTTCCTTTGATTTCCATGCAATGATTCTATACGAGTGAAGCAGTACTTATCTTCAAAGTGGAGATGCCTTTTATATTTATTTGTGAGCGTTATCGTTTGAATGGCGGAGCGCGCTGTTTTTGCCTCACTGAGCCAACATCCACTTGGGCATCGTTTATCATTGTTGTTTACTCTTTGACACCTTCCCTTTGAGTTAATACCTCTTTTTTAATTATTCAGATAATAATCTATTTATTTAGGTATGGGATAGAATTGTTTTTTTTAAGAGTGATGGGTTTCCCACGGCTGGCTATTTCAGATACAGTAACTTCCATGTATCTTTCAGTCTTGACAGGATAAGTAATTCAATATTTCACGTATTTCCTGGTCATGGCAGATCCTACCGATGGGTTTCGTATTCGAGGATTACGTCAACATATCGGGCAACAAGATTCTAGGAAGAATAACAAACTGACACCGCTTTTTATTTATGTATCTTTTGTTTGACAGTACACATTTTCATACTGATAATTATCTGTTTCGATTAAATCCTCAATTTTGTAACACCTCGTCATTGAACCCAGGACTACAAGCTACAAGACAACTGCACCTGCAGCTACAAGACCATACAGTTATAATCTAATTATTTCAACGAACGAGCTGTTTCAAGAAAATTTTAGACACACAAGCAAGCAGTTAAGCTAACACGTGCTATGTGCTGAAGTCTTAAGGGATTAAGCGGCTTTGAGCATGGCGTTAGTTTTCTTTTATATACTCTTGAATTTTATAGTGCCCTGAGTAGCAAAGAGTTTACTTAGTATCAGCAGAAGATCTCAAAGCTGACCCACCCACATGCGGAAGTAACTCTGTTACCTTTTAACGCCTAAACGCTGAATCGATCGTTAAGATATTTGACAAAAATACTTTTTAATCGGCTTCAAGAAAGGAGGGGTTCTATGTTCATCTGTATGTTTAAAAAAAAGATGTGTTCATCGATTTCTCCGGGCCGAGTTCATTCGAATTTGAGTGGGTTAGGTACAACAACAAAAAAAAATTATATAAAAAGTTATTGATTTCCAAAAAAATAATACAAAGTGAAAAAGGAATGTGTCTGGGCGCTCCTTACGTGGCTCTGCATCGCTGTCACTGCGATGAAGGTATGGCTTATCTTGCAGTAAGAGCGCAGGCCGGATAGCACGGCACTGTTTTGTAAAACCACTAGCGGTTATGTAAAACAGCGGATTCGATAAACCATGTGCGACTTTTCCATAGCATAGACTGAAACCATTTCTATAGCTAGATTATTAGTAAGCCTAGATCATCATCATCATCTACATACATACCTACATAGCCTTTTCCCAACTATGCTGATGTCAGCTTCCAGTCTAATTAAATGCAGTTGAATACCGGTATTTTACATGGAGCGACTTCCTATCTGACCTCCACATCCCAGTGACTGGGTAACAGGATACCTTTTGGTAAGACACGGTAGGTTATAAGTGAGCCTAGTTGCTTACTTATTTTCACATACAACAGGTAAACGACCCTAAAGAGTCCGAAATCTTCAGGGACTAGACTGTTATTAAAGCAGTAATATAGAGGTGAACAGCCTATTGCTTTTTACGATACTCAGGAGAACTGGCCAGCCTGTAGTCGAGGCTCAAGGCTAATACCTTGTTTCGTGCTATACTCTCGGATTATTAAAATATTATCCTGAGAATTGGATGAGAAACATAAAGAGTAAAATAGCATAATAACGTACAAGGTTAACAAAAGGCGGTCAGTGGAGCAAGAAAACTGTAAATATTGATGGTTGACATGTTAACACGAACCCACATATTATAAATCTCATTGTTCAACTGTGGATCTACTACCTTTTCTTAAGTTAAAACTCATTATAACCACTATATTATTTTGTTTTCAATTTCAGTAACAATATGTTCTAATAATCGTTTCTGGAAAATGTTTGTTTTAAAACCAGTGAACTGCACTTACAAAGAGCACTAGGTTACCGAAGACTATGTACTCGGCATTACATGTGCACCTACACATGTTAGGCAAAATATTAATAAGGTTCCGTGAGAAATATAGTGTAGCACCTATTATAATAAGTTGAAGTGTGTGCTATAAGTCTGAACAAAAATGCTCTTTTAGTTACATAAAATTGTAACCGCGTGTTTAGTTTTTGATTAACATTATGAAAGGAAAAATAAAATTTCTTTGTCTAGTTTTAGGTCACAATCTACCAGAATGCAAAAACTATGATAACTTAAGAAATAGAGAAGCTCACTTTGCGTCGCGATTATGAGAATTTTTATGCAAATGCATCTACAATACCTACAGACAGAGAAATCTTAGTAAAGGACAAAATATGTTTACAATAAACATTCAAATTCATTATTTTAAAGTTTAGGAGAACAAAAGACTTCTCTATTAATCTCATTTCCCGTACGTTAGTTAACGCACTTATAAAATCTGTACATAACAAATGTTGTAATTGAAGCAATTGAGAGAGCGTTTTGATGAAGCCGTTTAAAACACAATCATAACATACGCCCGATAGGTGACGTCATCACGAATTCTGTGCTGAGCCGAATAGATACTGTTTCGGTCTGTTGTGGTTCATGCTTCATTATAATGATAGACAATGATAAACAGTCAACAGCTAAAGTGACATCAAAGTTTAAGTGAAAAATCTATTCTAGTTGAAAACTTAGTACTCTTTCACAACTGCATCTAATTTGATACAGCAAACAAAAATGCCAATTCCTTTTTTTTTGTTGATTACGAGTATACTAGGACTTACTTATGCTAAGATAACAGCAGTTCCTGTTTAAGAGATTAAACAGATTGAGGCATGAGTTTAAAAAAAAACATTGATGAATATGTTTTGTAAATATATGAAAGTTCCATCATTATAAAAAGTTATCTGTGACAAAGTTCAGGTAAGCTATATTTAAAGTTTAAACTTGAAGAGCCTTAACATACTTCACACGATATTATTAAAGTTGTTAAAATACAAGTTTGAAATAGTTCAGTGAATTATGGACTGTGTTTTGTATTCAGCATAAGATGCTTTATTTTACACGAGCTTACTGAATGGGAACTGACCCGAAGATGTGACACGTACTGACTCATAGTGACATTGTGCCTTTATCAATTAAAATATCATACAATTCTATACATATTATAAACTAGCTTCCGCCAGCGGCTTCGTCCGCGCGATATCTTTATAAATAATAACCTATGTTACTCAGTGATAATAAAGCATTATAATGGTGTTTTTTTTTTAAATCGGTTCAGCAGTTTTTGAGTATATTAATTACAAACAAACAAACACATAAATATACAAAAAATCAAATCTTTACTCTGTTTAGATTAAAGTCGCTTTTCGTGTCGGCTGGCTGACCACGTCGTTCCAAACTATACGCAACGGATTTTGGTTATTTCGGATGGTTTATGTGTACGTTTATATTTAACTTAGTCTATATATCACAGAAATCTCAATGTTTTGGCAAGTCACCGCACCTTGCGCCCGTACGAAGCAGGGGTGGGCCGCTAGTAAGTACCCTATGTACCTACCTGATAATTTAGACAGCTGTGCTGCTGGGGAGTTTGTTGCACCACTTCTTCTTCCAGCTAAAGCACTAGTAAGTGATGGTGGTGGCGGGCGTTTCTGAGAGACTGTCTTATGTAATTTTGACGTTCGAAAAGTGCTGATTCTCAGCCTTTTTTGAATAAATGACTTGAATTTGAATTCAAAGTTTTGCAATCACGTACAAATACATACAATTGATCGACAAAATAATTAGAGGTCCGAGTCGAAAGAAACTTCCAAACACAAAAGTGTGAACTCAAACTCAAAATTCAAAATTCAAATTCAAAAGTCATTTATTCAAACTAGGCTGAGAATCAGCACTTTTCGAACGTCAAAATTACATAAGACAGTCCCCCAAAAACGCCCGCCCTTCACTAACAGTCAAACAATAGCTTTTGACGAAGACATCATAAGACTTACTTAAAACGGCAAGATGATCTTGGGAATTTGGCCGCTAGCCTTTTAAATTACAGCCTAATATTTAAAGCCACGTAAAAGTGAACATAGAGGCGCGAGTATCAGTGAGCTATACTTTATGACGTGATCAGCGTATCGCGGTGGTAATACCCGGTAATACCGGTAATGAAGTGTTTGAACCGGGTGAACAAGGGGGCAGAGGGGGGGTACTCTCGTTCTACACGCCGGTAATTAGACACTACTTCATTACGCAGCGTGTGGTTAGTTGTGAAGGAATTTTGAAAGAGTGCAAATAGAAAAGAGTTCATAAAAATATGGAAATGTTAAAACATAGAATAAATTCTTCTTCCTTTCTCGTATTGGGTTTACCTCATAAACATAACATAAAATTATGTTCAAGTCCCACGTAACACCTTAAATGCTAAAATAATCAGACGCTAACAACATGATGATAATTATTATGTTCATCATTTTAAAACTAAATGTTCAGTAGTTAAAATATATTTTTAAAGACTATTTGCAAATTCTTAAACAAGTTTTTTAATAATCTTATAATTATTCAGTTTAAATGAATTTATAAAATTCGCATTTTATTAAAAAAACCTTTAACTTTTCCTATAAAATTATAAAATTTTAACCATAACCAACTAAGAAATCGACACACCCAATATGAAAATCACCATGAAAGCTACCCCTACGTCTCTATCCTGCCCTAAATTTGAGTAATAAACATTTATAGCACTTATGATACTACCCCTAACGGTAGAGTAGGGGAGAGTAGGGACAAGTGGCACGGCGCACGCACCGCGCGGCGCGATACGGCACGCGCTGTGTGATGTCGAGAGGAACTACTGCGCTGCAATTAGGTCGCATCGCACGCATGCCTGAGATGTAGGAAGATCAGTAATAAGGACTTGAGTATTTCCCTGCTATTCATAAAACTTGCTAAATTCCATAAAACAGTATACTGTTATATGGAGTTTATAAGTTTTATGGGGCTTTTTTAGCTCGGTTAAGCAGCCGACAACCTAATAGGTTGACCTTTGAGATGCCATACAAAAAAAAAGAAACAGTTTTAAGTAATCGTAATTTAAAGTTGTCTGGCAGAGTTTTCTCAAAATCAAAAGTGACTATATTTTATTAGGTAATCCTAAACATTAATTTCTAAAAATGCACTATTTCAAATACATAAGTATATTTTCATATACTTACAAGAAACATTTATAATACCAGCCTATTAAGTCCCACTGCTGGACAAAGGCATCTTCTCATAAAAAGAAGGCACTCGTGTTGATCACCACACGACGGTTGGCGAATTCCGACTTGTATTTATAATGAGCATAAATTAAATTTGAGCTCAAATAAGGATTTAGTTTAGTTACAAACTCTCTGTTCCACTCTTTATATTTAATCAGTGAATTTTAATATTGTTTTATTACAATACAAATGGACCAGGAAACCAGAATTTATGGAAAAAATCTTTCAAACCTTTTTTAAAGTGTCGACCACACTTTAAAAGAGGTTTGAAAGATTTTTTCCATAAATTCTGGTTTAAAAATAACCCGTTTTCCACGTCGAAAGTTTGATTTAAGCTTATAGTGAGAAAAAATATTGAATTTCAAAGTTTAAAAATAATCTGATTTTCGCTTGATTGACTCATACAATTAATACCGAATATTTTAAAAAGAGTTTTCATCTGCAAATGCTGTTGATTTGTACGTTCGTAGAGCTTTCCGTTTTGACGAAACCTTTCAACTTATTCATAACCAAAACACATCAAACACTTAAAATGACAAAAGAAATACTCATAAGTACTGCCATATCCAAATCGCAACATAAAACGCTACGCAAAGGCCCCCATTACAAATACGAGTGATCGAAAAAGTGAAGTGGCGAGCGGAGCGCATTGTCCGCGTCACATCGATGGCGGGCCACTCGAGATGTAACGCCTCTTGCCCTCAAAACCCGCTTTGTATAGCGTACATGCTGTAGCGTCGAGTAGATGGGTTGTTTGAATTCATTTTTCAATGCTTTGTATTTATGAAATGTTATTATCGGTAGGAATTACGAAAATGTATTACCTAGTAACTTTGTTAGCTAGTTCGTTAAGTAACTGTACAGACTGTACAGTATAGTGTAAGTCATCATCATCATCAGCCTATTAATGTTCCTACTGCTGGGACACAGGCCTCCTCTCTGTGAGAGGGAGATAGTGTAAGTACTAGATTTATATTTTTCTTTGTCTATAGTGTCGTAATTGGGTTAAAATTATCAGTCCAATATTTTGTTACAGGAACAGCATTTTTATCAGTTGAACATGACGTGTGTTCAAACCAACTGGTTATGATATATGAGATGGGTCAAGACTCATGGCTATGCTCTATGCTAGGCATGTATGTAATCGAACTCCAAAGAATCCCATATTGATTTCCTAAAAATATCGATGGATACTCCAATATAATAAATGTGCCTTTTTGTGATCCTTAAATAACTTCTTCCATTTTGGTGTCATAAAATATACTAAATAAAGAGACTTGCACGTCGGCCGTTACCGCGGCACTGTTTGCTTCGCTCGCTCGGCTCGCGCGTTGGGCACTCGAGGTACTAACCTAACCCATTTGGTCAGAGAGCCCTAGCTTAGTTACTATGACCAACTTTGAGATAGGCCTGAAAGTTAAAAAGAAGCTCATTTATAAATAAGCGGTCATCATTAGAAGGCCAATAATATGTATTTTAGAGGATCAATTAAAATTCCCTCGCTGTTTATACCAAATTAGTGTCTGCTACAGTTATAAGCTGCTAAGATTTTATAGGATGGATACCTATGATGAAAGGGGGAAAATAGAGTTGCTGAATTGCAAAATAAGCGATCCGTCGCCACGCTAAAAAACCGTAAAAGAAAAAAAAAGATCTACAAAAAAGGTGGAAGACATACTAAAAAAAATAAGACAGTTGAAATGGCAATGGACAGGACGCGTGACAAGAACAGTAGGATAAAATGGACGAAAATCATAACGGAATGGCAACCACATGACACACACCACATAATGGTAAAAGAAAGAGAGACACACTACCTAAAAGATGTAAAGATGATATCAAGATTATTGGAGGGACAATCTGCTCAAGAAAAGCTGAAAATAGAGTCAAAAATGGAAACAGTTGGAAGAGGCCTATATGTCACAGGACACGCTGCCCACTAAACCGGGAAGTCCGATGTGGGATCTAGCACATCAGACATATAATCTAGCAGCTAGATTATAAGTTAAAACAGTTTGCTACTTTGTATAAAATGTACAACGTTTAGTATCAGCAATAAAGGCTTAATAATAATAATAAGCTGATGTTCATCACGCTGAAGAATTTCATAAATCCCAGTGATGTTCATTTAACGGGTTCCTTTGTCAAATAGGCGAACATTATCATTCATTGTGGTTTTTCTTCCAGGAATCGCTTTAGTTCATAATTAATTGTGAATTGAATATCATCACAGAGCAGTATAATTGAAAATAGTATTATTTCGCTTCGCTTTTAGGCAGGCTCTCGGTATTGAAGCAATGATGTATTTAAAATTATGAAAGT
This sequence comes from Conistra vaccinii, assembly GCA_948150665.1. Lineage (NCBI taxonomy): Eukaryota > Metazoa > Arthropoda > Insecta > Lepidoptera > Noctuidae > Conistra > Conistra vaccinii. The sequence goes on along the minus strand of OX411322.1, from coordinate 24,710,858 downwards.
ATTAATGTTAGCATTGTCATAGAACTTGCTAATCTTGCTATGTGCATTGTTAGAATATTTTATATGAACTATAATAACAGCTGTATTAATGAAATGAATTTCAAAGAACAAAGCTATAGGCAACCTGCTGTGGCACTGGCAAATCAGATGTCCTGAGTTCGAACTCTATTTGTTGTACCTATTTTTGACGTAAACCCAGTTCTGTCCTGTTACAAGCTGTTAAGATTCAAAGAAGACTTGATTATCTTTAAAGTAAAAGTTAGCCGGTAGGCAGGTACATATTTTAACGAAGGTGGCATATCCTTCTTCGTTTAACTTTCCAATTATGATCAGTCAGTCAAAAGAAGTCGAAGAGTCGTCTACATTTCTCAGCCCCATAGATCGATCGATCGCGGCCGCCATTTACAACCGCCTCACGGCTCATTCATTATAAATTTATCAATTCACTAACCCTTTCCGAGCCAATTAACTAACGTTGACAGGCCAATCAAAACGCCAATGACTGCATTATGTCTGAATAATCACTCGCCGCGAAATTCAGACGCAATTATTTATCGTTTTGTGCGAGCTGCCGTGGGTTCGTCTCAATAAATAAACACAAAGGACTGGCAAGACAAAGCGAACAATGCTATTGTTTCTGTATACGCCGGACGTAGACGCCGCCTTGGTCGCACCGCCTCGGAATACGCAGGGTTACAGCTACAGCACAAATGAAACCCTAAAAACGTCTAAATTGTGAATTTGATTGTAGCTGTTTCCAATGTATTCAATAAAGGAAGAATAATCGGCCAAGTGTGAGCACGGTCTTGTATAATGTTGTAAAGAACCCGTCAAAGTAAGATCTTATTCCAAACACCCATTTTAAATTGCGCCAGCCAGCCCATTTGAAATTGAACGACTCATTCTAGTGTGAAAGGGTACTCCAATGACCATGATGTTGCTATTTAATAGATTTCCTCGAATCTAGACATTTTTTGGGTGAATTTCAACTGAACAATCACTTGAGCAAAAGCAGTTTTGTTTAGTTTACGCTTACATTTTCATGTAGGTATCTATGTCCTATCTTCTAGCCAAAGTTCATGGTTACCCAACAATTTTTTCAATTTACCTCGTTTGACTTTGCAGTATCAGTGACCCCCGGTATTATCAGCAGTCTATCAAATTGATTGACACGGGCCGCGCCTACAAAACGAAGAAAAATATGGCTTCAAGCGTTTATTAAGATTGATAGCCGGAGTGATTCGCGACCGGATGCGACCCAATACTACTTTGCATTTAGCAAATATCGCATTGTCATCATTTATTTTTCCCCGACGTCCATTTTGATTCGAACGATTCCGAAAGTTTTGTTTACTCCTTTACCAAATAAAAAAATGTCTGCTTAATTGGAACATTGGAAGGAATTCGGTTATTACTTTCCCGATTTTCATGCGGATAAAAAAGTTTTTCCCCAATTTCGAATTAAAATTGTTTGTAGCTACACCGCATACACTGTGCAGTTTGTTCGAACAATTGAATCAGTTATGCTTGGCCGCGATATCGCGCCGGCGATGGAGTGAGTGCTCGCTAATAAACACAATTGGTTGTCATGCACACACCGGGCGCCATTTTTAGCGTGCCTCAGTAAACATGGTTTCCTGGTCGGACATGTTTCAATCAGCTGTATTGTTTCCGACAAATGAAATATGTATAATCAAATAGGGGTGGAGATGAAATAATAAGGGCAAAATTAAGTTGCGCTTATTTTTATTTATTGATGGAAATCGTACCCCTTTCTATGAAAGACAACAATAATAAAGAATACCTATTAATATTGTAAAGCGAACTAATAATATCCGTAGTAGCGAGACCGAGTTCCGTCGCGAAGTAGTTGGAGTACCTACGTAAGTACTAGCGGCGGCATTCAAGTGTTCATTGTTTATGTAATGCAAAGACTCGGCGAAGTCAAACCAATCCAGAGAGCTAATCGATGGATTAGCGGTCAATTGTTGAATAAATGGTGATAGTTATTGGCATTTACAATTGATCTGGTAAGAACAGTTTCAAATTATAATAAGCAATATTGTGATAGTTTGATTCAACACAGATTCGTATTGTTTATTTGTTTCGTTAATTTGATACTAGTTGAACTAACGCCAATATTTTAGAGTAGACCACAAAATCCACTGCGCATTTAAAATATTTAAGATCCAATAATACTTACCTAAGTATACTTAGCCAGAGCACTCAGAAGCTCGAACCAAAATTGCTTATTTAAAGGACATTTTGGTAAATTAAATTAAGTTTAGAATATCTCCTTTAAAATTCGACCTTCAGAGACCGCAATCAATTTGGAAAATAATTTCCACTTGAAAGTTGAGTCTAAGAGTAGTTGAAGCTGGATAATTGGAGTCACTCCAGCAACCAGGTCCCGAGACCTCCGGTGCGGAAATGCTGTAATAATATTAAATATCCGGAGCGTGCGCCGCACCGCAAGCCGCCCCACCGCAGTGCCCATGCCGCATGCCGCATGCCGTACGGCTCCGGCTAGAGATCAACGGCTATTCGTCGGTTTGCTACTAAGACTTGGACGATAATTATATTAGAAGGTAGATTGATAAACCTCCGACTACTGCTAACTTAAGTACTTTAATTTATTGCTCGTGTAGTATGGTGATATAATTATTTAAAGAAACGAAAACTTAAGTTTAAATTCGAGTAAAATCACTATGAGCTGGCCTCACTGGTAGCGTATGAAGGGAACCTAACGATGTACGTTAAATTATAATATTGTCAACTTAAGTTCTCTGTACTTACTCATATTTTTGCGAATGAAATAATGATTGTTGAAGTGAAAACTCCTTTAGCGGCGATGTGTACTTTTTTTTTGGGATGGGTAAAAAATGTTTAACTCGCATCAGGACACGTGACGTGATCGAAAATTCGTAAGACACAGGGAGAGAAGAAATGTTGTTGACAGCGCACACTGTTTTTTTTTGGATTTTTTTTATGGACCTACAGCTTTCGTTCTTGTACTGACAGCAAGCCATATAAATTCGTGACATTTTCGTTAGATGGCGTTACGTTTTATCAAAAAGTTATTTAGTTTTCACTTCTATCGGCAGTCTCCAAAGACTGCCCGATGTTTTTTTTTGGGTATTGTTCTTTTTATATTTTGCAACCACTATTACTTAACACCAGTTGGACGAAATTACGTTCTTAGAACGCAATGCAACTGCGAAAAGTGGCGCGGTCACTGATTACCGGCCATCAAGCTTTAGCAGCGGTTTTACTTCGAGATTTCTAAAAACAGCACTACACTTGTAACTGTTCCAGTTGGGATATATAAGTGTTTCTGAGTATTTTTGGCGACCGCAAACAAGCTGGCAAAGAAAACATCTCCGAAACTATTGAGCTCAAAGCAAACGAACGAGAGCTTGCGTACCTACATATATTTTTGGACAAACTAAACTAAACATGATGAAACTTTTGTTTGGAGGGTATTTTATTGCGTTATCGAAGATTTATAATTGAGAGATGTTTTTATATGCACATAGCGGATAGTGAAGACATGGATTTAGGGATTAGAAATGTTATTAATAGATGCATCAAAAACGCCCTAAATGTGCCTAGACTGCACAAACTATATTTTATTCTCCTTCAAATAGAGTCCCCATCACTAAAAAGGTTCACGTCCACCGTCCTATCGATATAGCTATAAATTGTTTGGGTATTTGATAAGTAAAGCCCGACATTTCCGAGACCGATACTACGTAGTGTTGCCGACACTCGCCGGGTGTCCGACACTCCGTTGCGATACACTTTATTCAGGCGGAACGTTCCCAAGGGAAGGAGACGTTTTTCTACCATTTCCTGAAGAAAATTATACTTAGTGGGTCGTTCCTGTGAGTTGCGATGTTCAGCTGTTTACTTCGCTGTTATTGTGGACATATTGACACTGTCGTGGGGTTTTGTAAAGGTTGTAAAAGGAGTATTTCGGTGATAGTAAAAAAAAATTGTGAATTGTAAAAAATAAAAGTATATTGCATACAAAATATAACGATGAAAAGAGATCGGACACTAGTAAGCAGAATTTACAGTGACTCTTATGTAGTAAAAGTAAAATAAACAAAAGAGAATACATAAATTACTATTGTATGCAACCGCAGTTGACTTCTATGTACCAAGAAGTCAAAGATTCAAAGCCACGCGAACTTCGAAGACAACTAAATATTTGATTCACTTCCAAACTTCGAACCGCGACTATTCACTCTACCATAATATTAACGAACTCACGCTACATAGTTAACATGTCCATTAACATAGAGTAATCTTTGTTAACGAACTTTGCAAAGCTACGTGTATTGTAATAGAAAAACCGACCAAAGTAAAGCAAACCATTAGTTACTAGACAAAAGTGTCGCAAGCAATGTTTGGGAGAAAAAGTCGAAGCAAAAAGTTAGTGCACTTTAAATCTTGCGCTCTCCAGGGAAGCTGGAGAATCGTTTTGGAACTCTAAGGATAGCGCAAACACAAATGTTACTATTTCCGAAGAATCAGAAGCTCTTTGTGGTATTTATAAATAGAAATCCATGTCTCAATGGAACCCCTTACAAGGTGTCAAGTCGAATCCGATTTGAATATCTAACGAAACTACTTACATTGTTTTGATTTATCGTGTATGAAAACTAAATTCGTATGAAAACTAAATTCGCTCGATGTTCATATCAAGTTTGTATCCGGTTCAATAAATCTAGAAAGATCACACAGCAGCAGTAAACGAACGCAATTCCTCCCATGACATTTTGTCTACATGACATTGCGTTTGACCTCGATACGAAATGCTGAACTACAATGGCGCCGTATCCATTACCCCGCAATCCTTGATCATTCACTACACTGGATTTCTCATCCAACATTTTGCACAAAATCGCACGACCGACGCTGTAGTGTCGTCCAATGAATGTCCAGCTTTAACTAGCGATGTTACTACGCGCCAATGGGCATCGCCAGCCTTTAAAATTGAGCTAAGCAATTATTTGACTCGCTCCGGTCATTTTATACAGAGCAGAAAGTATAAATTAGTCTGTATTTATTTTGCGCACTCGAAAGGTTCTGTGCATTGTTTGTTCTGCACGGACGTACAAAGGCTATTAATGCAATTTGCTTCTGCAATAAGATTCTGTTTGTTAACTCTTTTATTCAGTTCCGCTTGAGTGGGTGGTGTATCGAAATTAGGGAAAATATTGCATGGAGCACTCGGCATGTGAGTCTACGGTAGTCTATTTTGTTACTTTTGTCCGGTCAGACACACTACGAATTTCTCCTGTATGTGTATCTATATCTAGGCCATACAATTCGTTGTGGAAATAAAAACCACGATCCAAAATGCAAAAAACCAGTCTCACAGCCATTGCATAATAGTGCCTTCAATATAAATTAATCACTGACTATTTATAAAAATTAACCTATTTGGTTAATTATCACAAAAACAATTCTACCACTCAAATTTATCTAAATAACCCAAAAATCACTCAAACCACACTAATTCATAACAGTAAACTCTCACAAAGCCGGGATCTGGCCGCAACACATCACTCTAAACTTGATACTTTCGCGCCCCTCATTACATCGTGTCATTAGCGGTAACGTAATGAGCACACTGACACACACACACCACTCGTACACACACACCACACGTACTTATACACACACACCACACGTACTTATACACACACACACAACGATCATAATGTGTCTACAAGAGATACTTTGTGTCTGAAATGGCTGAACAGAGTTACTCAACCTTTTTTCGTCGACCGCACGCGTGTTTTACGTGTTTTGTGAAACGATATAACAACCGTGTGGGTGTCGTAAAAGGTGGCTAAGAGATTGCATCTTGTGGATTCTAGACTGTACTTGAAAGTCCTGACTTCTCATTCCACGTATGTTTTGATTTATTTGCACAACAGAGCCCCGTATACGAACCCTGCCTACCCAGATGGTCGAGGTAATCGGTACGGCCGCAACAAAGTTATATTTTGTAGTCTGCGGTCAATTTAAAGCTGTAAGGATACTCAAACGCATCAATAATTCATTACCTATATACTTTTCGAGTACAGTACACTGAAGTCATAATAAAAAACCTAAAATATTATTTTGCTTCGTGCATTTATTCTAAATAATTTATACAAAGAACGTCATAAATACGTGAACCTCTACCTACCATCTGTACTCAGTCTTTCTCAGTAAACAATTAGTAACATAGGCCTCTCGTAAATTGCGGCACAATACGACACAAGTACTAGTACAAGTACGACAATAATTTTAAGCTACACTGGTATTAATTACCCTGTTTCAGGCCTCAGAAAAGCCCAGTGGGCCGCAGAGAGCCCCGAGGCCACAACTTGGGTATCACTGCCCTAAGTGATACCTAAGGGCCTAGATTAGTTCGGTGTTATTTAGGACCATTTGTAGGACTGTTGTCTGACTTATAACTGTGTCATATTCTAGTTAACACTAAATGCGTGCTTAGAGTATTAAGAAAAACAAAACAAATATTAACAAATCATTGTTTTTTGTTTATCTTTGTTTTGTTATTCTAGTCAAATGTGAGCATTCTTTAAATTGTTTGTTCGAACAACTTGTTTTTTTGTTGTTGCGGTAGGTAATTTTATTCCAATAAAAATTTTATGGCTGCTCGATCAATAAGGCAGTGTGATCAATTGAAACAGCATTACAACGACTTAAACGAAAAGACTTTCAGATTATTTCATCATAGTTTTTCACCTTCTTAATAAAAATGAAATATTATACGCTACGCTGTAGAAAAAATCTGCAAGCTTCCAATTGAAAAAGAGTAAAACTGTGGAGCAAGTCTCAGGAGAACAAAAAATGATCTTCAACATTTGGAACCTCTTTACTAAACTTAAAACTAAATCGTGTTACTAAATCCAACGCAATCATGTACTAGAGGAGAGTGCATAATTACATAGCAAGCGTCGTCATTCACACGTCGTCGCGCAGGATTCGAACCCGGGACGTTTGAGGACGCAATTTGCTGGGCGCGGTAATTGGCGAGCTTTGTACGGATCGCGACCACTAGGAACACGGGATGTTAGTTAACCTGCTACGGATTTATGAATGCCTGGTACTTTCATTCAAATATTAGTATTATGTGGAATTTGTTTTGGCAGTTTCTTTTCACGGCTAAGGGAAGCTTTCACTAGAAAACGGGTTGAGGCATTTCAATTTGTAGGCATTTTCTCATTAGTGCAACGGTGTAACGTACGTACAGAGCTAGACTGGATTTTACAACACAATCTTAGGTGAAGATAAGTCAGAGATGTCAGCATAACTGACGGGGTCCGCTAGGGCCGATGCCTGCCGGGGTTGCGGGAAAGTCCTAAAGGGTTACCGTGGCCGCTGGCAACGTACAAGCAACAAGGACGGGTGGGTTTTAGTCAGTAAGTTTGACACGCCCTCCCGCTCCGCCCAGAGCGGGAGAAATTATTTGATGAATTCCCAACCACAAAAAAAAAAGAGGTGAAGATAAGTCATCGTAGGGTGCTTACTAATTATCTATGTACATATTTACTTATGACTTGGTAGAATATTGTAAATGAAGTAATAAAATTAGAGAGTGCTCATTACAACAAATTAAATGAAGTCTTGATTAAGATTTTAAGTAGGTAATATTAGATAAGATTCTTAATTAATCAACTTAACTGATTAGCACTGCACTTTTAATAAACCTACAAATTTATAGCCAGCTGGTAGTAAATAAAACACTTAATAATGGGATTCAAATCATTAATTTGCTAAACAAAGATAATTTGACACAACAACTCGAGTAATCTTCTTACAAACAAATGCGCATTTTGAGGTGCCTTTGTCATTATGCTCTGCAATGGATGGCATCCTTTTAGCTACATCATTATAATATCCTTTGAAAATTCGTTACAATGCGGGGTTACAGAGGTGTATCAAAATCAGAGCACATTTAAAACAGTCAGTATTATTAATGTTACATTAGTTGCAGACTCTAGGTCCGGCTTCAAAAATATAATGTCTCGCTGATAGTGGCGTGTGTGTTGGATCATTTAGCTCCCTTCAAAATGGTTGAGCTGTATGGTGCTAATATGTACATGCGTCATGTTCGTGAACGGGCGCCGTCAGTTGTGACTGGTCATCTCTTAGCTGTCATGGCTTATTTTAATTAATTTAAATATTTGAATTGTTTTATTTTATTTTATTTATTCAGGGACAATAAACAGCTACAATATGTGTTGGAGCAGAGAAAAAATAACACAAAATATTAACAATATTGCAGCCCACTACATTATCAGCATATTAACAAGAAAATATGATAATGAGTGCCACTAGATAGGTAATAAATACAACATGTAACGTAATTAACGCACACCCTCAAACACCCCAATTAGAATATTATGTTATAATCATAATACATACACTGAATTTTTAATTTAACATGTATATGCATTGTTATTTACTAAATTAGGTTCTTGGAATAAGGTTTATTTTTCTTTATTTTGTATTGAATGATGGAATTTGTATGAATACAAATAAAACTGCGATTTTAAAAGTCTTATTACTTTGACTTACGGTCCATTTCAATTTGTTTTGACTGTACAGCGTTAATATGACAATAATTTCCGTAGTTTTAATTATTTTTGGGATAAAAAATTACCTATATTAAAAATTATATAAATCGATTCAGTAAACGATTCTGAACAAACAATTTTCAGGATGTGCGTTAATTAAGTTACATGTTGTATATTAATTACATCACATTAATAAGAAATAATTACATCATGCATAATAGGGATTCTACTTTATTAATTGCTTAACAACAACTTAATACGACTAAAAACAAATAAATAACAAAATCTAGACAAGCTTATATTGATTACATTACATTCCTAATCATATTACTGGTCAGGTACATATAATTTTCATAACTCAATTATTATTTTTTGGTATTTGTTTTATGTTTTTAACAGGACGCTTTTAACGTGCACGTCTTTTTACATTGTTCTCACATGTATAATTTCAACATGAATGATGTAACCAATTTTATGTAACAATTTTTTATTTAAAAGAGTGTCCGTGGAGTTACTTACCCGTTCTTCTCCATAGGTACCTACCACGTTTTGGAATGGACAACTAGGTTCATTATTTTGACTGACTGACTCCTTGACAATTCAAAAGTGCCTGCATATGGTTTAATTGAAATAAATGCTTTGAGTTTGAATTGAGTTTAAGTTTAATGTTTTTATACTACCTATTTGTTACTTTTATAATTTCCTTTTTTTTTTTCTTCTATGTAGGTAACTATAGTGCTATACCACGCTATCTTTGAATGTCAGTTATACGTCAAAAAACACTACAAAGTGAACAAAAACTTTAATTTCGGAAGTCGGTGTCTTTGGTTTTGAATTTTAGTTTTTTGCCACCTACTTCCGAAATTAAAGTTATTTTTCACTTTGTAGTGCTTTTTTTTGGAAGTCAGTTGTTTTATTTTGTTTGTTTAAGTTTTTATTTTTCACTTTTTGGGGTTCCGTACCACAAAAGGTAAAAAAAAGAACCCATAAAAGATCACTCTCTTGTCCGTCTGTCTGTCAGTGTGTCACCACCAATTTTCTCAGGAACGGGTAGACCTAGCAACTTGAAATTTATACCAGATACTGAACTCTATAGTCCCTATTAGGTTTATAAAAATCAAGGTCCTGAGTCAACAAAATAAAAAGATATGGGCAGATTTATATTTTTTTTATTCTTGTAAGTAGGTACCAAAATTGACCTTAATTTTCAACTTTTATTATTTTTCGTAATTTTACCTTTATTTGTCTGTGAGACCAAAATTTACAGTTCAAGGTCAACTGGAAGTACCCTATAGGTTTTGGGTCGAAAACCTATATGGTAGTTTCCGTTGACCTAGAATCACGATATTTGGCAAAAAGCAAGGTCTTACAGCACAAATAAAGGAAAAATTGCAAAAAATCAAAAATTTTGAAAATTCAAGTGTGCCCCCTTATGTACATAGTTGACGCCAATTAAGATAGTCCTCATACAATTTAGAGTACTAGTTTCTGGGCACAGAACTATTTAGGTACCTACATATACGAATGAAGCTCCTTACGGAACCCTCGGTGCGCGAGTCCGACTCGCTCTTGACCGGTTTTTAGTTGTGGTACTTACCCCACACAAATTCGAATATCACTCCAGCTACGCAATTAACAGTGCCAAGAAGTTATCATCTTATCATCCATAAAATGAATTAAGTCCAAACACAAGGTAGCTACTGTAAAACGTTAAGCAGTTCCCTTGCCTGTCTTTCGTCTTCATCATCAGACCCCTAATGACAGTCACAACCCATCTAGATGTAAAGTTCTCATCAATACAAGTTAATCAAGCCTAAACACCAGGTAATTGCTGTAAATCGTTAAGGAGTTCCCTCGATTGTCTTTCGGCTCCATCATCAGATCGACCCCAGACCTTCATTAAATAGTAGTGCTTTAAAATACTTAATAAAAAAATATAACAAACGCACTAGTCGCCACTACGATTTTCGGAGGTTCCCCTCGATTTCTCTGGGATACCATCATCAGATCGTATCACCCTTAAGATATCTCCTTTCCAACAAAAAAAGAATCATCAAAATCTGTTCATAAACGACTAAATTATCCGCGAACACACATAAAAAAAAATATATATATGGTCGAATTGAGAAAACTCCACCTTTTTTTAAGTCGATTAAAAACCTCAGAGTAATAACTAAAGCATAGAGGGAGGGTGAAATTTCTCAGTCTAGTCATACTCTTTATACTTATGACACATTCCGTGTGAAAAAAAAGGACAGGTATATAGTTATAAGGACCACCACTGTCCACTTTTTTGGTCTCGGTAGTGATGTGCAGAGGTATCGATATTAATTTATTTTTGACAGATAATTTATATAATGTATTGGATGTACATGTCGTATCCATGGATGATGTAACGTTGTAACGTGCCGTTTTGTAAGGTATATAGTGGAATGCATTAAATATTTGTTAGAGCTTTAATTCTAGGCTTCTTTTAAGCATTGGCAATTTGGTTTTATTAAACAAACGTTACTTTAATTAATAAAAGCAAATTGCCAATGCTCCTACTCAACGCAATGCGTGACCTTGGGTCGCAAAAGAACCCATTTGGGTTAGCGATTATCTGTTCCCTCTCCCCCGTCACCGTCCTGGCAAGCCCGGCCGTCAATCTGTGCGCGCCGGCTCGACACACCGTCACATGCTGGCTAGGGAGGTTTACGCTCCCGTCGTCGCTCATTCTCAGCTCCACTACACTTGCCCGTGACTAGTGAGACCTCCCCTACAGCCGCGGTTGTCTCAGTTTGCAACGGTTTCCTTATTTTATAATTGACTACGTATATATTCATGAATCCTACTCCTTAACTCAGTGTTAAATCCCCATATTGGGGTTCAAAGTTCCAGCTTACCAATATCTCCAAATTTGCGGCTAACCACCCAGGTTGCTCACATCGAGAACCATCACTGGCATCCGTACTTTATGTTACGGCAAACTAACTTCCGGTGTATCCGATTGACGACGAGCTCCGCGCCATGTACATAACCCGCGTGGCCGCGTCGAGCTGTCTACGGGTCTGGGTCGACCAACCGCCGATCGCCATCGCCATCCTCCTTTGTCCACACATTTCTCCGAAACTCGTAATCGGATCGAGATCATTTTTTTATTTTTTTTATTGGATTATGTATTCTCAACTTAGGGAACAGTACGAGGTTTATCAAAAGATTTCATGGGTATTAGTTTTTTGCGCGAAACCCTAAGTTTGTTTCTAAAACAAATGTAGCCTATTTTACTCCTTATGTCATAAGCTATCTTCCAGTGGAAGTCCCGTCAAAATCGGTACAGCCTACCCCGACGGACGAAAAATTGAATTTCGTAGTATGGATCATCTATACTTTCACGATCCATTACAACAAAAACACTTTTTTTTTGTCTATCTGTCTGTCTGTTTGTTCCGGACAAACAGACAGACAGACAGATAGACAAAAAAAAAGCGTTTTTTTTTGTAATGGATCGTAACTATATACTTTCATATGCATTTAGTAAAAAGCTGTTATTTAGACACTACAATTTTATTTATTTGTATTATACAGATTGTGGATAAAAAATAAAATAAATTGAAAATCGCACAACACTCCCTGCTATATAATTTATAATATCTCTGGCGTATTCTGAAAGAGCACACGGATCATAAATGTACTCATGTTCATTTGTTTCCAACAGCGATTCTTCATTCTTCATGAATGACATCGAAATTGGCATTTAATTTTCATCTATTTCCATAGCATCTGAAGAACCCTGAAAAAGTATATACTTTTGATTTTTTCTCCGATAGTGCAATACAAATAATATATTTTAGAACCTACTGTCTGATTTTCAGCTACAGTTTGAAGTTGACACAATGTTAAATGGACAGCTTGTAAAGATACCGAACTTGACTTTCAGCATGATTTGTTGTAGGAGAATTGTGATCAATTCGTATAATTTGCAATGGCTCGAAAAGAAAACGATATCTTCTCCAATTTATTAGCATGTAATTATCGTATCGATAAAAAGTATCTACATTACCTACATTACTAGCTTAACATAACCTCACAATTTAACGAATTTATTTTTTGAAAATAAATTCGCGATCACAACATAATTTGTAATAAAGATAGTTTGAAGGTATCATTATCAATCTAATATGTATGTTATCAGTGATCACATCCAAATATTTTGGGTGATTTTATACGAAAAATGTAAAAAAACACTTACCGATGAAAGCTTACAAATTCATTGTTTTTTTTCCGTGACGAATGTGATTTACACGTTATCACAAAACAAGCCATGTTAACAGACTATTGATAAGTCCTTTGCACCTTTCGTTTTTACAAAAATACTCAAAAATCTATTGGTTTTTAATAAAAAATGACCAGCACCTCAACCAGCACACGTACTGACATTCACGACGTAATATACGGCTAGATCAAATACTTGTACGGTTAACCGTTTACTAGGCAACTATTGTGCTTTTTAAATTGGTCGTGTAAAAAGAGATCAACTGTGACCGTTTTGACAATTTCGGTGCGTCCATTTATCTAATCTATAGACTCCCTCTATGCTTTAGTTATTACTCTGAGTTAAAAACAAGATCTATTCTGTCTCTGTGACAGATCATTTCAACCTACTAGTGAAGTTTTAATTAACTGGGAATTGTTTTCAAAAGTGATAAAACAAAGACGAGGTCGACTATACAACAAATGACTTTGATTTTACTTGACTTTGAAGTGATTGAAAGTTAGGAGAGGTGATTGGCATTTGTTATTTGAATAGAAAGGGACAACTGCTTACCTAAATCATGATTCTTAACTTTTTTTATTATAATTCGTCTTTGGGATACAATTACCTAAAATCATATACATCCTCACAAACGACATCCCAGAGATTCAAATCAAGTACAGTAGAGAAATAATGCCCAAAGGTAGGGAACAAATACTAACACTACTAACTACTACAGTATTCTGTTTTTGCTCATGCACATGTCACAATAAACCCTCAAAATCACATTATTCCACAAAAATTCCACAGCTTCAAAAATCAAATTCAACACAGAATATTATAATGCCCTAAGGTGGACAACAGATACTACCACCACCTACTACAGTATTCTGGGATGACGGAACAAAGTGCAGAGAGTGACACCCGAGACGCGACCCGCGACGCGGGCCCGGAGCTGTAATGCTATACCTCGGATGCAGTTCACTTGGCTACAGACATAACATTTTTGTGTGGCGGTATTTTTAGTGAACAATGTGTTACGTGATGTTTTATTTCTGGCAGTTTGTTGGTTCTATAAACGTTTGATGTCTATGTAGAGAACTTTTTGTTGGTTCAAAAAAATATGTTATGGGTTAGATTAAATTAATGAAATTGGCAGTAAGTAATGTTTGACGTTACAATCAAAGATTTTTTTTTGTGTGAAGTAAATGCCACGATATTAGCAATGTGCATTTGTTAAATATACTTTCCTGAAAGCCTAATTAAAACCAAAGGAAGTATTAAAGCCTCATATCATACATAATTTCCCTCTTCGTCGTCAAGCACGCCGTTGCTTCTACGTCATAACAACAGTAAGAGCCTCCACGTCTCATTAATTTACATTAACTGTCCGTTGTAATGGATAACTGCGAGAAGACATCAAGTATACGCTCATGTAGACTGAAAGAGGTTTAATTATATGAGGAGTTGGCACAAAAGAGCTAAGGATAGAAGATCAAAAACATAGCTTTATTGGAAGTTCTCGAACCCCTTCTCGTGCCCCTTTTAAATAAATTAACGCTACTAATGTAAATGACTCGTCTTCCTTTTAATATTTCCTGCAAAGCTAACAGAAGAATTCACGCCACAAGTATACCTACTTGCAACGGCTACAAATCGAACTCTCCAATGACAATTTGTCAAAATGTTCACTGCTATCCTATACTTATTGTATAGTCAAAGAAATGAATTGTAAAACAAATTGACGTCCTTTGTTAATTTGCCGTGTTACAAACACTGCATTCAAAGAATGAAAGTTGTGATTTGAATATACGGAAAATTTAAATTGCTCGTCAATTTACTTAACAATTAATTTCCCTAACTTTACAAGGAGTTGCACTTCTGTTTTTCTTCATATTTTGTATAATGTAACAAGGTTTAATGTTAAAAGATATTGCTATTTTCACTTAGACAGGGTATGGGCAGAGAACAAGAGCCTAGCGAGCTTAGAACTAGACATTTAAACCCAGAAATAAAATAAAATTGACTAGCACCTTTAGAGTGTAAAAAATATTTTAACACAATAACTAGGTATGCGTTGCTTTGAATTTTAGAAATAACCGAAAATGCTTTGTGTTAAAGTCAATCATTTATGAAAAGATAAACAAAAGTTTAACATGATGTGCGCACAAAAAGCGCTTTTGTTGCTTCATGTCAAAATGTTCGTTGGTTTATCTGATCCGTAAGCTTCACAAAAAATTCGGACGATACACAGGTAATCAAGCAGATTGCGCTGTGCTCCACGCTCTCCAAACTGGGTTTATTTTTTTTCTATCAAGTGGAGATCAAATCTGTAGAGCGAAATAAGCCAAATTGTTACCAATAGGATAAATTTTGCTGTTCATAAAAGTCCTCGTAACGTTTTGGAAAGTGTTTGGTCTTATCTCTATTGAAAAGCTTCTACTTACTATGTATTTCAGTCTTGTGTAGTATCTACATACAGTTTCCTACATTAAGACCGTTTACGACGTACGGCATTTCATACAAACTTTCAAGTCCTTTTTTTTCGAAATGACTGAACCGATTTTAAATAAACTTCATACGCATAAGCAGGATACAAAGGTCTAAAAAGTTAGTAAGAACATTTTCGAAAAATAGTGTTACAGTCAAATTAGATCGATTTAAAATTTTCCATAGCAACAGAGATCTCCAGTTATCTGTTTTTAAATAAGACATTTCGAAAATATTATTAACTAACTTTTTAGACCTTTGTATCTGAATGAAATTTCGTATGCTTATGCGTATGAAGTTTCGTTAAAATCGGTTCAGTCATTTCGAAAAAGTGGCTGTTGTTGGCTTGAAAGTTTGTATGAAATGCCGTACGACGTAAACGGTCTTAAACTAAGTACTTACTGAAAATAAATTACTCTTTATATTTTTTTTAAAGGATATGCCTTTGTGGTGGTATGTAACCCACACATGCACACACCCCGTGAACTTGACTACTTTTTAAGACGTTGCAGTCTGTGTCATTGTTCATAAACCGTATTTAGTTATAATAACTCCACTCATTAAATTCATTGTGTAACATTAAATGAAATTTCAGTTCATATACTATAGAACCTATAACACACGCTAACAAAAGTTCTATACCTGATTCTAAGAACGGTTTCAGTTCAGTCTGTTCTCTGATCTCAAGTCAACTTACAAAATATCTTCCTATTTCGATCAAACAATGACAGGAGCTACCAGCAAATATAAATTTGAGAGACTTAATTACTTAGGTTCTTAGAAACCTGCAGTTATACCTTCGTGTCAACTAGTGAGATTTGACAAAAACGTCTTCGAAAAATTCGATGTTCCTAATCGCAAATCGCTCATTAATTCCACCGTAGTATCACGTGACAGGTCGTTAGGGTCCCAGTGTCAGTGTAATAACGTTAACCAAGTATCGCACTCGTCTCGTTCCGTCGACTCTAAAACTTTGCATAAGGAGTTCCCTGGCTTTGTCATCCACTCGTTAGCTGCCTCTTAATATTACAACGTTAACTTTTGCTCCTTTATGTTATAAAGGAAATAATACGACGTGGTAGGTACCTATAAGTCCGTATTTACGGCAAACAACAAAGTTGTGTACTTTAATACTTGAAACTTTTGACCTTTCAGTGGAGTGTCAAAGCAAATATCTAGGGTCCATTTTGTAAAAATTATGATCTATCTATTTTTATGATGTCTGCGTTAGGATCAGAGTCAATCTCTTGGGGCCCGATGAAAGAGTAAATGATATTATTATGAAGATAGAGCGTCTATTATTACGTGCTTCAACGCACTGTGTTCAAATAATTGCCCTGTCTTCTCAGACAGGCAATCAAGCAGCTCTCGCTCAATTCCTAAAAGAAAAACAGAAGATATATCGATGTTCATATAAAACCTTATTGCCTAAATGAAACAACTAAAGTATCAAAACAATTTAATAAGACGTTAAATGCCAGTCATCAAATGTATACGATATTAATTAATTTGCGCCGAAAGCGAAACACCGCGCTAACGTGAGCTGACGTCGCGTCAGCGTCGCGTTACGTCACGTGACGCCGCGGGACGTCGCACGTCACCGCGTCACTCATGTGAGTTGTACCTACTTAATATTTTTCTCGCACGAGCGTTCTCTAAAGGGAGCCGCGATCATGAGAATATATGATATCACGCTGAGGAATGAAGTCGTCACTGTCAGAATGGTCTTGACGCAGAATGTCCCATTCGCAAAATGTCACTGTGAAAACGAATGTCCTATTCGCGAAACGTCCTATTCGCAAAACGTCCCATTCTCAAATAGTCCCTTTCTTAAAAGGTCCCATACGCACAATGTCCCATTCGGGAGCACCAGTCATAAAAAAAGGAAATCAGCTGTTCCATACAATGTGTTTAATACCTACTCGACCTGATGTTTTCTCGCGATATGACTGGCACTCCTCTTATCCTCTAGTATTTTTTTTAGTATTGACTAGTGCTGTCTATCTGTTAAAAAATGAGCACTGATAAAAAATTAACCCTGTAGGTATATCCGATATATTCATGGCCTCGTCAGTAGATGAAATAATTATGATTATGAGGGAAAAAATATTTGCTACATCATTGCATGATTGCATCAGGCGCATTATTTTATAACTCGAAGGAAAAAACGGATTTGACGCAAACTGTCTGGAAAATCTATATGGTAGTTTCCGTTGACCTAGAATCACGAAATTTTTTTTTACACTTCCAAATATTTCTTCTTCCTACTTTAGCGTGCTTATCTCCTTCAAAATTAAAACCTACAAATTATAAAAAAGGTGATCTTGCATTTTTTTTTTTTATAATATTTTTATTTTGCCTCGGTTCCTTTATTCAGTATCTACCCTGAAGCTATGGCACGCAATTACTTTAACACCCTGTATACGAGTTTATGCGAATGGGACATTGTGCGAATGGGACTTTATGCGAATGGGACTTTGTGCGAATGGGACGTTGTGCGAATGGGACATTGTGCGAATGGGACCTTTTGAGAATGGGACTTTTTGAGAATGGGACGTTTTGCGAATAGGACATTTCGCGAATGGGACGTTCTGCGTCGACGGGACTTTTTGCGAATGGGACATTCTGCGTCAAGACCGTCAGAATTTAGCTTGAATTGTAAATTGTTTTGTTTTTTTGATGACAGGCTTTGTTTAGTTGAAATCGCAGAGTGAATCCATAAATATTTTGTAACAGAATATATTTTTATCGTAACATTGTTAAAATAAAAACTTCAATATGACATATTCATAGGCAAAATCTAATCGCCCCGTCATCAGATGAATCCGGGTGACGATCAATGTGCTGAAATCACAGGACACGACGCGATTCTGCAACCGATATTCCACGGCGTTTTTGACATGACGGGATTCAAACGCATTTTGGTATCTAGTTAAAAAACGAATTTTTGAATAGAATGGGCAGTATCCCAGATTGACGATGTAAAAAATTCTATTTTTACTTTGTTGAGATATCGTGAAGTTAGCAGTGAAATATTTGATGGATTGAGTTCTATCAAAAAAATTTGTTTCTGAGCAAGCCTTTACAATATTGTAGGTACTAAAGTTTTTTTTCTCAAAAATGCTTGGAAATTTTGAATAATAACAATAAATCGAAATTGCTGTACTGGACGAAAGAAAACATGTTTGTATCAAAATCCACATCTGTCGTGTTTGTGCGGCCAAATACCTTACGATGAATACTGATATCTGTCGTATTATATAAAGTTAGTTACAGGACAACTATGTAACTTATCAAAGATTTTATTTCGATTTGGCTATTTCAAGTAAAGAAAAAACAAATGAACATAAAGGCGCGTGAAAAATTATCGTTGTTCGTCATTAATTCTGGAATTTTAATTAATTTACTTAGTTTGAATTTCCACGCATTATTTGAGAAAAGTAATAAACAAGCCTTGACCGCAACCAGCAACAAGGGCATTGATGGACGTCCATCAATGCCCTTGTTGCAGGCCGCGACAGTAATATACTATCCCATAGAACGTTACAGAACTAAATTAGCTGAAAGACACTATAGGGTATTAGGTAGTCGAATTTATAATGCAGTTAACAAACGATGCAATATTTATGGTTTAAATAAATTCGGGTGTAAAAAGAAAGTGAGTCAGTGGCTCACGACTCTTAACCTACGAGGAGATAGAAAAGTTACTTGGAAAGCTTTTTTAACAGTTCCTGCTGATTCAGACAACTCAAACATACAACGCACACAGACAACTCAAACGTACACCACACACACATGACACCCACACGACACACACACACGACTCATACACACGACACGTACACTTACTAAACTCACACTAGAGAGAGGTTATACATTTTTAAATTAAAAGTAATATTTTATTGTTTTCTTTTCTTTTTCATTAACTTTATTTTCTTTATTATTTTTTGTACTCAAAGATAGCCACTTACGTAATATATATAACTCGTACTTGTTTGTTCAAATTAAAAAAATGTATTAATAGAGAGAGCCCTGGCACCCATAACACAAGTTTAATCTTAGCTTGGGTGCCAGTGGAGATAATCAGTGATTCATGCACTTTAAATACAATATTGTCATAATATTAAAACCACGGATTAAAACCTACGATATGTAAATTGTAAAATTGGAAATAAAGTTATTATTTATTTTATTTACTATGATATTCTGAAGACCGTTTGAAATGTGGCGATTAAAATTTTATTTTGCACAGACTCATTCATCAAGCGTTACATTTCCCTACTGTTATTTCACGTAATTAACTGTCTCCAAAATTGAAAATTTTATTAATTATCTAACAGTTCAATTCTTGTCATTATCGTTTAGTTAAATACCCACTCAAATATTTAAAATGAATTTTAAGGTCCAACGAACTATGCAGTAAAAACAGAATTTTACGTCTTAAACGTTTCATCCTACATATTTGTGGCCCGCAAATATAGTGCACGAGAAAACGTATAACTGTCAAGTAAACCGCGCGGCCCACTCGTGTGAGACACCTTAGCGTAATTTAGTGACGTCAGCGGCCGGTGTGGGGAGACCTTATTGATGTGCATTGCAGACTTGTCGTAATGAAGTTGCAAGTATACTGCAGGCTGCTTTATACAAACTACTTTGAATAAAATATCGTATTTCACGGAGCTCCTATACGATGTAATCGGCTCAGTTTTCCCGACGAATTCTGTGTTCCGCAGAGTTGAGCTGCCGAGATTTCGGAAAATCCGGACTTCGTTTTCACGAAAATGTCTTGTAGGTATTATAATAACTTTGTGTGGTGGGTTTCAGGCGAAGATGTTATAGTGCGATGTATTCGAGCAACCTTGTTACTTTGATAAACTTTGGATTGGGAACAACCAGTATTGAAAAAGACATCGTTTTAGAGAATTCTGAAAATTATTTTCAGAATTCTCTAGTTTTGTGATTTGAAGGTGGTCCAAGGTGCTCCATCAATCCCTAGCTAGTTCCTACCTAGTAAACCAAGCGAGCGAAGCATCTCTGCTTCAAGTCTGGCAAAACTTGCTTTCGTGTGTCAGTTTGTTCTTTTTCTTTTCTTGTGGTTAGTGACTAACCTGGTGTCAGAGTTTTAAAGCCTGCAGCTCTGACTTGGCTTCACATGCCGTCGACAAATATCTCTCAACAATGCCGGTTTTCTCAGGATGTTTGTCAGTTTGTTGGTACTCCTCTACAAGTTGTATTTTACAACCGAACTGAACGGTTTCACGACTTTTGCACAAACTCATAATGCGAAGCATTAGGCTGCCTGTCCACCGGAGCGGAGAGGAGAGGAGAGGAGCGGAGATGTGTCAATATTAACCAATAGAATCAAAACTCCGCTCCAGAGGTGCGATTCTATTGGTTAATTTTGGCACATCTCCGCTCCTCTCCTCTCCTCTCCGCTTCAGTGGACAGGCAGCCTTAGAGTGTGCTCTACGATCGAAAAAAATTTTTGCTCCATTTCTGCAACTGTTTTTATTGTTACACTCCTGCTAGTACACAGAAACTACTTAATATAGATACCAATTATATACCATTGTATAGATGATTAAATTTAGATCAATACTGTACTTTTTAACAATTGATTTAATGCAGCAGACATGAAAAAAGCATCAAAATAGTTGAAAAAAAAAATCCTGTCCGTCAATGTATTGTAGCTTGCAACACCTGAAAACATTGTAGCTTGCGATAAAATCAATTAATTGAGTCATAGCCAAAGTAAATATCTAAAGAAATAGTCTTTGACATTACGTAAGGATTGCGAGGTTAGAAATTTTACCCATATTGATGGGTGAAAAAGCAGTCAAAACATACCTACTTCATGAAAAGTGATAAATTGTAAATTTTTGTTAGAAACTATGTTTTGAATTTCTTTTTCGTTTATGAATGAGTGTTATGAGGCGTGCACTTTTGGATTTTCCAAACAATTTTTTTTTATTTTTATCGTCGGTGATTTTTGATCTGAGGGGAACTTTCTCCAAAAATAGGCAAAAAAGGGGAAATTGGATATTTTCGCCTTATGTGATTCGATTTCAATGTTTTTTTCTATGTTTGAAAGGTTTAAATTAGTCTCATAAAATTTTGGTGAAAATCTGATGAGGATTTTCGGCGTGATGAGTAGAATAGCTGCTCAGAATGCAGTAAATTGGTCAGTTTTAGATTTCTACCAGTGGAATCGGCCCTTTCATACTAGTAGTTCTGCAAACAGTAGACCTCGCGAGCACAATTTTTTTGCAACAATTAATTCATGGTAACTGGCAAGACGATAATTAAACAGAATTAAATAAACCCAAAATAACTAACAAATATTTTCCAAACGCGAGACTTTACTTTTGAAGCTACTTTACACCTAACAAAACTCAGTAAAGTTGTAAAACCTGTACAGCAAGTTTCGTCCAGATCGGTTGTAAAATACGACCTGTAGAGGAGTACCAACAAACTGACACACGAAAGCATATATTTTGCCAGACTTGAAGCAGAGACGCTTTGCTCGCTCGGTCAATCATAAAATTAATAATTACTCAATCTTCCTAGCCTTTTTTCCCAACTATCTTGGGGTCGGCTTCCAGTCTAACCGGATGCAGCTGAATACCAGTATTTTACATGGAGCGACAGCCTATCTCACCTCCACAACCCAGTAACTGGGCAATACGATACCCCACCACCTAATCAATAATTACTATCATTTCTTTATTATATTAGTATACGATTAGAAATAATCGTTATGCTATGAAATAACCATTAGTGGTAAAGTAAAAAATTGGTAAGTATCCCAAACAATACCCATACATTTAGCCCTTCTATTTAAATATATTAGCCCTTCTATATCAGTAAATCCTAACTTTCCAAAAGCCACATCAATCGTGTACAAAAATAAACTCTAGAAAGTGGAGCCTACCATGATTGACATAAGGGAAGTAAGTTGAATAAATATCGCTGTGTCGTAATTAAGATTGATACCATCGGGGTAGGCAACCGGTAGGGAACGAAGGTACGAAGCTAAGGTAGGCAGTCGGGTAGGAACGCTGAGGGTAAAAGGTAGGCGTTATTTTGATAGACGATCAACTTAAGTGGTTTGTTGTGTCAATCCAGTGAATTACATTTCCAGGTTGGAGTAAGAACAGTGAATGTGAAAAACAGGAGTTTTTTTTTACAGTTTGTATACCTATGACATCAACCTCCCTTCTTAGCGTGTCGATGGCAATTTATATAGAGTCAGCCCAGAATTTGGCTACGAGTTTGGCACCTTCAGTAGCGTCCATCAGCTCCTGCATCGTGCAGGCAACAGGACACGCTGGACACGATATTAAGTGCACCATTATTTATGGGACAGCACCACATTTGTACTCCAGAATCATCTGTGGATCTCCACCTGAGCAGGTTTTCCTTGCTTTCGACCTATCTGGGTCCGGAGTCTATTTAAAGACTTTCATGCAAGCCAAGGCAACTCACGTCCACGTGGGAGATTTTCAGCAGGTGGAACAAATGGGTGGGGTAGGGAACCACTGTCTCGCCACAGCTTTAGCCTTTCCTCAGGCCGTTCACCAGTGAGCGAGGAGGACACACTTCAAGAAGCTGTTGCGGCTTTTCAGCCTTTGTGGCACGAGGATGTTATCATGCAAAGGGTGTCGTGTGTCGGAAACCATCTTGGCTCTTTCACTTGAGCTTGCCACCGCTCTGTGAACTTCTGGTGGCGCTATTCCAGCTAGCGGATACAGCATTATTTTGTATCGGGGTCGGTTTAAGGCAACCACTGATGATCTGGTACGTTTCAGTCAGAGCTGTATCCACTAACTTTGCATGGGCTGAACGACTCCATACGGGGCACGCGAATTCAGCAGCAAACAGAATAAGATAGCGCCAGCTCAGTCAACAGTCCAATAATAAACCTTCTAACTAATAAACTTTCTTATTAAAAGTGCGTTTAACGAAGTTTGAACAAGGTCTCTCTAATGACGCAGACGTCCAAGCAATTGGGCTATTCTTGACTAGTTCTATGACTATTGTATATTCGATAACTACTTTATGTATTTACGAATTTAAGAAATACTAATGTCTCAACTTCTGATTTAGGCATATTTTTTTGTTGTCCCATAATTGAGTACACAAACTGATCGTGTCAATAATCTGTAACATTCAACATTTTAAAACAACGACAGTAATTTTTATTACATTCAAAAGTCAACTGTTTACCCAACCCATGTGATGGCAACACCAATACGTAGAAGCTTTTATCCCATATTTTTTTATGATGACAACACATTTCCCTAATGCATTTGATGCGAACAGGTATTGTCAATTATGTCATATAAAATCGAGTTTCAAATTCGTTGCCGTCGTATCAAAATGTTTTTGTTCATATTTATTACTCCGTTCCTTTATGAAAGGGATTTATGTCCCTTTTATTATTATTAATAATATGAGGTTATGAAAGCCTCTGACGATGAATATATTTTAATAAAAGGTTATTATTAGACAGATGTTACAGCTGATCATGTAAGGAAGAATGACAAAGAAGGATTGTTAAGAGGAAACTTCTCATACCAGGAATTGGTTTTTAGAGATTTTTCAATGATTACCGAGTAAATAATGAAAGATTGGATCTTTATTAATTGCATGAAACTGTCTATCCTATGATATTTATTATTTCAAGGTAGGTAGATATAATTATAACTAATGAAGTAGACTAGGAGGGTGGCCAAGGTGGCCCAAAATATTGTGCACACACAAGTAGGTTGTGGTCACTAACTCAAATGTGAATAGCTTTATTTTTTTGGTTTTAGACAGTCATTCTTTTTACTGTGCTGCCTGTCAAAATACACAGGCCAATCCATAGTACCATCCGTTTAATTAATTACTTTAATTTTTAATGATTTATTTCAATTTAATTTTAATTTACTTTCAATTTAATTTTAATTTACTTTCAATTTAATTTTAATTTACTTTCAATTTAATTTTAATTTACTTTCAATTTAATTTTTATTTACTTTCAATTTAATTTTAATTGATATTCAATCATTTGTTTCGGTTTTTATCTTACTTAAATACGTTAATTGATCTTCTCATGACTAAGATAGTTTTAAGTTAATGTAATACTAACAAAATATGGATATTTAAATAGTCTGAATTAAAGGTTATTATTTTTCTGATTATATAATTCAATGCTCTTGAGTGGGGCTTATTACTTAGTTTCCCCAATAATCAATATCGTCCTCAATACCTCCAATATACTCGTACATTAAACTCCTTTCCATTTCGCCTCGTACTAACAGTAACCATTTTAATATGGAAATATTTTTAATTTGAGTTCAAAAGAAACACACTTCAACTTTGAGCTTTGGGGATAAAACTTTTAATCTCTGAAAAGAGTTCAGTTTTGAACCGCTTTACATACAACGGTATTATTCCTTCTGGGTGATAGGAGAGACTTCGTAGTAATTTGAAAGTTTAAAAACATGGATTTTATTGAGATTTTTACTGAAGCATTAGTGAACACTTTGGAATAGCTGAACACCAATCAAGTTATTCGAAGTTAAGAGCGAAGTGATTAGAAAACCTAGAGAAAAATCTAAGACATAATAGTGAAGCTGGGCTGACGAGATGCAGTAAGTTCATATTCCAAGTGATTCAAAGAGGGCCTAGCCTTTTCCCATCTATCTATGTTGGGGACGACTTCCAGTCTAACCGGATGCAGCTGAATACCAGTATTTTACATGGAGCGACTGCCTATCTGACTTCCACAACCCAGTAACTGGGTAATACGATACCACTTGGTAAGACTGGTTATCAGTCTTTCGGGCTTCTGACTACCCGTAACGACTGTCAAAGATCAATAAATGACAGCCGGGATTCCGAGGCCCGGAGGAGTCTCGGTATGTAAAGATGGTCACTCATTCACGGATCAACCCCGGTAAGCGTAACTTAACCTGCTGGATCGAACAGTGCGGCTGTTATTACTTCGCCATTTCATACTATTGTTCTCGTGCGCCCTTATCGTTGCCCAGTGTAAAGAAAAAATACAATGTACATTGTTTTGTCGTATTTGTTCAAACAAAAATACCCTCAATCCCTTTAGAAATCTCCAAATATAAGCATATTCTCGCAACAACAGAAATAACACCAGGCTCTATTTGAAGACCTGCTGGTCCCGAGGCTGCGTGACGTCACGGCTCGTCTCTAAACACTGTATCGATGACGTAACGGCTTGTCTGAACTCGCTATAAATAAACCCGTCCGAGTTCTCTGAACGAATGAAGTCAGACGCTTGTGACGGATGAAGTCCGAATGGACTTTGGAACTTGTTTCCGATCAATTTTGTTGTAATTTAAGAGTTTGTTAAACTGGCTCGTGGGTCTAGTGAATGAAAGCGTAGCTGCTGTGATTGTGAGGGTTCGATTTTCAGGTCGGGTCAAGACTTGTGGTTATCTTGTCAGGATTTTTTAAAAACTGTATCAGCTACTCGTATCGTGCTAACATATTTTTTCTCCTTCAGAGTCGACACGTTAACGATTCAATATAGAAAATTCTAAAATAATAGTGCAGTTTATATTTTATGTATTTTTTAAGTAATCACTTTGTTTTGCACCTTTTTACAACTAATTTATTATTTACTAAGAGCACTGTATAATCTACGGTGTTGTGTTACTAATAAAATTAACAATAATAGACTCCGCTGTCATTCTAAATTTATTAGTGAGAGAATAAACGTAACGAATTTTAAGATGCAGTTTTTGTTGCTTAAGTTTTTTTATTAAAACGTCCGAGTTGATGGAATAAATTTACATGAAAAAGCCGCACGTAATTCTCGACGCTGGATATATTTTTAAAAGAGAGAATAATTCTTACGAATAATGACTATTAATAATACTGACAAGTTTTATCAAGATTAAGAAAATGAAAAAGCTTCCATTCTTCATTTATCTACCTGATGTACTACCAAGCGATGACCTTTATTGAGGCAAGTTAGCTTCGCGAATTTATGGAGATAGCCCCGAGCTAGCTTATAAAAATAGACCGCTATAACAGTAAACTAGAAAGTTTAGTCATCAATACATTTCATGCAAAGAATCCTAACAAAACTAACCGGACCAATTGTTTCCAAAGAGTTTCCAATAATAAATTAAGAGTACAAATGTTACTACAAAAGCCATTGTACTCTACAAGGCTTCAGAATCCAATCACAGATGCGACACAATGCCTGAACTCGGCGCTACGAAGCAATACAAAAAACTGAATCAAGCTACATTTTGTAGTAGACGTACGAGAAACTCTACGTGCTACGCCATTTGTAACGCGTACGGAACCTGTAGCTGTGATCTGTGCTACGAGCTACGCCGCTACGAGCTACGCCGCTACGTAATGGCTAAACTGGTGCTACGCCGTGCATTGTAATCTGTCACGTTTGCTCCCAATGATCATAAATATGAATTCAAGTGCACGACAGCACTCGGTGCGTGCGTAATGAATCAACCTCACAGGACATTAAAATTTATACTCAAAATGATGAGTTTATTCGGAAAACCGGCATTGTTTCACCGTCACCGGACCGTGTCCGAGCCGTATGACCGCATTAGCAATGTAAATGAGAACAAGACGGATTCGTACATTTACATAGTTTGTATAAAAGTCGAAACCTACGAGCCGCATATGAATAAACACAAATGTGTTATTTGCGGTCGGGATTAATTAAAAATTAATTCGTAATTATTTGTACCACTGCACACAGGTTCGAACCGCACCCCAAGTGCGACGCATCGACGAAATATATTTGGTACTGGAAAAGTTATTCACTGCAGGTATTTATTTAAATTAACCAACAACACCTACAGACTGCTATTGGCAAAACAAAACCTTTAAATGTGTTCAGTGCATCTTTTCTTGAAACTTACATTTGTAATTAATTAATCACAACAGTAATTTTTTGCTTTGATAATTTTTTGTAATAAAGGATATTAACTAAATATTTGACGAGGAATTTGTTTGAAACCTTTCGGTGTGTGTCTGATATAAATAACATGCCCGGGGCTGTATGAATAGTTGACCGCCACCGTGTCCACTACACGAGGCGGTAGCGGATACCTCTTTGTAAAAATGTTGTGTTCATTTACAACAATCAGTTCTAAATGGTATTTAAATGAGTGGAATCCTTGTAAATAAAACTTTACATACATAATCAACCTATTAATGTTCCCACTGCTGAGACACAGATCTCCACTCTGTGAGAGGGAGTGGGCCGTAATCCACCACGCGGGCCCAGTGCGGGTTGGTGGATGTCACATGTTTTCGAATTTTTGGTTCTAAGACAACTCGGGAAACAACATGAAATCACCTACAAGCAATGAGCTAGCATAGACATTAAAGTTCTATGAGAACATGTCACTTAAGTGACCCTGTGCAGGGTTAAAGAAAGAAGGAAAATCGTTTAATCTGCAAAAAAATAAACGCACATTACAAAAAAAAAATTGCAATACTAAAGTTAAAAACCCAGTTTTCCAAAAAACAAATCAATACTTCAAAAACGTTTAGAGTTATCTCTGGCAGCTGTAATTTCCATTAGAAACAGCAATACCCGCCAGCCAACTTTACCAATACAAAAACACAATATCAAGCCAAATAAATCCCAGAAAAAAAATCACCATACATAACGCGCCCTTGAAAAAGCTTATCATCCATCTTCCCGAACCAAATCCCTCGCAATTCTTTAAGGCCTTTCACACACCGCGTGACGGCAACTCAACCTAAACTGGTTGACAACTGTGATGCAACTGGTACCCTTACATGGCGCAACTCAAGTTGTATCAATTTTAGTTATTTCATCATTAATTCAGACAATATAAACTTTATGAAAAATTGCGTTGGCAACGACCGAACGACCTGCACTGCCAGTCGCGCGTGACTGGTTGCGTTGCCGTTAACAACTAATTGCTGACGACTTGTCGTGTAAGAACCACCATAGTGTAGCGCTTGTGCCTCTCTCTGAGGCCGGGGTACTGTAGCGTTGTCAAGGGTCTTAACTGAAAAATAGTCGAGTGATGATAAAACATCACCCTGAGTAAGTTCTTAGCCACATCACTAAAAGCGTCACATCACTGTTTCTTCCGGGGACGCTCTGCCATTTCGCGTCCCGCTTGCTTAGCTGGTGGAAGCTATTCCCTGACCCTCATGACTCTGTGTGCCCCGACCTAGGGCGAGTTCCACATTACTTTGGATACCAGATCCGCTGCGCTGGATAACCTATAATGATTGTATTATCTGTGTAGTTTGTGATTCCGCGGTTGTCAATGTCGGACGCGCGGCTAGGTGTTTTCCAGCGCAGAGGAGATTGCAATCTATGTGTCTGTTGCTGCTGCATCGAGGTGGTGTAGTACCCTATACTGTGTTATTGTGAGTGATTAGTGAGCCATCTGCTATGATCACGTTACTTTGTGTTTGATACTTAACCTAACCTTGCATCTGCGAATGTGCCACGCTATGCTGCAAACTCTCTGCCTGTAAACCGCTGCGATGTGCTGAGCTTTCACCTACTATGCTTCCCACACCGTTCCTTGGCTTAATAAGGGGAAGAAGCTAGAAGCTCGAACATCGTTAAGTAAGTTCTATATGCTGAAGGCACCGTTGAGTAGGAAAACGCTGCGTGTTGTTTATTTTGCTCTCGCCGAGTCTTTGCTAAGCTATGGATTGAATACTTATGGCCGTACATTTAAAACCTATTTGAACAGTATAAAATCGCTGCAAACTAGATTTATGAAATACCTGGTTAACCCAAAACTAAAACTCGAATGTAAAGAAAATTATGAAATTTTTTTTGTTGTATGTAAGGTGCTTCCCGTGCATGAAAAGGTCAAGTACTTAGTGGTTCTAGAGCAGTTCTATAACAACCAATACAAAGTACATGTGCAAAACACTTACAATACTAGAAGTGTTAGAGAACGTAAATTCGTGCGAGCACCAGTAAAATATTACTACGGCAAAAGAACCAATAGGTATTTGACCCCTACACTGTTCAATAGTATCGACTGGCTGAGAGGAGATAATGTAATTAGCAGGCGAACACTAGCGAATAAATTAAAGACTGAGCTGTTGGGTGGAATGGTCGCACATAACATGTTGCGACCATGTCATTCAATAGTTCAGTTCAATTTTTCTGCTTAATTTCGGCTCAACCGATTAATATTGTCATAATAGGACAATAAGTGATCGGTTGACTACTGAACTAAAAATTTTGAACAAAATATTCTTACCGTCCATTGGAATAATTATTTGTATACATACTAGATGTTTAATTACAAAACCAAATGTTTTAAGACGAGCGCTAATCCTGCCGACAAACTGTCACGCAGTTTGGCAGGTTTACAAAAAATGTAAAAGTGGTTGATCTAAATAAATGATTTATTTATTTATTTATCGCATGCGGTTTGCTGTTGTTTGCGCTGCATCTAACATGCGCTCCCTATGGCGCTTCCAGGGTTCTTCGTACGGGCTGAGGTCAGGTGCCATTGCACTAACCTGCTACTAGGGTACGCTTGTGCTGCAAGCTACCTGCGCACGCCACCTGTGCGCCCTTCCTGCACCCGCTGACTGTGCGCGCTTCCTGTGCGCGTTCCCTGTGCGCGCCACCTGCGCACAAGGCTGACAAGCCTGCGGCCTACCGCCGTGAGCCTGTGCTGACAGGCGCCTGCTACCTGTCGACTTGCTGAGGGCGTCTGGCCTACCTGCTGAGCCTGCCCTGAGCAGGACCTCACGTCTGCAACGTGTTGCCAAGGACGGTACCTCCTATAACATTATGTGATAGTGCTCGGGACAGAACAGTGACTCTGAACAAAGTGACCTTACCCACGACCTAGAATTGTACTTACAAAATATATGTACCTATTAACTTTTCTAGCTGTTTCAATTAATAACTAACTACCTATCAGTTAACAGCCTGCACAGCCTACCCTGCGCAGCATTCGCTGTTACAATAGAAATGTATGTGCGTTGGCGTTAGAAACTGGTTTTATTTTTGTCACCTCGTGTGAGAATGGCCTTACTGTTAACCCCCCAACTGCAACAGAGCTTCCGTTGATCAGTCGAGGCGACTGGTGAGAGTTGTCGCGCTCCAATTTCCGTGTGTAATTGGCGGAGGAGCTTTGATGGGGAATCACTTCTCGACATAATTAAACGACGTGCGGCGCGAGAGGGCGCCACTAGCGTGACGGCTGTTAAACAGAGACGGACTGATTCGAGGGGAATTTATTCTAGGTAGTGTTAATTAACGGTATTTTTTTTGTATGTGATTTGAGGGATGACTATTGATTATATAAGGACAGTAAAGTCGCAAGTTTTCTTGAGAAGGAAAAGGTAAAATGCTTTATTTCATGTTCATAAAATGCTTATAAACAATATATAACCCAACAAACGATTTACACTAGGTACCTACTAATCAGGCAGTGTATTAAATGACTAACTAACTTACTATACATATAAATAAATAAACAAAATTACACTTAGGTGTCAAAGTACTCGTCCGCATCGCTGTCATCCGGAAACGTGTCCAGATCAAATTCAAATTGAAAATGTTTTATTTCACATAAACCAACATGGGCACGTATGAAACGTCAGAAGCTAGGTGCATAGTTCGGTCGTTTCCTATGGAGAAAAGCAGGCAAGAAACTCCGTGGTTACACTTTTAAAAATAAATAGTTTTTACAATGTTTTTTTTTTAAATTACAGTGTTAATAGGTATGAGAGGACAGTGTAGGCCTATCAACAAGTACCAGATACTTAGCAAAATAGAAAATGGTCCACAGATCTGTCTCAGTCTGCTCTGTCAGAGTCTGTTAAGCCTACAACGTTGATGTAGATTAGATTGTAGATGACAGCAGCATTACCACGTTGAAAGGCAATGCTAATATTCTTTGACCAAAGAACGAGCCAGCCCTCTGGTCATGTGAAGTGTCGACCATTCGGCGAGAAATTTCCTTATAAAGAAGACGCGCACTCAGGCATCATGACCCGAGCGTTTCGACCCCAAACGGCTCAAAAGTGTAGATACCGTTAAGGTTACAGTATTTGCGGCGCTTGAGTGTTTTAGCAGCCGCATTGACAAAGGCCAATATGTCTAAGTCTGCGGGCACGAAATCAGCGGCGGCCGAGCGATGGCGATAAATAAATAAAACCTAATTGAAAAGGAAAAACGCATTTCTTATTTCTCGCAACAAATCAACAATCTGTGTGTCAACAATTCAAAAGGAACCCTAACGTCAAAATTAGTCAACAACCAAAAAAAGATCAAACAATGTTCTATATATTTAAAGATTTATCTAAAAGAATAGCACGCCTATTTGATTGCAAAGTATACGTTTTTGTTGTGTTTTCCATGTTATTTTCATCGTTAGTCGAAAAACCATTGAAAGGTTCCTGGCATTTACTGCGACGAAAATGATTATTTCATAACGAATTAAGTCCAAACCGATACGGTTCAAACTGCTGGTTTATTTTAACTGTCACTTTGTCACAATTGTCACTCAGGAAACGTTAACCGGTGTTCAACGGAACCGATTTAACTTGTTTGTTAATTTGCTCGACACAGTGCGATAACAAAAGAATAATCAATAGTACTTCCGTGAGGATCAAGGGGAATCAAATATTTAACACCTTTTAGCTGTTTTTGTGAGTGTATTTTTTTTAATTAAGCGATCAGTTTATACCATACACGTTTTACCATTTATAATACAGGGACCTAGCCAAACAAAAAATAAACTACTACTGTAAGTAGAACTAGTACTATTGTACTTTTATTTGCTTATTTTAACTTTCCATTTGTTGGTTGAGGTACCTTTATGCTGCACAGGGGCCGTATTATGACGTGTTAAATCCATTATTGTTCCGCTGTGAAAATGAGATGGTGCTATTTATGCAGTATAGCTCCGTCTCTCTCTCACACTGGAACAATAATGGATTTAACACGTCATAATACGGCCCCTGGTCGACGACGTTATCAAGTCAACGGTGGATGGTAAGTTTTGCGCGGATGTGATGCATGTTTTCTCCATTTAATTTAGTTTTATTGTTTTTTTTTTTTGTACTCCCACAAACTAGATAACAACAAAAAAAATTGGATTAGTCGACTAATGTCAGATTCTAGAAATGCCAGATTCCATAAATGCCACATTCTATAAATGCCAGATTCTAGAAATGTCAGATTCTATAAATGCCAGATTCTACAAATGCCAGATTCTATAAAATGCCAGATTTTTGTTTTAATTAACACTACAAAACTTACAACGAGCGGCCTTTTCGACATTCTGCGATCTCTTCCAGGCTTGTTGTGCTTTATTTTTATCTTTATATTAGGCGCTAATAAACTTATTGTCTTTCTTCTTTCTTTCTTGATATTATTTTTATAGTCTAGGCTCCACAAGATGAGCACTCTTTTATTTTTCAAGTTTTTCATTTGCAATTGGACAAACAGGCATTTTAAATGTTTATTATAATTGTATATCTACATAAAAAATATTAAAGATAAGATAAGATAATTTATTTGTTCAAAACATAAGTATACACACATATTGCATGCAAGATGTTAAATTAAAATTACAGAACAGTCATGTTTTGCCTTAACGGCTTAAAAAAAATATTTATTATAATTTATTTTTATTTTATATAGTTATAAATTATTAAAGTACAAATGAGTAAAAATAGTGACTAATAGTGACTATAGTAAATAAAACAACTAACATTTAACATATTTTTTACGCAACATTACTTAAAGCTTTATAGGTACCTGATATTTATTTTCAACGGATATATTTTAATACCATGCATTATTCTGAACACATAATTTTTAGATGGCTTTAATAACCACAAATCAATACCTACACAATACAGCGTGCTACCACAAACTCTTGCATATAATACCACGAATAGCTTAATGTCCACCATGTATATATAGTGTATACCGCGGGGGAATCGGGGCGTAATGAACAAATTGTCGGAGGCGATTGACCGAACGGGGTCAGTATGGCGCTCATCGCACACTATTTGGCACCACCGCGAACATTTGACTTAGTGCCGTCGTCGCACTAACTCGTGCTGCTAATGGGAAAATTGTGCTTCGGTCTGTGGTTCTATGGGTAGTTATTTCTCATGTGTCCTCTTTGGTAAACAATAATAATAATATGGCAATAAACCTGATACTTGTTCACCAAATAAGACAAGTAAAAAAGTATCGAATTAAACATGTTATTTGCTTGTAATAAGCACATATTTACTAGTAGGGACAATGGATTTCATTTGAGCTTAATGACATTTTAAATAGGGTAGTAATAAAAGGTCCGAAAAAAAAAATAAGCATACTCAAAATATGATATTTCTGCTTTATAAACAAATTTTCTGACAAGCGAATTCTTTTAAGCGAATACAACTATAGAAACGACCAAATAAAATTCTGAAAATACCGATAAATCAATACAGCATTATTTCTTTCTTTTAGCTACTTGGAAGTAGCGCTCGTCGGCGGCTGCCGCGGCACCGCTCGCTCGGGTCGCGCGCGGTTGGTTACAGTTCTAACCTTACCTATTTCACCCAGTTGCTCGTAGAAATGTTTTCACCATTTTATAATTAACGTTTTACAGAGATCTGTAAAGAAACGCGTGGAAGAGCTGCGTAATGCGAACTGGGACAAGACTCTGAGTGAACTCACTCCCAATCACTTAGTCTTCTGGGAACTCCAGAGGAAACTTAGGTCCAAACAAGAGGCTACCATGCCCCCGTTAGTTCGTTCCGATAAATCGATCGCTTTCGACGACATCGACAAAGCTGAATGCCTAGCCGATAGTCTCGAAGCGCAATGCTCCCCTAGCCTCCTACCCGTAGACCAAACTCAACTCAATAAGGTCGACGCGGAAGTAGAACGTAGAACCTCTCTACCCCCCGTAGAAGACCCTGATAATCCTCTGGCTCCCGTCACACCTGACGAAGTCCAAGATATCATAAAGGGTCTTAAAACTCGTAAAGCCCCCGGTTTAGATGGCATCACCAATAGGGTGGTCCAACTCTTCCCCACTCATCTCATACTTCTAATGTGCACCATCTTCAATGCTGTGGAAAGAAGCCGTAGTTATAGGTATCCCTAAACCCGGTAAACCCAAGTCAGATCCCTCCAGCTATCGTCCCATTAGTTTGCTCAAGGTAATGGCCAAAATCTATGAGAGACTTATTTATAAGCGACTCAGAGACTATGCTGAGACCAAGGGCCTCATTCCCAACGAGCAGTTCGGCTTTCGAACTCAGCACTCTAGCGTGCATCAGGTCCACCGAATGATTGAACACGTTAGCGCTGGTTTCTATCGTGGTTACATGACCGGTGCTAACTTCTTCGACATAGCAAAGGCGTTTGACAAAGTCTGGCACAATGGCTTAATATACAAGCTATACCAGCTCGGTGTGCCAGATCATCTCGTACTCATCTTACGGGACTATTTGACAAATCGTACCTTTCGCTATCGTATCGAAGGAGCGTTATCCTCCCCCCGTCTCATTCGCGCAGGAGTCCCTCAGGGCTCTGTTCTTGCCCCCCTCATTTTCACACTGTTCACCAGTGACATCCCAAAGAGTATAAAGTGTCAGTTGGCTCTGTTCGCAGACGATACGGCCATATACTGCAGCGGGTATATGGATTCCAACCAGTTGATCCTTAACTTACAAAAGGCCGTCGACAAGCTCGGCGCCTGGTTTAAGTTATGGAGAATCGAGGTTAATCCCGACAAAAGTCAGGCGGTCTTTTTCTCTAAGCCGCGCCGTAGGCCCATCCTTCCCCGTCCAGTCACCATGTTTGACAAGCCGATCCCTTGGGAGAAGCGAGCCAAATATTTAGGTGTAATCCTGGATGAACATCTCACTTTTTCGGAACACGTAAAAGCGGTACGCGCGCGAGCCGCTTTCGCGCTTAGTAGACTATTTTTCGTTATGAATGCACGCAGCAAATTGTCACTCAAGTGCAAGTTGCGCATTTATACGTCGTGCATTCGTCCAATCATGACCTATGCGGGAGCCGTCTTTGCTCACGTGAATCCCAGTACGATCCATAGGATGCAAGTATTACAGAACCGTGTCCTTCGTAGGGCCACGGGAGCCCCGTGGTTTGTTAGGAACGAGATCCTCCATCTCGACCTCAAAATCCCCACAATCCGTCAGTTCCTTAAACGAATGTCCAAGCGGTACTTTGACTCCGCAGTCAAACATAGGAATCCCCTAATAGTCAAAGCAGCTTGCTATGTCCCGTCCAATAACCAAGTTAGTAAGGCCCGTCGCCCTAGGCATGTCCTCTCAAACCCAGATGACCCCATAACTCTCCTCCAGGAGAGCAGTAGGGCCACAAGTACAGTATACAAAAAGACACACCGATACAACTTCAGACCTCGCCGTAGAGGTCCGCGACCGCGACCCACCCGAGTAAATGATACTCCCCCCCGACCCTTGCTCGATAACGATGCGCCAGCCCGCGTTTTTGCTGAGCCTGTAGCTTTAAATTCCCCTGATAATAATAATGATCCATCCTTGATCCAGCCTGTCCCTCTTGCTGTCCTCCCGTCAGCGAACGCCCTAAGCCGAGGTTCGTACCCCACAGGGGGTGCCCTTAGCGAGCGTTCGCCTAGTTTTAATTAGCTTAGTTTATATGCCCCTGGCTGGAGGCTTTGAGTTTCTTTTAGGAGCTTAAGGCAGCCACAGGAAAGTCCGGTTAAGCAGCGAATACCTCAGTGGTAACCTGCGAGATGCCCTAGTCAAAAAAAAAAAAAAAAAAAAAATTTACGTGAATTAAAATAATTCAGAATGTGAGCGCGTCTATCGTTTTGCACCCGAACGTAACCGATGTCAGCCGAAGTACGCACGAAGCGCGCG
The DNA here is from genome assembly GCA_948150665.1 of Conistra vaccinii. Lineage (NCBI taxonomy): Eukaryota > Metazoa > Arthropoda > Insecta > Lepidoptera > Noctuidae > Conistra > Conistra vaccinii. The sequence goes on along the minus strand of OX411322.1, from coordinate 24,674,618 downwards.
CGAGCCGACAGGTAGGTAGTTGTTTATTGAGAGTTAAAAAAGTTATTCTATAACCATTAGTAGAAATTAAGCTGGTTTCTATAGAGCTTAAGAAAACGTTTTTTTTGCAGAACATACGTTTTCGGAAACTTTGTATTTTTTTAGGAAGTTTGGTTTTTTTTTGGAATACAGATCGTCGAAAGTTAATTTGTTTTTCGGAAGCTTTATTATTTCCCTTTTGAATATTATGCTTATTTGGTAGAACTGTAGGAACTAGGAAAGTGAAACTAGATTGGTGCGCTAATTCCTAGTAAGATGTTACTGTTATTTGACTGTTTGTATGTATGGCGTGCTCTCAAATAATTATAACAAGGCTGATTTCTCTGTATTTTTTCTAGAGTATGTATTGTATGTTTGTATGTACCTATATCTATTTCTTTGGCACGGTCTGTAGCCTAAACGGCTTGATGGATTTTAACATATGAGGTATCGTTAGATTCGTCTTAATTGTGGGATGTAATATTTATCTATTGCAGAATTTTTTTTTTTAAACTTCCCCAGGTTTAAAAAAAAATTATGTCAATATTGGTACCTATCAAATAAGCGCTAGTAATGAGTCAATTCCAAATAATTATAAATTTTAATTAATAAAACTAAAAAAACTTATTACCATTATGTGCAATGCAAAACAATAAAGATAAATAAATAGATTATAAAAGGGATAATGAAGCCAAAACACTTCCCATTTCATTATTATCTCTATTGTGTTTCGTTTAATTGACACCTTTTGACAAAGGAATTACTTGAGTGGGCCGCTAATTGTAATTATTTAGTATTTTGCTTTCCGAAATAAGACAACTGTCATATAAATAACTTATGGCTGCTACACACAGTGCCGGCGGTACGGCCCCGGCACTGCCCGCCGGCCGGCCTTGCCACCGGCCATGCCGCACAAAGCCGCAGAAAGAAACTCAAAGAAAATGAAGGAGCAAAACCCGAAGGCACGTGCCGCGCGGCAAAAGCCAGCGGCCACGCTGCCGGCACTGTGTGTAGGAGCCATTATATTAAGTCATCATGATCATCATCTGCCAACTGGGGTCGGTTCCAGTCTAACCGGATGCAGCTGAATACCATAATTTTTTTAAGGAGTGACTGCCTATCTGACTTCTACAACTCAGTTACTGAGTAATACGATACTCCTTGGTAAGACTGGTCGTCAGACTTTCGGGTTTCTAACTACCCGTAATCACTGCCAAAGATCCAAGAATGACAGCTGGGACCAACGGCTTACTGTGCTTTCCAAGGCACGGTGGGGTCTTAGTTTGTTAAGATGGTCATCCATCCATGGACCGACCGCATCACCTGATCGATCGACCGGTGCGGCTGTTATTACTTAGCTACGAGCCCCCACCCCCCCAAAGTATATTAAGTATTACCTACATAATCTTTCTTCAAATTTGTAGGACATTGATCGACTGACTATTATTAGTTAATTATGATTATCGCAATTAAAATAAAACAAACAGCATAGCTACCGTTTTATTATTTGATCAAAAATAATTGTACATTCGATGACAACGCCTGTTATTCTTTGTTTGTCAATAAAACATGAAATATTAATAATTCGGAACTATTACGAATTAACGAGAGCTGTCGAAAGTTATTCATAATCAATGTTTCGGACCATGGCCGACTGTGGAGGCATTTAATATTGTTTTTATATTGATGAACCGTGTTGATTCATGGAACTGACTGATGGATTGGTAAGCGTTTATAGGGGTTTTGATGGTAGTTAGTTTTATCAGTAGTAAGTTGTGACGACTGTCGTTAATGAATGTTTTAAAATAGTTTTTAATTGTCAGCCACGCCCGTTCTTACTTTGTTGTTCACTAATTGCAGTTCCTTGGCTATTGTATAAATGTAAAATAATGTCCCTTACTGTCAATAGTAAAACTGATTGTTAATATAAAACATTATCTTGGTGACTGGTCGTGTTGCTGTCCTTGGTTGTTTTTTTTTTAATAGTAATTAGCTGTTTATTTATATTATTTATTTTTACTTTGATGGTCCTAGTTTATCATTTTTGACTTCGAGTTACAGCTTTAATATCTATATGTAAATGGGCACGCCCTTTATGCATTCGGCAGGGCTATTACCTATCTTGCAGAAGCACTGCGATAGCGATAATTGCACAATAATCTCAAATATTGCGCAAATTGGTATTATGTATCAGCGATTGCGACACCGTAGCAAAAAAGCGATAGTGCTGCCTCTATGGAACAATCACTTAACTAAAATGTGCATTTTTCTCTACTGATCGTATGGTAATCGCGATTATTTCGTATTACGTATCGTTTTTGACAGCAGAGCAACAGTAATCGGCGAGCACATTTGGCTGTCAAATTGCGATAACCTTTTCCCTTGTCACTTTCGCTTGCTAATTACAAATTAGTCTTATAATTCGAAGAATTTTACTTAAAATTGTGTACATTTGAATCCGTCGTGTTTCGTGCGTGTGCTAGTTAGAATGAACTGAGTGTACCGTAAAAGATCGAACTATATACAAAAAAAAATTGTTTGCGTCTCTATTGAGGTATTCGGTAAGGATTGCTCGTGCTGTTCTCTTGCTTGAAGCACAGGAGGTCGAGGCCAGAAGGATTGAAAGCCATAACACAGCACGGTTGCGACGTAACCTGCAAGATCAAGTCAAAGCTTTGAACATAAGTATCTGACGCCGAGTTCAAAGCTCATTACAGACTTTCCAAAGAGCTATTTATGAATTTGTGCACTGAACTAAGACCGTTCATAGCACGAACGAGAAGAAGAACAAAAGTTAGTGTAGGATGTAGTGGCTATGATCATAAATGCCTGTGCTGTATTGCATAACATCTGCAACAAACATCGGTTGCCAGTACTGAAGGTGATCTTAGCAACGAAGTCACACCACAACCACAGCAGGATGTGGGTGCTGGTATTGAACTACACCTCCTAGTTAGAGGCCGACAACAACGAGATCGCATTGTCCAAAGATTATGGTAATTTTGGAGCCTAATATGACATTTAATACATGCTATCTTACCATCATAATAGTATTTTATTTACATAAATTGTGTAATAAGCTATTAGTACGGTCTACTTATATCGAGACCATACTATACTTTATTTACCACTGTTTAAGTTGATCTATATTCTGATATCCCCTTTAATTAAACAAAACCAGCCAAGTGCATGTAGGACCACGCACAACGAAGGTTTCCATATTCGGGATGAATTTATCCCAAGAACAAACTTAACATTGTAGTTGAAAAACATAATTATTATTCTCTTTTATATTCCAACCGCAATAAAGTTTGTACGCACAATATTGAGAGATTTACGTAGACTTCTTATAGATTGTCCTGTAATCTATGAGTAAAGAATCATTTTCTGTATTTTTTTCAATATTTTAGGCTCAGTAGTTTCGGAGATAGGGGTAGGTAATTACTTATTGGAAAATTTTCATAAATTTTCTCTGAAAGTAGGTATTTATTTTAAAATGATACAATAATAATATTTGAAATACTCACAATAAGCCCTTTTATTTGATACGAAAAGTAACCCTCTTATTCAAAATTCATTTATTTACATTACACGTCCGTGTTTGGGTCACGGAAATTAATGTGTACGAAATTTCAACTACACACATCAAAAGTGTCTAGGGATCAACATATATTTTTGCAATAACTTTTCTCCTGATTGATATTAATTAAAATTTTCTTTAAGGATTCATCAAATAAAGTGTTTTCGTTTGTCACAGTAACGATAAACCAAGTCACCTTTGCATTAATAAAGAAATTTGCCATTTTCCTAATAAAGGGATTTTTGACATTTGAACCACTAACATTAAAGTTCGAAAAAAAGACTGAAATAACAGTTTTCTTTAAAATTTTATTGGGTAACTTAAACAATTAATAATCCGTGTTTCTACCGCGAACACTAACAACACAAGAACATCGGTTTGGCATACTCAAAATGAGTTCATCCAAATCACGCTGTGGAATGGCCGCCCATGTTCGTTGCAACAACAAAAAAAGGTCTTCTTGCGACTGGATACCCTCCATATTCGGCAGAGCTCTTCTCTGTAGCATATCCCATGCATGCTCAATCGGGTTCAAGTCTGGCGACTGAGCAGGCCAGCGCAGGACATTGATGTTAGCTGCGGCGAGAGTCTGTCTTACAACTCTTGCGGTGTGCGGTCGTGCATTATCATGCATTAACTGAAATAAGGGACCGATTTGCACTTGTAGAGGAACGATGACGTCTGATACAATCGTCTCAGCATAAATTTGAGCGTTGAGGTTGCCTCTGATCCAAATCAACTCAGTTCTTCCGCCGATCCAAATACCCGCCCATACCATGATGGTTCCACCACTATAAGGATGGACTTCCTGGCAGGATTTTAATCGCTGTTGGCGTCCAGGGGTTCTCCAGTGTCGTATACGTCTTGTATCCGGTCTCATACCAAAACGAGACTCATCAGAAAAGCACACGAAACGCCATTGTTCTTCTGCCCAATTTCTGTGTTCAAGAGCCCATTGATATCGAATCCTACGATTGTGCATTGCTATAGGTGGTACCCGTAGCGGTCTTCGGGAATGAAGGTTCACTTCATGCAAGCGGTTTCTGACTGTTTGGTCGCTAATTAAGTTCCCTGAAGAGTGATGAAGCCTCACGGCTAACATCATGGCGGTTATTGTTGGAGCTCTTCGAGCTAAGATTTGAATGTATCGGTCTTGTCTCCGTGTGGTGCAGCGATACCGTCCTCCATGGCGCTCAGCCACGGTACCAGTGCTTCGGTAACGTGTCCAAAGTCGACTGATAACACTCTGACTTGTATTCAGAGCTAAAGCCACAGTACGTTGCCGGGAACCAGCTTCTATCATTCCCACGGCTCTGAGCATTTCTTCCCTGCTTAAATGACGTCGCTGCTCCATAATAACGTTGGTTTTAATCAGTAGTAGGGAAACAGTAGCACTAATAATGTCTTCAATGCGTTGTATGTTTTTATAGGGAAAATATTGACAGCTGATTTTCATCTTTTACTCGAATTTGATTCACAGTTCCTGATTCAAATTATGAAATGCACCAAAAAGGATCCATATAAATTTATAAAATCATAAATTTCTTACAAAGCCACATCTCAATCTCAAGAAATCCGCATAAAAATGCTTGATCCCTAGACACTTTTGATGTGTGTAAATCGGTCCAGTAGATTCGGAGCAAATTGGCTGTGACAGACGGACAGACATACAAGTGTTCCTATAAGGGTTCCGTTTTTTCATTCGGAGGTACGGAACCTTAAAAGCACTAGGCTAGTGTTAATATTGGGATTAGTATGTAATAAGGTGATTTCTTTATTGGGGTTCTAAAATTATGGTTCTTAACAATAAAAAATCAGTACACATAGTATAGAAATAACAATTATTAAATTTTATTAATGGCTGTATTTACAATTCTTTGATATTATATTATATTGCGCACAGGATTGGTTCCATACGAGTTTCTTGCCTGTTCTTCTCCATAGGAACCTACTACGCTTTGGAATGGGCAACTAGCTTCATCTTTCTGACTGACTGACCCCTTGACAATTCAAAAGTACCTGTAATTGGTTTATTTGAAATAAATGCTTTGAGTTGAGTTTGAGTTAGACGAGAGATGTCCTCAGGGATCAACAGCACAGGCACGAAATTTTCAAGTACCTATTTACGCTATAAATCCCCGTCGTGTTTGATTTCTTGCATATGTATTGATGAGTGCTCTAGATGTTGTTCAGGGTTTGATGATGAAGCCGGAAGATGGCCTTATGAACTTCTCAAAAAAATGAGATAGCAACATTGAGTTTGGATTTGCACTCATTAGCTTTGTCTTAGCCCAAAGTACCTAATATCCAGGGTCTGAAGATAAAGCCGAAAGCTGATCATAGGAACTCCTCAACCAAACATGATAGTATATTGTGTTTGGACTCATTGGATATGTATTGACAAGTGCTTTTACACTAAGTCGTGTTCAGGGTCTGATGATGGAGCTGGAAGGTGGCCACAGGAACTCCTCAACCAAACAAAAAAGCCCTTTGGCTAAAGAGATTTAAGATACTAACTAAATAGTAGTAATTTAGGGGTTTATTTATAAACGTTGCTTAAAGTTAAGTAATGATTAGCGACTGTTTAACCATACATTTTTGACGTTTGAACGTCACTTAACTTTAAGCAAACTTTATAAATAAACCCCTTAATGTCTTTGATGACATGTGAGTGACAAATGCATTCCCTTCATAGATAATGATTCCATAGTAAAAAAATATAAAAAGTCTTTATTAACTTGTGCTAACAGTTATAAAGAGGTTCAGTTAGTTTCGATAGATAGTAATATTGTGACATTATGGACAATGAATGCGCTGATCCTCTGGCCAAAGATGCTTACTCATCAGCAGTAGCTGATCTCACCCACAATAGTCATCAGGGATAAGACTTGCTGTGCCTTGACAAGTTAAGCTCCAATCTTCATGGCAGGAACAGTAAAACATAACACCACGAGAAAAAAAAGGGCAGGTTTTATTATGTAGTAGGCAACCAACCATAAAGTCAAAACCGTGGTTCTACGCTAGTTTTACGGCTATAATTTTTTTTTGTTATATCTGTCATTTATCGTATTCGCCTCTAGGTTTTTGTTGTACTCCCGTGTCTTGCGTCTCTCTGTGTCTCTGAGTTCGGGTTGGCAGAGGGCAATCTGGATCACTCATCTTCTATGAATGCTCAAACAACGCCCCACCTCTAAAGCCATCTCCCTAAATTTTAAATCCCTCTTCCGTTTAACTTTAACTGCTAACACATACCTGAACTGCTCGTAGCGCTGATGACTTTTATCCGCCACAATTACATAAAATCTATGTACATACCTATATAAAAATGAATCTCTATTTTTCTGGTCACGCACTCACGCCGTAACTTGAGTACAATGCAGCCGTTCTCAAGTTGGATAATTATTTTTTTGTTGTGTTGGATAAGCTTCGTGCAGACCAGCGCGACAGTTTTCCACTTAAACAAACATTTTGGGGAAATGGCAAAATTTCATCAATTTTCTTTAAAAGTAGGTATTCATTTTAAAACGATTGAATAAAAATATTTGAAATACTCACAATAAGCCCTTTAATTTGATACAAAAAGTGGGGGTCACTTTTATTCAAAATTCATTTATTTAGGTACGTTACACGTCCGTATTTGGACCACGAAAATTCATGTGTACGAAATTTCAACTAAATTGGTCCAGTAGATTCTTAGCAAATTGGCTGTGACAGACGGACAGACATACAAGTGTTCCTATATGGGTTCTGTTTAATTTTTCATTCGGAGGTACGGAACCTTAAAAACACTAGGCTAGAGAAATACTTAATGTTAATATTGGGATTAGTATGTAAGGTGAATTCTTTATTGGGGTTCTAAAATTATGGTTCTTTACGATAAAAAATCGGTACACATAGTATAAAATTAACATTTATTTAATAATTTTATTAGTGGCCGTATTTACAATTATTATGCAAAATTATGTTATTATAATTATTATATTCGCATTCATACACCTGCTGCGCCCAGGAATGGTTCCACACGAGAGATGTCCTCAGTGGTCAACAGAACAGGCACGAAAGTTTCAAGTACCTACTTACACTAAATAGCCCCCTCGTGTTTGATTTCTTGCATATGTATTGATGAGTGCTCTAGATGGTGTTCAGGGTCTGATGATAAAGCCGGAAGCTGATCATAGGAACTATTCAACCAAACATGATAGTATCATTGTGTTTGGACTCATTGGGTAGGTATTGACAAGTGCTTTTACACTAATCGTGTTCAGGGTCTGATGATGCAGCCGGAAGCCCTAGGAACTGCTCAACCCAACAAGATATCCCTTCGGGTAAAGATATTTAAGATACTATATTATTAGGAGGGAGTAATTTAATGTCTTTGATGACATGTGATTGACAAATGCATTCCCTTCATAGATAATGAATCCGTCGTTTTAAAAATTAAAAAGTCTTTATTAACTTGTGCTAGCAGTTATAAAGAGGTTCCATTAGTTTGGATAGCTAGTCATTGTGGCATTAAGAACACTGAATGCGCTGATGCTCTTGCCAAAGATGTTTGATCATCAGCAGTAGCTGATCTCACCCACAATAGTCATCAGGGGTATGACTTGCTGAGCCTTCCACAAGTTAAGCTATAAGCTGTTTTCAGACCAGCGCGATTTGTCGCGCGACGCGACACCGTTTATTGTTATACCTTGAAGTTTTGTATTGTTCGTGTCGCGTCGCGCGACAAATCGCGCTGGTCTGAAAACAGCTTTAATCTTCATGGCAGGAACGGTGGAACAACACCAGTAGAATAAAGGGCGGGTTTTTCTTGTTTTTTTGATCGCACACTAACGCCATGTTGTTAGATGTATAGAGTACTTCCATACAAACAATAGTTGCCGATAGTAACAATAGGTACCGTTAAATCTGTCTCGAGTTAAGCCAATTAAGAAATTATCTGTTGCACTTTTTGCATGGAACATCATTCCATTCTGTATCTAAAAAAACTCATGTTATTTTCTTTTTTATTGATAAAATAGTTACATGGAAGATTAAAGACAAGATTTAAGCTTAACGTGTAGAAGGCTCAGCAATGGTACGACATTGCTATAATGAAATATGACTTAGAAAAAAGAATGAAAGAAAATGCATTTATTTAGCAGAGACAAAAAATGCATTTATTTAGCAGAGACAAAAAGGCACACAGCACAACACAAGTAAAAAAAGAGATAATTAAAAGGAAAACAAATAAAAAGAGTAAAATAATAATTTAACAGGAATGTGTGCCTCGCGGCTGCGCCAAATAGGCCCAGTTCAGCAAAAATGCCAGACAACTAGTGCCTGACGCTGGTTTTCAACTGGACCTGGCGTGTGAGGTGACAGATGTAAATCAGTTTTATACTGCAGTGTGCGTGTATGTAAACTTAAATAAAATAAATGAGTGTAAGATAATAATAATGTAAATATTTAAAAATGTAAACTATAGATTAGGGCGCATATCTCAAGACGGTTGTACTTTAGAGCTGAGCTGCCAACTATTGTTTGTGTGGAAGTGCCTCTACACATCTAACAAGGTGGCGTTAGTGTGCGATCACACGATAACACATTCTGCTCATGAACTGCTTGTAGCGCTGATGACTTTCATCCGCCACAATATTATAAAATTATCAATAAATATTCTGTCTGAGTTTTTTTTAAATCATGCAAACTTGTTTTTTCAATGCTAAATGCATTTTAGACATTGGCTGGCAGAATAGTCGACAACGGCTTTGCTTGCCAAAAATTATAACATAGACAAATTACATTGACACTAAATTGACTTTATAAGATTAGTTCCGAAGACTGTTACTTAATTGTTTTTGGCGCTAGTTAGCAACAGCGAGCGATTGACAAACGATCTAATAGGTAATACCAACTTTTATGACGTTTAGCCATTGATCGCGCAGTGAACCCGCGATGTCTGCGCAATTATTGCTGATTGCTATTTTTAGGTAATCAGCCTGCGGGTTTACTTTTTATTTTCGCTTGAGTATAGAGATTTCGATGATTTTGTTGGTGTATTGGCGTGTGCTAGCTGACATATAGCAAATAATTTAATTTAATGTTTTGCGTTGCGTAACGTAAATTATTTTACATAAATACTATTGTATAGAATCAAGTTTTTCTAACTGAACAGACAGCTGTGCTGCTGGGGAGTTTGTTGCGCCACTTCTTCTCTCCAGCAAAAGCACTAGGAAGTGGTGAAGGGCGGGCGTTTTTGGGGGACTGTCATATGTAATTTTTGACGTTCGAAAAGTGCCGATTCTCAGCCTACTTTGAATAAATGACTTTGAACTTTATCGTTATTGGATCTGTTTATTGTTATAGATTAAACTCATGATTATATTGTATTCATAAAATATATCAAGATAGCTCCATAGGTTCCTAAGGCTGCAGTGCGGCCGCGGTCTCAGTCAGGGGTCGCGCGACAATTCCTTCAAACGACAGAAAAATCCGATAAGTGGATAAAAATTCGCGAACAGAATAAATATCAGCGAATACTTTTTGCTCCGTCCTCGATCGTTATTTATTATTTATGGAAATAGACCTGGAAACTCCATCGGGGGAAGGTCGTCATATTTTTCTTAAAAAAAAGTAATGTCCTCCGGTGCGGCGCGCGTTTGTCATGCAAATTTATGCGATCCGTTTTAGCTTTCGTTTTTAAACCGATAGCGATTTCTAGACGGAATATTCAATCGGATTGTGAATAAAAAAATGATTTCTGTACATTAACGGTCGGGGTTATATTTGGTGGTCACGAAGGATGTCAGGGGTCGTAAACTCGTAAATTAAAGTTGGCTGTGGTTGTGTAATGGGCGCGCGATTGAGTCTGTAGTGAAGGCTCGCGTCATCGGCCCGTGGTTCGTTTGTCACTGTTGTTGCTGGGCCGTCATCGCGTCAGCTTGACATTTACATGTAGATCACTTTGTTGGGGGCGTGTGGAGGATGTGACGTGACACACTCTCCAGTTGAGTGGACTTGTGAGTGTTGTCTTGTTGATTAACTGCTGTTTGGTGAAGTGCTTTTTGTTTCTTGCCTTTTTTTTCTTCATGTCATAGTCTACACTAGTTTTGCAAGTTTTACTTTACTTTCACTAATACCGTGTAAATATACTGAATCAGTGCTGAGTACAGTCAGTAACCTGAATTACCTGACCCCTCTTCCGCTCTTCTTCTTTGTAAGAGGGGTCAGGTAATGCAGGGTACTGACTGTACTAGTGGAAGTGAATAATAGCCGGTCCTATTTACTTAGCGACAAGCGGAGAACCGTTAGCTACTAAGAAGCACTAAGGTTGTGTATATTGTACGTGACGTAGAAGTATTTAATTTTATATGTTAAATGAACACAAAATATAATGAAAAGCTTTTTATAAACAATTTCATGGTGATCCATTTCAAGATTCAGCATGTAAAATAACTAAAGCACTTGTGCAAATAGGATTTGGAATATCAACACAAAAATAAAAATTAACTGATATTTTATAAAGCACGTAGCAAGCCGGTTCGAGCCACGAGCCACGAGCCACGAGCCGCATGCGTCCCATGACAACGAATGTATGTAATTTACATTTGCATAAACCAATTTTAATGTTAGCCAAACATCACGACCCTTATGTTGGGTACTCGTAAAATAAGTCCAACTCAGGATGCCAGAAACTAGGAATTTAGCAAATTCACAGAATTCCGACCAACTTGTAACTTTGTCCTTTGATTTGAAGTTTTCGTGAATTTAATCAAAGTAACTTTATCTATTTCAGCATGAATGGTTTGTTTGCAGTTGGTGTCCCGTAAACATAACTTGATTATAATGTTCAGTTTGAGGTGAACAATCACTTGTATGTCTACGCTTGTTTAATGTTTCTGGTATTTTTCCAAAACAAAAACGAAGGCGACAATCAATGAGCAAAATTACGACAAAAATGATTTACGTTTGTAAGTGTTTCATGAATTAAATTACCATTATAGAGATATATAGATAAAAATATACCCACTGTTTTAAAAAAAGAAACACTTATTAAGTCTATAAAAAGCAAGATGGTGAAAAACTCTCTTCATTTAGAGCAAGTTCGTCAAAGCCTGTCGCCTAGAAGGCACCGTTAACTGCCGCATGACTGGCGACAAGGGAGCTAAGACACAGAATAGATTGTTATAGAAGGTCAGCTATACAATGAGTGAACGCAGGAATACATAGTCACGCGTCTAAGTACAGCGATTGTAACCGCGCTCGCGACTGGCATTTGTTTTGGATCGCCATACATACGCGTCTATATGCGTGCGTGCGGCGGCTGTTTTCACTCTTTGGATGGAACCGACCTTCCGTACCTATTTATTCCATGGTCAAGGTTTGGACGTGGGTCATCCCTCTCCGCTACCCCTGCGTTGCCAACCCGCGACCCTTCCTAATGCGAAAATGAATGATGACCCGCTGTAATAGCAGTCGTTATTAAATCATTGCCGACTGTTTGCTTTGCGTACAGTTTTTTTTTTAAGTGTAATAAATGTGTGTGTGATATATGCTTGTTTGGCGTCCACTTAAATTAATTGAAGATTATATAATTTGATGTCACGTTAGATATTTTAAAAAGTAGCATCCCTTGCTTGTTTATCATTGTCGCAAGCGTGGCAGTCAAACCAGAAATCCTATTTCCAATACCTAGGCGAAGCCAAATAATTTTCCTGATGTAAAATTCAGCGAAATAGCTCAGCATTCGGGTTTTCATTAACAAGGATAAACAAAACACACATCCGCCTTTGAACATTTCCTGAAAACCCTCTCTCAGTGGACATTGACGAAACGTGTTGTGTGAGCTACGCAGAAAGCCTTTGGGGAGATAGCACAGCTGCACCCACACTCTACACCCTTCAAAACAAATTAGTTAGAATCCTAGTAAACAGCGATCAAACTGACAGCTGTAAACCTCACTTCCATAATTATAATATTTTAATATTTTCTACTAATACTGTTTATTATGTACACCCTATAAATTACAGACAAAGATTTAGAAAATTTACATAGGGTGACACAATGGGCGGTTTTATCGCTAAAAGCGATCTTTTACAGACAACCGCTTGACTTAATTTATTAATGTATTTATAATAAAACTAAAATAATGTTTAATAAGAAAATGCTCGTATAGTATATTCGAATATTTAAACGACAAAATATAAGTGCTAACATATCTAATAAGTATAGTAAACAATGTATTAGGTATTAAAAATAAAATGAAAATAGGTTTAGTTCAGAAGACTTCTAGGCTAAGTTTTTCAAAGCTTCCTCTCTGCTAATACATATTTAGGTGGGCCCAACACACAATGATCACATAATTATAATGTTATAACGTAAGTACACATTGTAGAATGGAAACAAAGTATTGAGTATTGTGGGTGGTTTAATAATTTAAAAAGATTTTACTTTCTTTGTATCGAATCTTTGTGCAGCTATAACAAAAACACTCTTCCTTCTTTCCTTCAAAACATTGATCTTTTTATCTTTCAAAAATCTTTGATTAACAAACAAACTTACTATATCAATCCTTTTTCAGAATGAATTGAAAAAAATCGTCAGTATTATCCCTTTCAATAATCCTTTCCACAAAAACTACAAAAGACCAGAAACTATCAAAGGACCAGCTCAAACACAACGAGTATTATATCTAAACTCTTTCATCGCACTAATGCCTTACAATCCGTAGGTATTAAAACATATGAATGGTACTCGCATGGAGCTGGTTCTTTTCACTCACAATATTTCTATCCAAGGATTACTGCGAGCCGAACTCGTAGGAATGATCTATTAGGACTAGTTAACATGAGCAGAGTACACTGCTATACTTTGGTAGTCGTACGCGCAATGCTAGTCACTTTATAGACGATAGTTTACAAATATTCGTCTGCAACTCGACTCGTTCACTTTACTGTACTGTAGTAATTGCCCGAGTGCTTACTGTGTGTAGTGCAGCGTACCACTTAACCAGAGTAGAGTGAGCACTTGCACTGTTGTGGGCACGAGAGAGCGAACTGTAATACATATTTATAATACACAACTGGATACTTATTAATAAAGTACTGTTCTCCTACCAATTTGGTATAAATATATATTTTCATAGTGACATTGTTTAATTGTATATTTTTCTTTTTGTACTTACTATGATCTCTTGTTGGTCGAAATATTATTTCATTCATTAGAATTAATATTGAACCTTGCTCCTACCAACTCTCCTACCAACTCTCCTACCAACTCCACTAGAGTGAACGCGGCTTTAAGTCCAGTTACGACGTCGTTAGTAGCTTGTATTTATAAGCATTACTTTACTAGTATTTCTTCTATTACGCCGAAAGGCCCAGGTGTAACAAATACTATATTATTATTTAGTTTTATGTTAGTGTCTTGTTTGTTTGACTTTGAACCTAAGCTTTTGTTACGTGTATTTTCTAGTTAAGTCACAACAAAAGTTGTTTTAATATATCGAGTAATTTATCCCCATTGAATAACATTTATTTACCTATTTATTTATAATTATATATACTTTATTGTAAACCAGATAATACATTACAAAAAGGAAAAAGTAATACACTACAAAATATACAATGGGCGGCCTTATCGCTTACTGCGATCTTTTCCAGGCAATATTCATCTACAAAAAAAATAACTTTTAGAGCGTGAAAAGTAAAAGTGAATTAAAATCACTTTTAGAGCACTTTTTTCACTTGTACAATACGACATAGCTAGCACCACTTACTTTTTTGCTGACTACCAAATGGGGCATGAGTGCTGTCAAATAAAGTAACAATAAATAACCCACGATATGTATGTAAGCAGCCCACGGTTCCCCATGGGGTTCCAAAGGGCAGCTTCTCATAAGATAGTATAAAGATAGTGACACCTGAAATGGGCCCGCGGCGAGTGCGTTTAGGGGCCCCACTACTCTTACCGTCCTTCACAGACCTCAAGGAATCATTTCGGGTCAGAGGTTCAGATACTATTATGTCATTGCAATTGGAATGTGACTTATCAACAGTACAACGAGCAAGTTTTTCTCTTAACAAGAAAATAATACCAACATATAGTTTTACTTTCATATTATACAAAAAAATATAGAGTCTGACTATAAAGACTGATATTTTTTCTGAGAAATCGCTCGCCGCTCCAGCGACTATTCTTAGAAGTGGACAATTCAAGTGCGAAACGTTCAAGTGTTTACTTCAACTTAATAGCTTCTGACCATTATAAATAATAAGAAAGTGGTAGCTTGAAGGACAACAGATTCGCTTTTAGGGGTGATTTTTTTCTTTAAAACTGGTCTTACTATGCTGAAAACATCAGGAGTACATCCATGAAGCTAGAATCGGTCTAAGCAGCAAGGAACCGTGCTGTTTTAATAATTATGCAAGTCTGAGATTGAGAACAAGCCCTTAACCTTGCTGAAAGATAACTTATTACACTCTGATACCATTAATAAACGGTAATCTCCCGCCACTCATAATAACCAACTTCGCAAAAAATATGAGAAGACAAATAGAGGAAAAACATTCACAAGACGATGAGCAATTTACTGTAATGACTTATAAGAGGAAAGTTGCCGTGACCCCTTCCCGCCGCCATGACATAAGGGCGGAATAAGCGCGAATGAGGAAAAATAACTGGCACATATTTCATACGGTGCTGTGATAATAAACTAGCTGTTGTACCGACTCTCAAGGTAAAGCCGTTTACGATGGGGGAGTATTGTGGGTATTTTTCATAGAGAGTGTAAATAGCTTAGTGTCCATTACTGGACGATGAGGTCACCGATTCCTGATACAATGATGTACAGAGTTTCGGTGATAAAGAAATGATTATAATATGTAATAATCACTACTACTTTTTTAAGGTTCTTAGATTTTCCAGTAGAACTTAGTGAGTAAAAATATCAGTATTCTTCAAGAAGTGTTTGACAGTACAGTAACAAAAAAATTTGGTACTAACTACAGCGCAGCGAGCATGGCGTACTGTGAAATAGCTTGAGTCACACATTTTATTACAATTTGGGCGATAAAACAGTTTTGTCACAAATGCTAGCACGGCGGCGTGAGATAATCTCTTGACTTGTGACGTAACTTCTTGACGTTTATTTGGGATTCTGTCTTATTTGCTACTATGGGCGCACCAATTTTGTCACAAATGCCACAAAATGACTGTCGTCCGTACGTCAAAAGTGCATTAGTTCACAACAAAATTAAAAAGTTGTAAACTGTATGAACCTGCACTATAAAAACGTATTATGTTATTTGGTCGCATATTCACTGATCATAGACATTTTAATTTTTTAAATTTACTGTGTCACACTATGAAGTTAGCAACAAGAAAGGCATGTCGCACCTCAGATTTTATCACATGGTTGAACCGTGCTAGCATTTAAGACAAATTGTAAGACATGATAAAATTTATCATGTCTTGTCACAAACGTCTTAGGTACGCCCGTGTTAGCCCCGCAGACTAAGTAAAATAAATAAAATTGAAACGACGAACCACATCGTTAAAATACTGAAAGCAATAAAACTCAAATGTGACAGGAAAAATGGAAAGAAGCCTTAAAATGCTGATAAAAATTAAGCATGCCACTCATCTAAAGTGAAAATAATTATAAGCTACAATATTCACGAAAGAGCGTGTTCCATTTCGCACGAGCCGCATTGATTTACCTTTCAAAGCAACGCAAGGAAAAAACGCCGTCATATCAATTTTCATTACGTTAAAGTGATACCGCTGTATGCTCTCGATAATTATTGTATTGTTGTTCCGTATTGAAAACCCAATGTCGTTTACACAACGGCAATGCAGCTACTGAAAAACCATCTTAGTTGTGCCGCATCTAACGATCTTAGTCCGCGGAGATAAGAACCAGTTTCGTTTGTTACAACTGCTGGGGTTATGTATGTAAATGCTTAAAGCACAATAAAGGTAGCGTGACCGCGCATATATTAAAACACAAATACCAACATTTTACCGACACAGCTGGTCGCTACAGTCGCCAATTTATTGATACGACGTGATTAACATCGGAAGGATATCGTTCGCATTGTTATTACCTATTTAGCGGTCATTACATTCAATGTGATCGCAGCTTGTGTTTGGACACCTTCGAGGGCTGTCTAACTAAGTTATTTAAGAATGTACTCTATATTTTCCTGAATACGTTGTTTATTACATCAAGTGGTGGCGAGGGAAATTGTTTTGTTGGCTTCTTTGACATGATAGTGTTTTCCCTGCCTAGGGTCCAGCTCTGATATATTTTTTCGCATTAAGTTTTGTATCCATATACTCAGTAGGTAAGTTAGTTGTGGGGTCATGTTAAGAAAGAAACTCCTTTTTCTGTTATGTGTTTTTTATATTGCAATCATCTGTTGTTCCATAGGCAACTGAATACATGGCGACACGAACAATTGCCTACTAAGATACGAATTTGATGTCATAACTTGTTCAACTTATAACATAACATAACTTATTCAGCCTATTAATATTCCCACTGCTTGAACACAGGCCTCCTCTCTGTGAGAGGGAAGGATTGGGCTGTAATCTGCCACGCGGGCCTAGTGCGGCTTGTTCAACTTAATCTGCCAAAATAATTTTTATATCTAATTGACTTATTTGAACAGCCAACAACGTATCCACTTGTAGCTTTTATATAACTGCAAGCAAAGCCCAAAATCCTAAAATGCTGCCCAAAAAGACACAACAAACCCTGAACTACCAGGAGCATATAAACGAGCGCATCTGACATGAAGGACGCGTACAATAACGATACACGTCGTGACGTCACACACAATTGGACAGCCGACTGACAGCGTATGACGGCTGCTAATTTATTACGGCACAAACACTTGTGCTTCGTGTGTTTTAGAGACATGTTGTGACATCATAGATGAGGGTAGATCAACAGCTAGGATGTTGAAACTTGTTTGTATGATATTGGTATTGAAACAACTTAAGACAAGTAGGTAGGTACCTACTTTGAGTGTGCGTATGTACTATTGCGATTATCATGCGTTGTAAGGTTTTGAATTGATAAGACCGTTCTTCAAAAAAGTTGGCAACGTAGCAAATATCTGTCAAATATTTACCTGTTTTGATTAATTTTGTAATATTACTGTATGAAAATAACAAATATGGCTAATAAATTATGGGAAATTGGAAATTCAAATAGAATATTACCTACTAATTAATGGCAATTATGATACTGAATTTGATGTTAAAGGCATGTGGATTTTTACATGTAAAACTAAATGTTCGGTGTTACGATATTAATTATTTTTTAGTATTTTATAATCAATATTTTAGTTCACTAGTTAGCCATATTTCTTATTTCTATACAGTGATATCTCCAAATTAATCAAAACAACGAAATATTTGACAGCTATTTGCGACGTTGCCCACTTGCCGTATAAACGCTCTTAAGTGTAAAAGTAAAACCAGATGTTGTGATTAGAACGGATACACCGTTCTAATCACAACATCTGGTTTTACTTTTTACTTTTATTCTGGGGGTATTCCTCGAAGCATACCAACTTTGAAACGCACCAAATGAAGCGCGCCAAAAGTATTCCTCGAAACGCACCACCGATGAAACATAGAGAAGAGCATGAGGATTACCTACCTGCCCTTCGTATAAAAATACCAGAGAAATGAAATAACAGAAAACACTACACAAGTAAAATCACTTAAAGTCTTCAGAAGTACCCACTATACAAAAAAATAATGCAATTTATCGACTCTTAATAATCTCGAAGAAGTTCGTGACGTCAATAACATTGCTAACCCAACTCTCCACAAGAAGAAACGTTTTCCTCTCATTTATGAGATGAATGAAGGAGGTAATTTTAAAATGAAGTCGTTAAAGAATTGTGGAGATTTCCCTGAGTAACTTGCTCACGGAAAGATTTTATAATATTTTTTCTGGAATCTAGTCGCTACCAAACCGCGGAGTTAATATTTCTTAAGTGAACGATAACTTATATTAAGGAAAAATTTAATAATTACCTGTTTATTTTGGTGCTTTAATTGTTGCTTCAGGAGAACCCATTTATTTACCGTTACTGATGTTTAAAATATAACTTAAAGAGATTTTTGTTAGGTAGGTAGGTACTGTCAGAGAAATGCATTAATTAGCAGATTGACACACAAGCACAACGCCAATTATAACCTACACACGAGTAGATTAGATTGCGGGTTAATTTTAACTAGCCAGACTTAAAATAACTGAAATTAATTTAAAAATTCTAGTCGTTTGAATACTGATTTTGAAACAATAAACAATAATAATTATTCGTGGTTCGTGTTTACATAGTGAATGGTTATGATTATAATAATAAAGTTCCGGTTAGACGCACACATTACGATTGCAAAATATATATCAACAAATTAATTAATATAACATAACAACATAACATAACATAGCGCGGATAATGTTCCTGTGAAAATATAACATAACCTCATAATATTTTACTGAGAAGAGAACATTGTTCTAACTGAAACCCCAAATAAATCTGCATGTCAATATCCTAACTAATATTATAATTCTGAAAGTGAGTTTGTTCGTTTGTTACGCTCTCACGCTAAAACGGCTGAACGGATTTTGATGAAATTTTCCACATGGGTAGACCATGACCTGGAAAAAGTCATATAATATCTTTCATCCCGATATTCCAACGGGATGGAGACTTGTGCGGGTATAACTGCGGGGCGCAGCCAGTAATGACTTTATTTCTGTAAACAGGTTTGTGTAAACACTTTTACACGTCAGACATATAAAAAAAATCCTCCTTTTATGAAGTCGATTAGCTAGATGAGGTTGGCGTTTCCTATCTGACTACTCAGAGAAGAGAGGGCGGAATAAACTCAGAGGCCACTGTCTCTTTTAAAGTGCAGACATAATGATATTGGTTAGATCATTTGAGGACTATGTACATTGGTGTATGAAAAATGGTCTTTTGAGGAAAGCACCGTACAGATTTGAGTGAACTCAACTCAGAACTTAAGGAGCTTAACAACTCGAAGAACAATACCAAACATTTCAATATTAATACTAAAACAGTAAAATAAAATAGTTAGTTGCCTCGGGGTAAGTACATTGGAGTAGCTTATTAATCCCAAGTTTTTTTGTTGTCCAAGTAATCTTTAACATTATAGAAACCCTTTTTGACATACTTTCTGTTTAATAAATGATTTAAATTTATTGAGGCTCAGTTCTTTAACATGACTTGGGAGTTTGTTGTAAAAACGTATACTTTGGCACATAAATTAATTATAATTTCTTTGGCGCCTTGTCGTGGGCACATTAAGTAAATCTTTGTTTGTTTGTTTATGCTATGAATGTCGCTGTGTTTAGAATATAGATTAATATTATTTTTCACATAAATCAGGTTCTCATATAAATACATATTGAGACGCGACTGTCATTATGTTTATTTCCTTAAATTTATCCCTCAGTGAATGCCTACAACTTAGATTATAAATTGCTTGAATGACTCGTTTCTCCAGCACAAATATAGCCTGAATGTCGGCTGCTTTTCCCCACGGCAAAATTCCGTACAACATTACACTATGAAAATAACTAAAAATATACTATTGAGCTATTTCTACATCAGTCAAATGACGAATTTTATAGACCGCGTGCTGCAGAGCTTGGCCGCTTCAACAAATTGGTTCTATGTGGGCCACACTGTAGCTTCGAGTCCAAAAGCAATACCTAAGTGGTGTCCATAAGATCCAACTCCGCCCCAAAATCATTGGCCTGATTTCGGTTACATGTTGTTTATTCAACTTCTGGCTAACTTTTACAGAGCGTGTCTGTACGTTACACGTTACAACTTACAACACTGTAGTGGCAGCATCAGCATCGAGTGTACCAAACGCGAGTCCCGCTCATCACGCCGGCTCCCGTGACGGCTCGTCAACGTGACGGCCTTTGGTACATCCGAGCCTTGCCCATGATCCGGCCATTTCGATAGCTTTTGTGAAGTGATAGGTAGCACGTAAGTAGCATCTATTGGAGGGACACTTGCAATATTCAACTTTGTTTCAGTTGGTACTCCAAAAATTGGGAGAAGTTGTTTACTAAAAGAGCTACCTAGCTAGTGTGTATTCAATTATGTATGATTTCTATTTAGGTTTATTTTTTAAATAAAGAATATGTATGTCAAGGTCGTAGCAGGTCGCGTACTGTAGTTTCTGCCTACACCACGTAAAAAAGGCGTGAGTTTATGTATGTTTTGTGTTATAATAAAACGTTTGTATGTGTGCAAGTTAAGATAGCTTACTAGTATTGTGTCCAGTAAACTGAACGAGCGCACACATACCTGTGACACATACAAGCTCATAGTGAAGAAAAAATCTATTACATCCTATTCCTACCCATCTCATTCCATTACCTATAGACGCAAATTATGACGTAACCCACAACTACTTACAAAAACCTAACAAAGCAAACTGTAACGCAGTACAGAGACGTGCCACACAAATATTAGATTCAATTCTAAAAATATAAAGTTGTAAACATTGAAAATAAAATCTCAAGTGTACGAAACTAGAAATTCTGCTGTCGGCCACGATCTTGGCAGCGGAGTGGAACGGAAGGCTCCTCCGCGCGCCCGAGTACCCGAGACCCGAGTACCCGAGAACCCGGACCCGAGTACCCGCCGGCCAGAGCGTGCCACGCCGCGTATTGTCCCTCCAGCGTATTAAACCCGCACAATATTGTTATACCATCTGTTTATTCTTATTCATGGATGCCATCGGATCTTTTTCACCCAAATACGATTTATTATTTATTTGCGGACATTTGCACTGTAGCTAACAAATGTGGCCGCTTTTGTTCCGACCGGTTTATGGTGTTAGGTTTTCAGGTAAATAATTTATTGGCGGGTCGCGTCCTTTTGCGCCTCGTTTTGTTCTATAGCCTAACAAAGGAGTCGCTGTCCAAATTGTAACGTACATAATTTATGTTTCACTTCGCTAAAAATAAACGAGAGGTCTTCTTATCAAGTTAGTTGTGTACATTTTTAAAGCGATCACTTCGTTTTGTTAGGAAAACGGTGTTACTAAGAAATTGGTGCTCCAATAATAGAAATGTCTGGCCATTGAAAGTAAATTAGGCTGAATAAACCATGACGCGTCAACGAGGCGGCGCACGGCGCGGCGCCCTGTAGGCGTAGGCGTAGGTCTTACTAAAACAGCGTGTAGTAAACAACAATATTGCAGAAGTTACCTATGATGAGGTTATCACGCAACTGACGCAACTTACCTACGAACTTGATTTAAGCAAAGAATCTCGTAAATCCTGCACAACCGCCTCAAAAGATCAAAGAATTTCAATCAGCCACATTCCTCGCCTATTGATCTACATCAGCAAATTACCGAAGAATCGAGCCAACACAAATATAGCCGAACAGCCTGGGGCGGTAAATAGCCCAAATAGCTCCGAAAGGGGACCGTCGGACCGTTTCCGTCTCATCCGTTTATCTTCACGACTACTTAAGTAAGTGGAGTGAAAAACTTGGGGATTGAAAATCAATGTCTCATCCCGGTCGCAAACTGCGAGATATTCTGAAAAGATGTCCAAGAATTCCTCTGGTTGTTTTAAAAGAGTCAATTTTTTTTAGTCCTTTTGTACGGAGATTGAATATTAGATCTACGGTAGGCTCGCCTTTTGGCTGTCTTAATTTATTGCGAATTGAAATGGAATATAAATGAAGATTGCTAGTAATCACTGATAAAATTCATAATAACTGGAAATTAAGGTCGAGAGATCTTAACACAGGTTTCTGGAATTCTAATCAATACTTTCAGATCAGTGAATCTAAACTTAAAGCCTTATTTCAAGTTAAAATGAGATAAAATTAATTTTAACATTGACAAGTAGGTAAGTACAACTCAATTACACAGTGTTTACCTCAAAACTGTACCTTTGAATGTTTTAAATTCCAGAAACTGATAATAATTATACTTACTAAAATAACGTAATTTTTCTCAAACATTTACGTTGACGCGTGAGAGCATTACCAACTGGCATGCCCAGTATTATTTTAAATTACCTAAACACAATAAAAACTCATCGTATTTCATTAATTTTTTATCTTAAATTCTACTAGGCGTTCTCACTATTTTTATAAAGAATCTTAAGTTAGTCTTAGGTACCTACAATTCACTGAGTTTCAACTATTACTCGTAACGTCTCTAAAGCGTATCTTTATAGCACAAACGATGGTATTAAGAGCCGAGGAGGTACCTATTAATAAAACTTAAAATTAACATCAGTCGGTTTCAAACTTAGATACTTCCCGTGGCATTCAACTCCAAGATTCTCAATTTGTAATGGAGTTAGTGTTTGGGACTGGCAAGTAGTTAGCTAGGTACCTTATAAAATATAGGTAGGTATTAGGTAATTATTACTCGCTTCGTAACACGCCTTTTGAGTCTAATTGGCTTTATGGTAAATGGTCTTTTTAATCCTTATTAAAATGCAAAGGCTTCCTTGCCTTCCTACACGTGTTATTATTCAGTTCATTTTAATATTTAATAAGAGTCTATTGGACGCTCGCACCTTCTTAGCCGAGGTAATTGCGCGCGACACAATTTCTGCAATTATTGTTTCGTTTTAAAACTGTACAAAAGAATTTCCAATAAGCGGACAAAGGCCGACAAGTTCAGCACTTATAAATGCAATAAAATTCTAGTCACACGTTCGATATTAAAATTTTAATATTTTGAATGCAATTTCATTAAAATTGAACAAGTTTTAGCAAGGCAAGTGTAAAATAAATATTCTCTATTTGTTCATCGAATGCAAACTGAAATTTAACTACGCAAAAACATAAAACCTTATGAGAATAATTTTTAGGACTGATTCCGAACCGCATTTTCCATATATTCGAATAAATAGGAGTCCAAATCCGTGATCCGATATCGCATAGCACAGAACCACCACCCATAAAATGTGGAAAACACTAAGTATGTAACTTACAATAAAGCATAGCATAACTCGGAACCAAACATCTCTGCAATGCAGAAATATCTCAGTCCAAATTCCACTTTTGAAAATGAGAGCGCACCGAGACGAAATTCAAATTACAAGCGGAGCATGAATCTGAATGAAATGACGTTTCAGCTGTAATAAAAAGTAATAATGTCAAATAATTGCGCCCAACCACGTGTTAGGCGGTTGAACACAATCAAAATGCAATTTCGTTAGGCAGGCGAGGTCGGGATTCCTAGCGGCCGACACTGCGCCCCGACATCCTCCAGGGCTGCCCAATTTGCTCGAGGAAATCGTAATAGGCAATCTTGTTCAAAAAATGTGCCAGACGGTGGATGCAGCCCGTAAGTCCCGGTTCTGCCTGCATGAGATGATTACATGAAAAGAAAGTCTAAGTGAGGAGAATATCTCGGGTTTGTGTTAATAAAAAAATGGGAAGGTTTTCGAATAAATTGCTCCAAAAAGTGCAATCCATTACTCAAGGCCGGTAGCCCTGTCCCCCGGGTCCGCAATATGCATTGTCCGGGACAATTTCGTGCTCTTGCCCCTTTTGTTGCCTTTTTCAGTGATTGTAATCTGTGCGGAAACATTCCGGGATCGTTTTTGTTTTCAATTTATTAATGTCGCTACTTTTCAATTGAAAATACGTCAGCTCACGAAGGGCATCGTATTATAAAATATGATGGTAATTGTAGTTGCATTTATAATAGAAAATTATTTGTTAAGCTTTGTTGGTTTCGCTGATACTTTTCGTTATTGAAACGGATGGAAATAACAGGGGCAAATAGAATGGAATTACTTTTTGCGGGCGGTATCGAGGTCAACATAACTTTTAACAATGGCTGACGTTTCAAGCATTTTTAGCACCCATAGCCGCAGGTTGACACACCGTGACTGACTATTCATTCATTTATGAGTGTAATATTTACCTAAATGTCAGACAACAGGGAAATGTAGAACTGTTTTAGTATCGCAAACATTTGCGTCTGTTCATTGACTGTTTAGTTCTATTCATTGCTCAGCTGACTTTTACATTAACTTTAATCTTCGGGTCATAATTCAGGAGATTGACAGAGCTCGCGCCCTTTCCGTAAAAGAAAGCGCCTCTAGTAATTAAGATTGATAGTGACAGGCGAGCCAGATGATTTGCAAAAAAACGCCCCTTTGAAGAAAGTTGCGTAGCGTTTTGGGCACCTGTGTTTTGTGGGCGAGGATCTGAGGCGAATTGGAAGGTCAGGCTGGTTAGTGCAGTCAGTCAATTTGTTTTCCGGGTTCGAGTTGCCTTACACTGAATTCGTAAGGTCTAAAGACACTAAATTAGATACACCCGAACTTGAAATGTGATGTTGAAAACTCACCGCAAGCGTCCACTCTAATTAAGTTATAAGAATAAGCAACACATTTTTAACCTACTTATTATAAATAGAGGAGGTTCACAATTCTGTTGGTCTGTAATATATATTCTGTTTGTTTGTATGTATGATCTCGGCGAGGCCAGAGTCTGCAGTGCTAGGTAGGTTCATCCAGCTTCACGTGACGAGATGACACTATTATAATAAGACATATTTTTTTGACATGAGTGATTTTAATTATTTTAGTATTTTGAATTTTATAAATGATGACTAACATAGTTCTTAACAGACAGATACATGCCAATGACCTTGAGTGGTTAGCTTGCGTGTTCTGTACTGAGCTCACGCAACACGTCGTACATCCAGCCAGTAATAGAACTCGCGCATCAAGGAGCGCTGTCACCAATTTGACGCATTATTAATTTATTATACAAAAAACAGAAGGTATTTTAATAAAACTCGTAAACTAAAAGATTAATATTTTAATAATCCTTAAAATGGTGAAGGTTTCAGAATAATACGCTTGACAGCTTTTGAGTAATTATTAGTTTTTTATCCGCGTTAGACACAACTTTACACATTAATTTCACTATGTAATGTAAACATAATCTAAAATATTTGTAGATTAAATTATTAAAAAAATGCTCTAATTTAACATATATTTTTTCCAAATCATTAACACCACTCGTTTAGACGTAATTTCCGGTATAAAATCATTAAAAGTAGCTTGTCGTCGCCTTAAAAACTTTGTAACTAACAATTTATGGACATATTATCAATTAGTCTGAACTAAATGAATTTATTTAATTTTAATTTTTTATGTATTTTTGTGTATTCATCAATATTTTAGACAATTAACCGGTTTTGAAAATTGTTTTTTCAATTGGTAGAGGAAGCTTGCGCAGAGGTCCCATACATTTTATTAACTTTGCTTGGGTAGTTTTTGAGCTAGCTTCAATAATACGTATTTTTTCCACTTGGTGTATGTTGATATTGTTATAAGAACTTCCTGTCAGTATTAGCATAGCAAGTAGTTGTATAATACGAATTTAGGTAGGTAGGTACCACAACTAAAAAGTCGCCCGACTTAAAAAAAAGACACTAAAAAGTGAAAAATACTTTTAATTTCGGAAGTCGGTGTCTTTGGTTTTGTATTTTCGTTTTTGTCACCGACTTCCGAATTTCAAGTTAAGTACTTATTTGTTAAAGTTTCATAATATAGCAATTAATATTTATGTCTATTTCATATTCTAACAAAAAACTGCACCTTCAAAATCACCTCCAAAAAAATTGAACCCGCTCCAACCTGCAGTAAAGTTGACTTGTAACACGAAAAGGCGAACAGATTACAATCAGTACAAGTTGGCACTCGCTGTAATTACAGGCTGTAATCGACTCCTCGGCGTAATCAACAATTGCAAACTTTAACAAAACCACTTTAGCAAGTGTAATTTCAGTTGAGTAATTAATATTACAGTGTTTGTGCTTATTTAAAGTGAGATTACCGATGTTGAGCGACTTCGTGTGTATGTAATTATGTAATTTATATGTAAAGTTTGGATCGAAGTGTATTGTTATTGGAGATGTTCGTAGTGGAGCTAGTTATTAGGTGTCTTTGAGATTGTGCATATTACTGAGGATTCAATCATTTACCAATAACTAGAAGCCACGTGGAGGTTTGATAATTAATTTCAGCGTGTAACCTAGAAAGCACGGGCGTTTAGAGCATATAAGTATTGTAAATTATACGTTTATTCGAATGTAATTATGTCCAAATGTTGGGACAAGGCAAGTTCAGCTAAGCTAATTACTAACACGGTTAAGGATTGTAACACGTGGCGTTCTGACGTTTCTAAGAATGGCCACTGGAAACACTTGAGTGTAGGTTAGGTAGAGTTACTATGTATTTTATTAAGTTTAATTGGTACAAAGCAAAAACTAAATTAAGATTTTAACTAGAAAGTAGCGTATAATTTTTGTCTAAAAATATTTCAAACAAATTTTATTACAGCCGAGATTATTTTTATTTCTTAAGACTTAGATTATTGTCCAAGTAATTTGGTTATGCTCCATTACTTTACAAATATGATGCACTGACGTTTTGCATTAGCTAAACAGTTGTTCGTACACTTTCATGACTACCCAATGTATCATAGTAGCATAAACTTACAATAATTCCAAAGCTTATACACAATGACATGTTTTTCTTTAACACAGAAAAACATCAAGAGAACCTTCAACTTAGTACAAATCGATACTTGCCGCCTATCAGCCAAACAGTTTATATACAATTATGTAGTAATAGCTCATATAATTGTAACAGAACATTTACTTCGAACATTAACACATTTCTCCTTCATGTGAACAATTTATTTTGATAAATTGCTTCACACGTTTAATCGGAGAAGGAAAACATCGGGAAACTTGGTCCTTTGATACGTACGTATGTATTTATGGTGTTCAGATACGAGTGTGAGTCGTGACGTCATGGGGAAGGTAGCGCAGACACGTGTCTCACAGAACATGCGTATAATAGGGATTTAGTAGACACGGATAGGGAAATGCTAAATGCTTTCAAGGTCTATGCTATGTGACCTTGAGTATATTAGATAGATAGAAGATAGATAGATAGAGAGAATATTCTTTATTATGTACACCATAAAAATTACAGACATAGGTTTAGAAATTAAAAAAGAAAAAAAAAAAAAAGAATAGAAGAATATTATTATTGTTCTTATAAAGGACAAATGCGTCATTACAGTTCTTCATTATTGAATAAAAAATTAAGTTTCAAAAACTGTATCCCGACTACGGGAAAATAAGTTATCTAAAAAGTACGAAACAAGAAAATATTTCAGACAGAAATAAAGATGGTACAAAAATGGTCAAGTTAAAGCCGTGGTCGCATGCCTGTATACCATATGGGACTGTGGGTGCTAGGAACACCATCAAAATTAAAATGGCATGCGACGACGGCTTAAATTGACCATTTTTGTACCTGTTTTGATTTCTGTCTGAAATATTTTCTTGATTCGTACTTTTTAGATCACTTATTTTCCCATAGTCGGGTTACAGTTAATGAAACTGAATTTTTTATTGTATACTTTTCCGTTTTATCGCTTGATAAATGATACGACAACGTAAATAAGAGTGATGAATTAACCTATTTTAAATACAAATAGCAGTGCATAGTGCCTTGAACGGAACCATAGCCCGATTTGTTTCGCCGCCAACACCATTTATCTAACTTGTTATTGTACTTGTTTTTCTTCTGTGGCATTACAAATTGTTACTATTTATTAACATTTGATTAACTGCACGTTGGTATCATCTCGTGCCGTACGTAGCGCAGTCTCACTTTCGATTTTGCTAGTTTTCAACTATTCAAACATAATTAAATTAAAACAAAATAATTTAAAAAACAACAAACTAACAATTTTTTTAACATAAATTTAAGTTAAATTTTTCACTTATGTATTGTTGATATAAAAAGGAAGAGCGGAAGTACCTAATACAAGCAAGTATTTGCTTAAAAGGTACTTCATCATTAAATTGTTATTCACATAAGTTGTAGAAATTAACAACTTTTTTTAAATATATATACAGGGTGGCAGGGACATCGACGTGAAGCCTGTTACTATGGATTCAGTACATGATTCTGAACTGGGGGGTTCAGAATCATGTAATAATAATTTTTCGGCAGTTATTTAAAAAAAAATCTGCTGTTCCATACATTTTGACCGCGTAGGTTTTCTAGGAAACAGCTGTTTATTTTTAAATAACCGACGAAAAATTTCAACGCGGTGTTGTTCAGAATCATGTGCTGAAAATTCATTTTTTTACATTACTGAATCTATTGATACCTCATTCATCAAAATCGGTTCATAAGTGTAGGCGCTACGGTGGAACACACGTAAATGCACACATACATAATTACAGACATACATACTTAAATATCAGCCTATTAATGTTTCCACTGCTGGGACACAGGCCTCCTCTCAGTGAGAGGGAGTGGGCTGTAACCTACCACGCGGGCCCAGTGCGGGTTAGTACTAATATGTCACATGTCTTCGATTGTTTGGTGCTAAGACATGCCGGTTTCCTCACGATGTATTCTTTCACCGTTTTGAGAGCAGCAGTGATGAAATAATTTACACAAAGTAAAGCGCCTGATTGGGTTCGAACCCACGACCTACAACTCATAAGTCGGGGCCGTTACCACTGGGCCACCACTGCTCTGCTAATCATGCTTGAGTATATACTTAAGAATAAATCATTTTTTAGGGATCCTGACATTTGACGTGCACGAGAAACACGTACAGAGCACGTGACAATTAGCAGCAATTCCATCTTTATCCCCGGTCATTTTAATCGAGATTCAGCCAGAATTCCCTAACCATCAGCCACGGTACAAAAAACCCATACTTAAATAAATTTAAAAAAATGTATAAGTGGTCCATCTAATGTAAGGTGGTCGTTCGCGTGATTTAATTTAATTGCTTTAACGGCATATTTATTTAAATAAAGCGCAGTAATGCACAATGCAAAGTAATGGGCGCCAGAGCACATGATGTTAATGACCCTCGACGTACTCTGAGTAATGTCCCAAGAATTTTACAGTTATTGCTTTAAATATTGTTTTTATGCCAGACGTAGTTATTTATGGGGTAATTACATCTTCATTGCGTTATAAAAATTCTCAATAAGTGTGAATTAGAAAGATGTTTCAATGACGTGTTCGACCAAGAATCCAGGCTAGCAGAAACCAAGTTCAACAATAATTCATATCTATTTTGTAAATGAAGCTGAATTTTTATTTGGAAAACATCGTGTCCATCCTATCAACAACAAACCGACTTTAAAACGAAATCCAACAAAGTCGCAACTCCACATAAAGCAAATCTTTCCGTTCTATTGCCGCGAACCCTAAACTGCGCGTCTTGTAGACGACTATCAATTCAATTTTACTGCATATCGACTGCTCCCGCGGACGTAAGCAGAATATCGGGTATATCAGCCGAGAGCCGGACCACAGAATAGATAGTACAGAAGACAGACTCCATACAACGAGTGACAACAGACACACAGCAACCAATGGCAAACACCTCGCCAGTGCATTTGCACTCGCTGTACATAGACGTGTGTCTATGTGTGCGTGTGGATTCGCTTGTTGTATAAATGGAGCTGACCTTCTGTGGCCGTGTATTCTGTGGCCGGAGTCTGCGATCATCGAAGGCGGGTCATTCGGCCCGCTAGACGCTTGTGGCGACAAATTTTGTGACTCCAATTATGTCAGCGGTTTTGTTAAGACTTGGTTTAGCCTGCGGGTTCGTTTCGAGGGTTGAGAAAATGGTATTGAGTTTACTGGTTGTGGAGAAAATGTACGAGTAGAATGGTATGTGGTTATGAGATGTGATTTTCCTATATTCCTGTACTTATATGATAAATATTTTCTCCTCCTGTTTTTTTACGTCATAGAGGGGCGAAGATCGTGATTATTTTTTGTCTCAATATTTTAAACATTCTGTACATATAAACGCTTAGCTAGACCTCTTTGTTTTTCTCAAACAGCTTTCTTAATTTTAAAACTCCTTTTTCTATCGTCAAGCGTTATGGAATGCCACCATCATTCCCTCATTTTCCACAGCAAAGCCCTATATTACCCACATTTATCACCGTTTTAATACGAGTACCTACTCTTATACACTTTTCAAATTACGCCACGAATACTACAAAATGCAATACAGTTTCCAGCAGAAAAAGTAAAAACTTTAAAAACTTGGCATTGTATGCAGTTTTTATCAGACGGGGAACTTGCACACCATCTATTCTTTCATAAAAAAAAGAATTGGGACTCGCTATCACACCTAGTTGTTGGGAGTTCGTGAAATATGCACGATTTTACTTTTAAATCGACAAATGTAATCTGTTCTTGTTCTCCTTGTTCCTATTCTGTTGGTTCTTTCTACCGGTTTGTTGTTGTGCAGCTTATTTAGTTCAGAAGCTATAACAGTATTGTTGCTGCTTTGTGGATTAGCGATGTTAGTATGATTCTCTGTTTGTTTCTTTCTATTTGATATTTACAATAATACTTTTTGGGATTCTTGTGAGTTTCGTGTGACCTAAGGTAATAAGTGGGGTAACCATTTGGCTACTGGCTGTATTAGGATGTTTTTATTATAGGCCTTGAACAATCCGAGATCAAACTATTTGAACATTTTGTTTAGAGAATTATGGAAGGAAAAGTCATGTTGTGCTGACCCCAAACAAATTGTGATAATTAACGAATATTTTGTGATTATGACAATGATGATATATTTTTTTGTAATTTCAATATCTTTGAAAACTCGCAAATTATGGCACTTCATGAAGCAATACAAAAAGTTTACATGAACTAGCGTGATCCTCAGGCCACTAATACCCGGCACACACATAAGTTCGCCAATCATTTCGCCGCAAAGTCGCGAGCGTGCGTGACTGCTTACAATCAAGCGGAAACATTACAAACCTTATAAATATTCATTATCGTTAATATTTTTTTTACCTTTTTGTACATTTGTTTTCGTGGAGTTATGTTTCTATCTTTGGATTGAACATTTGTTGATTTTTTAACTTATGATAAAATTCTCATATGTACAAGACGTAGATAGATGGTAAGTATTACTTACACCCAATGGTAATCATTACGGTCCAATGGTAAGTAGAACATGCGCCCCAATGGTAAGTCCTTACACCCTGATGATGTAGGTGCTTACACCCCGATAGTAATTACTTACCATCGGGATCATTTAAAGATCATACATTTGCACTTAATTCAAACTCAGTATATACTCGTATAAACTCAATACATCAAACGGGTATTTAACTAAATACACTGCAAAGGGACTCAGGAGTATACAGCAGATTAATCTCGCTGGCTTGTAGTCCTATGAAAGATCAATTAGAAGATGTTTATCAAATTAATTCTGTAGAACTATAAACAATATACGCTAAACATACAGACATACTAAGTGAAACGATTGAAATTAAAATGAATTCTCGTCACGCAACCGGCTCGTTACCGTCCCGGTGCAGGTCGTCTCTAACTAAATCTAAAGTTATAAAGACAATGTAAAAAGGTTATAAAAAATTGTCTAGATTTTAATATTTATTTAAAACGGTTGCTTTTGCGTTGATTTAAAAATAACTTCGGCTATAACGGTGAAATTATGTTTAAATAAAACCAACTTGACGATACCCATTGGATTTTATTTTTGTATTTTCTAGTCTGTCCGTCTCAATGTCACTTGTCTGCAGATATTATCGAAGATAAATTTTATTGAATTCAGTTCACAATATCAAAGAAATAAATGTTGTAAAGGACGATGGCGCCAAAGTAAGTAATTCGTGGCTAAGACGGTAGGTACAATTGTAGGCGAAGCGTCTCTGTTTCAAGTCTGGCAAAATTTGCTTTCCTCTGTCAGTTTGTTGGTACTCCTCTACAGTACAGGTCGTATTTTACAACCGATCTGGACGAAACTTGGTTTTACGACTTTATAGCTTTTTTTTTTGTAGTCAGGGATCTTTGATTGGAGGGACGTAATCTGTTCGATTTATACCCTATAACACGACGTGTGACTCCAGATTTTTAATTTGTCTGTCTGTGATGTCTTGTTTAAACTTTTTAGTTGGCGTTTTTGTCATAGTTGGTTTTAGTTTTTATAACTTTTATTTTTATTATTTGTAAGGTAGTAACTTTAAATTGGTCTCATAAAAATTTGGTGAAGATCTGATGAGGATTTTCGGCGTGATGAGCAGAATAGCTCCACAAAATGCAGTAAATTGCTCACTTTTAGATTTCTACCAGTGAAATCGGCACTTTAACTACTAGGTAGGGATTGATGGAGCACCTGGAACCACCTTCTCATCACAAAACTAAAACATATTAACAATATTAATATTAATTTTACAATAAGGTCACTAGATAGCGCTACTGTACCGCTAGATGGCGCTGTCGTTCTCTCCAAATGATTAGGTCCCGACGAACGTGTGACTAAGTTGTGTTAGGTGTAAAGTAGCTTTAAAGTAAACTAACTAATGTTTGTGGTAGGTACCTACATTAATTGATGCAAAAAAGTTTGTGCTCGCAAGGTCTACTGTTCGCAGAACTACTAATTAATAAATAACATGGTTTAATTACAATGCTCAGAGGGATCGCTTAATTAACTGTTGTAAGCTAGCTATTATATAATATATATTTTTAACGACGTGTTAAGTAGCTATGTCAAGTGTTCTGTGTAAATAACCGACGCGATGTATAGGTATGAAGTTATTTAGTATTCTGTTAAAGTTTAGTTTAAAAGAATAATCAAGATGAGTTTGCAAATGATTTTTGTCATAATAGCTACGCGGAGAACTCAATTGTTCGAATGCGTGAGATTCAAGGCTACCCACAGCAGCAACCCATTGGCTTGAAAGATTACAGCCGTACATAATTAATTATTAAAGGGTTGCCGGCCCATCGCCTTTTACTGCTCTGCTCATCCCAAAGGGAAGAATACGCAATGTAATGAAAAAACAAACTTCGTCAATTTTTCACGAGGGCCGAGTTAAAAATTCGTTGATTTATTCAACGGGAAATAACCTAGAGCCCGTAATAATATCAGACGTTAATGCCTCGACGCTTGTAAAGTAATAAATTCAGTTTTTATAGCAAAATGAGCGGTGGTACAGAATACAATTGCAAATTTTAGAACATAGCCGTGCTCGTAAAACGATCAGATTATAGCCGCAAACGCATTTCAATGCAATTAAAAACTAAAACCCGACTAATGAAAAATCACGCTCTAAAAATTATGAAACAAGAAAATATTTCGGACAGAAATCAAGACATAGGTACAAAAATGGTCAAAGTAAAGCCGTAGTCGCATGCCTGTCGGCTACAAAATTATAATGGCATGCGACTACGGCTTTACTTTGACCATTTTTGTACCTATGTCTTGATTTCTGTCCGAAATATTTTCTTGTTTCATAATTTTTAGAGCGTGATTTTTCATTAGTCGGGTTTTAGTTTTTAAACTTAATTTTTATTTAATTTGTTTTGGGGTTATAATTTCGTAATAAAGTAGGTATTTGCAGAGCCGATTTTTTTTTTCTGTAGGTTTAATTGTATAATTGGTATTAATTTTACAACCGCGCCGTACGTAGCACAGTCTCACTTTTGCATGTTTTTAACAATTTTAACATATTTATTTACTTTGAAAATATGATATATATACATATTTTTAATGTGCTCGTCAAGCCCTTTCATTTGATACCAAACATGGTATGATTAAAAAATTTTTTTTTTTTCGTTCGTCGCTTCCTGTCCTATAGAGGGCGCCTTAACGAGTTTAATGTAACGTCACATAGCCTATAACCAGCGGACGATCAGGACGCTTCCAACGATACCTCATTTGTCAAATTATGATCAGTGGTTTAGAAGTTATGAGGTTACAGATGAACATACATACATACATACATACATACATATATACATACATACATACATACATACATACATACATACATACATACCGGTCAAAATCATAACCCTCCTTTTTGCTTCGCCGTAGTCGGGTAATAAAACGAACATTCGGAAATCGTATTTCAAGTTTTCAAATTTTTTTCTCCCGCTGTGTGTTCTTTATGGCACGAAGTCGCCATCTGCCATGTTCCCGGTTTAGAGGCCCGCCAGGGGCCATAATACC
This sequence comes from Conistra vaccinii, assembly GCA_948150665.1. NCBI lineage: Eukaryota > Metazoa > Arthropoda > Insecta > Lepidoptera > Noctuidae > Conistra > Conistra vaccinii. The sequence continues at coordinate 24,639,911 of OX411322.1, read as the reverse complement.
CTCTCAGAATTGCCCTCCCGGTGTTCTTTCAACAATTAATTTATCAGACTAGATTTGTTGGCGTGTTTCACTTGAGAAAAATGACGGAGCTATTACTTGAACAGAGCTCCGGATAACACTGAGACATTTATCAAATTCTGTATTTAAACAAAATGTCTATTTTAGTTGGTCCATTATACCTACACTGTCAGGGTTGATAGAAAACAATGAATTGTAATTGGAACTACTTTCGCATTCAACCATTGGTTTAAATACATACCTATGCGAGTTATTTCAAAATTACCGTATTTACCAAGTACCTATATTCTAAGTTAGCTTAAAGAAGAAAAGGCGTAGGGGTTTTTTTGTGTCTTGGCAGAGCCTATTAAACAAACGCAAAGATAAACCTTTTTCGCCCATCGAGGGTTGCAAATAACTTACGCCCACCGAAGTCGAAAAAATCAATGTTAATACATCAAGCCGAGTTTAATACGAGTCTCCTTTGTAATCCCATAAAGTTGAATGTGATTCCAGAGAATTATATTCGTAAAAACATTATGGTGAAACAGAGATGGTAACTATAGGCATTATGTGCGTAACATCTTAATGGACGTAAGTAATCTATCACAGGAGTGCGGCAGGCAAGCGGCAGGAGCAAGCGGCTGGAGCGAGTGGCTGGAGCGAGCAGCTGGAGCGAGCGGCTGGAGCGAACTGCTGTGACCTCGACATGTCCCGCATCTAAACAACTATTCGTTACGTCGCGGGGGAATCGCAAAGTCGGCGCCTTACCAAAATATCTAAAAGGGCAAAAAACCTAGCAAATTGCATCCTCGCATGATATTCGCCATGATCACGCGTTATCCCCATAAGAGTAGAGGAACGTGCCCAGAACGCCAAACGCTACGCATTCGAATATATGTATTTGGACAAACTTTTTTGGTGTTTGCCTTTGTCGCAGATATTCGCGATAGGGTGGACTATTTGCTGTGACTATTTTATTGTCATTTGTGAAATCAGGTCAACATTTCCGATCAAATAGAAAGTGTTTGGATGGGAGTCCCCGATTTAAAAAACGTTCTGAAAATAAATCATGGAAAATATACTTACCTACGGAATAAGCAATGCTCATTCGGAGTGTTGCTTTTGCCATAAAACATCAAAACAAATTTGCCAAACTATGTTTAAATTTTTTCTTAAACCCTAACTCTCCTCCATGGCTTTCCATTCGCACTGTGACTACAACATGTGAGCATTGCTAGCTGTGCACGTACGTAACGTATACCGAGCACTTGTAGTGACGGGCGCCGCTTTGATCGCTCGCATGGAACCGACGACCAGCCTTTTTATGGCTTTTAAACGCTTTTAGTCAGAATCAATGTTTTTGTTATTAGGAACGACAGTCAGAATCAGACCAGAATCCACTCCTGTTTAAGGAATGTTTGGAACTTGTAAAAAGTCGTTTCGGCGACTAAGTAACTGTAAGTTATGTTCTGAATGTTTTAGAAAAGTTGGTTGTGTTAATCATTAAATGGAAGAAAACTTTTGTAAGAGATCAAAAAATACTTTTACCCTTAGTTTAATTTTAGAGGGAAAGTTGTAAAGTTCTTCTTGATTCCTAAATATCTCCAAATGTTAATTGTTTACCCGACTACGGCGAATCAAAAAAGAGGGATATGGTTTTGTTTGACCGGTATGTATATGTACGTATGTTTATCTGTTACCTCATAACTTCAAAACTACTCATCATAATTTTACAAATGAGGTATCTTTAGAAGCGTTGCTTATAGGCTTATAGGCTATGTGACGTCACATTAAATATAAATATTATATAATGAATATGGCGCCCTCTAGAGGCCATAACGTCATAAACATTAAAAATAAATGCCATGTTGGGTATGAAATGAAAGGGCTTAATTAGCAGTAGCACATTTCAAATATGTCGGAAACACGTTACTGAGTTGACTACTCGGGACGCCAGTGCCGCCTACCGGCGCTCGACAGACTCTATAACAAAACGCTCGGACCTGCCGGAGCTAAGCAGAGTTCATCGGTGGCAATCAAGCAGTGAACCTATTTAGAAACTGTCGCGCATACCGAATAGTTATGTCGTGTACCTACAGTGTGTGAATTCCTAGTGTGATTAATGTGATCATAAATTATAATTTGATCAGGACTGCAAATGTTATTTCTATTGCGCAATAACCAACACTACCGATCAGAACGCCCACAGTAGTTGAAATATGCCTGATAATAACGAGAGAGACACATACCCTCGTCTGTTATAAGTAATATAATTATGTGTATTATAACCGCAAAATAATTAAAATTAAAATATAAGTTTAAAAATTAAAACCCAACTACGACAAAAAAAATCAACTAAAAAGGTAAAAGGAACAAGACATCACAGACAGACAATTTTTTAATTTGTCTGTCTCCGAATCCGGAGTCACACGTAATCTGTTCGATTTATGCCCCAACACGTTTTAGTTTAACGGGTTTTACTGTTTATAACTTTTTTTAACATGAATACTAAAAATATGATGTATCGGAACTAGCAGTTGAAAATACTAACAGCTTTCACTTTGAGGTTCACACGAAAAACTCACTTTGTCAAAGCAAACCTGCACCAACTTTATATCCCACGTTCAAGCCGTAACACCATTAGCTACTATAACTTTTTAAACCAGTCACTCTGCGTTCATCCGGCGCATTGGGACAAAACATCTCCATTACGTTCCAAGCTGGTATAAATTTGTTGTTCCTAATGAGATTTGAGAGTGACTCGCTCTGTTCAGTAACGTAGTCCCGGTGCTGGGTGCATTACGTGAACTTAATGTGCTACTATCAAGTCGGGATTTGCGCATTCTGCAGCAGACCGTATGAATGTTTAGCGAAGTTTTATGTGGACGGGAAAGATTACTCTTCCTGGCATTTTATTCATGAAATAACAAACAAGTTTCAGTTGGAATGCTTATGAATCTTACATGAAGTTGTTGTACAAATGATTAATGGAGTGTGTTTTGACTCATGTAAGATTTTATGATTGTCCAAACCAACTTGGTTCTATCTGTAACTACGTCGAGCATACCGTTATCATTGATCACAGAAAGTTGCTCATAAAACAACCAGAGAACTTTTTTCGTAAAAGAGGACTCACCAAGTTTATCCTGCAGCACGGTCTTGGTGTCGCAATGGACGAGGCAGAGGATGAGGAAGAGTGCGACGTGTGGCGCCATGGCGGCGGCGGGGCGCGGTCACGTGTGCGGGGAGCGGGGGGGCGCCGCGCCTCTGCGCCAGAGACGGTACATGCCTCGCCGATACTGTAACAAAACAAGACGATGTCATCGGTCAATCAGAGCACTCATAAATCAATAAGGCAAATTGTGACAAAAATAAACAAGAAGCAACAGGGACTATAAGAAAACCCTGTCTTAGTATCTGATCCAATAATGGAAAGTTATTTAAAAACGTAGGTACTGTACCTAAGTAATGGAAATTTTCATCGCATCAACCATAAAAAAATATTGTTATGTCACGAAACCAATCAAATCATTTACCATCGCCGAGCCAGAAACCTATTTGTGGCTAGATTCAATTTCACTTCGAAATTAAACTCGACATCTGATAGAATGACAGGATTAAATTGAATATTGTCATAAATATTACCTAAGAAATTAATATTTAATTAATATTTACTCGAAATATGCTAAAAGAAATTAATATTTACTCGAAATATGCTAAAACCTTCAAAAGTATAACACAAGATCAACATTTATATTCAATTTAGCATTTTAGAAGCTAATAAAAAATGGACATTTTAATTAATTGGAAAAGAAAATAGACTTTGAGAGTTTGCGAACTTCGGATGATACTAGCTTTTATTAATTTAAGCTTAACTTTGAGTTTTAAGTGAGTAACTTAAAAGTAGAATTAAGTTTGATGCCGAGTTTATTCCGACCTGACCTTTGAGGGGTACTCGTAGTGCTAAGTTTCGGTAACAGACGACAGTATCCTGTTAAAATTAAGCAGAATTAATGAGCTGTTATTAAGTTAGTGAGTCGACTTTCCTACGCAAATTATACTTCAATTTTCGTGTCATATTTTACTTGCGGACATTTTCATAAACTCACGTTCCATATTGCTTGCGTGCAGAAAATGGCACCAAATATACATTTTCTTCCATAGCTCCGACATTAGCATCACATAAAGACTTTTAGTAACTCTACCCAAATGCAAGCTGCATAAAAATAAGAAACATACAGCAAACGAAAAAGCGTACTCGCAATAGATACATACAGCCGTACAGAAACATAAAGTGTCTAAATTTCAAATGAGCTCCACTAACATACTCCGCTCCAAGGCCAGATAAAACTTCCAAGTTCTATTCGCAGTAGAATTTCAAAAAGGAATTAACCTGGACTCTCTCCCTGGACACAACGACAGATTTTATTACCGCCATGAATAAATTCCACCGTTGGGACCACCGCGTCGCACCTCGTAAATTATAACGACACTTTAAACCCTCGGACCGATTTACTGCGCCGCTTTAGTGCGCGATGGTATAAACATGTGGCGTACTCGCGCAGCGATGGATGTTGTGTTAAATTATACCGTCGACGGGTGATTGGTTCTGTGGTAGCGGATTATTTCGGGCGTTTAGGGCTGATTTTAAGGGCGTTAGCACATCGGGGAGGGAAGGCACGTGGCCTGCGGTTTGTGTTACTAAGTCTGACACGCTATCAATCAAGTCTGTGACATTGACCTGCTTTTTATTGAACGGGGGTTCTAGCTGCACACACAACCAATTAAATTGCTATTAGAAATATCATCACTTCGTTATTTATATGATCACACCAAGTCTCACTAACAGTGAGATCTTTAAGACACAAATAGAAAAAATTGCAATTCAAGAGTTCACTAAACATTTTAGCTCGAAAAAACAGCGACACTCATAAGAATGTCATCACTTACTAATGCATTATTAATGTCGGTGCCACTTTTATTTAAGTCAACTGCGAGCAGCACTCAACGATATGAGCTTAACTCTTTATTTTCTCCTGTCTGTAAATTAAGTTACTTGCAGCCCTTATCAGCTGTACCTAAACTAATATATTCTATCTGTCTAGCCTTTTCCCAACTATGTTGGGGTCGGCTTCCAGTCTAATCGGAAGTCGGATGCAGCTACCAGTATTTTACATGTAGCGACGGCCTATCTGACCTCCACAACCCAGTAACTGGGTAATACGATACCTTGGTAAGACTGGTTGTCAGACTTTCGGGCTTCTGACGATCCGTAACTACTGTCAACGGCTTCACGTGCTTTTTGAGGCACGGAGGAGTCTCGGTATATAAAGATGGTCACCCATCCACGGACCAAACCCGGCAAGCGTAACTTAACCTGGTGGATCGACCCGTGCAGCTGTTATAACTTAGCCACGAGCTCCTCCACACACAGTGGCTAGTTTAGGTACAAGCTGTACACAGCTGTAGACTCCCATTTTTAATTTGCTAGACCAAAGTGACAGCTGCGAAATACTTTTTCCCAAAAAATAACACGTTAAATAATTATTACGAGACAACTCGACAACAGCTGTGGAGGTTTTCCTGCAGAGAATGATTCACTAGTACTTGGTGAGAGTCACTCTGTAACTAGATTATTTACTAAATTATTTTAGTCTAGCAAATTAAAAATCAGAGCATAGTTAAAAAAAAAACTATCGACCTGCTTTTTCAGTGATAATTCCAACTTCGCAGTAACAGAAAACTCTAATTCAAATAATTTAAAAGCATCCTTCTCAACTTTCAGAGTTTAATTTAATTCCATGTTTTTTTCCATTTCAGCATTCTCATCTTAGTTTAACTGTCAGGCAAACGTTGCATTAAAAATTGCACCCTCAACTAACGGCGCCGGCGCCAGTGTATTTGCAACTTAAATAACACCTCGCTCGTGTTACACATTTTATGACGTCATCTGACATTTCCTGGTCCTTACGTACCGAACGTTGGTGCGAAGGACCAAATTTTATGGTTATTAAAAATTTTGTGACTGGCCTTATCTTTGATCATTAAAAAAGGGTTTTATTGTGTTCAAAGGGCAGCGCAGCCTGTGGTCCATTTACGGGATGGTTCAGCTCTACAGTTTTTGTAAGATTTATTTAAAATAGCGTTGTAAAAATAATAATTGCTTTATTAGCGTATTAGCGTTAGCCAGTTATTTTGGTAATCTTAAGAAGTTATTTCTGCTTTGCCTAGATTTTATCATTTTGTTTAATCTTAACTAGAATGAATAATTAATAAGACAGTAGTTTTCGAAGCAAAGCTACAGTGGGAGTTCATTACTATTTGCGTGTTACTAATTTAGTAGTTGTGTATTTTTAGGCTTGAAGCTGATTACAACAATAATATTTACGCAAAATAAATCTAACTACATACAACACAGTCTTGGTTGATAACGAATTCTTAATACCCACGCAAACTATGTACTAATAAAATAACGTCAATATTTTAAAGTATTTTCTTAAACTCCTCAGATAAATATTTTTGGATGAACGTAAAAATAAGTGATGGTAACTTGTTAGACGAAACGAAGACTATTTTAATTTAATTCTATACGATAATATTTGAGAATAAAAAAAAGAAAAGTGATTAGGTACTAAGTTTTCAGAAGGAATTTTCTTTTGAAGATACAAATATTCAATATTAATTTAGTTTTTTCATTGAAATAATTTTATACTATACTAGAAGACTAAGATTTTTTTTTGTGTTATTTATCACACCAATCAAGTAAAGAACACCAGATCAACCACAATGCAAAATGCCTAAATAAGGATTATAAACTGAGAAACACTATCTCCTTTTGTATTCACAACCAGAATTCATTACAAGGCAAAATTCCTAATGTGGTATATTGGACTCTTGTTAATATTTCCCTGAAAATCTGAGCAAGAGTCCATGTTTTTGCCGTGATGACAAATAAACAGGCGGTTTGTCGAGCTCGTACGTGCGGGCTCACGACGTATTCATCAATATTATTGGAAGCTTTACTACCTTTTTGACAGCAATACCATTTACTGGTTCACGGGCTTCGGTGTCCCAATAAGCAAAGTTTTCGGGTATGTACATACATACCTGTTTTGTTGTTGTCGTTTTTTCCAAACATGGTATGACTTCGATTTCTGGAATTGTAATAATCATGTCTCTTGACTACAATAAATTCACTATTCTTCATTGCTCTGGGGATATCGCAAATAAGTATATGAGTACCTAATAGTAAGTAATGTAATCTAGATATTCTTGTAACATTTTAAAATAAAATAAGAAAAAACAACAGCAATTTATATCAAGAGTATCTGGTAAAGACAACTAGAACGAAGTCGGACCACAACAATAAAATAACTGGAAGAGTAACAAATGTGGACATAGGAACACTAACATTCAGTTTATGTTTCGGAGGCGAGCGCATTTTGTGCGGCCGGGGTGAGTGATGGCGATGCGCCTTCTAGGGCTGCGGTTGGCAACTATATCGATGTTCTGTCGACAGCATGAGTGATTTTTATAGCTTTGGTTTTATAATGATACAACAGAATTCGGGCAAAGACAACAATTTATTTCTTTAAACATAAACAAAGATACATGAAGGTACCAACCTCATTTTGTTACATGCAATCAACACTCCCACTTAACAAAATAAGTATAATATGTATATTTCATTCAACATAACATAACTTTTCACTTTATATTAAATAAACCAAACATAGATAACAAACTGTAATGTTTACTCTTACACAAGCCCTTGGTCAACAAATCCGCGGGCATTTCAGCAGTAGGTAAATATTGAATTTTGACAATTTCGTTAGCAACTTTCTCTCTACAGAAATGATATCGCACGTCTATATGTTTAGACCTCTTATGGTGTACAGGATTAGCAGACAACTTATGGGCAGATTGATTATCATTGAAAATTGGTATTGGATACAATTCATTCGTTATTTCTAACGTTAGATTTCGTAAGTATACAGCCTCTTTACAACAATCTGATATGCCCATGTACTCAGCTTCTGTGCTGGACAGAGCCACAGTAGCCTGTTTCTTGGTTTCCCATGAGATAGCACAATTTGACAGTCTGAAGAAATATCCAGTATAAGATCTGCGGTCAATGACATTGCTGGCCCAGTCTGCATCCACGTATGCTTCTAAATGACTATTACCTTTTGCAGAAAAAGTCAAACAAAAAGATTTGGTTTTCTTTAGATACTTTAGGACTCTTTTTGCATAAGCCCAGTGTTCGTCATTGTAGCAGTTATTAAACTGGCTCAAGAAATTTACAGAGAAAACTATATCAGGCCGAGTAAGTACTGCGATGTACATAAGACTACCAATCAATTGCTGATAGGGTAGTCTCCTATCACATGTTTCACTTTTCGTTACATTTATTTTCGATTCTATAGGTGTATCAGCAAATTTACATTCAGGAATATTAAATTTTAACAACAATTCTTCAATATAACTTTCTTGGTCTATAGTAATAGTACCCTTCTGTTTATTGACAACTACTCTCATTCCTAAACAATTTCTAATACCTCCTAAATCTTTAATCTTGAACACTAATGACAAACTTTTCTTTAACTCACTAGTAGCTTCCTCACTATTCGAAAAAATAAAGAAATCGTCGACATATAGTGCAATGATGATTTTTATATCTTTATTAATCTTAGTAAACAAACATGGTTCTAGCTGTGACTTTTTATAACCCAAAGATTGTAAAAATTCATCAACTCGTTGATACCATGCTCTAGATGACTGTTTTAAGCCATAAATAGCACGTTTCAAACGTAAAACCTTGTTTACATCATCACTACTACTTTGAAAACCTGGTGGTTTCATCATATAAACAGTTTCATTTAGAAAGCCATTTAAAAAAGCAGTACAAACATCTAAATGACAGATATCTAAATTAAGTTGAACTGCTAAAGCGAATAACAATCTCAATGTTGAATGTCTTAGGACTGGTGAAAAAGTTTCGTCAAAATCAAGACCTGGCCGTTGTGTGAAACCTTTCGCGACCAACCTTGCTCTATATCTAATTTTACTATCGGCTTCAATTTTTTTTTTAAAAACCCATTTACATTGAACAACTGTGCCATTAGGTGGAACATTCGCTAACTCCCAAGCGTCATGGTCTTCAAAAGATTTTAGTTCACTCTGAATGGCTAATTTCCATTGTTCGCTTTCGGGTCCATTCAACACTTCTTCAAGACATAAATCGCCAGCACTTAATTCTCTGCTTACGCACACATTACTGAAGCCGTACCGATCAGGGTGTTTACGGACACGCTTCAAAGGGAGCGCTGAAGAAACTTCATACCTTGTTGCAGACTCGACACCTTCCAGACATTCGGCTCTTGTCACAGGCTCAGCCGCTGTCACATCAGAAGAATCTTGAAAATCTTCCACAGAGCTGGAACTTTCCTCTCCTGTGTTCGGCTGTGCTACTACCTTCTCCCCCACTTCTTGGGTAGTTTCTCCCAATTCTACGAAAAAATCGCCTGTGTCTTTATTCGTATTCAAATGTATTACATCTTGCTTCGGCTCAATCCCCTCCTCAATCACAACAATATCTCTGGCTATTGTTACACTGTCATTGTTGGGATTGTATATGCGATAACCCTTTACATTGTCTGAGTAACCAACAAGAATACACTGTTTTGCTTTTTTATCCCATTTAAGTCTTCTTTCTTTTGGGATATGTACCATAGTCTTACTCCCAAATACACGTAGATTGCTGACATCTGGCTTGGCACCGGTCCAAATCTCAAAAGGTGTTCTGTTGTTCAGCCCAGATGCTATGGACCTGTTTCTCAGATAAATAGCAGTGTTCACTGCCTCTGCCCAAAAACGTTTTGGTAGTCCTGCATCATACAACAAACATCTGGCTTTTTCAACCACAGTTCGGTTAAGCCGCTCACATAGACCGTTTTGTTCCGGAGTGTACGGACAAGTTTTCTGGTGAATAATTCCAGCATCCTGTAAGTATTTCTCAAATTCCTTACAGCAGAATTCCATTCCATTGTCTGTTCTAAACACTTTCAGCTTTCTGCCTGTCTGGTTCTCTACTAGTGTTTTGTATGATTTAAAAAATGAAAACACTTCATCTTTACTTTTCAGAAAGTAAACAAATGCCATCCGACTGTAGTCATCTACAAATAGCAAGAAGTATTTCTTTCCTCCGATTGATTTGGTCTCCATTGGTCCACAAATATCTGCGTGTACAATATCGAGTAGCTCTTTGCCTCTGTTACCCGTATTAGTAAATGGTAACCTGGTGATCTTCCCCTCGCAGCACACAATACAATTTGTTTTACTGACCTGAGCCTTTTCAGTGTATGACATTCCATGAACAGCACCATCCCTCATCAGGTTAAGATCTTTGCTGTTAATATGGCCAAACCGTCTATGCCATACATCGCCTGACACTGATGTTAACAACAAACAATCAACATGCTTGATTCTTAGTTTGTACACACCGCCAGTCATATCTGCAGTAGCCACAAGTTCATTCTTTCGGTTGTAAATATAACAGCGATTGTCCTCAAATGTCACTTTGTTGCCTTTTTTTATCAATTGGCTAACAGATAATAAGTTAGTTGCCAAATTTGGCACATATAAAACTTCTGTAACTGGAATCTCGTACTCGGTATCTCCAACAACTGTAGTTATTTGCACATCTCCACAGCCTTTGACGGGAATTTTCGATTTATTTGCGATAATAATCTCCTCGACATGATGCTTTTTTGTGGTATTTAACAACCACTCTTTCTTGGATGTTAGATGGCAACTGGCACCGCTATCAACGTACCAGTCAGTTTGACTAAAGTTTCCACCTAGAAATACGGCACTGAATGCGTTAGACTCCTTCTTTTTTGGTACATTTTCACATTTATTCATAAAATGTCCCATCTGTTTACATTTATAACATTTGACATTTGGTTTCAAATTTGAAGTTGACGGTTGGTTGTTTCGTTTTTTATGTTGCCAACCTTTCGTCGCGAACGCGTTTTGTGTGCAACCAGCAGCAATATCTCTTCCGTCTTCCATATCTAGCAACTTGGATTTGATGGCGTCAGCTGTTAATTCAATGCCAGAGTGTTCAACCGCCATGATCATAGGTTCGAATTTCTCAGGCAATCCCGCCAGCAATAATGAGCCAATCCACTCGTCGCTGATTTTGAATCCTGTATTGTTCAATCTTTGACTCGTTTCTAATATTGAAATCACATATTGAGACATCGATTCACAATTTTCTCGACGGATAGATATGAGATTACGAAGCAAGGCGATGCGTCGCGTGAAGCCATTGTCATCAAAAAGCTTTCTTAACTTTGTCCACAATCCTTTTGCAGTAATTTCAGTTTTGATATGTACAAATAAACTGGGATCAATGGTTAAAATTAATTTTGCTTTGGCTTTTGCGTCATTTGGATCGCCTTCTTTTGTAATGCATTCTTGCATGCCTTCCAAAATCAAAAAGTTTTCCACTGCGAACGCCCAATCTTCATAATTTTCTCTTCCTTTTAACTTTGATATACTTGCTATGAGATGAGTAGACATTTTTCACTGTTATATTTACTAAAAACTAACTAAAAAGAATTAAAAACGTGTACGGGCCATAACCTATAATGATACAACAGAATTCGGGCAAAGACAACAATTTATTTCTTTAAACATAAACAAAGATACATGAAGGTACCAACCTCATTTTGTTACATGCAATCAACAGGTTTTGTCTGGAAAAGATATCTATGCCTTATATAATATGAAGCTTGAAGGTTTCTTTAGTTGGACTTTAGTTTGAATTTACTGTTGCCGTCGGTCCATGGTTTCACCAGATTGCTATGCTCCAAACTAGTAGCTGAATTCTGGACCGACTCCAGCCATTGACATGCTAAGAAGAAGAAGATCAGATTGCTATATTTCCAAAATATTAAAAAGTATAGGCCCGCTTTCAGTCTTATGTAATCAAACATTCTGAAATTATGTAATCCAAGAATACTATACGAAGAACATCGTACGACTTAACAATGTAGTAAAGGTTTAAACTCATACTACATTCTTAAGTAATCCCGATAGACTTGTTTTGTACTATTTAGACGATTTACTTAACATTCTATACCACACCATCTAACTAACCTAACCCGATCATAGCTCCGATATGAAGCTACTCTTGCACTAGTTGCGCAGAGCTGAGCGAGGCGTCGCCTCCGCGTCATTTACCAGCTGAGATAGTACCCGTAATGTGTCGCCCAAGTGCTGCGTCACATGGTTTAATTAAACCGAAGCCGCGGCATGGACACCACCAGAGAGCATTTCGGTAACAAAGCTGATTTATAATTGAAAGCCGATACGTTTAGGAAGCGGCTTCCGTTCTATATGCATGAGGTCATTTGTTTGGGAATTCTGTGATTTTAGATTACTGTGTTTAGCTTGGAATTGGTTGTATTTATCCTGAACTATATCCATAATTTCAACTACTAGCTTCCGTACCAAAATTGCAGTATTAATGTTAAATTGATTGTATATGTATCACGACATATACAATCAATTTCACAATCATTTCCACATCGTAGAAATGGTCATATCATGATCTGGCTGGCCATTTCACGACACGCCGCCATTTTATGATTACCTGTCATCTATAAGACCTGCTAGAATGGTCCAACGTTAAAAATTCTTTTTGAAAACACCAAATACGGAAGCCGCAGATATTCATCACAGTGTCGAAATGCAACAAATAGTCGTACAAAACTACCGCCTCCACGTAGGTATATCTCATCACCGCCCAACAAACGGTTTCGTCAGCGTTTTTTCGTCCATAAACCAACCATGTCGAGTCTCCGGCCGAATGTACTCATGTGGACATTCGCCCGGCGTAATGGATTGTGACATTTATGGGCGAGACGCTCCCGATATTTGCTTCGACAGCGGCCAATCATTATAAATCACCGGCTGAAACTCTAATAAACTCGTCTGTTGTTAGACTCAATGCAAATGCGATTGAAATTTTGATTAAACCGAAGCCAGATGTTTGTGTTTATTGTGTTCCTAGTTTGATAGATGTGTTTTTTGAGGATCATATGACATGGGATGTTGATGATTATGAAGTGGGGTCTGAAATAATGGAATTTGTGATTGTTAGAGTTAATTTGTGTGAAGTTGGAGCCAGAATTAACAAAAAGCAATTGGGCATAATGGTAACAACAACAAAACAACACATAGCTTAAAAAGAGTAACAAACAAACTAATGTTTTTGTTTCAATACTGCGAAACAGAATACGGAATTTCTCAAAACATGGCTCTGAATACAATAGCTGGGTTGAGCAACGTACAATTAAACTATTTCCCATTAAGCCGGTTGGAACATCGGTCCTGTCAGATCAAGAGCCAATGAAATTATTACAGAAATAATCGGAACAATCATTTGATTTCCCTCTAGCGGTGAATGCGGCAAATTGAAGTATGCGCAGAACAATGCATGTTTTTGTTTGAATGTTCGTGCTTTTTTATTTTGTGTAAAATCTGTGGATTGGTTCGAAGTTACACAGAGATGTTTTGAAAAGCAATTGTTTTGTAAGTTTCACAATAACGAAGTAGAAAAATATAGAACGTATGTTTTCATGGATTGCGATTGTCTGAGCTGTCATTATAAATAAAAGTACCTGGGCGACCGAGCTCTGCTCTGGTTAAATAAAGAATACTCATTTAATACATAGAAAAGTTCATACTAATTCCATGCTGCCATGATAGTACATACTAATTCCATGCTGCCATGATAGTAGGTACTTACTAATTCCATGCTTCTTGTTCTAAACTTAGGGCGACCGAACTCTGCTCGGGTGAAAATAAGGCGAAAACGAAGTTTCCCAAATATGAGACCTAGCTAGATTGATTATTCGCCCCCGTGAACCCCTATAATGCAATTTTCATCGAAATCGTTAGAGCCGTTTTCGAGGACATGATTACAAATTTATATATATATGTATATATACAAATGGAGAGCAGTGGAGGCCGCAGGCAGTGGATGGAGAGCAGTGGTGGCCCAGTGGTATCGGCCCCAACTTACGAGTTGTAGGTCGTGGGTTCGAACCCAAGCAGGCGCTTTACTTTGTGTAAATAATTTAATCACCACTGCTCTCAAAAACGGTGAAGGAAAACATCGTGAGGAAACCGGCATGTCTTAGAACCAAAAATTCGAATACATGTGACATCTACCAACCCGCACTGGGCCCGCGTGGTGGATTACGGCCCACTCCCTCTCACCGAGAGGAGGCCTGTGTCCCAGCAGTGGGACATTAATAGGCTGATGATGATGATACAAATATTGCTCGTTTAATAGTAAGATAGGATATTATATACAATACACATACCTTCATAGTTTGAGTGGAGATGAATTCCGTTTCTTTACTCATGTGGATAGACTGTGTTCTAGACTACCTTGGTAGAACACAGTGTTTTACATTTAAAAGAAATACTATATTACTGTCGATTAGGACATTGATGGACGATCGTGAAAATGTGGGCCGAGGCACACATACGTGAGTACATCAATGCCTGGTTGCGGCCAAGGCTTGTATAGTACTTTTCTCAAACAATGAGCGGAAATTCAAACTAAGTAAATTAATGATTAATTCCAGAATTAATGACGAATAAAGCAAATTTTTCACGCGCCCGTATTATCATTTGTTTCTTCTTTACGTTAAACAGCTCCATTTGCTAAGCCAGTTCGAAATTTAAATAAAACCTTTTATACGTTACTCCCTGGTTGCCATGTGTTGAAGTAAATAGTTAGTTAATTTTCAGTTTTGTTTTACAATCATATCAGTATTGACATTGACTACTGATATGATTGTAAAACAAAACTGAAAATTATTGACTGTAACTGTTTTCCACGTAGTTAGAGAGTCAATCAAATTATTTGAAGTAAAGTGTTACCTTAAAAGCGTTCGTCAGCACGAATACACCGCCGAGCGAAACAAATTAGAGCCCATACCTTAGTAAAATAACACTTATAACTATTGGAATACGTCTCATATTCCACTGCATTGGATATGACGGCTGAGTTTATCTGATTAGCTGTTACTTGAATAATTAGTTGTGTTCGGATTGAACGCAAATATAGGTATATTTACTGGATTTAAATAATACAAGTCTTCTTTACATCCTGACTGAAATGGTATTGAAAAACGCTTTTTATTTTGTTTTTGAGAAATAAGACATACAATACAAACAATTTATTCTCTTAGAATGGGAAATACTGGTTACATACAAAGAAACGTTATTTATTAACATGAGAATAGGTACGGTAACTTTGAAGATAAAACAATAGGTACAATATTGTTAGTTAAATATGCATTTATTTATGCATTTATAAACGGAAAATACGACGTTATAGAATTGGTGTGTTTATAGTACATGCAGCAAGACATATTGGATCAGAGCTTACGCATTAAAATCTTACTCTTCACAATTTATACGATAAAGTTTAATTTCAATATTAGAACCCAAAATCAAAATACCAATTTTCCATTTCATCGCTTTCACTTGACAGCACTTTAATATTTTCCATTACATGGTTCACAAAAAACTGCCTCACAAGGATACGCATTCAAAAACTTGAACCTCAGACATTATCCCAGAACTTTGCCCGATCAGATTCATTAACAAACTGTAACAAAATCGTTTCATTCAAAAACTTGGCTGAACTTTCCCTATTACCTTTTATAAAAAATGTGTACGGTGTGAAAACGCGTAGTTGGCAATATAAATCGCCATGGAATACTATAAGTAATTCTTATCACGAACGCGCGGACTAATAACGAAATAAATCGGATTGATACAGTGGCTCATCGCGGGCGTTTATTAGCTGTTATTGAGTGTGAGGGGTGAGGGGAGGGGGAGGCCTTGACCGACTGGTCGGGACGTGTGGATAGGTAAGAAATCAATGAGCTTTTGGATTGATGAATGTGTGCCGCGGTGATTGTGTTTCTTTAGTGCGTGTGAGTAATGAAATCAAATGCCTTCAGGTAGTACCTAATGCTAGCGTGCTTACAGTTTGGGTTGGATTAACAGAACCTCGAAATGTTATTTTACCTTTCCCTTGGTGAATTCTCTGAGAAGCAGGCCGAGCTTTAGAACTTTAAGCTGGTAAACTCTTTTGACAAAATTGTATTGTTGTCATACTGTGATGTAGGTGCAAATGTTCTACAAATGTTTTTTTAACCACCAATGCGAAGCTCTTGACCTTCATCTCTACTGATGTAAAGTGGTGATCAGGCTGAAGGTGGAAGCGAGCTTCACCCGGAATCCCCAACCACAGAGGAACTATCTTACCTCTAACTGCCGAAACACAACAATACGTTAACATTGTTGTTATGGCAGACTTAGATAAGATGGTGGTAGCTAACCAGGCGGACTTAGCTTATTCCTATATATAGACCCTTCCACCAACCAAACTGAGCAGAAAATTTTGACCCCGCTGGGAATCAAACCCGGACCTCTGGGTCTGAGACAGGTGGTCTTACCACTATAGACCACAGAGGCGGTTACTTTACAAAAAGAAGAAGTTCACAAGAAGCATTTTGTTCTCCTTACATCCTCCTAACTAGTTTTATTGAAGTCTGTAATTTGAAACATATTGATACGGTTAAAAATTAGAATTTAATAATATTCTAACCTTTCAAAAAGATATCGATGTTTTATATTATATGATTGATCACAATTTTCCAGTTGCCTGCCTCCTGTTGACAGAACATCCTTAACATTTTCGTTTGACAGGTTGATAGGCTCACGGAAGTATGAAGTGGTTTAGATATCGATCTATGAATAATACAGTTGCCTTTTACCCATGAGAATTATTATTCTATGTTATTACTTCCCAGTATAGCTAATTTTGTTGATCCTAATAAAAGAAAGAAAATACGTTTATTTGCGGTAAACATGACGCAAACAAAGAACAAACACACGAAAATAACAATTTGGGGGAAAATATGCGTCACATCCACGCAACACGGTCATCGCTCGGCATAATGCTGCGACTCTATGCGAGACAGAGCCTCAGCGCTGGTTTTCAGCGACAGCTGGCGTTGACGTGATGACGTCAACCGGCGCAGCATAAAGTGAAATAATAAGAAATCAAAAATAAAATAAAATAAATATAATACTAAAAGTCTTGCGCAATTCTGATTTAATCACCAATTTGAAAAAAATAAATGTTCTTCCTGTGTTCATTAAAATTAAAGAACTTTCTATTTTATATGTATAGTCATCCAGACCGTATTTCGGCCACGGCGGCCAATCTCAACGGAGACTAGCCTTCGGCGCGGGAGATATTAAAATGCACAAGTGTGCGCAGACACAGATGCACTTTCTCTTCCCTCACTCTCGTAGTCTGATATACAACGTGAAATTTGAATCACAGTTTTGCTAGAACAAACGTTGTTCAGACCATGGTCTACTACTATTCTATAACAATCAATTAAAAAAAAAACGTCAATGGTATTTGAAAAAACACAAAAAAAGATTGATTTATTTATTAAAATTTCGGCCCGCATTGGCCGGACATCCTTGTAGTCCACGTGGACTCCTCATAACTCTTTTGAATGCCATTTTGCTACCGCGATGAGTCCTTAGATGTTACGGTTTATGTTTGAACACGTTTGAGCAACATAAGACTTAATTGAGAACGCCTAGTATAGTTTGTTTTAATAACATATTGGATGCTATAGAATGATAGTAGACCATGGTCTGAACAAAGTTTGTTCTAGCAAAACTGTGATTCAAATTTCACGTTGTATATGGGACGGCAATCCGACACGACCGGAGAGAGATCAGGCGTAGGACGTGCTTTCCGAGGCACGGGGGTATCCCACCGCCCACTTCCAAACTCCGGGCTGTTACTAAGAAATTCCTAATGGCAAAACGCAATAACACTCTACCCGACCCGGGAATCGAACACGCTTACAAGTCGCGCTTGCGATTTCGTCATCAGTACAAAGCTTGCCCGTAGAGCTAATGGACCCAAAACGTTACTGCTTTCCAAGGCATCCTACCAATAACAAATCTACAGAAATGCCATTGTAAAGGTTATGAATCGGCATGCTATCTACAAAGAGACTCGGATATATCCAAAGTCGGAGCGACTCGTATGTACCTCTGAGACCTTTGACTAGACAAACAATAGACTCGTGACAAAACAAGCCCCGGTACCGCGTCGTATAAGATAATATAGATATGTGGAAGCCATACCAATTCAATTCACTAAATTCAGGAACTCGGCGCTATTTGGTACCTTAACATTTCAATTTATACTAAATAATTTAGTTTCATGCCCTCTCTTACTAAGAATCGCTTAATGAATGAAATAAAATAGTTGCTTACAATATTGATCCGCTTTGCGTCTGCATTTAATTGCAGAATTATCAACCACGCCCTGACTAATTTGCTCACATTGTTCTTTCTCAAATTGCATTCACCACAAATGCTCATTGGGGGATCCCAAAACTTGTAATTTCTCTACCCTTACTACATGGACTGTTCAATTAATAGCTAGGGAGGGGAATCCACATGATCTCTTCCCCAACTAATTAAATAATTAATATCGCCATTTATGTCGCTCGCACAATAAAAATCCCTTATGTTATTATTTAAACAATTATCGCGCAATGACAGACGTTTATAATATCGTGGAAGCGTCAGTTAGTGACATGTAATTGACACTAACAACCGTTTTTCGTATTTAATTGCTGATGGCAATTAAAAGAAATTGCGCAGTTTACGATGTGTATACGTAATGCGGGCCTATGTTGTGGTGCTAGTAGACTGATTGATTGGTTTGGGTCACGAGAGTTTCAATGACTATTAAATAGCTTTTGTTATCTACTTCAGAGATTTCAATAAATGCTAGGTTAACTTGTTTCGAGCTACCTACATAATTACCAAAATCAGAAGAGCAATTCCCGTAATTTTTTAGAAGGTTCGCATTCGCATCTCATTCGTAATCTGTCAAAAATACCATCAATTTACCAGCATTTTAGACAATATTGCGATTGCGACTAGAATATGAATGTTTTGAACTACGAGAAATGGCCTTCAGATCTTTCACAAGATCATTTCGTTCTGCCTACTAACTTCGTAACTTTGACTTTTGACTTTCAACTGCAAAGTGCAAATATGTCATCATCATCATTTTCCTTCATCAGTCGAACTTCACCCAGTGCCGGACATAAAGAAAGAAAAAAAAAGAAATAAAGATTGTTTATACCATTCCCCCCCCTCTCAAAAGCTTATTTTATTCTTTATTCACTGAAAACAGTGAATAAAAAGCTCTTTTAATCACTATTTTGGTGTTTGAATTTAGAACACACCAAAGGAGGTTGTATAGCATTGAGATGGAGGTCGAAAATATGACCTCCATCTCAATACCATACAACCTCCTTTACACTTACGACTTCACCCATTTTCATAGAACTCATACGCCATGCCGCCATTTGCGCTAAAGTAAAGCAACGCGGACGGTCAGGTTTAAAACCATGTTTTTATTTTTGTGAATATTTGCAACCGTGAACTAATATATAAATAATAAATCTTTTTAAAATATACATCAGATTTTATTTTCACGATTTATAATATGTATTCGCTAAGAAAAACCTAAATTTAAAATGAGCCCACCGCGAGGGCTCCCTTCATCCCATATGCGACTAGGTGAACCCTCCAGGAGGGCTCTCGGCAGTGAACATGTTAACCTTCCTTTTTTCTTCATTAAATGTCTATTTTTGCTTAAATCTTTCTTTTTCTCGTAGTCATGGTATAAAGTATAGTATGCAACTCTTGAATAAAACGGATTTATATCGAGGGCCATGAATCACTCGCGTCGCTCAGGATTTTAAGACTAGAATCACTCGCTGCGCTCGTGATTCAATCATCATGAATCACTCCCTACGGTCGTGATTCAGTCGTTAGAATCCTTCACTTGATCGTGATTCATCTATGGCCCTCGCTTTAAATCCGTCCTTTATTCACTAATTGCATAATATACTATTATTCTGCACAATCAAAACTCACATTACAAAAAAAATGACATGAAATACACACATACAAAGTAGCCAAAAACCTCGTATTCAAGCAGTAGAAGTTTAACATTATGCCTCTCTTTGCTTGTTCCGATATAAAAGATCTTCCAAGCTTAAATACTCGTATGTATCGTTCATTGATAGCTCACCAGTAATCTATCCTAATCGTTACCTATCATAATCTCCAATCACAAGTGGTCGTTTAAATATGATTATCTGAACACCATCCGACTAGCCGCACTCAATACTTGCGGTAACTTTATTCATCAATTTTAATCAACGGACGGACGTCTTGTACTCATCTGTGGGAGTAATATTGAAGAGCTATTGGATTATTATGATCCACCCTTGTGGGCTTCGACGTGATTGGAGGAATTTGATCATTAGGAAGAGATGATTGGAGGAAATTGTTGTCGTGCGTTCGAAAATTTAGAAGCGCTTCTCCTCGACATGTTTCAGTAACTAAGTTGCATGCTGCTAATTAGTTGACGTGCTGCTTCATTTGTGTACGAGTATCAGTTGCAATTCCAACTCTAACTCTTGTCTCGTTGGTCACATTTTCCTCAAATATCCATACACAACTCCCTTGTTTCACCTCGTCATCAACATTCTTCCACAATATTTACCAATAAACACACAGGGCGGTATGAACAAAAGTTTCGAACAACTTCCGCCGATGGCTTGCGAGGTGCTGCGTGCGTGCTTCTTCGTGACCGCCGCCAAATTATAGCCGACGGCCAGGCGACGCAGGGGGTGAAGTAAGCGGGGTAAGGCGGGCGGGGGAAGGGGCGGTAATATGGATACTTTGACTTTGAAAGTGGATACTTGGAGCATGTTGGAGCGCTTCCGAACTAGTGAGACTTGTTTATGGTAATAGTGGCGTTTCTTGTAATTTGTTAGGGCTTTGATTAATGAAGCGTTTCAGACTACGTTCAGCGGAAGTTCTGGCTAAACGAGAGGAACGTAATGTATGGCTGAAACGTTTATACTGATAGCTGCCATAAGAATAAAAAAAAACAAATTACGCAAGAAATACAAGCCACGCAGACGACTCACGTGACAATATGAACGTGTTGCTGACATTGAAGTTTCTCGACGCTTTTTTCCCCATTTATAACACGGCTGTATTACGTAACTCTGTCCCTGACTATCACAAAATGTTTGTCTCACAAACTCTCTCCAAGAACTTAATTTCACTCTAAAATAAATTAGTCAGTACCAAAGTAATTTAATTCAACGTCATCAACCCGAGACTGTAATGTGACAATTAAATAGCGAAAGTTCCAAACTTCTTATATTCTAATTATGTTGATTAAAATCCAGATCTCCCACGAACATGTAAGTCGGTTTATTCAACTGCTGTTTAGAAGCAAACTTTCGACTGCTCTATAATCAAAGAATTAAACTTGAGTAAGCACTTTAATCGCTTGGCAATTTGCAGATGGAAGGCAGCCAACCGCGGCCGGCCCTGACATCTCACGACGCAGATAAAAGCTACGCTTCACATAATCAATGGGCCTGTATCTTTTAAAATAATTAAAGTAATGATAAAACTCTGAAGATTTAAAAGGGTTCCCACGAAAGATAAAAAATGTAAGGACTCCAAGTGCGGAACGCGGAGAGATTAATTTTTTTTCAGAAATTAGTTTAATCAGGAAATCTCACGGGAAGAATCTGAGTGAGATAAAAAACTTCTGGAAGGGTTTAGCCCTTTTGATGATTCGCATCAGTTAATAAAGGTACGCTGTTACCGACATTCTAAAGGAATCCATACTGAGGCTAGGTTCTAAGAAAGATGATATCGTGTTCAATATTACCCTCGATGTTCCTTGTCTAGTCTTACATGGAAATTACTCCATTTTGCTTGTATATATACAAACGTAAACGTATTACAGAATAGTAACATTATAGTCTATTATTACATATAAATTGCTGAGCTGAATATTACATTAAGGCAATCATCAGCAAAGTGTTAGAGAAATTCCTAGTCACCGTGTGTTAAGTTATTTGGGGTCCTACACATCAGTTTTGTGTATTAGGTACATGGCTGCGGGGCGGACCGCAAAACTGGAGTAAAATATCCATCCATCAGCGTGTCACTACGAGACTGGGGACTAAATGGAATACTATGTGAGCTGCTGTGTATAGTAAGTACTATATTATGTACCAAGAGCAAATACCTCGGGAGACATTAAAGATTTCTGGCTGATATTGATAGCTAAGCAAAGTGAAATTGTATGTCAAAGACGAAAAAATTGCGTTATTTACTCGTAGCTAGTGTAGTGAAAGAATAGAAGTTCTAAAGATATTATTCTCTTTGTTTGCAGCATTGTTTAGGTCGTAAAAGATGATAATCGTATTTTCCACTTGCGACGTATGCAAAATTGTCGTATTTGGCCGTGTGTAGCTCAAAAGGACAAATCTTTTACAGGAATAACTTTTTTGCCACAAAAAAAAATCACATATCTAGCAAAATGTCGACTTCCTGCACAAATCGTTTGTAGCCTCGATCGTATAATTACTAGCAAACTACAGACCAAAAACTAAAACTAACGTAACACGAGCTTCAAGCAATTAACGGAGATCGATGCTAATTGATTAGCCGCAGTTGAGAAGATTTCAAAAATTGTTTTATAAAGAATCTAATGGGCTCGGCTTGGGGGGAATCCGACCTACTCGGCAAAGTTCACAAGTCGACTCAGTTCAATCTTAATTGTTTCATTTAGTCGTTCAAGTTGATTTGATGGGGATACTCGAATCATGATCCCAATCGCGTAAGCGCCCATTAAATATTGAAAGAACCATTTTGCTGATCATTGTTTTTCTTAATATTGGATTAAGAATTTGTTCCCGTTACGATTCCGATTATTGCTTTGAAGCGAAGGAAATTGTAATAGGAACTCTGAGTGATAAGCCGGGCGACTCTATTTGACGGATGAAGCTGCGTATAGTTGTAGAACCTCGCTCCAAATCATGAATAAATAAATACGTTTATTACAATACGTGGATCGCTTCAAAGTTTTCATGACCGGACTTAGAAGTCAGTGGCGATGAACTCGATGCTATCCCAGCCAGACTTCTCATAACACCACCCAAGAGACACCAGACGTTGAAGTCCAGATAATTAACCAAGATCATACAGACTCCAGACAGTAAAAGATTTTTCATCAAACATTCAATTAAATATAGAGAGCGTCCATCAAACATTCAGTTGGAGTAATGAACTGGGGCTCAGCAGAAGGATGAGATGGTACTGCTTCGTGCAGAGCATGCATGAATGATGACCTGTTGTGAGATATCGCGATGAGTTCATAACTTATTACTGTGCTTTTAGAATTTGTTTTAAAACCCTACGTGGGTTCAGCAAGGCCGCTGTAAGATAGAAAATTAAATTGTGTCGGAGAAAAGACTCCAACTAAATTAAAGAAAATGAAAGAAGAAAGTTTTGTTTCGGTAGGTAGTCTTATTCCTTTTACCTGTTTTAACCTACTTTTTAGGTTGTGAAACTTAGTGCTTACATTGATCATTTTACAATTTTCATAAAACTTGTTTCTCATTTCTATTATTTTTTTTATTTTTTCATGTTTCCCACGAATATCGTATAGCTATGAACCTCCGTCGAACACTGTTAAAATGACCGGTCACTGAATGTTAAGCAGATCGTCGTTACGTTTTATTGGGATCCATTCCATGGCATGTTTTCCCCGTTTCCCCGTTTCATTCTACGTTTTATTCCGCTATTTTATTTTGCGTTTCTTTCCAATTTGTATTTTGTTTCCTGATGGTTTTAATGCATCTCGTTACAAATGTACCCGTATCATTACATCGCTAAGGCCGTTTGACTACAGTAAGTACTAAAATAGAAGGTTGTTGGTATTATGAGTTTCTTATGAACCTATACGTAGAACTGTCAAATTAAATAATATTTAAGTGTATTACAACCAGTTCCAACAATAATACGTAGTCCTCACGACGTGTCTAATCACCAATTACCGAGTTTACGTCTGACAACTTCAACGAACTCGTAATTGCATTTGTACTTTAACAAAGCGTAAGATATTATAAAGTCTAGTCCCATTAGTGCCTGTAAAACATCTCATTAGCAGCTCGGTACACTCACAAAATAACTTGAAAAATCGCGTTCAACTTACAAATAGGTATTACATTAAAACTTTTAACATTACCTACATTAAAAGTCAGTTTAGACATAAAGCGATCCAAACACGAAGTATTTGCGAAGCTCGCGTCTGCCCCCCCCCCCGTCCCGCGTGCCCCGCGTGCTTCACCCCTCCCCTATCCGGGTGAGTCCGAAACTTTGATGGTCCGATCCAGATTTTTCATCTCCCGACTTATTTGAAATTATAATTCGCCGCGAAGAAATCAAATCAAAATTCCATTTAAACTTGGGATTTCAATATTTGTTTGTTAGGCAGATGTTCGTTATGGTAATCGTTTGCGGCAGTGCTTGACCGGCGGCCGGGCCGGCACCGGACCGCTGGACAGCCGGATCTACGGCGATGTATGGCGCCGTGGGCGGCCGACGTTTCGCTACAATTTTACTTTGATTTACGAGTAGTATACAAGTGTTGGTGGTTATGCTCTGTCGGGGCTTGTAACGGCGGATGCTGCCATACTAATTATTTGAATGTTTAACTTAGGTAATTCACTTAACCAGAAGACGTTTTACGATATATTTTCTAGATCATTGTCAAAAATTCAGATGTCAGAGGATATGTGGATGGGGTGGCTAAGTGCTGAAATAAGAACGAATAAAGATTGATGAAATAAGACATGCTTTGCCGAACCAGATTAATAATGATAAAGGCATGAAAATGATGATATGTTGGTAAAGTAAATAAAAGATTGAAAGCAAGGTTTCTGTTGAAGAAAGGTGTCACTGGTAAAATAGGCTGTTAATCTACTACCAACTGAATTGAGTACAATTGTTTAACATAGGGTAGTTTTTTCATGTGACCTTGTCGCAGGTCGTGTGACCTGCTGATCCGATACGCACCGCACGCAAGGTCACTGCACCTTTCTGTAAAGTCGGTTAAGTGCTACATGCCAAGGTTATGCGACCTAACCTTATTCGATAAGTTAGTGGGACTTTAACAATAGGTGCGGAGAAGAATTGGAGAAACTTTTTAATTAAGTACATAGTTTGGAAGTTTGGTATACTAAAGCAATATACGCTTGTTTATGAATAGACTAATTCAATACGTTACAGAAAAGGGCAGTGATAGCTTAGTGGTGTGACCGGCAGACTGCCAAGTCATAGGTCTGTGAGGAAACTGGCATGCCTGAGAGATATTACTCGGTAGCGTGTGAAGCATAGTCAAAGGCTCATGGGCTGCTTTAAAACTCTGCCACCAGGTTAGTCAGTAACCATACGAAAAGAAGAAGGTTACAGAAACAGTGAAGATACTATAAATGCGGTTATTGAAACCGAAGCAAATAACGATCATTCAGACTACCCTTCAAATAATGTTTAAATAGTTATCTACAAATAGAGCTCAGATACGAAACTTTAACCTTCGTCCGTCTATTAGACACAAAGACCTTTTTAATTCCAATCATAACTCCAAACAAACAGAATCAAATATAAACCAATAAACATGAAACAGTCGCGATATTATTAAAATCATGTTCAGAAATGTCATAATTTTCATTGAAGCGAATTTTCAAGTTGGACATTTCGATACAAATGCTTTTGAAGGTATCCAGTTTCATTTAATTGCGAAACGAAGTGAACAGAAAAGGTGGATGTAATTCTATAAAATTGGAACAACGTTAAAATCTGCGATACCTTTGAAAAAAGCTTATAGAAGTATTACGGAAGAGAAATGATTTACATTTAAAAAATTCTCATTGATTTCATTGGCGTTTATTTACTCGGAATCCGGTCGCGACAAATTCAATATTTTTATGTGGAAAACGTTGAGTTTTTAGATTATATTGTGAATGACTTGAATAAAATGGTCTGTTATCTCGGGGGGTTGTATTGGATTGGATACCAATGCATCAGGACAAATTGTAAATGTATGCCTCTGCAGAGAATTGAACGAGCCTTGAATTTACATGCATGTAATGTAACCACACACACACACACAACCCACAAACACGGTTGTATAACCTACACAAGGAGGTTTGTATAATTACAGTGTTAGGTCATTTTGATCTTGAAGAAAAACAACTATTTCGTTTTACGCAGGTAGGTAATGGTAAGTATTAAATGATTTTTGGCACAAACAAATTCCATACCTATAATATTATCTTTTAGGGTATGTACCTACTCTCACTACTCGAGATTTAACAAACAAAGGAGCAAACTTAATTGATGATGTAGTTACATACAATGTATTTTAGTTGAGAATTATGTAGGCCACCACATCTACAAACTTCTGACTAAAGACAACAGGAGCCTCCGCTGGTTCAACTTGGAAACTGTAAATCAAAGCTGTGGTTAACACAATTTGCTACTGCTACAAAGATCTCGCCATTTCATATTATGTTCGCCATTGACACAAATAAATTCAATTCGAAACGTATTCATGGCACAACCAAGTAAAAAAATAAACCTGTGAATAATGTTGTTGCAAACATGATCCAAATAAATCCATTTAAAACCTACTTGTAATTCAGCAGCAATGCAAAACGTTTTTTTCGACGATTCTACAGAATTAACAGATCTTTGAAATTTTGAATCTATTAAACATAACGGATTCACGTCCAAAGACCTGAAATCCATTCAAACGAGCATCGTTCCAAATGGAAAATATAAAAGGGCCTTTTCACAGTCCGCCATTACGACGTGGTTTTGTTTTAGTTGGCATCTGTAATTTTCTTAATTATACACTTGTCGCGAGGCGGCGAATTGAAGCGCTGTCCCCATTCACGGCGTTATTTAATTTTTGTCGCGCCGAGACCGACTGCGGACTTCTAAATAAGCTAATGACAGTTTACGGCGGTTTAATAACTTTACCGGCGGTTAAGGATGTTCGGATGAGAGAAAGTTGAAAAAATATCGCTTCACTGCTGCTCCGAATGAAATTGATTTTAGATGAAACTCTCGAGCTGTAAAAAGCACGAGCTCGTGCTCTCGTAACATCATAAAACCATTATAATTTTTCCATTTTATCTTTGGCTCTGGGCGATGTTTAGACACTTTCACCTTACAAGTTCTCCTTACTTTAAATACCACTCATAGTCAGAATGAAAGAGAAAAATGGGAGTTTTAATAATAGTAAGAATGTTTCGTTGAAATAAATCTGTGAAAGTACGCAGTATGTTGGCAAACAAGTGATTGAAGGTTGTACGAAAGCCGTTGTTAACTTTAGCCTTGAAACTATTGCTTTGCTAACAAATAAGTTTACAGGATTAACTAAACCAGTTCATATTACACGGGACATCGACTCCAGATAATAAACATATTTTTAATTCTACTGAAATTGAAAAATTATGGATAATAGCATTTTGTTTCTGTATTATAAATCTTTGATGGGTTCATGTTTAGTCAACAGTCAATGATACGAAGCAGAATCAAAATCGAACAGTCATGCAACAAATCATGAAACAACAAAGGACTAGAAATATACCTATCTGTTGCAATAACTAAATACGTTGTACTTGATAATTAGGTAAAAGACACACTAATTAAAATCATTTAATTTTCTACCTATGTCATTATTACGTACCTAAAGGCGTTTTCTCTTTAAGCTTTGTATCGAAATATGGTCCAAAAATAAGCTAAAAATTTAAACTTGGAAAACATAACCAACATAACCAAGGCAAAACTGCAAACCAGGACAGAGGAACCAATAAAAATAAAGACAAAAATGTGGCAACACCCCACTGTATGTCCCTCATGCTACTGTTAATAAAGATGGCGATCGACGGCGTGTACGAGGAAAATAATAGCAAAAAATAACTCATAACAATGCTTAAGCACCGGAAAATAAATAAGCGGAGGTCGGAGGAAAAGCTATGTTTAGGAAAGCCACTTAAGAGACCGATTACATTTTTTACGCAAATTCTTGATTTTTGACGGTATAATGTTCAACAGCAGTAAGATATTTTAATTATTTGATTATGAATAACGATAGTGCCATTCTCTTTCTTGTAAGATGAAGTTACACGTTTTAATTTTTCTTTTCGTGTAATTTACTCTAAACATTTAACGAACAAAAATGGTCAGGGTAAAGCCGTAGGTCGCATGCCAGGAACACCTACAAAATGATAATAGCATGCGACGACGGCTTTACCCTGACCATTTTTGTATCTATGTCTCGATTTCTGTCAGAAATATTTTCTTGTTTCGTACTTAATAGATCACTTTTATTTTCCCGAAGCCGGGTTATAGTTTTTTAAACTTAATTTTTTATTACAGTGTCAGTTAGAAGCTCTGAGTCGGAATATACTTGTGTAATATAATTTTTGTTAACTGGAAAAATATCGGCAAGAATCCGTATAACGTTCGCGAATCAAAGGAAACATCCAAATTCATATAACTTTTTTTCTGTTTACCAAATATTCTTTGGGAGACGCAAAATGAAAAACTTTAGGTAGAAAAATCAAATAAATGCTATGGATTCGAGACATATCATTTGAAATGTATTATTTACGCCTATTAATAAATCTTTGTTCTTTCCAAACTTAGCTTAATTTTGCTTCAAGAACAATAAAAACTGTAAACATAGTAGAAGTTGGTACGACGTTTTTGAATGAAGCTAGAATTTTATTCCAATATTAAAATACTAGTCGCAGAGTTAAAGCATCGAACACGCATACTAATAGATAGACATTTGGATTTAGTGGCAAATAAATTGTGGAATTTGTGCCATCCATTGATGGTCTACGAGATGCAAATACTGAACGAGTTAAAAAACCAAACTACTTAGACTCCTCTAGGACCGGGTACATAAGGCCATCGTAACTAACGTTTTTGATGCTGACAAAGGGACGGAATGGGATAAGTGGAAGAGATGAGTGATTATAATGAGGATTATCTTTCAAAGCTTGAACAGTTTGGGAGTAGAGCCAAATAATATTTTATTTTTTATTTTTATTTTTTATTTTATTAAATAGGAACAACAAACAGCTACATTATGCAATATTCCACACAGAAAAACATAAATAATTTAAGTAATAATGTAGCCCACAGCGCTGTTCACAGATTACCATGAATGAATAAAACCTTAAGACACTAGGAGGTGAACTGTTCATGCATGACAGTTACACAAATATTATAAAAACAGAAAAAAATTAAGTATTTTAAAAACAACAACAAACAATTAATTAGAGTGTTCAAGCGTTTCATACAAAAGGCTACGAAACCTTTTCAAAGAGCATGTAAATATGTCTATGTGTTCGAATGCTTCATTGTAGGCAATATGACAGAAAAATTTAAATAAATTTCGTTACTAAACTTTCAGCTTAATAAAAGATGACTCACTCGTAGAACAGACCAATAGTAAAGAATTTTTCCATAAAAGAAAACGTTCAAGCTATGGTAATGAAAGAAGCCAAAAGCAATTCAACAAGTTTTCAACACTTTAAGTAAAATATGCGGCGCAAAACAAAGAAAATAATTTTCATAAATCATGGGATGCTCTCGGAGGGAACTTACGATAGTCCTCCAGGGCAAGAGGGTGACAATCGATATTTTATTAACACTCTTCAGAGGGCGTAACTCCGTAATAGTCACGAGTGTTGAGGAGGTCAACAAAATAAAGAGTCCAATTTGAGAGGGTCGACGCAAAAAATTACTCTGACCTAAGTGCTTAGTAAGATAAAGAATTCAAATTCCGAAAATGTAGACGTATATCTTGTGACAATCATTCTATGGAATCGGCTTGTTTTTCAAAAGAGAGTTACTAAATTCGATAGAAAGATTTCATTCTTAGGCTTAAAATTAATGTTGATACAAATACTTATAGAGAAACATAAGTTCGTAATATATTTAACAAATTCAGCGTAGCGTGCCACTTCTTCATTAGACTCTAGAAGCTTATTAATTACCTGATTACTGTGTTTCTTGTGTATAAAATATATATCTGGATATAGCTATATACCAAAATATAGTTATATAAAAGCGGTTCATAACTATCTTACTAGGAATATTCAAAATTGAATAGTCATTTATTGAAACTAGGCTGAGAATCAGCACTTTTCGACGTTAAAATTACATAAGACAGTCCCCCAAAAATGGGCCCCGCCCTTCACCACTTTCTAGTGCTTTTGCTGGGAAGAAGAAATGGCGCAAAAAAATCCCCAACAGCACAGCTGTCTGTTACATAACTATGATACGAGCACGATCTAGTAATATAACGCCAACTACGTCGACATTGGTTGCAGTAACACAATTAGGGCACTCCGATAGTTATGGACCGCTTTAATAATTATAACTATATTACGGTACATAGCCATATCCCTAGGGATATAACTATATCACGGTTTCAACCATCTTACTGAGACATATACTTATTTTATCAAGTCTAAGACTACTTATGGGACAATATGCCACTTTTTGAGTGTTATCGCAATAGGACATTATATTATGGCTATAGAAAAGGGGTGACTAATATGATGACAACTAATAGAGAACTTATACACTCAGTAACAAACTGACAATGAATTAAGAATTTTAAAAGTCTAAAACCGGACTACGTAAAAAGTGAACTTTAAAAAAGATGGAAACAAATTGACCTATTTTTGTCTCCAATCCTACTTAATACTATAAACAATCTCATGCAGTAGAAGGCATCTTCTTAAAAACAATTAAGACCTAATGCCTAAGCACCAAAAAATCAAGCCGTTTAGTAGTTATGATCCTACATAGGGACGGACGGACATACATACATACATACATACAGGTCAAACACAAAACAACAGATTTAAATGAATGATAATTATGTCGTTAGATTCGTCTTTATTGCGCAAGTATCACTGGGTAAAATAAAATATTTAAAAAAGAAATAGCGAATTTTTGACGCCAAAAATATGTTTAATAAAAATCTTCCATAGGAATCCGTATCAAAATGAAAGGTTTTAAACGGTCGGTCGGTACAAAAATATATACAAATTATATGTTTAAATGTAATACGGAAATAGAGATACCAAAAACCCGACTGCAAAAATACATAATTGAAAAGAGAAAAACAAGCAATATAATCAATAGAATATTGATACCGCAAGCCGGGGACGAACAAAAGTTACCTACAAAACATCAAAAAACCCGACTGCAGACAAACCAATAACCTGAAATATGTTTCAGGTTATTGGTTTATCCACAGTCGGGTGGTTAGTTTTTTTTATAGTTAATAATCTGTTTTGGTTTATTGTAAACTCATTATCCATTAAATGTTCTCAATTATAATTTACTAGTGACCCACTCTCGCTTCGGAAGGCGGCAAGCGTCATGTCAAAATATCAAGATTTCTATGCTATATCTTAGTTAAATAAATGTAATTTGTATTAAACACTTAAACATTTCGGAATAAATAAGAGTACTATAGTGAAATCCGCATCAAAATCCATTGTGTAGTTAAAAAGAAATAATCGGTCACACAAACAGACATGAAACGCGAATTTGTTTAATACTTTTTACCCGACTGCCCCAGAAGGAGGGTAATGTTTCTTATAATAAATATAGATAATACTGGTTTTATACTCAGAGCGTCTAATAGAAATTAATTTTATCCTACACAAAAATCTATGTTTGCTAGACTAACATTCTCAAAATAAATATTAAAATTCTAGACTCTCCCCGTCTCTCATCCATTTTTTATTAGACCTATATCATAGGGCACGTAGTTCTTTTGATGTTTATAATCTTAGTAATAGTTTATATGATTTTACTATAAACCATAAGTCTCCAGACCTTTATTTATAAAATTAATAAGAATACACAATGAGCTTCTACTTTTTGTAACAAATCTATATTTATAAAGATACCTAGTTTGAAGTTTGCAAATCTGGTACCTAACTCTAAACTAAAAAGGATTACCTACTGGATAAAAAATATAACTAGGTATAGTGAAAAGCCATTTCGTGAGACCCAGTTACAAGAATCGAGTTTGGTAACGATACATCTTTGCAATATCATGATCAATTCTCAACGGGTCTAGATTTTTCAACGCCTAGTACTTACTGTAGCCCTACTTAGCTCGCCGCGCACGTATTCGGAGTCAACTAACTGAAATGGGTTCTCACTCAGGTACCTGTACAGAGGAAAGGTTAGCAACCTGTCACTGTAAGGATTATTAGCTCGCGAAGCCTTGATACAGAAGTGCTTTTTGTGAAGGACTTTTTTGTAAAGGTTTATTTTTAGGCTGTACGTAAATATTTTATAGCAAATTAGATTTGGAGCGAATTTCTTTGAAACAGTAACGAAAGTTCTAGAATAAAATGAAAAGATCACTCGTAAATGTGATATTCACCTCTGCTCACACCCCATAAAGGAGCAAGCACGAAAAAATAACAGTCCCTTTCTCGAAAGTTGGAGCAAGAATCTCAACAGACCTTCGACTGCTCACGTCGACGCGTACCTACATCAAACGGACGATATTTCAGTCCAACTTACTGCCATAAAAAGTGGAAAGTTCCCACCTTTGCATAAATAGGAGGTACCTTCGTAAAGTACGCAGATGAACACGCCGCCCGATAGTCGGACCCTTATCGATGTTTATCTCTAGGCTGGACAGTCTTTCGGGGTCGACGGATCGACTCCGTCCGCCCGAAGGATTTGCCCACTTTTATCCCGAATTTATTGTTTGTCCTCTTTAATGGGATATGCGAGGATACTGACCGCCCCCGGGATTATGTTTGTTAATAGATGCTGCTTTGTTACGTACAGATTTCGGGACTTGAAATCGCAGATTTAGAAGCGAAAGTAAAGGTTGACTACAACAAATGAGAGCCAGAGGTGCCCTTTGTTGGTCCCAACGGACGTAATGTTTTTTGTAAAAAAAAATTATGTTTGATTTAAATTTATATATGAGATCACATCGCCACCCCTACTCTTACATTTCGGCATGTTATTCTAGCTGCAACGCAACCATTTGAATTATATTTTATTTCCATAGAAACACGTCACAATATACGTATTTTTCAAATAAAATTCGATGTATATTCAAACTGAAAAGCACGTCTATTTTCATTCAAATCAAATACAAAATATGTTGTAGTTGTAGTCGACACAGGAATAGTTGTGTCGAATTGTGTCAATACAACCAGCGTCTAACTTTTCGTTTAACTTTGTTGTTCGGGCATTCACAATTTTCGTTCAACGTGGCTGGAATCAGCGACCTAATTGATACGGATGACGGGAAATCGTTAGCATTAAGGAGCATCCAGATGGACTATGGACTCGTCGTGTTGTTTTAATACGTGTAGCGAGAACTGCAGTAACGAAAATTAGTTTAAAAACGGGTTCGGTGTTCGCAATTTTGTAGCAAACTTTTGAGTTTATCGTTTCAAAACATCTATAGGTTATGAAGATAGAGGCAATTTTCATTCCATGTTCGTTTTTAAGCCACAGACCAAACTAATTTCTTTAACACACTATCTAATTAGATCCATATTAATTTTTCCAGATTTTCAACGACAAGATCCATTTATTGCTACAGCGCAGTTGGCAATCGGAACAACGGCACAGTGCGAGTCCGATTGTACAGAGAGGAGCCAGCGTGTTTGAGTTCACTCCTGCACGAAGCGAGCACTATTGAACCAAGCTGTGAATGTTGCTCACGGGTGACCAGTTCGTACCTACATTAGTTTTTGGGATTTAGCTGCTTCGAAGCTTTATTCTTCCGCTTCTTTGTTGGGCTCAACGGTACCTAGGTTGATGTTTGTTGTAGAGCAGTACACACTGTACTTATTCTTTTGGATATCAGGAAAATACCTACTGATAAGTATGTCGTATTCTGATTTTATACAATAAAGAACGTAATAAAAGTCAAAAGTCAAAGTCAAAGCATTTATTTCAAATAGGCCTTTGAAGGCACTTTTGAACGTCAAAATTTACAAATTATAGTTATTATATATTATTGATTCTACCGCCCCTTCCAAAATGTAGTTTTATATTAATAAGACATGTACATCATGTTTGTACTTTAATTTAACGCCATTTCATTCAAGAAGTTGATTTTATAACATTGCGTGAAAGAGATAAGTACATTTAATAAAATTACGGTAAAGAATACTGTCATTGTAAGAACAGAACATTAAAGTAAACAAAAGCTAGAAAAAACGTACTTTCGAAAGTGTATTAAAAACAAAATGCTATGAACATGCTTGGAATAGTGAAACTCTAATCAACATGATTTTCTAACTAAAACTAGAAAGCAACATCATAGAAAAATATTAACAAAGAAATAATAAAATTTATGCTAACTTGAAAAATAATTAAAATATCTGCAAACAGATGCTATTCCACAAAGAACTCATAAACAGTAGAACTCATAAATAATAGAACAGAATATGAAATACTCGTCTATTCTCATACAGTATATACATCAAACGTTATAGCAGGATACATTACAGCGAAGACAACAACGCTGTTATATGATACTCTTGCTGTTATGTACTTAGCTCACGAACCGAATCACACACGAGTACGAAACACAAAAAAGATTCAACGCTCGGCGTTAATGACGGTAACAAAGCTGAATCGATACAAAACTAATAAAGTCAATCGAGAACTAAACGATTGGGAGGCGATACGGCAAATAGGTCGCGGAATAAAGATACGCTACCTACGTGACCAGGGTCGGTATACCGACTCGATACGATACTGACGAACGATCGCGACGATCGATTGCGATACGCGAAGTTTCGATTTTGAATTTGTAGGTTCACGCCCTAAACGGCACTTGATCGGAACCGTCTGATTTGGGTTGCACGTTCGGCTTAAAAGTGCAATATTAACATGCTACAAAGTGTAGCGTGACTGGCTTATTTATACAAACATAATCAGCTGTCAGTGGTCGTGATGAATTTGTGTTTGTTTTGTGGTAGGTGTCTATGGTATCTAAATTATGATAGGAGGTTTATGTTCTGATTGACAAACGAAGGTGGATCAAGTGATGAAACAAGTAAATGTTCGAGTTTATTTAAGGCTAGCTTCTTCCCGCGACTTTGTCTGCGAGCATAAAGAATTATATTAATCCAATGCAAAAAGAATTTTTCAAATCCGACTTGTATTTCCGGAGATTTGCCTCTACATACAAACTAACAAAATTCAAAATATTTTATTTCACATAAACCTACATGGGCACTTATGAAACGTCAGAAGCTACGCACGGTTCCATTTGGTCGTTTTAAACAAACAAACTTTTATATTAGTATTATTTTGTATTAGTATTAAGTAGATCAAGAACTATAGAAAACTTCGATAGTAATACTACGTATTCATCGATCTCTGAGGATGATGATTTAGAGGCAATTTGATGTTGGTACAGTTTGGAAAGGCCACTTTCGAGAAAGGTTCTCTTTGATGATAGTAAGTTTATCGAATATTATGTACCAACGAAAAAAAACCTAATAATACTGGCTCAGTTACGGTTACATGGAAACTTCATTACTGAAGCCTAGTCTCATCCTGTAAGCTGCTCAGCAAAATAAATAAACACCGAACAACGTATCCGCAGCACAGAAAATCCATTTTTATATATAAACTCGCAAATCAGATAATCCAAATTGGTTTTTAGACGTAAACTCAATTTTGACATGTATTTTACTTTATCGCGGAGGCAGATAAATTGAGTGAGATACCGCTCGAAATGTGGCGAAGTGTGAATGCTACGAAATATGTATATCTAGTAGAAGCCAGGAAATTTGGTCGCTGTATTAATAGATAGTCAGTTACCAATCGACAGCTGTGATAAATTCTTGTTAGTTTACAAGAAAATTGTGATGGGAGGATATATAATTTATTTTTACAGTGCCGAGATAAGTTTTGGTTGCAACCATTTTTGTTTTTTTATACTAGGCTTGCACTATGATCGTCGGCGAGGAATGAATACCGAGAGCTACCACAGAGCGTGAGCTACAAGAGAATAAGCCAAAAATAAGCCATCTGATAAAAAGCTAGTCGGGAAGTAGTTGCAGGCATAACATAGCATGACAATAAAGTAGATATATTAAATGAACTGACATTCAACGCAATTCACTCATAAATCATAGAAGAAAAGGTCCAGCGCAGACCGACGACACTAATGGATTGTTTAGTTTAAATTATCCACATAAATTGGTAGCAAACTAATTTAAAAAATAAATAAAAGATTAACATTATTGCTATAAAATTCCCAGTATCATTTATCAAGCTGACAAAAAACGCAGGTGAAAAATACGTTTTAAAGAAATAAAAAGCTACGTATTCTGAGAAACGTCCATTAGTAGAACGAGTATGGAATAATGAAACCCAGTTAGACCCTAAAAGGCACATCGAAAACGTTTTTTTTCTATTTTTTCTCTTAGTTTCATAAGTGCATGACGAAAGTCATCATGGTTCTAAAACGATAATTTCAAAGTCGTGAACTCAAACCAAACTACTGCATCTATCGGTGGTTGGTATCAGTATTTTTATGACTCAACCGGGATTATGAAAATTAATGGTTCTGATAAAGAAGTGGTACGGCTTTTTTTGAAGTGAAAACTTTGTGCACTTTTTTTGGGATGGGTAAAAAATTTTGAACTCGCGTTAGAACACGTGACCTGATCGAAAATTCGTAAGACGTTCAAGTTTTTGTTGACAGCACTTTCTGTTTTATTTTTTTTGGATTTTTTTTTTAATGGAGTTACAGTTTTCGTTCTTGTACTGACAGCAAGCCAAATAAATTCCTGCGTTACTTAGTTTTCACTTCAATCGGCAGTCCCAGACCACCTCGTTTTTTATTTTATTTTTTTGGTTGGGAAATCATCAAATAACTTCTCCCGCTCTGGGTGGAGCGGATGGGCGTGTGAGACTCTTACTGACTAAAACCCACCCGTGTTCCTTCAGTTGCCTGTACTTTGCCAGGGGCCACGGTCACCCCTTAGACGGCTTACGGCCCTTGACATTGCTATGTATAGAAAACCCTAAACTTATTGAGGAATCCCAAAATATGCACCAGATTATGTAAAGCAATTTGTGACTAGAGCTAAAACCGTTAAAGAATAACAAGGCTATAGTTCGCTAGTATTTGCTGACAGCATGGCAATATTGCCACTTTCCTTTAGAACCTAAGCAAATTGATTTAATTAGACACCGTATCTATGTATACTCCGTACGTACGTACGTACTCTCTGAAGAGAAAGCTATGTAATATCCTTTATCGACCAACAGTCTAGGTATTCTTCAGTATCAAGTTCCGAGAAATTGTAGTCGAAAACGTTCTGAGAAACAAACTAAATATGTACCATACTAGCATTTTGCCAGAACTGGTAGTCAAACCAAGGAGCACACGCTCGCTGGTAGTCAAACCAAGGAGCACACGCTCGACTGCCATGCCACGCTTGGTTACTTTTCCAATCATTTGGTTACGATAGATGAAATTGAGGTTTAATGTCTGAAAAGGTTAGGAGACCAAAATATTACACCAGTTGAACAGACCAAAATAGATATTAACTTATGGTCCCTACTCTTCCCAATCAGCTTCGTTCTCCCTACATCCAAACATATAGGTAGGAATACCTCTTTCCTTCCTCCTACCTTCAAGAGACTCCCAAAAATCTGCGATCCACAATCGTGACGTAATTTACTACGCACAATGTATTGGATCAGACCTTATTTTAATAAATTCGAGTGAACAGCGCAGAAAAAAGTAAAGAATTTGTTCACAAAACGCCGCCCTTGATAAGTGGCACAAAAGATAGCGAGTGGACAATCTATTCCGAGCCGGGCGAAATCGCTTCGATTGCTGTATCTGCAGACCTTAGGTGGTGGTGTATGGTATGAGAACATGACGAGTTTCGGTGAAATGTGTAATTGACTACAGTTTGAGCATCCATCATTCATTTATTTTCATTCATCTCAATGTGTCCCCCCATTTCCCCCTTTGAAAAAACCAACAGAAAATAAAATATGCCGTGTAACCGCTTAGTAGCTGCCTAAATAGCAGATATGTTGAAAAAGATAGTGAAATATTAAACAGAGGACACATTTTATAAGTAATTTTAAAACTGCCGTATAAACTCCCAATATTTTATAGGCTTACCAAAGAACTACCTACCAGAAACCATTACAACATGTCAAATGAAACCTTAGAAACTACATGGTCATACCTAAACACTTTTGCTGTATACGTTAATTGCCTGTTTTGGGGTATCTAAAGGTGCTCCCTCACTGCATTCACTTGTAATGTAAGTTTCAGAGTCGAGCATTACATCAGTGAGGGAGGAGAACCGAGCATTACAATGCGCAATGTCTGTAATATTTAATCTGAAATCTTACATTACAAGTGCTCGTCAGTCAGGGAGGCAGTAATGTAACGTAATGCTCAAAATCGAATCTGAAATGTGACATTACAAGCGAATGCTCGTCAGTCAGGGAGGCAGTATTGTAACGTAATGCTCTAAATCGAATCTATAACGTTACATTACAGGTGAATGCTCCAGGTTAGGGAGCACCTTAATAGGAATGTAAAGCAACAGCCTGCTAATAGCCTTAAATAGACAATCCCGGTCCAAGCTTAGAAAAAGTACCTGTGATCCTGTTCACAAAAAAAAACGACATTAATTTTAAAATAAAAAGAAACCGTTTTCTTAAAATCATGTCCGCTGCCTCCTATCCCATAAATCCAGGATTCCGATCACCTTTTTATCAGGTCAACGGTTAGGTACGTGGGTCACGCAACGTGGACCCGCCAGCACGAAGATGTCGTCAATGTATTAAATTATGTCCGCTCCGGACACCCTCGGACACATCGGACAGTCCGGACACTCTCCGACTGGACGGAAATTTTGTTACAGTCATATTGTTGTCAGGGTGCAACTTTAATGTACATTTTAGGTTGAATTTGAATGTACAAAGAGAATTTATTCTCTTTATGGTGAAACAGCGACATAGACACGTAGATATTTGGGATACCATATTAAAAGTTTCAAATAGACATGTTTAAATCCGATACTATAGTGGTAATCTCATAAAAGTCAATAGGATGTCAATAAAAAAAATCAAATTAGAAAAAGAAGAACAAGCAAAGTACAAAAATCGTCTTTCACGCTACATAAACTATCCTAAATTAAAAATAAACAAACCGACAAAACAAACAATCCATTAACAATTCAAATCAATCAATAAAAAAGAAAAGTAAATCACATAGGAACAAGGTTGCCGAGCAATCAGTCAAACATTACACGAACCATTGGGCCCAGGTCAATTCATTAGGGAGCAAGCACGGATTGCCGTCCTTCCGTATGCCACCGATAAAACAAATCTAAATCCTCGTGCTGTTGACTTTCCTTCCAAAAGGTTTTATAGTTAATCACGAGTTCAATAGAAAGCCTTCTCTGATTTCCGAAGTCTCCTTTTTATAACGTTTGTTTTTACATTGACAGTTGAAAGTACTTCTGTGTACTTATTTACGAAAGTTAATTCGTTTAGTTAAGACCTAAGAAGCTAAGTTAAACCTAATGCCTTTATGAATAAAGTTCGGTTTGGAAAAGTTGGGAGTTTATAAGATATTTATAGTCCGATAATAAGGTTGAACATTTTAAGTAAGGTTTGGTTTAGAAAGTAACAAAAGAAAAACATAGATAGCTGGGTTACTTATAAATAAGCAGAGAAAGTAAATTGTTTAATTTAATAAAATCAAACATGCAACTTGTCACCGTGCAGTGCTAAACTAATGCTCAAAATGATAACTCCACTCCTCCTCTTTCACTCCTTTTATTTATAACTTTACAGGTTTCATTATTACGCCTTTTAAATAGTAAATATGCATTCAAGTAAAAACTCAACAAAGTTCCCCTTTGTAGCGTCCTGCTCAAGAGAGAACAATATTTTTCAAAACAGGCTCTCATAGTTCACAGCTGTCTGTTACATAACTATGATACGAGCACGATCTAGTAATATAACGCCAACTACGTCGACATTGGTTGCAGTAACACAATTAGGGCACTCCGATAGTTATGGACCGCTTTAATAATTATAACTATATTACGGTACATAGCCATATCCCTAGGGATATAACTATATCACGGTTTCAACCATCTTACTGAGACATATACTTATTTTATCAAGTCTAAGACTACTTATGGGACAATATGCCACTTTTTGAGTGTTATCGCAATAGGACATTATATTATGGCTATAGAAAAGGGGTGACTAATATGATGACAACTAATAGAGAACTTATACACTCAGTAACAAACTGACAATGAATTAAGAATTTTAAAAGTCTAAAACCGGACTACGTAAAAAGTGAACTTTAAAAAAGATGGAAACAAATTGACCTATTTTTGTCTCCAATCCTACTTAATACTATAAACAATCTCATGCAGTAGAAGGCATCTTCTTAAAAACAATTAAGACCTAATGCCTAAGCACCAAAAAATCAAGCCGTTTAGTAGTTATGATCCTACATAGGGACGGACGGACATACATACATACATACATACAGGTCAAACACAAAACAACAGATTTAAATGAATGATAATTATGTCGTTAGATTCGTCTTTATTGCGCAAGTATCACTGGGTAAAATAAAATATTTAAAAAAGAAATAGCGAATTTTTGACGCCAAAAATATGTTTAATAAAAATCTTCCATAGGAATCCGTATCAAAATGAAAGGTTTTAAACGGTCGGTCGGTACAAAAATATATACAAATTATATGTTTAAATGTAATACGGAAATAGAGATACCAAAAACCCGACTGCAAAAATACATAATTGAAAAGAGAAAAA
The DNA here is from genome assembly GCA_948150665.1 of Conistra vaccinii. Classification (NCBI taxonomy): domain Eukaryota; kingdom Metazoa; phylum Arthropoda; class Insecta; order Lepidoptera; family Noctuidae; genus Conistra; species Conistra vaccinii. The sequence goes on along the minus strand of OX411322.1, from coordinate 24,598,926 downwards.
CAAGCAATATAATCAATAGAATATTGATACCGCAAGCCGGGGACGAACAAAAGTTACCTACAAAACATCAAAAAACCCGACTGCAGACAAACCAATAACCTGAAATATGTTTCAGGTTATTGGTTTATCCACAGTCGGGTGGTTAGTTTTTTTTATAGTTAATAATCTGTTTTGGTTTATTGTAAACTCATTATCCATTAAATGTTCTCAATTATAATTTACTAGTGACCCACTCTCGCTTCGGAAGGCGGCAAGCGTCATGTCAAAATATCAAGATTTCTATGCTATATCTTAGTTAAATAAATGTAATTTGTATTAAACACTTAAACATTTCGGAATAAATAAGAGTACTATAGTGAAATCCGCATCAAAATCCATTGTGTAGTTAAAAAGAAATAATCGGTCACACAAACAGACATGAAACGCGAATTTGTTTAATACTTTTTACCCGACTGCCCCAGAAGGAGGGTAATGTTTCTTATAATAAATATAGATAATACTGGTTTTATACTCAGAGCGTCTATTATAAATTAATTTTATCCTACACAAAAATCTATGTTTGCTAGACTAACATTCTCAAAATAAATATTAAAATTCTAGACTCTCCCCGTCTCTCATCCATTTTTTATTAGACCTATATCATAGGGCACGTAGTTCTTTTGATGTTTATAATCTTAGTAATAGTTTATATGATTTTACTATAAACCATAAGTCTCCAGACCTTTATTTATAAAATTAATAAGAATACACAATGAGCTTCTACTTTTTGTAACAAATCTATATTTATAAAGATACCTAGTTTGAAGTTTGCAAATCTGGTACCTAACTCTAAACTAAAAAGGATTACCTACTGGATAAAAAATATAACTAGGTATAGTGAAAAGCCATTTCGTGAGACCCAGTTACAAGAATCGAGTTTGGTAACGATACATCTTTGCAATATCATGATCAATTCTCAACGGGTCTAGATTTTTCAACGCCTAGTACTTACTGTAGCCCTACTTAGCTCGCCGCGCACGTATTCGGAGTCAACTAACTGAAATGGGTTCTCACTCAGGTACCTGTACAGAGGAAAGGTTAGCAACCTGTCACTGTAAGGATTATTAGCTCGCGAAGCCTTGATACAGAAGTGCTTTTTGTGAAGGACTTTTTTGTAAAGGTTTATTTTTAGGCTGTACGTAAATATTTTATAGCAAATTAGATTTGGAGCGAATTTCTTTGAAACAGTAACGAAAGTTCTAGAATAAAATGAAAAGATCACTCGTAAATGTGATATTCACCTCTGCTCACACCCCATAAAGGAGCAAGCACGAAAAAATAACAGTCCCTTTCTCGAAAGTTGGAGCAAGAATCTCAACAGACCTTCGACTGCTCACGTCGACGCGTACCTACATCAAACGGACGATATTTCAGTCCAACTTACTGCCATAAAAAGTGGAAAGTTCCCACCTTTGCATAAATAGGAGGTACCTTCGTAAAGTACGCAGATGAACACGCCGCCCGATAGTCGGACCCTTATCGATGTTTATCTCTAGGCTGGACAGTCTTTCGGGGTCGACGGATCGACTCCGTCCGCCCGAAGGATTTGCCCACTTTTATCCCGAATTTATTGTTTGTCCTCTTTAATGGGATATGCGAGGATACTGACCGCCCCCGGGATTATGTTTGTTAATAGATGCTGCTTTGTTACGTACAGATTTCGGGACTTGAAATCGCAGATTTAGAAGCGAAAGTAAAGGTTGACTACAACAAATGAGAGCCAGAGGTGCCCTTTGTTGGTCCCAACGGACGTAATGTTTTTTGTAAAAAAAAATTATGTTTGATTTAAATTTATATATGAGATCACATCGCCACCCCTACTCTTACATTTCGGCATGTTATTCTAGCTGCAACGCAACCATTTGAATTATATTTTATTTCCATAGAAACACGTCACAATATACGTATTTTTCAAATAAAATTCGATGTATATTCAAACTGAAAAGCACGTCTATTTTCATTCAAATCAAATACAAAATATGTTGTAGTTGTAGTCGACACAGGAATAGTTGTGTCGAATTGTGTCAATACAACCAGCGTCTAACTTTTCGTTTAACTTTGTTGTTCGGGCATTCACAATTTTCGTTCAACGTGGCTGGAATCAGCGACCTAATTGATACGGATGACGGGAAATCGTTAGCATTAAGGAGCATCCAGATGGACTATGGACTCGTCGTGTTGTTTTAATACGTGTAGCGAGAACTGCAGTAACGAAAATTAGTTTAAAAACGGGTTCGGTGTTCGCAATTTTGTAGCAAACTTTTGAGTTTATCGTTTCAAAACATCTATAGGTTATGAAGATAGAGGCAATTTTCATTCCATGTTCGTTTTTAAGCCACAGACCAAACTAATTTCTTTAACACACTATCTAATTAGATCCATATTAATTTTTCCAGATTTTCAACGACAAGATCCATTTATTGCTACAGCGCAGTTGGCAATCGGAACAACGGCACAGTGCGAGTCCGATTGTACAGAGAGGAGCCAGCGTGTTTGAGTTCACTCCTGCACGAAGCGAGCACTATTGAACCAAGCTGTGAATGTTGCTCACGGGTGACCAGTTCGTACCTACATTAGTTTTTGGGATTTAGCTGCTTCGAAGCTTTATTCTTCCGCTTCTTTGTTGGGCTCAACGGTACCTAGGTTGATGTTTGTTGTAGAGCAGTACACACTGTACTTATTCTTTTGGATATCAGGAAAATACCTACTGATAAGTATGTCGTATTCTGATTTTATACAATAAAGAACGTAATAAAAGTCAAAAGTCAAAGTCAAAGCATTTATTTCAAATAGGCCTTTGAAGGCACTTTTGAACGTCAAAATTTACAAATTATAGTTATTATATATTATTGATTCTACCGCCCCTTCCAAAATGTAGTTTTATATTAATAAGACATGTACATCATGTTTGTACTTTAATTTAACGCCATTTCATTCAAGAAGTTGATTTTATAACATTGCGTGAAAGAGATAAGTACATTTAATAAAATTACGGTAAAGAATACTGTCATTGTAAGAACAGAACATTAAAGTAAACAAAAGCTAGAAAAAACGTACTTTCGAAAGTGTATTAAAAACAAAATGCTATGAACATGCTTGGAATAGTGAAACTCTAATCAACATGATTTTCTAACTAAAACTAGAAAGCAACATCATAGAAAAATATTAACAAAGAAATAATAAAATTTATGCTAACTTGAAAAATAATTAAAATATCTGCAAACAGATGCTATTCCACAAAGAACTCATAAACAGTAGAACTCATAAATAATAGAACAGAATATGAAATACTCGTCTATTCTCATACAGTATATACATCAAACGTTATAGCAGGATACATTACAGCGAAGACAACAACGCTGTTATATGATACTCTTGCTGTTATGTACTTAGCTCACGAACCGAATCACACACGAGTACGAAACACAAAAAAGATTCAACGCTCGGCGTTAATGACGGTAACAAAGCTGAATCGATACAAAACTAATAAAGTCAATCGAGAACTAAACGATTGGGAGGCGATACGGCAAATAGGTCGCGGAATAAAGATACGCTACCTACGTGACCAGGGTCGGTATACCGACTCGATACGATACTGACGAACGATCGCGACGATCGATTGCGATACGCGAAGTTTCGATTTTGAATTTGTAGGTTCACGCCCTAAACGGCACTTGATCGGAACCGTCTGATTTGGGTTGCACGTTCGGCTTAAAAGTGCAATATTAACATGCTACAAAGTGTAGCGTGACTGGCTTATTTATACAAACATAATCAGCTGTCAGTGGTCGTGATGAATTTGTGTTTGTTTTGTGGTAGGTGTCTATGGTATCTAAATTATGATAGGAGGTTTATGTTCTGATTGACAAACGAAGGTGGATCAAGTGATGAAACAAGTAAATGTTCGAGTTTATTTAAGGCTAGCTTCTTCCCGCGACTTTGTCTGCGAGCATAAAGAATTATATTAATCCAATGCAAAAAGAATTTTTCAAATCCGACTTGTATTTCCGGAGATTTGCCTCTACATACAAACTAACAAAATTCAAAATATTTTATTTCACATAAACCTACATGGGCACTTATGAAACGTCAGAAGCTACGCACGGTTCCATTTGGTCGTTTTAAACAAACAAACTTTTATATTAGTATTATTTTGTATTAGTATTAAGTAGATCAAGAACTATAGAAAACTTCGATAGTAATACTACGTATTCATCGATCTCTGAGGATGATGATTTAGAGGCAATTTGATGTTGGTACAGTTTGGAAAGGCCACTTTCGAGAAAGGTTCTCTTTGATGATAGTAAGTTTATCGAATATTATGTACCAACGAAAAAAAACCTAATAATACTGGCTCAGTTACGGTTACATGGAAACTTCATTACTGAAGCCTAGTCTCATCCTGTAAGCTGCTCAGCAAAATAAATAAACACCGAACAACGTATCCGCAGCACAGAAAATCCATTTTTATATATAAACTCGCAAATCAGATAATCCAAATTGGTTTTTAGACGTAAACTCAATTTTGACATGTATTTTACTTTATCGCGGAGGCAGATAAATTGAGTGAGATACCGCTCGAAATGTGGCGAAGTGTGAATGCTACGAAATATGTATATCTAGTAGAAGCCAGGAAATTTGGTCGCTGTATTAATAGATAGTCAGTTACCAATCGACAGCTGTGATAAATTCTTGTTAGTTTACAAGAAAATTGTGATGGGAGGATATATAATTTATTTTTACAGTGCCGAGATAAGTTTTGGTTGCAACCATTTTTGTTTTTTTATACTAGGCTTGCACTATGATCGTCGGCGAGGAATGAATACCGAGAGCTACCACAGAGCGTGAGCTACAAGAGAATAAGCCAAAAATAAGCCATCTGATAAAAAGCTAGTCGGGAAGTAGTTGCAGGCATAACATAGCATGACAATAAAGTAGATATATTAAATGAACTGACATTCAACGCAATTCACTCATAAATCATAGAAGAAAAGGTCCAGCGCAGACCGACGACACTAATGGATTGTTTAGTTTAAATTATCCACATAAATTGGTAGCAAACTAATTTAAAAAATAAATAAAAGATTAACATTATTGCTATAAAATTCCCAGTATCATTTATCAAGCTGACAAAAAACGCAGGTGAAAAATACGTTTTAAAGAAATAAAAAGCTACGTATTCTGAGAAACGTCCATTAGTAGAACGAGTATGGAATAATGAAACCCAGTTAGACCCTAAAAGGCACATCGAAAACGTTTTTTTTCTATTTTTTCTCTTAGTTTCATAAGTGCATGACGAAAGTCATCATGGTTCTAAAACGATAATTTCAAAGTCGTGAACTCAAACCAAACTACTGCATCTATCGGTGGTTGGTATCAGTATTTTTATGACTCAACCGGGATTATGAAAATTAATGGTTCTGATAAAGAAGTGGTACGGCTTTTTTTGAAGTGAAAACTTTGTGCACTTTTTTTGGGATGGGTAAAAAATTTTGAACTCGCGTTAGAACACGTGACCTGATCGAAAATTCGTAAGACGTTCAAGTTTTTGTTGACAGCACTTTCTGTTTTATTTTTTTTGGATTTTTTTTTTAATGGAGTTACAGTTTTCGTTCTTGTACTGACAGCAAGCCAAATAAATTCCTGCGTTACTTAGTTTTCACTTCAATCGGCAGTCCCAGACCACCTCGTTTTTTATTTTATTTTTTTGGTTGGGAAATCATCAAATAACTTCTCCCGCTCTGGGTGGAGCGGATGGGCGTGTGAGACTCTTACTGACTAAAACCCACCCGTGTTCCTTCAGTTGCCTGTACTTTGCCAGGGGCCACGGTCACCCCTTAGACGGCTTACGGCCCTTGACATTGCTATGTATAGAAAACCCTAAACTTATTGAGGAATCCCAAAATATGCACCAGATTATGTAAAGCAATTTGTGACTAGAGCTAAAACCGTTAAAGAATAACAAGGCTATAGTTCGCTAGTATTTGCTGACAGCATGGCAATATTGCCACTTTCCTTTAGAACCTAAGCAAATTGATTTAATTAGACACCGTATCTATGTATACTCCGTACGTACGTACGTACTCTCTGAAGAGAAAGCTATGTAATATCCTTTATCGACCAACAGTCTAGGTATTCTTCAGTATCAAGTTCCGAGAAATTGTAGTCGAAAACGTTCTGAGAAACAAACTAAATATGTACCATACTAGCATTTTGCCAGAACTGGTAGTCAAACCAAGGAGCACACGCTCGCTGGTAGTCAAACCAAGGAGCACACGCTCGACTGCCATGCCACGCTTGGTTACTTTTCCAATCATTTGGTTACGATAGATGAAATTGAGGTTTAATGTCTGAAAAGGTTAGGAGACCAAAATATTACACCAGTTGAACAGACCAAAATAGATATTAACTTATGGTCCCTACTCTTCCCAATCAGCTTCGTTCTCCCTACATCCAAACATATAGGTAGGAATACCTCTTTCCTTCCTCCTACCTTCAAGAGACTCCCAAAAATCTGCGATCCACAATCGTGACGTAATTTACTACGCACAATGTATTGGATCAGACCTTATTTTAATAAATTCGAGTGAACAGCGCAGAAAAAAGTAAAGAATTTGTTCACAAAACGCCGCCCTTGATAAGTGGCACAAAAGATAGCGAGTGGACAATCTATTCCGAGCCGGGCGAAATCGCTTCGATTGCTGTATCTGCAGACCTTAGGTGGTGGTGTATGGTATGAGAACATGACGAGTTTCGGTGAAATGTGTAATTGACTACAGTTTGAGCATCCATCATTCATTTATTTTCATTCATCTCAATGTGTCCCCCCATTTCCCCCTTTGAAAAAACCAACAGAAAATAAAATATGCCGTGTAACCGCTTAGTAGCTGCCTAAATAGCAGATATGTTGAAAAAGATAGTGAAATATTAAACAGAGGACACATTTTATAAGTAATTTTAAAACTGCCGTATAAACTCCCAATATTTTATAGGCTTACCAAAGAACTACCTACCAGAAACCATTACAACATGTCAAATGAAACCTTAGAAACTACATGGTCATACCTAAACACTTTTGCTGTATACGTTAATTGCCTGTTTTGGGGTATCTAAAGGTGCTCCCTCACTGCATTCACTTGTAATGTAAGTTTCAGAGTCGAGCATTACATCAGTGAGGGAGGAGAACCGAGCATTACAATGCGCAATGTCTGTAATATTTAATCTGAAATCTTACATTACAAGTGCTCGTCAGTCAGGGAGGCAGTAATGTAACGTAATGCTCAAAATCGAATCTGAAATGTGACATTACAAGCGAATGCTCGTCAGTCAGGGAGGCAGTATTGTAACGTAATGCTCTAAATCGAATCTATAACGTTACATTACAGGTGAATGCTCCAGGTTAGGGAGCACCTTAATAGGAATGTAAAGCAACAGCCTGCTAATAGCCTTAAATAGACAATCCCGGTCCAAGCTTAGAAAAAGTACCTGTGATCCTGTTCACAAAAAAAAACGACATTAATTTTAAAATAAAAAGAAACCGTTTTCTTAAAATCATGTCCGCTGCCTCCTATCCCATAAATCCAGGATTCCGATCACCTTTTTATCAGGTCAACGGTTAGGTACGTGGGTCACGCAACGTGGACCCGCCAGCACGAAGATGTCGTCAATGTATTAAATTATGTCCGCTCCGGACACCCTCGGACACATCGGACAGTCCGGACACTCTCCGACTGGACGGAAATTTTGTTACAGTCATATTGTTGTCAGGGTGCAACTTTAATGTACATTTTAGGTTGAATTTGAATGTACAAAGAGAATTTATTCTCTTTATGGTGAAACAGCGACATAGACACGTAGATATTTGGGATACCATATTAAAAGTTTCAAATAGACATGTTTAAATCCGATACTATAGTGGTAATCTCATAAAAGTCAATAGGATGTCAATAAAAAAAATCAAATTAGAAAAAGAAGAACAAGCAAAGTACAAAAATCGTCTTTCACGCTACATAAACTATCCTAAATTAAAAATAAACAAACCGACAAAACAAACAATCCATTAACAATTCAAATCAATCAATAAAAAAGAAAAGTAAATCACATAGGAACAAGGTTGCCGAGCAATCAGTCAAACATTACACGAACCATTGGGCCCAGGTCAATTCATTAGGGAGCAAGCACGGATTGCCGTCCTTCCGTATGCCACCGATAAAACAAATCTAAATCCTCGTGCTGTTGACTTTCCTTCCAAAAGGTTTTATAGTTAATCACGAGTTCAATAGAAAGCCTTCTCTGATTTCCGAAGTCTCCTTTTTATAACGTTTGTTTTTACATTGACAGTTGAAAGTACTTCTGTGTACTTATTTACGAAAGTTAATTCGTTTAGTTAAGACCTAAGAAGCTAAGTTAAACCTAATGCCTTTATGAATAAAGTTCGGTTTGGAAAAGTTGGGAGTTTATAAGATATTTATAGTCCGATAATAAGGTTGAACATTTTAAGTAAGGTTTGGTTTAGAAAGTAACAAAAGAAAAACATAGATAGCTGGGTTACTTATAAATAAGCAGAGAAAGTAAATTGTTTAATTTAATAAAATCAAACATGCAACTTGTCACCGTGCAGTGCTAAACTAATGCTCAAAATGATAACTCCACTCCTCCTCTTTCACTCCTTTTATTTATAACTTTACAGGTTTCATTATTACGCCTTTTAAATAGTAAATATGCATTCAAGTAAAAACTCAACAAAGTTCCCCTTTGTAGCGTCCTGCTCAAGAGAGAACAATATTTTTCAAAACAGGCTCTCATAGTTCACTGCGACGCTTTAGCAGAAATAGATGTTAATTTCGTTTTATTTTCTGCTGCAGAAATATGTATGAGCATAAAAACGCCAGTTTTATTTAAAATTGATTAAAAATTTGCGGAGAGAAACTAGAATTTATATTCATAGAAATTATTAGTATCACTAAACAGTGGTCGCATCGCGTAACCAACCACATACGTAACAAGCTACATTGATTTAAGCTACCCGCCCGAATATTGTTCACAAATTAAATTATAAACCTAAAATCGAGCGCGGATACGAACAGCGAATAGTGCCATTAATAACCACAACTTTATTCATAAAATGTTTCAAATACTAATGAAACTCAGTTATTACTTATCCACGACTATTAAATCCCGTTCTTGGAAGTTTCCCATTCATAACTTGTTTAATTTCAGAGTGAAGATCACGGCCCGCGCGTTATATGTTCAGGTGAATATTTTACCGGCAGCGGGAACTTTTACCCTTTCTTTTTACCTGCACTTGTTCAGGATAAGACGTGACTTTTAATATCGCAGGTGGGTTCGCTCGCTCCGCTCTCGTCGCTCTCGCCGCTCGTGCAGCTCGCAGTGCTTTAATCCTGACGACGGGTAACGTTACATTCAAAGTTTTGATGTTTAGTTGGATTCTGGAGTTTTTATTTCAAATGCACGGACACCTTGCGATATGGTTTTAGATTACGTTAGTGCCAACTTTAATGAGTCTCAAGCATGAGAGGTTTTCATGATAATTATACATTATTAGAAAAGATGGAATATATAAAAAAAAATATTAACAGGGTTTCATGGAAACCTGACAGTTACATCATCCAAAAGAGGACATTTATGTAAAGTAATGTTAGATAATTCCAAATACCTTTGAAACCTCGACCCTCGTTTCTATTTGAACAACATCTCGAAACGGCGACGTCATTAAACGAACCATCAGAAACAACAATGTTATTCATCCATATAAATTCTGCGTATTCTTATAAGTCGTAGTGTATTTTATTTGGAAGACAAACGTTGTCATTTCTGAGATACGGATGAAATCTCGTGGGCAAGCAAATAGGGAATTATGTCGTCCATCGAGTGCCCTGAGGGTTGGTAGGCCTGATTCGATTTGCGGGCCTGCGGAGGGTTGTCCACATAAGTGTTTTGGACCCACGTCCTTAACTAAGGGCGTGCTTGAATATGCAATCACATCTGTCGATACTAATGTATGGAGCCTTCGGGGAGACGAGATGTGACGCGGAATCACTCCTTTATAACTTGCTAATTGTTTCTATTTGATTGTGAGTTCGTTATCCGCTTCAGCCGAAATCCATCTAAAATGCTTCCTGTTCTTGAGAGAATGGAGTCTCGGTATTTAATGCAAATATTAGCAGTGGCTTAATAATTTACGGAGGGGAATCAGATGGAAGCATAACGGAAATTGAATCTGTGGAAGATATTTCTGGAGGGTCTGTCAATCAAAATATTATGTATTTTAATCATCAGCTATAGCAGCCCTACAAAGGTGGTTGTTGAACCTTCCGATTACCTTGTAATTGATACTATAGTAAACATGTCATAGACATCGTCAGCACCTTCGGTCAGCTCACTGATCACCGTATCAACCATCGTTTGGTACCTACTTCTTTTTCGGTCCTTATTGGCATAAGCTACACGTAACTACACAGTCAGCAAAGCTATTTTCATTAGAATAGTCACATCATAATGTAATGATAATGTAATGAGAAATAAATTATATCTTATCATACCTTATCTTATCATATGACTGCTAATTCACAATCTTTTTAACGTAAATGAAGACGGTAAAAATAAATACAGTAACAGATTTCTTGATAATACACCCACACACTTTCCCTCTCACTGATCTAATCTATTGCAAAGAAAACATTTACTTAGTTTAAAAACATGAGAGCATCCAAATCACAAATAATCTCGGGTAACTGTCAATCTAACTGAAGTTTCATCTAAGATATATAGCCTAGACTTTGTTAGAAATCTAGGAGTACTAGCATAGATATAGAGGGAAAGACAAATGGCGCTGGATTCCATTGAGCAGGAGTGGGAGGGACAAAGCTTCGGCAGAGGGTAAGTAATTTATCATAGAATAATATTGGATCAAGAGGTCGGTGCCGGCAGCCGGCCGGTCGCGCGCCGGCGTCGGCCGGCCCGACCGCGCTAGGCAGGAACTGCGGCGCTTGGTTTTTGTGCACAAGGTATGAGCGAATGCGATTAATAAATTATGACGAATAGGTAAATCCAGTTGCTTTGCTACAGGTGTTTTTTTTTTCTATTTTATTATTTTAGCGATTTAATGTCATTTACATTTAAAATTGGTTTTGAAAATAACATTACACGTCACAAATAAACCTTGCATATTATAAAACAAAGTCCCCCGCCACGTCTGTCTGTCTGTCTGAACGCGATAAACTTAAAAACTACCGAACGGATTTTCAAACGGTTTTCACCAATGGACGGAGTGATTCATGAAGGTTTTAGAGTATAATTCATAAAGGTTTTTTGAAAATTTGCTAAAATATGACGATTATTGTTGAAGATGTCGGAAAACATCATGCTGACTTAGCTTTACTCGCGTTCGCCGCGTAATACGTAAGAAATACATCAAATTTATGTTCTACAGTATTGAAGATCTTATAAAGTTCAACAAAAAAGTCCAGGATGGCATACGTCTATCTTCTAAGGATGACCCACAGTAACCATTTTTATCATTCAGGATTCGATTAAAAATCATTTTTATTTCCGAAGCTATTATGACCGGTATTATATTATTAATCCTTCTTCAATAAAATATGTTATTTAAATTGCGCATTTAATTTAGATTAAAATATTCCTGACATCATATCATTTAAATGAATAGTTTAAAAGATATCACAGATTCAAAATTACGCGTAATAAAATAAGTATCGTTGACGGCAACGCGGGCGCAGCGGTAGGAGTCAATAATCTTTTCCTCGGCTATAGGTATGTTATCCTGGTAGTACGTTCCCGTGAGATATTTTGCGACATCCACGCGGGCGAAGCCGCGGGTAAAAGCTAGTATATTATAAAACTAGATGAGGTCGGTTCTTAACTGACTTCTCTGAGAAGAAACACCAAAACAAACCGTCTCTTTTAAAGTCCTGATATTGTCTTGGTAAGATCACATGAGGAGCACGCAGATGAGATGGCCTTTTGAATGACCCACACAGATAATAGTTGGCAAGATCCATAAAATATATCTCTATTAAGTTACGTGTACTAATTCCACGCTGTATCGCTAAGGAACTAAAACTTAACACCACCATAGAATATTCGATTACCGAACTAAAATTACCAATCAATATTCAATCTATACCCGCTTCCTCTCTCAACTCGCGCCTCTCCAATTTGCTCCGCCGAAACTTGAAATAACACGGTATCGATGATCTTCGGAGCCCTTGCGCTGTAATACTGTCTTTATGTAGGCCAGGCCAAACCTTACGTACTATATGTAGGCCAAGTCTCGCCGTACACACTACACTGCGTACGCCAACTCTCCCCGCGCGCACTATATGTGATACAGGGTGTGTTCTCACTATGTGTAACACGGGATGTGTTCTCAAACTCGTGTTATTACCGATCCTGATACATCGGATTAGTTTAGAGTTTCGAGCGTGTCGAGACATGCTCCTCTTGTAACATTAATGTGGTATAATTCGAGCCTTGAAATGTGGTTAGGAGGTGTACTGTTCTTGGTATGGAATTGTGGCTTTCTAGGTGTCTATGTAGTTAATGATTTTGAGACTACACACTATTGTTTGCTTACATACCTCAGATAATTATAGTGGATAGAACGTTTTTTTTTTGTACGATTTTTGCCTGCTTTGGAAAGCGTTTGTATGACCCACAACATCAACAAAACTTCTACTACGTTCATACTTCCAGAAATAAGATTTTCCCTTTCAAACTCACTTGTAATTCAAATTATACAGCATATTATAATTTGGTAGGTATCCACGCTAACCCTTTAACAAGTCTGGAAGCTAACGAAATACGAGAACATTTCTAGAATTATTCTCGCCCTACTTTTTTGAAGAAATATATTATTCTAATCACGGAGACGCTCTTTATTTCGTGTACTTGAAGAGGAAAGGTTTAGAATAATGATAAAAAAGAGGCGTCGGGGCTGCGTCGTCCGACGTCAAATTATGTCTGTTTGAAACTTTCGCACTTCGAGATACTCCTCGCGAAACAAGGTGAACGGACTGCTAAGGACTGGGAATTTAATATTTCTTTTTAAAATTATGTTTGAGGTTTGGAGTGACTTTCATTGTCTTTCCAGTCAGTAAATATGCAGCACTCAGATGCCGATTAGATATTGGCTTACAGAACAATGAAGAAACGGATATAGAGTTCTGTAATTTCTGCCTACCCCGTCGGCAGAAATCGTGAGTATGTATGTATGTATGAACAGTTAATATTACGACTTAGGAAAACAACAATACCTACTAAAAGCCAGTCAAGTAAGTCTTAATCACGATCTCTTATTAATAAATATAGAATGAAAAAATATGTATCTTTCTACCGAGCCTTAATAAGAAAATAAATTTTAATTAACTGCATTAATAATAAATAGTAAGCCGGGGCAGAATGGAGTAGGTTATGGTTCATCCTAACTTAATATTGTAAATGCGAAAGTGAGTTAATTTGGTTTTTACGCTTTTACGCTAAAACGGCTCAACGGATTTGCATGAAATTTGGTACATACCTAGACCATGACCTGCGTTAGGACCTAGTATACTTTTTATGTCGGGAATACGTTTTTTTGGGATAATTTAACGCGGTCTCGCAATGTCCACGCGGGCGAAGCCGCGGGCATAGTGTTGCCCAAATGCAAGACCAAGACGAGACTTAGCTAGTCTTGGTATTGGTCTTGCGTCAATACACCTGGTCTTGGTCTTGGTATTGCGCTCTCAGTCTTGGTCTTGGTCTTGCAGCAAGAGTCTCGCAAGTCTTGCAATTACCTATTAGCCTAATTCTATTTAATAAAGATCTTCAAGGTCATTTCATTTTATCCTCCTGTGCCAACCCTACCAAAATAGGTAACCATTTTGTATGCCTCTGTCCGTACTCTGTGGCGGGCGGCGCGCGGTGGCAATCAAACAGTGTCAAATGCTGTGATACACTTGTCGCAGTCTTTGATTAAGCAGCGTCTTTGTCGGTAAAATATCAAACAAGTAGGTACATAAACACTGACCGACCAATGGTTCATTCGCGTAACGTAATTTAGAGATAAACCATACCATACTCGTAATACCTCGTTAACATTCAGCCATTGCCATTTGTGTTGCCGGAAATATTTCCCTAAATATTGATGTGGCAACGTCAAGGGAAATGTGTGTTTACATTGCCGCTTCACATGTCTTTCAAAGATTCAACACAAACACTCATTCCCATTCGCGTCCTTTGATGTCCGCCAAAAAACCGCCAATTTGGACCCGCCCAAATCTCAGTTTGACTTAACTGAGAGACGCAAGAGTCTCGCAGGCTTAGTCTTGTTCTTGCTTAAATCTTGCAGGGTCAGTCTTGGTCTTGGTCTTGCTAAAATAAGTCGGTCTTGGTCTTGGTCTTGGTCTTGCGAAAATGCAAGAACAAGACCAAGACTGCAAGACCAAGACCGATTTTGGGCAACACTACGCGGGCAAGAGCTAGTAGTTTATACATTTTATATTTTACAATAAAATGCCTTTGGAAAAGAGGAATTTTACTGAATGAATCCAGAGCTATTCTCAATATTGATCGCCATATAAAAAAGAAAAAGAAGTACTTAACACAAAAACCCTATAAAATGATAAAAGTGGATCAATAGAGTTTCTTTTTCACAACTTCATGAAATCACTTTAGCATTTTATGAAGCGCTTTCATCGAATTCGTTAAGATAAATTCACGCAGTTATGAGCACTTGTTGTTTATTATGTGATTGGTTATTTTAATTATGTGGACATTTGGAGTAGCGACTCATTACGTGCGCGCCAGTGCGACCACGGCACGGTTAAAATAATGGGAATATGTTTTTGTAATTATTTATTAAAATTAACTTATTCTTATTTAATTATGTGGAAAATAAAATATGATGGTATTCTCGCAGCTATTTATAAAAATAATTGAGCAGGCGTGGAATGTGATTTTTCTTTTGCTTTTATTTTTGATTACCTACTTATTTTAATCTTACACTGTGTAAATTAGTAGTAATATAAAACCGTATTATATTACCTAATACCGTAATTATCTAAGGGTTGAGGATTACAGCAATTTTGTATAATAATTTTAGATTCAGGGATCCGTTTGCGAAATATTAAGCTTTAAAATGAAATTTTTTATTAGAGTCAAGATCCCCCGCTAAATGGCTGGTTATGTTAAAAAATTCTCTGCAGTAGTATATATAACGAAATTAAAAAGAAAACTATCACAGCTAAGTAGACTCTACGAGTAATAATCGACCAACTTCCATTTGCAGTTGCAAAAACATGTTCTCTCTTACATTCCGTATGGGAGAACTTGTTTTTCACCTACAATGTTAAGTTTGTTTTTGGGATAAATTCATCCCAACTGCGGAACCCTTCATTATGCGTGGTCCTGCACACATTTGGCCGGTTTTTTAAGAATTGGATTAGCGTTTAATAGGTAAAATTGCTCAAGAACTGCCGGTGACAAAGTAATTCTGTATTTAATATTTTCCAACCCCATCCACTACTTAACTGCCAAAATTTCAGCCCATAAATTTACCTCTATAATACCTCTAACTTCAGAACATTCTGGAACTCCGAACATATTCGTACTGATTTGCATTCATCCATCCATCCGGCGTTGATACCGTAACCCCGCTTCATCTCATTACGTCGCGTGGCGCTTACCGCGGGTAGGCGGAGGCGGGTACCAGACGGGTAGGAAGGGTAGGCGATACTCACTGCTAGCAGGAGCCTGAGGTGACTCCTAATACACCTACCTACATGAAGTGAACGCGTGAGATTGGGTGATAGTGAGATGTGTTACATGATTGATAGAGAGAAGGTTACTCAAGTCTTGATCGACTTATACTGACTGAGTTTTGTCATTGAATACACGACAGTTCAGAGATTTAAAACTTTTATATTTACCAATGTGATTATTTTCTCTGTAATTTGTGTAAATACTATGTAGGTAAACATTGTGTAGATATCAAAACAAAATTATCTAAAATCGTCAACGTCATCGTTTTTTCTTTTCTATTAGAAATCGGATCATGAATTCTCGTTCCTCCTCTGCTTGCATAACAGTATGCATGCATGCATAATCAGTCTATAATGATCCCATTGCTGGAACCCAGGCCTCCTCGGGAGTGGACGGGGTGGGCTGTAATTCACCTCGCGGGCCCATTGTGAGTTGGTAGAAATCACATGTCTTCGAATTTTTGGTTATAGGACGTTTCCTCACGATTTTTTCCTTCACCGTTTTGAGAGCAGTGATGATGAAATAATTTACACAATGTAAAGCGCCTGCTTGGGTTCGAACCCACAATCTACAACTCGTAAGTCGGGACCGTTACCACTGGGCCACCACTGCTCTCGGCACCACTGGGCCATCATTGCTCTCAGCATGAAAAGTGCCATTTACTTGAAAATAGTACAATTACCGATTATTATTAGTCGCTGAAGAAATAAAACATTGTGCGTTTCGGGATGCCCGACAGAAGTAAGAACTTGAAACTGATCTAATTTGAACTGACAGATAACGTAACGCGTTACGTAACGAATCGGTTTACCCTCCCATAAGAAGTTATCATTTCAACAACACTAGCCAGAAAAAATGCATTTCATAATAATAACATAGCCGTACAGAACTAAATAACTCCATACACAAGCGGAGGCCATTTAACCGCGGTCCTACACATGTTGACCTATTTAACTATAGTTTCAGTTATAACAGTCAAAGTTAAGCGCCCGATATTTAATACTCACAGCCTGATAATTGTGGTTCTAAAAATTGTTTTAACTGTATAAATTGTGAGAGCAAATGAGAAAAATGATAACAGCGCTTAATTTAATTTGATGCATACGTTCATTTATTTTTATTGGTTGTTTTATGTACTCGTACAGTGTACCAGAGAGATTAAATTAAATTGAAATTGTAGAGTATATAAATGTCCGTGTTTAAAAATATGAACCTATTTTTTTTAATAGATAAAACGAATATTTATTCGAATATTTTTTTTTTTTATATTCGTGCGATGTGTGTTGCACATTTAGGTAGGTACTTGAATTTCTGTTGACCCCACAAGTAACCTTAATAAAATCTGTTTTCATCAATAGTATCTTCTCGCTTGCAAATCAGACAGCCTAACACTTCGTCTATTGACGTTACAAGTATTAAATTCTTATACTAAAAAAGGGTATATACACAGTTATGACTATCTATTTGCAAACTTTTATTTTACTATCAAACACCGTCACCTTTTAAGCCGATCACGAAAGATTTAACCCATCCAATCGGGCCCCATCTAAACAAATGACACCATAAAAGTCCATAGAACAAACTACCAAACGAAAAAACGAACATTTGCCACGACATGCTCGATTAACCATCCTGCCTCCTCCCAATAAGACATAAGCGCAATGATTTTTTACCTCTAAAGAACAATACATCGCGCGCCACTATCTCACGCTCCCTGATTTTTTCACTGAATAAATTTGTTTGGATATTTCGCAAAAAGCGGGATAAGGATGGCCCATTTACATCCCAAATGTGCGTACACAGTGGTCGGGCATGGTGATTGTGATCGATTACACCAGCCAAATGCGTTTGACGTTTACTTAAAGTGAAGTGTGTGTAATGACGTAGCATCAAGGCCGGCCTTGAAAGGAAAACATCAGACTTTTGAGTTCTCTTGAAAGGAGTTTGTTTTAGGTACAGTTGTGTTGATGTAAAGGGGAGGCGTTTTTCTTTCAGGTCTGAAGGTACTTGTTGCTAATGGGTGTAAAGTTTTCTTTAGACTTGGAGGTGAGTTTCTAGCATTTCGTAATGTGACTTAAATCTAAGCATTGCTTTAAAGGAAATCTCGTCTAAAAAGCTAGCATATTACTATTTAAATGAAATGGTACAACATATGTAGAATTTTGTTGCCTGCCTCTCAATATAATTATAATCCCCTGATAACCTTATACACCTTCTTCGTGTCGCTGGCAAGACAGTTATTCAAATACATCTATAACAGGGATACGAAAGGCGGAATTTTTACACAACCGGCAAATAGGTTCTGTAGGCAATAGGCTTGATAAGTATTGTTGGAAATGTTCTTAATTGGCTTAGCAGAGACCAGGCAATGTTGTAATCATATTTAATGAGTTTCTTCAGTATATTTAAGCGTATAATGCTGTCGAGTTCACCTAAATTATAATCCACTGAAACAACCACATAAAGGTGTGAAAATAACTGACTATAAAACCTGACGTGCGCTTTCTTACCTTTAAAAGTAAAGTAAGGTAAAAAGTTATTCCTTTAGAAGTGTTTGACCCTCGTCTAGAGAAACTTTTTACATAGGACGCAATAACGGAGAGAATTTCAAATTGTTGCAGGGTACAAGTACCGTCAAGACTAGCGCGTAAAGTGAGAACAGAGTAAGTACGTAGGGAACAGAACTATAATGAAACGTTAACTTGCAAAGTGGTCACCGACTTTTTGTAATTCTATTTATCGATTATCCCGAGATAGGAGAAAACAGGAAGAGAATAAGAATAAAGGAATTCATAGCTTGGCTTGGCTAAGCTTGGTATGTGCGTAATACAGATATATGTTCATAACATGTACATGTTAAGTTAACATAAGTGGCGAATTATGGGTGGACTATAGGTACACCTCTGCCTTACCCTTCGTAGAAATCTGGCGTGATGTTCACCTGTACAGACGACTCTCTTACAGCATTTCAGGTTTAGTCTTTCAGTCATCTTGGCAGCCAAAGATTATTGAAATTTGCCCTAATTAAAGTAAGTGTTTAGAAACAAAACCTTGTAGTCAGCATGAATGATTAGAATATTACAAATTATCTCTAGTACCTACCTAAGATCGTAAGTAATTAAAAGTTAAGTCAGGGAAATTCATTGTTAAGCTACCAACTTAAATGGTTCGTAATAATCATAATTATTACAACTATCATTCTTTCACAGGTGTATGAAATGTAATCATTTCAAACAACTGTTTGTTTCATACATCATTATAACACGGCAAATTGACGTAGTGTCTAAATGCTTAACAATTAATTTCCCTGGCTGTATCTAAGTTGAAGCAATAGTAGCAAAATGATACGGTCTCAATAACGTAATGTAATATAATTTCCCGAAGGATTATATGGGGTTCACTGGTGAATATAATCGTTAATGAGATATTTATGTTTATCGATATCAATATCTAATAATAAGATATTGGAAAATCTTATTATAGACTGTTTATTATCTTGCTGTGCCAAAAACAGCTTATTGAATGAATTATAAAACGCAACACATTAAGAATAATAGAATAATCTTTGTAGATTTTTAGTACTTTAAAAACGAGCATTAGAATAAATTCAATAAGAACGATAACCACGTGAGCTGCAGAAACTATATTATCGTAATCCCAGCTCCATTTCTAGCTCACATAACCTATCTACACCACCGTTACCCCAAACCGCAAGGCGAGAACACAATTAAATCAACCTTTCACGAAAGCTCACATTGCAAACAAAAGCTCACACAATAAATAACGAAATTAATCCGCTAATTTGTTACGTCACTGCTCGCTCGGTTCGCTTCGCTCGCTCCAATCGTTTCGATCGCGCCATTCGTACGCTCTGCTGTAGTGAAACTTTGACTCGATGATACTGCCACTAAATACATAAGAACAGAAGGTCAGTTTCATACAACGAGCGAAAATACACGCACACATATGTACGGCATACATGCGTATCGCAAACTATGTCGTCAAGGTCTAGATTGAATGCTCATTGTTCTATTTCCAATCCATCAAATTCTCTTAGTTATTTTATTTATACTAAAATATCAAGATAATCGAGTAAATAATGCTTTTGCTCTGGTTCTATGATCGTTTGTACGAAATCGTGTCGACATTTTTAAGGTCGAGATCGACAGGTTTGCCAAGGTAAGCGTGCCAGTTGCGAGCACGCTGCACTCGCTGTAAGTAGAAGCATGTACGTTTTCGCTCGTTGTATGGAGCGGATCTTCTGTTCCGATCTATTCTGTGACAAGACAGTGCTACAAATAGGGTAAAGGTAATTTTAGATCGTTTTAATTAACGGTTTTTATAGACGACCGGAGTTTGGAGATAGGATCTTATCTTGTTTTGTTGGTTGTTATTTTTTTGGCTGCGATTGTTTGTTACGTGCCTTTCAGTAATTGTGAATTGAATTGTTAATGTAGAGGATGAGGGTTGGGACGAGGTTTTTGATATCAAATGGGAATTCTTTGTTAGGGATAATGTTTCAACAAGCAGCTATAGTCAAACGGCTAAGGTGAGATTTGAAAAGCGAGTGTAAGTTTAAGCTCTATGTTTATAACAGACTTGTTTTTAACTGAACCGTGTCTTCATTTCGGATGTATATTATTATCTGAGATCCTTGTGTTCAAAGTCACACTCGTTACATTAAACTGAAAGCCAACATAAAATTAATTCCAAAGCTCTTAGTAACAACCCGCTACAAACACTTCAGGCCTAACATCCCGACAGATGCCACCTTCCTATTTAGAACATTCTCCAAAGGCTGACCGAGACCCCGCTCAACATGGGCTCCGTACAGTACGGACTCCTAATATGGCTAGAGCTCGGCCTATTTATCACGAGCGTCAGGCTTTTACTACATTCCCATATAAAACTACGTGGTGGTTTATATATTCATCTCATACAATATTCAGCTTTTAATCGTATGTAAAACCCTACGCTTTTTCCGTTGCTGAAAACGGAACCGCTGACGGATTGATACGGAACTTAAAAGAACGTAAGGGTATTTAAATTTGAAAGGGGTAGAATCAGTAAAAAATCCTTGAACAATGTGACTCTAAGTACTGAAAGCACAGACTGTTCAGTGCTCATAATTCATTCAAGTTGATACATGCACACCTGCAAAGCCTCCTATGTTTTTTTTGTCTAAAAACACTCAATCCACTGAACCGCTAAAAATACAAAGCTGTATTTGAAAAAATCGCACCTTCGAACCCGAACGAGCCGTCGATTCATTAGAACGCATCCCGAGCCCGGCTGAACACTGGAACTTGCACAAAAACATAAAAGATGACCACGACCAGCGGAACTCTTAAAACGATAAAACTTTTATTCGTACCTGCATAAAATGGCGATGGAATATTCAACGGGCATTGCTATTCCGCAAATCCGCGGCGAAATTAAAGAAGTTATGAAAAGGGAAGTTGCGAAGCAAGAGGGGCCTTAATTCCTGAAACCCCTCAAACGGTTTAATTAAGAGGATTGAAGTAAAAAGTGGCAGGACACGCCGCCCAGGTGGATGGAACAAATTGCTTTTTAACTTATTGCCTAAAGATTTGAATGAAATGCCGCCTTGGACTTAATGTGGTAATGAGTTGTTTTTCTTGTTTTGATAAATTTACATAGGTATTTGAAGTTTGAATAATAAAATAAAATTCTGAAGACACTGTTAACACCATATATAGAAGACATTGACCAGGCAATAATAACAGAGATATTTTGTCCATAATACCTAGTATGAAACTTTAGGTAATTACTGGGAGTGATGAAATTATACTAGATCAGATTAACATGAAAATTCAATATCGCCCTATGTGTCTCTGTTATCTACAATTTCCATATCTTTAACACAATATTTGCCCTTTTATCTACAAAACACTGCAGCTGCAATAGCTAAGTCAATCATATGTAAATAAGGGCCTTTAAATAATATAATTCTAGCATTAAAATAACTTGGCGAAGAAGCGTCTTCTGCCACATAAACCCAGGGTCCAATTACACTGGACATTGAGCAAATGTTTCAACGACCAATATATTTAGAGTTTATGGTGATTCATAAAATGACAGCTATTCTTAAAAGTCAAACATCTAGCTTTACGATCGGTACACGGTAATAGCTCATAATAGTTAGTACGTCTAGACTTGAGTTGTTAAAAATAAATATATCAACAGATTTTATAATCGTATTCATAAAAAAAAAAAACATTTGAAGTATCAACTTTTTTGTCTCTGCATCACCCAAGGGGTTACTGGTAGAAAATGCTCATGCATTAAGTCCGCCTCTATACATTTGTGTGCTCGAAGTATTAAATAAATGTATAAGTGACATTAAGCTTGCTTATTCTAAAAAACAAACCACCATATAAATTCCAGAATCAATAACGAAACAATGTTAAAAATTCTGGAATCAATTATAAAGAACGATAATTTTTCACGCACCAATATGCAAGCCAAAAAATCTTTGCTAAGTAACCTCCTAGGTTGCCATGTGTCAAAGTAGACAGTTCGTTCCATTTTTTAATTACACGACAGCTAAGAATTTTTATTATAATTTATTCGGCCACTAAACACGACAGATACCTATAGATTTTCATACTCACATTGCCGGCCGCCTACTCGCTTGTATTTGATCAGTACATTTTCGATGTATCTCGAAGAACGTTGTCAAAATAATACTTTAATTTCTAAGGATGTTTGAGAAACAATAAATACCTACTACTATTCAAGAACATAGATATTTTCGTCGGTATGTTTGTAGCTTGCAAACAAGCTCAAAAGACTTTGGTACTTCCCTAGTCTAAATATTACAAAAACATCGTTAATTCTAACGCTATTATCAATATTTCTACGCAGATACCTTTAAAGCCTCCTTCTTCGTGAAGAAGCGCCATTCATTTTTTAATCCCATAAGCCTACGTCGTATCATAAAAGATGAAGTTTTCTTTCAAAATAGATTCTATATTAAGGCCTGGAGCGTCCGAAATATCTACAGCCACTACATTATCTACTCTGTTACGTAAGAAGATGAAGTACCTAGTACAATAAAGTACATCGACAGCCTCTTCAAACCTATTACGTAATAAGCACCTACTCCAATTTATATTGCATCGAAGCCCAACATTGCAACATCAATTAAAAAGTTAAGCCTCTAAAAACAAAAACGTTAGCCAAAACAGATTGGCTATCAAATAACATAGTCGCAAACCCATAATATCAATATGAAGCTCTAAATTTTCCAAAAACTGACAAACGACCAATAAATATTTTTATCGATGAGACACAACAATAAATTGTGACTAAATTCGATAAATTGACGGATGGAATAAAACGCGAGTATATTTGGGGCGGGCACGACACGCCGCAATATTTCCCGTTCAGCGAATTGATATGCGGTGTGACGTCACAAGTCACCCGCACCTGTAATTGTCAGCGTTTTGAATTCATCATGTCTGACGTTATTAAATAAAACATCCGTGCGGTTGATACAGCCGACGCTAGGGAGTTTGTGGAAATATTTTTGCTCGGCTTTCGATCAAAATAAAGACGACGAAAGATAAAATTGAAGAGGAAATTCTGAGATGCTTTTACGCGATGAGAACTTGAGACAGACGGAGGCGTTTAGGTCTTTTGTTTTATCAGAATTATTGAACCATTTTATTTGAAGAGTCAATTAAATGTCCGAACTAAAATCATGAGAAAGTTTTCTCTCTACGAAACTCTTTGGCAAACAATAATTAAATAATTTATCTCTGGTTATGTCACCTGTCCAAATAACCTCATAAATACCCTAAATACCGAAATCTTTTTTATTGTTGTCTACTTGATTTAGCAGAGGCTTTGGCAGCCAACAGGCGAGAGTAATAGAGTGTCTAAAAAGCGCCTCGTATGAATTTATTCTGATGGGCACCCACTCGTTACCTCGACGCCACATTAAAATTCGCCAACCCATTAACGGATGACGACAAGGACGTTATATATTGTAATTCCATAAAAAAGGATGTCCCTGATTTATGGAGTAATGAAGGTAAGGTTATGGAAGCTGTAAATCAGGTTATTGCAAATGTAAAAGGTTCGAAATTTTCGGAATATTTTAATAAAATCAATATCAGTTTGAGTTAAAATTAAAATAAGCAATTTCAAGGAAAGGTTCACTTATAACCTAGAGATTTTTGAGATTGATTTTAAAAGATACATAGTGAAAAATATAAAGCTTAAAAGAATGCGATGAGGACGTTGTAAAAGAAGAAAAAAAAATACAGTTATTGTTTTACAGCTACCACCGTAACCATAATCGTTAAAGTGAAGATAATCCAAGACACAATGATCAACAAAACGCACATGTATATTAAATCTTCAGATCCCACACAGATGGCGGCACGTGCAGTTAAGATCTCGCTATCAAAACTCAGTAGAAACTTCAAGATACGAATGATAACGACAATAAGGAAGCCGCATGAGATATTTAATAAATTTTGCCGCACATTTGTATCTTGTTAATGCATCATTGAAATTTTGCCATTTCTCGTAATGTTCCGTGCGGGAGGCGAGACTGTAGGGCTACCTGTTATGCTTATTGTTCATGTAATAGCAAATGGAATTTTCGGATCTATTGTGTGTGTGTGTCTAATTATGAGCTAACACACAGTAGGCAAGCCTTTCAGTAGGCAAGTCTTTAAATGGAGTTCGTTTTTATGAGGTACATGCTCAGAGTTGGCAAAACTTACAAACTGTGAGATCAAACACAGTCAAGGTAAATAGTTAATAAGATTTACCAGAACATAAAATACAATGATGTTCGATTTAAAAATAATCTTTGCACCTATAAACACAATACGGACACACATAAGTAAGTACCTATTTCATTTATTCACTCCAATGACAAAAAAAATCAGCACACAGTCGCAAATATTCGCAAAACAAC
This sequence comes from Conistra vaccinii, assembly GCA_948150665.1. Classification (NCBI taxonomy): domain Eukaryota; kingdom Metazoa; phylum Arthropoda; class Insecta; order Lepidoptera; family Noctuidae; genus Conistra; species Conistra vaccinii. Next base: position 24,574,151 of record OX411322.1, on the reverse strand, counting down.
ATCCGCCTAAATTCCTCTACACACACGATATAATAAAATGCTCGACAACCCTACCAGCGGGGAGGGCGGGGCAGGGGGGGGGGGGGGGGGGGACACGCGTTAGTATGCCTGTCGCGCCGAACGCGCCCGAAGCATATGGCGCCTACAGGGACTTTCGCTGCATCGCCTAAGTACGCAACTAAACCCCGTTTTATATTGGCTTTGTACCATTAAACTTAAGCTTATCTTCATCCCATTATAATCATGCGAGTTCGCGTCTGCGAATAAATTTGGAGGCTTACAAAGTTCAATATGGGAGCCTATCTTACGTCACACTCCAGATGGAGGAATACGGAATCTATTTCTAGCGTGCTTGAGCAAAGTTCGAACAACGGTGGAATTAGGAGACAAAGAGAATGTTGAGTAAGGGGTTTATTATTTTCAGAACAGAAATAAATACGTGAATCGACCCTCTCCGTTTGTAAATAGCTGGTAAACAGGTAAACTGAAAACAGAAATAAATGTTTGGTATATAGGTAACCATTTCTGAAAAAAAAGGAACTTAACTTGGGCAGCCCTGCTGCCAACCTTGTTTGTGTACTAGCTATCTAGAGATTAGCCAGTCAGCAGACATCGTAAAGAAACCTAGACTTAGCGACGAGATCGCAAACCAGGTACTGAGCAAGCGTGATTATTTATGATTTGTTCTCTTTATGCCTGAATGAAGAAGCTTTTGCCATGAATTGAGACTTTTACAAACCCGTTTATCAATAGGTAGATATAAACAAATGAATCTATCTTTTGTGGTTTCCCCTCTACCTACAAAACCGTAGCATCATTATTTGGTAGTAACGTGTTCTAAATCAGAATAGCTGACCTGGTTTACACCACAGGCCTCTGTGGACTGATTAGTTCAATTCAGTTATTTTCGGTATATTCGGTTATATTCCGATATCCAAAACCGTAACACAACTTATATCGTACTGCTCCGTTTATTTATATACCTCATTGAAGTGCCATATTTTCGTTATATTTAGGAAATGGGGAGCTTGCTGTAAACGTACTGAAAATGTATGTTGAATATTTAGATGGTATACTGAAGGGGCTATTTTAGTGGTGTAATAAATAGAATTGTTTGGTTTTTATTACTAGTATCTATTGCTTGATAATTTTCTAGGTTACAAAAAATTTGGATTTTGTAAAGATGGCAGAAGAAGCATATACTTGTAACTTTCTTTCTCGTGTGGTTAGTGAACCTGGTATCAGAGTTTTAAAATCGTCCATGGGGCCCTGACTTGGCTTCACATGCCGTCGAGAAATATCTCTCAGGCATGTATGGTTTCCTCACGATGTTTATAAAAGCTTATACTGTACTGGGATTTCTAGATTTCACAGTTATGATCTGGGCCAAAAATATTTTTACAAAAATAAGGCAAATTTCATAAAATATTTTAAATTTTCACGCCCAAATGTTCTCCACCGAAGTCTAGACTAACAGGAAACCATGATTAGGGTAGCTGCCAACAAAACACGAGAATATTCGAGGCCTTTCTTCTAAAAAATATTTTCATTTATTCAACTGGGTTGGTTCGTACTTAGAAACGGATAATAAAATGCGTAGTAATGTAACAGCAACAATCGGCTTTTTGAAATTAGGTTGTTTGCTCGTTAAGAATAAATTTTACGAGAATGATCTGTTACTAAATGATATTCAAGTGTTATGAGTTCGCGCAGAGTCGTAGCGGCGTAGCAGTACGTAGCTTCGTAGCTGCTACGCACGTAGTGATTAGTTACGGCGTAGCGCTATTAGTTCGATAATGAAGACCGATGTTGTACGGCTACGCGCGTAGGTTCGCTACGCAAGTAAGACTTGGCTTTATTGCATGAACTAACAAACTTTATTGTTGATATTGACGATTAAAGGTATTAATTTGTTTACAGTCTTTTCAATGGAAGTCAGCAAAAAATACAAGACTTCTTTTACAGTTCACAGTAAAGACTATACAAAAAACGTAGCAATTTCTAGAATCAACATAAATGCAAATTGTACAGTCAGCAACACCTAAGAACACAAACAGCTCGGGACGCACATAACAAGTGCGATCTCATCAGCCGTGTAACATAACCGCCGTATACTGCATAAAGTTATACAGCGCTGTATACTGTATAATACAGTGTATATTTTTTCTCATATATTATTCCCCTGGCCTACTCCCGACATGTCGCTAGGGTGACCAGCTTGCTTCTGTAAATTCCGTTGCATTTATTATTATTGAAAAGAAAACTTCTTTAGCGGCGTTGAACACTGTTTTTGGCATGGGTAAAAAATGTTGAACTCGCGTCATAACGTGACCGTAAGATCCATTGCCTAGCAAACCGAATAACTAATATCAAAATAAATAGTCTTTGACATTACGTAAAGATTGCGAGGTAAGAAATTTTACCCATATTGATGGGTAAAAAAAAGCAGTCAAAACATACTTCATGAAAAGTGTTTAAATAAATTGTTTATTTTAGTTAGACTATATTTTGAAAATAAATAAATATACTATTACTACTACTAATGAATATTGTGTTTAACCACATAAATGATAGTCTTTTATACTGATAAACAAAGCAATTCGTGCGAAATTATTCCCTAACCATTCTAAAATATTCAAAAATGCACAACGTTAATGTTCAAGTTTTCACTTCTGCCGGCACTCCCAGAGTGCAACCCGTTGTTTTTTATTCATTTATTTTAAATGAGTGAAGGGTTCCGTAGTTGGGATGAATTTATCCCAAAAATAAACTTAACATTTTAGTTCGGTTTAAAGAGTTTATTCTCCTATACAACACATTCACTTAATATATGAGATATACAAATAAATCATGCAGTTATAAGGTAACAAAGAACTCCAACAAGAAGAGTTGAAAAACATGTTCTATCAAACATTGATATACGCCACGGTAAATTCTCCAAATGTAAGTTTGTAATCGCATATTTTTTTACTGTAGAAATTAACAACTTTCGGAATTTTTCCTTTACTTGTGCTATGAGACCTTGCTACTTGCCAAATTTCATGATTCTAGGTCAACTTAACGGGAAGTAAGTACCCTCAAGGTATTGATTTATTTGCGAGTATCAAAATATATCGCATAAATGGCCGTATTCCTCGGAGCGCTCCACGCGTTCCTGAGAAAAAGGGTCTTGACAGACTTACAGACAGACAGACGGACGGACAACGAAGTGATCCTATAGGGGTTCCGTTTTTTTCTTTTGAGGTACGGAACCCCGAAAAGGAAGAAAAACTTATCATAATGAAGCTTGTGCGAGACTGTTACGCATATCTAAATACCTAGTAACTGAAATTCACATTAATTAGACTTTGATTCAATAACAAGGCCAACCAGTCTTAATACAATATTAAAGTCGCCTATTTCCCTAGAAGGTTTCGGTATTGAGCGATTACTATTCTATTAAACCGCTGTAACTTATCAGCAAATCTAAGTTTACAGATTTCCAATCGAACTACAAGTCCTAATAAACAAACTAGAACTGAATTACTCAGATACCAATACAAATCAGTTTCCCCGAATCTGTCCCCGAGCTGAAACTTATCCACAGCAGTATCGGAGGGTAGTTCACTATGAATCGCTCTAAATCTAGTAACTTAGCAACTTGGAACGTTAATTTTACGCCTAATTGGAGGCATTTAGAGTTCTGAAGTTAGTCAAGTTAATAGAGCGCGAACATTACTTAATGACGTATGGAAGGAGACAGTTTATGCATTTACTTTGAGTAACTGGCACTTACATTCTGTCAGATTTACAGTTTTTTTTTTCTGAATCAATGTTTTTTTTTTTCATACAAAGACGATGGAAAAGCTAGGCTTTTATTTTATCTTTTTGGGTGGGAAATCGTCAAATAACCTCTAGGCTCTGGGCGGAGCGGGAGGGCGTGTCAGACTCTTACTGAATAAAACCCACCCGTGTTCCTTCAGTTGCCTGTACTTTGCCAGGGGCCACGGTAACCCTTAGGTAGTTTAGGACTTTTCCGCAACCCCGGAGAGCTAGGCACAGCCGCAAGCTTACAATTATTTTTGTAACATTTTAAAAAACGGGCTAAAAGTTAGACTCCTTTGGAATCGTACAACTTGTATTATGACCCATCATAGGAGCCTGAGAGGGGTTATTCGATATAAAACATTGAATTTAAATTAAAGTTTAAATAAATACTGAATACATTTTTTGGTTGCCAAAAGTCTCACACTTTCTAGCAGCACTGACACCGCACCATACCGAGCTCAATATCTGGCAAGTAGTGACGCAACTTGGGAGCCGAAAATGTCCATAAGCCATAACCGAGGCAATAAAAGACCGGTCGCTCGCGGCCCGCCAAAATAAACTGATATATACCCACTACACACCAATAATAATGACTTATATTTTCATGTGAATTATGTTAATAATACGGGAAGGTAAGTAAGAATTTGTTGTGAAGATATTTATGAGTTTTGTGGAGTTTAAGGAGCGCGTAATGGGTGTCGTTGATCTTTGGGGCTAACGGCCGATTTCTCAAAAGGCACTTAACTACGTTAATATAATGTTTTTGAAAGCTTTTTTGTCGCTACATTACAAGTGACAGTGTTTGAGGATTCGGCCAAGAATTGAATAGATTTTCTTTAAGAGCCTCAGAAGGAAGACTTTTCTGCTACGTCTGTCTGTTCCTCTATTCAGATTATATATTTTGTTATAATATATATAAGGATAGAAAGACAGACGGTTCTCTCTTAACCATAAAACTGATTTTTACTATGCCATACAGATGTATCAAGCTACCATTACTAGGTGCCTACACACCGCAGAAAAATCAAAGTTATTGTTACAAGCTTTTATTTTTAATTATTTACATCATCAGCAACAAAATTATGATAGCAGTTACAAAATATTACTCGTACGCAGGCATTAAAGCCTGCGTAAAATTGTGAAAAGTGTCACAGTTTTAAAAGCGTATCGTCCCCCACTCGTCGTCAAGTTAAAAATAATACCGCATCCTCTTCTGACATGCTCGCGTCACTCTCGCGTAAAATGAACGTTATTTAATAGTTTAAATCAATGGATGAGGGTGTTGGGATTTTGACAGAGAACTGATAGTTGAGATTGGGTGTTGTGACGCAATGTGGTGAACTGGTGATGTGTATGACCAGCAGAGGACAGCGATTGGCTGAGTGGAGTGGTACAGAATGACTGGATCATGCTCACACAAAAATATACTACGAAGATATACCACGGAAAATCTTTATCGACAAAACGACATATTTATACAGATACCCAAACTATCCTACTTAATATTAAAAATGTGAACGTTTGTATGTTTGGATGTTTGTTACTTCCTACTACCTACACAATCACAGAAAAACGGTTGAACGCATTTGGATGAAATTTGGCACATAGATAGTTTATAACCTGGATTAACATATAGGATAGCTATATTGCTATATACCGTAATATAGTTATATGAAAGCGGCCTAATTTTGTTATTGCGACTTTTGACGTATCGTATTTAGTGTTATATTACTAGATCGTGATTGTATCATAGTTATATTCCCAGTAAGACAGTTATGAACCGCTTTCATAAAACTATATAGCGTTTTATAATTATATCCCCAGGGATATAACTCTAGAACGGCTATAACCATCTTACTGCAACATATACATATCGGAAATACTATGTTGACAAATCGGGACGCCAGCGCCGCCAAGCGGCGCTCGACAGAGTCTACAACATAACGCTCGGACCGGCTGAAGCTAAGCAGACCTCATCGTTGGCGGTCAAGCAGTTGAATACGTTTAGGAACTGTCGCGCGTTCCGTGTAGTTGTGTCGTGTACTTACAGTGTGTGAATTGCTAGTGTGATTTATTTGATCGTAAATTATAATTTGATTTGAACTGCAGACGGTTTTTCTATTGCGCAATAACCAATACTACCCACAGAACCCCCACAGTTATTAAATATGGCTGATAATAATGAAAGAGACACATGCATACCCTTCTCCGTCATACTTATAATAAAATAGTAACGAAGTCAAACTGTACATGGAATATTTAAAAAAAAGTAATTGCTACTTGCTACGATACGTTAGAACAAGTCTGCTGCTGCGTCGATGCATAAAAAATAGTTTTAGATTTTTTGTCCGATTATTTGTTTGTCTGGACGTATGTTCCGGATTAGGACAAAAACGACTGAACGGAATTGCATAAAATTTGGCACACAGATAATTTATAACCCATAGATAGGTATTAATACATAGAGTACGGTACTTTTAATCCCAGTAGTACGTTCCGATATTTTCAGACATCAGCGCAGGCGAAACTGCGGGCACTAGCTAGTGGAACAGTAAAACTACACCGGACAATCAGATATTAATTACATACATCATACTGTAAATTAAACCTACCTGATACCGAAAAAAAGGCAGTATAAAACATTAGGTTAACGCGAACGAATATTCAGGTATTACACGGTCATATATATCAATTATTAAAGCCAAGCTTTGGAGTCTTTCAGCAATTAAATTATGTAAAGGCGGCGATTTGCGGTACATTTTAAATGAACAACTCCTTGTTATGCTCACGAGTAATATGATCATTTTGTTTTGTTTTTGCATCATGAAGGATGGACCAGGTAGTTGTTATTAGGGATAAGGAAACTGGGTTGTCCGAATGGAGCTAAGTTTAATGTTAAATCGTTTTCTTAGTGGTACCTAGTGAGATGGAGAACGGAAATAGTACTTATGATAACACGGGTGTAAGAAATCTACGAGTGTTGAAACATATAACTGTCTACAAACGTTTTTGCTTGGCTAAATATTAATACTAAAACACTATGTAAGCAAAAAGTTCTTCAGTTCTAGGTCAAAGACCGAAAACATGGTGTTTAATAACATTCCTGCTTTGACGAAGCCCCAGAACTCCGGTTTACTGAGATCGACCGGTGACCTCTGGCCTTATGTCAGAAGGTTTCCGAGAAATCGCCGTTTATGGCCAAAAACACGACCACCTGACTACGGTCCTCTACATAATAGAGAGAGGATACAGTAGACTAACTTTAGTCAAAGCTGCAATAAACTACGAAAAACGAACTGGATAAAGACACCAATAAGCTGCGTAGAGGACACAAAAATTATGTCCATATTACGTGAAATAAACACGAGTTTGACAACATCTACTTTTATGTGAAAGTTTTCATGAAATACTACTGTATTACACGTATTTGCATGTGATCAGAATGTTACATTTCTTCATGAACGCATTTCGTGACCATTGTCTAACATTTTAATTAGTCTGAAATTTGTGAGTGTTGGTCTCAGTTTCTATGTACATAATATTATTGCGTGACAACATACTGTATATCCTTATCTACAGTGGTTCTTCTACACTTGATTTTTTACTATTCTCAATTTTCTAAGTTGTAGGCCAGCCGGCTCTAAAAACAGGCTTGTAGTAAACATTATTTTGTGTTCTGCTGATATTAACCCGAGAGCCCTTGTGTTTTTCGAGGAAATGGAACGTAAGTTCACACTGAGTTGAGTTTGCAAAATTCAAGACGATGCTACTCTATTTTTCCAAACATCTCTAAGGTTATTCTTTTCAAAGAGATGACTTGCCGTGTCAATTAGTTAAGAACTTTAATCTACAGGACGGTTGTCACAATTTCATTTATTAAAATTTACAGTGTTCACAATCCTGAAAATCAAACCCCGTTCCAATAATCACAGTCCGTTATTGTTAGTGAACAATTGCGTCCGAGCACGATTCCACGCACGTCGGCCGCGATCCGCCACGTACGGCCGCATTTCTTGCGAAGAGGTACGGCCCGAGTGGCCGCGCTTTATTATGTGTTTATTGCGACCCTCGCCTCCTCTATCTGATCACTTCAGAGCTCGTAAGATGGAACGGCTCTAATATATTGCATTCATAAAGATATGCGGAAAAAGGGGAGATTGATAAAAATAGAACGGTTGTTAGTTTTGGCTGTTATCTTTGAAATTGGGAATTGTGGGGCTATCATGGGGTCGTAATTGTTATGTCTAAGAATTAAGGACAATTATTTATGGTCATAGGTATACGGCCTTTTTGAATATGAAATCCTGGTTAATAAAATCATCTTAAAGACTTGGGGAGACTCTGGCCCAGCAGTAGGTCAGTATGCGCTAAAGGAAACAAAGGGCTTTAATAAATTAAAAAAGGAACAGAATTTGTTAATCATTATCTGTTAGACAAGTTGCCAGAAATTATCTGGAGGTGATGATACAGACTGTAAGAATATCTATAGAAGAAAGAGAATGTAGAAGTCACAGTCAACTGTGACTTCTACATAGTCTTTATAGATAAATCATCAGATTTATCTATTTAAGCTAACTTCTAACAACCAACCTTCAGAAAGTTCAAAATAACATGTTGTATCTGACCCTGTTTCGTGTAATATAAAGGTATGTAAATAACAACAATGTTCGGAGAGGGTCTGCTCGTTACAGGGCGGTCTCGAGAGGAACTATCCGAAAACACTTGCCGTAATTAATGTTTTGGATTATGTACGTATTATGACGCGGAGCGAGCCCTGAGGGAGCTCGCAGAAATGTCAATGAAGATATTATATTAATAGGAAATTATAAGACCGTAAACATGGAAAGTTAAAATATATAAAATATAGCTTTGCTAATAAGCCACAAAATATTGAAAACTTTGTTAGTATTTTATGTAAAATAATAATGGTATCTCTTAATTACAAAGATGTAAATACAAGATAAAATGAAACAAAAGATCATATAAGAATTGGTGACTTGCTGTCATAAGATGAAAATATAAGCATCATCTTAAAACTACAAGCACTCGACGTAGACAGCATCTCAAGTAAACACTCCCACAATTTCTAAACCTCGCACTTAATAAATTAGCACATAAGTGTACATCGTTAATAGTTATAATGACTTGTACCCGTCACCCGTGTGTCGTGTACCGCCTAACGAGCTGACGATGCTGTTTTGTCTCAACTCCGTATCGTTATCATGTTGATCATAAGCTTTCATATCATCCCTCACATTTAAGTCTTCGGTTATTTAGCCTTAGGTCAGCAACAGAAATTTATTAGCACTGTTACATGTGATCTAAATTGATCATTATACAAAGTCAAATAATTTATGTCCATTAGGCACATAAAAGGGCAATTTTGAACGTCAAATACACTCGAGAGCAATGAATCCGGGTCACTTAAAGAATCCTAAAAATCTCGGAAACTAAAAATGCTAGGTTAATGCAATAAATTGTATTTAATAGACAATGTAATACTCCTTAAATGAAGGTATTAAAACTTCTTAGTTATTGTAAAGTTATATCATAAAAAAATCAAATTTGAAAAAGGGCCACTTTCGAAGATGGAACTACGAAATTACAGCATTTGGTTTTGCTTTTGTTTGTAATCTGTCATTTATGTGGGTACATAAACCATGTTGATAGTGCTCTATATTCATTATTCAAGCTGAAATTATGTCGCTTACGCCTGAAGAATGCACCAGAATACTTACAATGCTGGAAACCGGCCGGAGTCAGCGCGATACAGCCAGGACTGTCGGTGTGTCGCTGTCAACAGTACAAAGAGTTCTCCGACGTTACGAAGAAACTGGTTCTAACCTACGCAGACCAGGAACGGGCAGAACCAGGTGTACCACAGCACGAGAAGACCGATACTTGGTGAACACCATGCTTCGAAATCGCTTTCTCACAGGAACTTAACTCACAAATCAGTTTCGACGCCTCGGAGGAAGTAACCCAAGTGCATGGACAGTAAGACGTCGGCTTGCTGAATCTAACTTAAAACCCCTTAGACCTGCAAACGGCCCTAAACTGGAGCGTGGGCATCGTATTTCAAGACTAAGATATGCCCAGAGCCACGTAAATTGGAGTATTGAAGATTGGTCAAAAGTTATGTTCTCCGACGAATCAAAATTTATGCTCTACAAGCACGATGGAAGACACAGAGTGTATCGAAGACCAGGGGAAAGATTCAAGCAAGCATGCATCGAAGAAAAAGTAGCCTACGGTGGTGGGTCTGTACTTGTGTGGGCCGGAATTTCTTCTGAAAGTCGCACAGAGCTGGTGATCATAGAAAACGGCTCTTTAACTAGCGTAAGATATGTGGAAGAAATCCTCAATGATCACGTTGGTCCATTTATGGTCAATTTAGGTGAGGATGCTATATTTATGCATGACAATGCCCGACCTCATACAGGTAGGATTGTGAATGACTACCTTCAAGAGATGAACATTACTCGTATGGAGTGGCCAGCGCGCAGCCCGGATATCAACCCGATCGAGCATGCTTGGGACGAGCTAGGCAGATGCGTAAAACAACGAAACCCTCCCCCAATCACGCTTCGTGAGCTCAAAATTGCTCTCACAGAGGAATGGGAGAATATTCCCCAAAATCGTATAAGGAACTTGGTGTACAGCATGCCAAACCGCGTAAACGCAGTAATGGAAGCACGAGGAGGCAATACGAAGTATTAAAATTCAAGAAAATCGTAATAAAGTTCAAAAATTTCATGTTTCCTATTTTTGTTTTAAGGAGAGATCAGCAGTTTTTTTCTTTATGTAATTTTGTGTTAATAAAATGTATGGTGACTCATATTTTTTTTACTTTCATTTAAGGAGTATTACATTGTCTATTAAATACAATTTATTGCATTAACCTATCATTTTTAGTTTCCGAGATTTTTAACATTCTTTAAGTGACCCGGATTCATTGCTCTCGAGTGTATTTACAAATACATTGCATTATGTTATGTTCCAATTTCTTATTAAAAATATTCATAATAATCATAATCAGCCTATTTATGTTCCCACTGCTGGGACACAGGCCTCCTCTCCGTGAGAGGGAGTGGGCTGAAATCTACCACGCGGGCCCAGTGCGGGTTGGTAGATGTCACATGTCTTCGAATTTTTGGTTCTAAGACATGCCGGTTTCCTCACGATGTTTTCCTTCACCGTTTTAAGAGCAGTGGTGATGAAATTATTTACACAAAGTAAAGCGCCTGCTTGGGTTCGAACCCACGACCTACAACTCGTAAGGCCCGTTACCACTGGACCACCAATGCTCATTAAAAATCATGCTCTAAAATTATTATTTTTTAAACTGAAATGTTGTTCGACTTTTGTTAGTAGTTAGTAATAGGTTTTAGGGTACCGTACCCGAAGGGTGCCAAAAGGAACCCTATTACCACTATTTTTATACTGTGCTATTACTAAGCCTCCGCTGTCCTTCCTTCCTTCCGTCCGTTCGTCTGTTTGTCAGCGGGCTGTATCTCATGAACCGTAAAAGGAGACAGTTGAAATTTTCACAGATTGTGTATTTCTATTACCACTCTAACAATAAATAATACGGTGTACCATATTGTACAGTAGGAAGGGACCTTTTCAGTGCTAGTCCGACTCGCACTTGTCGGTAACACTACAACAATTATTTCAACAAGCTTCTTTACAAAAGACCATTTTGTAAAACCCCATAAATTATAAAAGCCATTTACTTTTCTAAAAGGAGTGCATAAACCGTTTTAAAATATTTAAGCCCCGAAAACGTCCATTAAGCAAGAGAGACCGGGCAGTATCTTATTTGGATTCAGTCTCACTTGATAACGTAAAAAAGGCGATGAAGATTTAAGCTACCTCCTGCCTGAAAATGCTAGCTTAGGAAGTTTTATTTTTAAGTATACTCGTACTTCTGTTTTAGCACTATTTGGAACTGAACGTGTACTTTGATATGAGAAATGGACAGGCAATGCTGCAGTTTATAGTTTTAGGCGGCCATTTAACTGGACCCGGTTCCTTCGCAGATTCAGCTGCAGATTTCAGGTTATTTCGCACGTGTTTGGAATGGACGCCAGGTCATCGGTCATTTCAATAATTAACGCGTTGCTGAGTCATCCGTCCGACCGTCTGTTAAATGTGTGGTGATACATCAAAACGTAGAACACATTTGTGGATGACTTTGTTTTATCCTACTTTTGTCATTTAGAGTCTTACTTTCTAGCGACCCGTGCCTGCTTCGCACGGCTTTTATGACTTGGCAAAACATCGAGATGTCTTTATTATAATTATTAGGTTAATTTAATATTCCTATACTTTTAAATGAGCAATCAATCTGCCTAACGTGCCTAATCTACCAATCTGCCTATATGACGTGTAAAAGTGATTCCAATATCCTATTTACAGAATAAACAATTTCATTTCATTTCCTTTTTCCAACTACGTTGGGATCGGCTTCCAGTCTAACCGGATGCAACTGAATACCATTATTCTACATGGAGCGACCGCCTATCTGACCTCCACAACCCAGTAACTGGGTAATACCCCTTGGTAAGACTGTTTGTCCGAATTTCGGGCTTTTCACGACCCGTAACGACTGTCAAAGATCCACGAATAACAGCCGGGACCAACAGCTTAACGTGCTTTCCGAGGCACGGAGGAGTCTCGGTATGTAAAGATCGGCTTATCGTGCTTTCCAAGGCACGAAGGATTCTCGGTAAGTAAACATGGTCACCCATCCGCGGACCAACTCCGGCAAGCGTAACTTAACCTGGTGGATTGACCCATGCGGCTGTTATTACTTGCTATTAAATGAGCAATATATACAGGTTGGACCAAAAAGAGCCTTTTTTATTTTTTGGGTAGTTCAGGAATCTGCATAGTTTTTAAAGTCAGCTCTACCTATATGGAACCTCATTTTTGTATTTTTAAATTGAAGTTGAAAATTTCTGTCTTACCACAAAAAACTTAAATTCCCGCTATATATACTTTTTTGAGTAACTTGCAGGAATGTTAGCAAGTTTATTATTTTACGTATGAAAGTAACATTCAAGACGATACGGTCGTAAAAAAAATAATTTTAAAACACTCACTATAAAAAAAAGATATGAATTTTTGAAGCCCCACCGGCAGAAAACTCAAAAAAAATTATAACCCGAAAACTACAAAACATCGCGGAACATACATGGGGTATTTTCGGATATCCGTGGACACGAGGAATCAAAATTTTTTTTATGACGTCTCTTTTTCGTCCACCCTGTATATTTGTAATCACGTTCTCGAAAACGGTTCTAACGATTTCAATTAAAGTTACATAGCTAGGTCTCATATCTGGGATAATTCATTTTGTCTAATATGTGCCCAAGCAGCGCTCGGTCGCTCAGGTACTAATGACTGTATAATTATATAAACACAAACCTTCCAGGTTTTTTTTCTAAATAGTGGTGAAAACCGCATCAAATCCGTTGCGCGTTAAAAATATTTACATAGAAGAATAAAACATATACTTAAAATAATAACATAATAAAATTATATACAAAATGGCATGATTACTTTGTAAAGTATAATATTATTTTAATTATTGTGAATGTGAGGACTATGTGGGTATTTTTTTTTTTTTTTTTCTCAGTTAGTTTTAATGATGGTCTGGCAGTTTGAGTAGTTGATGCGGCCTACCCAAATGTCCTTTCTCTGGTATTGTTCGTCGAGTTGAGCTCCACGATTACTGACAAATGCTTGCACTGACTGGACAGGTCCACTCAAATCTGTGTGGTTCTTTCCTCAAAAGACCATTTCAGACACTAATCTACATGGTTCTCATATGGCTTGACCAAGATTATGTCCGGACTTTAAAAGAGACCGTGACCTCTGAGTTTGTTTCGGTCTTTCTTCTCAGAGTACTCAGTTAGGAAACGCCGCCCTCACCTAGCTTATTTAAAAAAAAAAAAATAATATGACGTGTAAAAGTGATTCCGATATCCTATTTACAGAATAAACAATTTCATTTTACTCGCTATTAAAAAGTAGTAAATGTACTCCTGAAAAAACTAATTCTTGTCTCCAAAGAAAAGGAACTTATTTCGATCAACAAATTATTTAGTTTATTTTAGCCTTTATTTTCATTCAATTAAAATAAGTTAAGATTTTATGGATTTCCTTTCATTTAATTTATCATGTTTGTTAGAGAGATTTGATCCTTATGATTAACCCTATCGATTGATGCCATAAAAGTACAGGGTGTTAGTTTTTCAGATTTCAGCCGGTTGATTTCAGAGTGTCGAATTTTAGAAAATGTTTGAATGCAGATATGTTTTATGTTAAAAATAAAGGAATATTTCTTTGAGTAAAATTTGCTATCTCCAGTATTTAGAGTACTTTTCCTCCAGGTGGCGTTCAAAAATTCCACCCTATATAATAGATTTATCAATGATATAGATACGTTTATCTAATACAAATAGAGGAAATTCTCAGCATGACAAGCACTTGAATTTGTTTTGACAAGCAAATAAGTAAGAAAACACAAATAAACTACACAAATAACGACTTCTCAATTTGTCATTCCACTTGCTTGTTTCCTGTCTGTGTAATAAAACTAAATTCTAGGTATTGAGCTTATTATGTATCACAAAGAAAATCTTTGGGAAGAGATCACAAAATACAGATATTTTGACGCGAAAGGTTGTCTGAAGGACCCTTTGAGAATTTGTATCGTTTCGCGGGCATTTTCTTCCAGGAAAGTTTATTGAAATATTTTCAAATGTGGCGATGCTCATGGATGAAATACGTCAATCTGTTCGATAGTTGGTTTTTTGTTGCAGCCAAACGCATTAAAGTTAAGTCATGAACTATTGGTTTAGATTGGTGAGAAATAATATGAAATATTACACAAATTAGCCGTCCTAATATAAATATCTCCTAAACCACACAAGTTAACTACTTGAAATAAAAAAAACAGTATGCGCTTTATAATACACTTGAATATTGCTTTTTAATTAAAGAAGCTGGTTCGGAAATATTTTATGATAAGTTCTTAGTTAGTTCTTAATTAGTGTCTTTTTAATATTGCTCGTCAGTGTCTATCCAATCCAAAATAAATTGTATTGTACACACCAACTAGGCGAATTTATTTTTAACCGATCTGTACATTAAATATAGTCATAAAAATTAAGAACGCAGTTTAATATGCGGGCGATCATTCAAGACGAGTTCAAAATACCCCACGCACTCCAAGACATCCGCGATCTCGCAGCATCCCTACAACAATGGTCGGTCGCATGATTTATGCACGCTTCGTTCTTCGCTAATTATCGCTAAACACCCGCTCATCCATTACAGCCTTTATATACCGTAAAACTGTCAAATTTCCTCCAAGTTTACGTTGGAACAAAGGGCCGGGCGTGCAGTGCTCACCCTGGATGTATCGCTGAGTAGGCCTTAAGTGGGAGCAGCGAGAACGGTATATAATTAGTTCTCGTTAAAATAGAATGGTGCAAAGTTGTTAGCCGTTTATGTGGGGAATGTTCGTTGGTTTTTGTGAGAAAGGAGTATGGCGTCAATGTAAACAACATTGTCTTTTGGATTTTTGTGGTCGACAATTTTGTAATTTTTCATATTCTGTAAAAAAAATATTTTATGCTAATTTATAATATTATTTATGAATAAAAAAAACAATTATTTTTTATAGTATTTATTTAACTTAGAAACTTTAATAACACTAAGTGCCAAACATAGATCTACGGCAAAATATTACGTAGAAAATAAAGTATTCCCACCGACACGTATTAAAAACGGCAAAAGGGATGCGAGAAAAGTCGCCACGTTTTTTCCCTTGTTATCCCTCCACCATATACCTGGGAAGCTACACATGTAAATACAACTGAATTAATTAACAACAGTACATCCAAAGCCTGATTAAATTAAAAAGAAGGCAGTATCAGAGCGTGATGAGGTTATAGAAGGGAATGGAACCCTGCACATCCAAAGGAACAGAACTACCAAGGAATGGAACAAGCCGTGTTCAGTTAAATTAAAAAATACCATCTTGCCGAAAAACCCCGGGGAATACCGATATTAGAATATTTTTTTCGCTCACGTACCTATTTACTTGTTAACATTCTCTTTATATTATACTTGTATCGGAATAACGTATTTTGTTAGCTTTGATTTATCTATTCGTTGTTATATTATGGAAAATGGACATGAGGATCAAAGATAGCTCGAATGTTTTGCTTATTTATAAGCTGTTTTATTCTTTATTTTATTGAGAACTTCTGTTAGTTTTGTATTACAATTTTTGTTTGTCTGAGAATTGAACAAAGGTTGAAACGTTTCATGGATTCTCTATATATCTCATAATGTATCGTTTCGTTTCTTCTTTGGATAATTTTCTTGTGAAAACCTATTTCAAAAGCTGAAAACCACAAAGATAATATAAAACTGCAAGTATTAAAAAACTCGCATGAAGAGTTCTTTTAAAACTTAAGCAGAAATACTCAGAAAAATACGTCGCTAAAGCAAACAGACGAAGCAAAAACAAAACAAGAAAATGAAACTCCACTAATGAGTGTTAAAGCCGTCGCATTTCCTTGCGAAGGAACGTACTCATAGTGCAGGACTCCATATCCCAATTAATGGCTCCCATAAACTTGTTGTAAAGCTCCGATACCTGTACATACTTTTTCCCAATTAAAACTTGGCCAAGCGAAGTTATAATAAGTAAAATAATACGTGAAACTGTACTGGACTAATAATTACACCGATAAATTAATTATCATGGTCGTAACAAAGGAAAACTTAATTATTACGAGAGTATGTAGCTATTGTTATTTCATTTAATTTAGATTCAATTTAAACGTTCTTTCGGTGTAGGTTTAGTGAGGTTTTTATACAGATGTCGGCCAACTGAAAACCTATTTATTTTTTACCGAGAAAATGTATTTCTTAATTATTAAAATCATGATAAACGAGACCGATTCCACGAAGACTCAGATGAAATATTTCTTTAGATTTTCTGTTTCTTTTTAATAACTCCACAGAGGATTTGTGTGCAGGAAAAACAAAATAAGACCAAAAGTTTTGCTTACGAAATTTTTTTAGTCATATATATTTTATTAAAAACATACTTTTATTTCTTTGAAAAGTCTGACATTCTCAACAAGTCTCAATGCATAATATAAGAACATGTTTAACCCTTTCTGTGAAAAGGTTACAATTTAATCCCACAAATAAGTACTAATTTCCTTTGTCAAGCTGTATCTTCACAACAAAGGTCTATAAATAACGTAAATGATTGTTTGTAATTCTTTTTAATGAGACTTTTTATAAACTTCCGCTTCGCTTCCTTTTGACATTATAAGACGGATAGCTACCTACGTTTTTGCGTTCTTTGTGTACTTGCTACAATCATATGAAGAATTAAGGAAAGCCAGAGCCAGCCAAACCAGTTATGAACAGTGGCACAGATTTATGTGGATGCTGCTGCATAAAATAGCCTAATAATTTTCATGCGAGAACATTATCAAAGAACGAAAGATTGTATGGCAAAAAAAAGACGTGTACGGTCGGGGGACCCTCGTCTGGAACGAAGTTCCTTCTCACGTATGATTTAAAATAAACCGCCTCTTGGATTTTAATTTTACCTCACTATCGGCTTTAGCACCCTCGAAAACCATGAAAACGAGACCACGATGAAAAATTTTAAAATATTCCCAGCCATCTTGGATTTATATTCTAACCAAATTCACACTTTTACTCTCTGGCTCTTTTCATTATATATAATAGAAAGAGAAAGCAATGGAAACTACTGGAGGAGGCTTTTACCAAAACGCACACTGAGTTGAGAGACATCCTATAGCCAAACGAAGCATAAAATACAGTCATAAAGATTAATCTCACCCAGTTTAACGGGCTAAATAAATAAATAGAAAGAGACAGAGAGAGAGAAAGTCTCATGGAGCCATAGCGCTTTTTCGATACGTGACGATTTCTACCAGTGTACTGCTACTGCAAACCGCGTTAAAAAACTTCGTTTCAAAAATGAAGTGAATAATAAACTTACGCCTGATGAAAATGCGTGGAAGAACACAATATGGTTTTGATAATAGTCGAGGGATGATGAACGTAAGACGGTTTATTCTGCCTAGTGTCCAGTTTACCTGTTTACCTCAGATACCAGGTCTTACCCAACCAGTAATTCAAGTATTATACAAAAATGAAGACAAAGTACCCGATGTGTAGCAGCGAGTTCATTAAGATTAATATCAGCTCCTCTTGAGGGCGCCGAATAATCCACACAATTAATTGTCGGATAAGGGATTTCACATAAATTCAAGCTATAAAACTTTATCGTGAAAACAAAACAACCGAGTTTTTAATAAGTGTAGGAGAGACAAAGGGAAAGCGGATATTATTTTGTTAGTCACCATTATTTAAGCTACTGTAGGTAGAATACTGTAGCTTAATTTATGGTTGTGGTACCTATTGCTATATTAAACCACCGATATGTTTTGTTATTGAATATTCTAGTAGATCATAGAGCCTCGATTATCACGCCTCGACATTCCAGTCTTTCTTAATTTTTTAGGGAGTTTGAATATACTTTTCTGGTATTTCTTTGGGAACATAAAGAAGTATGTGCATCAATTAACGATTTACGGACTGAGATAATGATGACATTGATCGTTAATTACGTCACAGGACGTGAATGAGATCCTCGAGGTTCATCTACTACATTTCTCTTAATTTTCGATTGTGTGCTATCAAGAAAATCGAAATCAAGTTTTGCTCCTCATCGAATTTAATTTCAAAACTTCTTAGTAGCACAGAAGCCACGTTCAACATTGAACCAATGAGGTGACTTTGGTATAAATAGAAAACTCCCAAAACAACACATACGCAAATTGGTTCAGCTGTGTAGTTTCCAAACTTTTATATTTCAAGCGGCATATTAGATTCTCAAAGTTTTCAACTAGTCTGTGACATTGCACGCGCTGGCTTGCAAATTTGGAAGCCTCGCTGAAAATAAGTTTACAGGGTATTTATAATATCAAACTGTGACTGTCCGTCCCACTGTACGATACAGAGAAGGCTTCTGATCACTAGACTCGTTCACATTATATTGTCTTTTTTTCTAACTATTAAATACAAAGTGCTTTACGATGTTTTAATATTTCTTTAAGTTAGTGATCCAAGTGAGTTTCTACGGATAACAATGAAAAAACATCCTGAAACATCTTATTGAAAAGCTATTGTTCGGCGCTTAGCTATTGTGTTTTAGCATATAAAAAAAAAACGTAGTAAAAACGTAGCTCATCACTTATATTCTAAAACGACAGCCCTTTTCTGAACTCCACGATCTAATTAATTGTGTTTTCATTCACTTGCAGGTCGGTAGGGGGAGGAACAAAATTAGGATGAATGAGTTTTTTCCCAAATGGCAACAATAGCAACATTTCCTGCCCTCAGCGTCATCTTGAGTTTATTAAGATGCCACCTCAGTTGAATGAAGTACCCTCAATATTTCTGCTGCGTGCCTGAGTAGCGTTATTTCTAAAATTGCCTTATATAGTACGACATAAGTTAAAGGTTTCATCGATCCTAATAAAATGACCAAAACCTTATATATTTCAGAATATTTAACACAACTTTTTACACTAAGTACACAAAATGATTAATTAACTAACTATACAAATAAATACAAAAACAAAAGGACACTTAGGCGTCGAAGTATTCGTCCGCATCGCTGTCATCCGGAAACCTGCCCAGACGTTACCAAAACTAATAAAAACAATCGCTAATGAGTTATTGAACGTTCTTGACTCTGTCAATTCTTACATAAGCATTGACATCTCAGAAGTAGCTACTGTGAAAGGGATTTATCTGTGTTGTTAACTTTTTATGTTATGTTTTTCTATTTTCTCTTTAATATTAGGTATTGATAAAGTGTGTCTTTTATTATTGTAATTAAAACTTTTCAGTAAATAAATACACTCATGACTGCCTCGTTGGTCTCATGATCACAAGCGCTATTGCTGTGCATGACGTCCTGACTTTGATTTCTAGGTCGGGCAAAGTGGTAGCTAGTTTTTCCATCTAGCGTATCTCAGTAGCAGCCCGGAGTCTGAATTTGTGCTCGGTTGATGGCAATAGGTTCTCCCTCTATTACATGGGACTTAAACATAACTAGCGAAATGTGGGTGTACTACAGGTACACCTCTGCCTAACCCTTCGGGGATTACAGGTGTGATGTTATGTATGATATGAATGTAAATAAATACATTTAATAAAATGTTTGTTATAAGGTTATAACGCAAGCCGCACTAAAGTTCTACAAATCTAATTAAAAAATCCTTTTGCCTACTGCCAGATTAAAACAAATTTTGTCATAAAATTATAGCAGAACGAACAACACTATACATCTCAGAACGTTAAAAACAAAAAAAAAAGTCGTGTTGCAGGATTCTGTCCCGATGAAACCTTTAACTTGCGTCGTGCTATAGCGTGCTATATACACTCGTTATGGTGTAGGATTACATTGATTTCGACTAAATCTGCTATTTAATTAGCGATTCTAATATAAGCTGGTACTAATGAGAACGTGACTGCAAATGCGATGTTGTTTGATGTCGTTGTTGGTGATGTAACAGGACTACTGTGGGAAAGAGTGAGAGAGGGAACGTTTGTTTGAAACTTGTAACTGATTGGTGTATAGAATGTACCAACTAGACTTGAATTAATAATAAATTATAATTATTATTATATTGTGAAGAAAATGAAATAATCCAAGAGTTAATTTATTCTCTTTATGTTCTCTAATATAATAACAATCTCTTAAGCAAGAGATAGCAAAAAGTTATTTCTACTATTAGAAAAAAAACATAAATAATAATTATATCTATCTATTCTCGGTTGTACAAATAACCACACTCAGAGATTATTTAGTTCACTTTCATTTCTGAGAATCTAATTCATTTGAATAATTAT
This sequence comes from Conistra vaccinii, assembly GCA_948150665.1. Taxonomy (NCBI): domain Eukaryota; kingdom Metazoa; phylum Arthropoda; class Insecta; order Lepidoptera; family Noctuidae; genus Conistra; species Conistra vaccinii. The sequence goes on along the minus strand of OX411322.1, from coordinate 24,553,349 downwards.
AAACAAACTACTTGGACAAGCAAAAAGCTTCCTCAAATTAAACAAGCTAACGAAATAAACTAAAAAGTCATATCTACACAAAATTTGATTTTAACAGATTGTATTCAAAATGACATCCAAACCCAAAAAGTATTTGATACAATCATCAAGAATGTAGGTATTCAAAACATGTTTGGATTCATATAAAAATGTTTGTTAAATATTTGGATCGAGGGAGCGAAGTCCGGGATTCTAATATCAATGGAGAAATTATCGACATCCCACAAGTTCGGCTCAAGTTGAATTCGAAAGTAATCGATGAGGTGCCAGAATTGGATCCTGTCGGCCCTCGCAAACTTTATATTCAAATATCTTTTACGTATGGCGAGAAATATTGAAAAAACGGATTCCGTTTATGTGCGGACATTATTTGGTAGGATTGTATTGAACTTTTCTAAACAAAATGTGATACATTTGGGAGTTGGTAGGTACCAAATTGTAGTTGTTTTTTAATTTTAGAAGATTTTTATGTTATTGATTAGCAAACAAGCAGGGCAGATTACAAGTGCTCATCATTGCCTGCGATGCCTTTGCATATAAAGGCATCGCAACTATGCTTTGCAATCCCAGAGAGATGAAAAGAGCTGAAACGTCTCTTTACGGTTCAGACCAGAAACTACTCTTCAGTGACAGAGTTATATATTTTAATTGCCATGTTTTTTTATTGGTCCAAATCTTTCAGTAAGAAATACCTGTGCCTTCGTTCGACATAATATATTAAAGAGCACAGTACATTACATCCTATAGGTACATATAACTGCTCGTACTACGTAAGGTTCTGACTTCCACTAGTCAATATGAAGATGGCACGGCTGACCTATTTATAGGAGCTCGCGAAATACGCGATGCACGTATCGACACAGATGCGGGGCCTCAGGTACCGGTGCACTAAAAACAAAAGTTTTCATCTAACTTAACCTCGTTTTGGTCACACTGAAATGCTAAGATTATGGACAAAACCGGCCAAGTGCATGTCAGACTACGCACAATGAAGGGTTATGTAGATGAATTTATCCCAAAAACAAACCTAACATTGTACTTGAAAAACATGTTCTCCAATACATTCCAACTGCACATGTAAGTTTGTACGCACAACATTCGGAGATTTACCATGTTATTTTGACCATAGACTTCTAATAGGTTCTTTTGTAATCTATAAGTATAGAACTGTTTTCTGTATTTTTTTTCAAAATATTAGGCTTACTAGTTTCAGAGTTATAAAGGGTGGAGGAATATTCATATATTTTCTTAAATAACTTTAAAACTATTTGAGACGCTCATAGTAAGCCCTTCCATTTGATATGTCACACGGTACAGTGATTTAAATTTTCTTATGTATATCCGAAAACTGACCCACATATTCAAAATGCATTTATTTACGTACCACGTTCGTGTTTAGGTCACAGAAATAGATATGTGCACCAAATTTCAAATAAATCTGTCCATTCGATTCGGGGAAAATTGGCTGTGACATACGGACAGTCAGACATACGAGTGATCCTATTAGGGTTCCGTTTTTTCATTTGGACATATGGGACCCTAAAAATAAGAAGAATTTATGAGATACTTCTTCTATCGTATCGACACGAATTATATTATGGGAATGGCTCATGCTATGGTAAAGTATTAGCCAGTCAGCATGGCGACAGAAATGCTGACTGCTCAGGGATATGTTCCGTCATTCGTGACGACTGGGTAACTTGTTACTACAGATTTTTTTTAAAGACTATAACAATCTAAAAATAAAATCTGTCAAGTGCGAGTCGGACTCGCACACAAAGGGTTCCATACCATGTCGTACAAGATTTAACACTATGATTTTTTGTAATACTTTCGTAAAGGTAACAACAGAGGCGCTTTAAAAAAACAAAGATTTGTAAAGAAATTGTCTAATTTTAATGAAAAAATGTTGTTGTGTTAAAATATAGGTGTAGGACTATATTTCATTTATTTTAAGAGAAAAATATTAAGTTAACTTTATCCAGTAACATGCATTAACTAAAGTCAAAGTTATTTATTTGCTACTAACATAGTATTAGTAGGTATAAATAGGTATTATGGTAGGTAAGCAGGTAGATATGTAGGGTAGGTAGGGTAGGTTAGGTACCTACCTACCCTAGTAAGTAGGGTAGGGTAGGTAGGTAGGGTAGGTAATTAGGTAGAAATAGGTAATTAGGAAAGGTAGGTGCGCCGTAGATAAGTACTTAGTGCTAACCGTGCGAAGCCGGGCCGGGTAAAGCTAGTTTTACTTATAAATAATAGATTTCTCTTGCTACATCAGACTATATAGTACAAAATAGAATGTAAATAGTACGCCAAATTTTAATTATAACTGTGCGTTTGCACTGGCGAAACATTCACAACAAAACATGTTGGAATCTCTATTTTCTGTCAATTTTTCATACAATGTTTGACAGGAACTAGAGATTTCAACATGTTTTGTCGTGATGTTTCGCCAGTGCAAACGCACGGGTCAATACAGGTATTTATTTACGTTATTTTTGATAGTCATACAGAAATCTATTATTTCTTACTTATTATTTTTACACATCCCATCGGACTATGAGAGTGAGAGAAGAGAGAGTGCACTCGTGTCTGCGCACACACTTGTGCTCTATAATATCTCCCGCGCCGAAGGCCAGTCTCCGTTAAGATTGGCCGCCGTGGCCGAATATTTTTACACCAATAATTTTTCTCAATATGAAATTGTATCCACAACGGTTTAAGGTAACTGAATAGTACACTGTATGTGCCAGCGTTCATTTCAATGTTACTGAATATATTATGTAACATTGGTCTATTGGAGTGCAGTTTTAACATGAGGTACACACATCAACACCGTCTAGGGATACTTTGAAAAAAGTCGATAAAGTTCTTAAACTCAAAAAATACTGGCCGGTTTTAAAATCTTGTGAAGAAAGTTTATTTTGTAGACCTTTTTGGATGATCGAAATAGTATATGCTGCCATGATAATAGGTACTTACTAATTCCATGTCATTACTCCGACTATTAAATAGTTATCTGTGGAATTTATATCGCATAATATTAGCATGAAATACAAAATTATTTTTTTAAGTTGTAGAAAATCACCCATATTATATAAAATACGTTATGAATCGGCGTTTTTAGTATTTGTTGACTATAAACAGTTTATGTTACATGATACACACAAGTTTCAAATTCCTAATTTGTTTAGTTGTTTAGATAGAGCTCGTACAAAAATGGTCTAAAACAGACAACTTCTACGGCCCCCTAATTCATCATTTTTGAAGATAAAAACAAATAAAAATTATATTTATTCTCTCGATGAGCTCTAGAAAATGAAACCCCACATACCAGGGTCAGTTTTTTTTTTTTTCAAAATTTTATTTTATTGTATGGCGACTCCCCTTTAATTTTTAATTTTATTATTTGTTGCTCTTGCGGCAATAGAAATGCTCAATCTGTGAAATTTTCAACTGCCTACCTATTACGGTTCATGAGATAGAGCTCGCTGACAGACAGACGGACAGCGGAGGCTTATGAATACCACATGAAAAGGGTTTTCAGTTGACAACCTAGCTACGAGTACATAGACATTCTTACGTTTATTTCGCTACAGTTAAAGCTATGAAACTCATACCACAAGAAAATGGAAATTATTAATTTAACAGCTCTCGTGAATTTTCGTCTTTGTTTTGTTTTCAAATAATAATATTCTTAGTTTAGTTCAGCAAGTCTGCAAAAAATCAGCGCCCCTGTTTATAAAATCATAAAATATTATGTTACTTCACGCACATGTATTCCATTAATATAATTACCAGCCCACAAATTCCCACTCGGAGTAAAACCAGAGCAATACAATCTGTCCTTTTTCAGGCACATTCTATACATAAGTGAGTGGCAGTGGGTCGCCCGGGCGTCGAATTAATCATTTATTAAACACATAACTTGGGACTACTACTTCTAACTAGTTTCACTAACGCCCTCTACGGGTAACGTACTCAAATCAGAGAATAGCTACATCTATATGCATGATAAGATTTTGACAATATTTTGGTTTGTTTAAGGTATTGCATTCATTGAGGAACATTAAGTGGTCCAACTTCTTTAGTTGTTCATCAAGTTACTATTGTTATGTCGAAAATAATTGTTTAACAAATTAACATTGTCAACTAAATTGTCCGTATATTGAAATCACAACTGTCATTCCTTGACAGTTGTATTATATGGCTACAACAGGTCAAATGGACGTAATGTGTGAATTTGATATGTAATAAGTTTCCCTGACCTTTACTATAAAAACCTATTTTTGACAAAGTATTTACTTTTGAAAGAGCAAGAGCCGACATTGTCAGTATATTTTATCTTTTTTAATACTTTAATGTGTAGAACAACTAGTATTTCCTCACTAGATTTAGCTTTTAAATACTACTCCCACTCATTATTACATATAATTAATTAAACGCAAATCTAATAGCTCACCCACTAGTAAAAACATTTTACTTAAAAGCAACATTATTATCATCCTCGTTAAAAATGTGATGTCATAAAAGTTTCCATAACCTACTGCCCGGGCGCACGTTTTAACATAAAATTGAACTTCGGAACAAAGCTCTACGCAAAAGAAAAAAGTAAGAAGAAAGTCATTGATCAAATATTTTAAAACACGTTCCCAAAGTTTAGTAACGATCCAAGTTAAAACTGCAGGAGTTGAGATAAAGACAACAATATTAACTGGTGTTGCTGAAACTCCTGAAATAGCCGACTAAAGGCCGCCGGCAAAAAAAATGCCCTACCGATTTATTTAAAAACGATCCAAAATGGGGAGGTATAAAACGAAATTACCTTATATTGATTGATGATGATTTATCACTAATAGCAGAAGCACAAATGACTATTATGAAATATTTAATCAGGACTATAAATATCTCTAGATCATCAGTAATTTTCCACTGAAACTCCTGCAGCCTTAACTGGGTGAATAATATGTATACGTATAATTAATAAATAAATAAACTAAAATCTTTTTTCGTGTTTGTCTATGTGATCGCGTTGATCTTCTAAACTACGGAACGGATTGTGATGAGATTTTCAACATCATTTAGAGAATTTATTCCGAAACGTTTAAAATATAATACATTAATATTAAACTTACGTATGATAAAGAAATCTTGATGTTTTGTCCAGTGGTTAAAACCGTGCGAAGCAGGGGCGGGCTGGTAGTTCATTATAATTTATTTATTAAATGTCCAACAGAGGCTACACAAATAACATGCAAGTTTACAAGAATAGGAACAAATTACAAATTACAAATAATTTATTTTCTTTCACAAGTTATGTACTACATCTAGTGGTTGAAGTGACCTTTTAGCCAAAAATTGCCTGTGTTAGGACACTTCGCTCTTCCAAAGCTTAAAGTTACGTGGTGTACCAACAATTTTGAATCATATATGATCTTAAGAAAACAATAAAAATAAAAAATAAAAGATATGCCAAATTTTGAATTTACATAAATGAGAATAAAAATTTACAAAAGCAAAATATGTACTGTAGCAGCTAATATAAATACTAGTGTGCGCTTCCAACTAAAGGAGACCACATAAAATCTAGAAAGGTAAGTTTGACAAAGATGAAATATTAAAATATATCAAAATACTCAAAATAATATTCACCACACGGTATTATTTAGTTTAACCATAATGCTAGGAACTGATACATTAATAGAAAAACTGTGATTCATGAGATAATTGTAGATTAGATTTTCAGGCACTTTATGTTGCATCAAATCTAAAATAATAAGTGCGTGATGAAGTAATAGAACTTAAGATAGGTATTATAATATTATGCTTTACTATAGACCATTACAGTAGCACAGCTCATTCAAACAGAAAAGGTTTCCATAAGTTTTAATATGTATAGGATTTATAAGGATAGATTAGATATCGATATAGAGAATTAATTTAAAAAAACTACTACTCTGGAATTGGTCAATCCAAAACCATGAAACTACCTCTGAGCTTTTAAACCATAGTAATACCTGTTTAAAAAGGCATTTATCTAAACCTTTCCAAGCTCAAATTCGTATTTTTATTTTAGCCATTTAAAATTATTCAATCTTCTAACAACAGCAACTTCAAATAGCAAAGAATCTGTTATTCTAATTAATTGTTTAATTAATCAATGTCAAGTCCAAGAGCTATATTCTCAGAAAACCCAATCCTCAAGTTCAGTCCTACTTAGTTTGAAAAATTATTTATATAAGCATGGTAAAGATTTTATCATACAATTTTTATTAGAAATCAAATTAAATGTCAATGGGTTACCTCTTAAAATAATGTGACGATAAAAATACTTAAAATAAAATTGAAAATGAAATGTTGTCGCGAATACATTTAAGATTCGCTTAAACGTTTAAGTACTAACGACGTTTTCTACCTTTTTACGCACGTAATACATGTTAAAACAGGCCTAAAAGGTTTATTTACTCGATTATGTTGCCTTTTGTTGTTTAACAAGCCATTAGATAATGCATACTCCGAAAATAATTTGTTTAAAAAAGGCTTTTACGTTGTTTAGGGAATTAAATTGTGTCGTAACATACACCGAAAATATGTCTGTCTTTTAACGAAAATAACTTCCCCTAAGGTTTCATGTGGTACCTTTTCGCAGAAAGTAATTGGCGCCCACCGTGGGACCGAAGAAAATTGGCGCCCAGCGCGGGACCGCACGTAGTTAACCCATGCTCGCTATTTAAGTTGGTTTCCTTTCAAGCGTGCATGAAAAAACACGCATACTCATCGTGATATTTTAATGGGAAAGGCTTGCAATCGAATTTCCATTACTTACGATACATAACAAAACAGATTTTAACACCGCTTTATATAATCACAATTTGATAATACATTTCATTTAAGATTTAATCTGCACCTACCTGGGATACGGGATGCCGACACACTAAACTACAGAATTATCGAACACAATACCTTCAATCCACGTTTGTGATACACATCAAACACAATGCATATCTAAATCCACTGACACATGCACTTTCACTGCGGTGTTGTTTTATTTTTTTCGTTTCACAATTCACTCGCTGCGAGATGCAGGCAGTGTGTAGAGCGCGCGAAACGTTCGCTCGGCACGGGGTCGCGGCGACTACTGACTGGCGCCGCGCAAGCTCTGCGGCCCGCGTCAAAGAGTATTTCGACCGTTCGGATTGGTAGAATTGTTAGATGATAGCGCACACTAATCATTTGCGAATTTTTGAATATTTTTCACCTGTTTCTTTTTGCGCTACGTAACGACGACAAAAATCCTTTAGTTTCTGATAGCGAAAAGGTATATTAGGTATCGTTATTTCAGATTTTAGTCATGGGCTTAACGTGGTTATTTAATTTGCTTAGAATTTCTGGTAATCGGCCAAACCTGTAAAACTATTTCACCTTTTATTTCTATGATGTGTAAGCAAAAGCTAAGCTCTGTTATAATTCTTTCCCTGCAGCTCGGGTTGATTAATTCCGACTCGTAGCAGGATGCTCAATACCGCTCAATCTTTTTATTTCGCCTTATCTGACAGAAGTATAATGACCAACAAGTAATAGTTCTCATGTTTTTGCAAAGTTCATCCAATCGAAGCCGTGAGAGGTTGCGAAAGTCATGTGTGTCATATTAAAATGAACATCTTTTTTCTTTTCTAAAACTAATCTTGAGCACTTATTTTTTTATATGATTTACCTATTATTTAATGGATACTACAACACCAGGACAACCGGTTATTACTTAGTTTTATTTTTATGTTTTATTTTTACCTCTCTCTACCTAAAAAACTAGTTTAAAAATAGTAATAAGAAAAAGCTCATAACATAAAGTGCCTCCACTCGCGCCAGGTTACTCTATGCCTGCAGTGACCAAGCCTGCAGATTGACAAATGAAATTTTTATGACTGCACCCACGACTTGCTCCATGCTAATGACGCTGTGTGCATTACGACAAAGCACCTCTCACCGACACACATTAGCACACAGGCACACGCCTAGGGTTCCCGCTGCAAATTTGATTAAAACGTTAAATAAATCCCAAATTCCAAAGAAACTCTGCGACATACGGAATACGTGATAAACATTCGAAAAGCTCCATCGGGCGTGTGAAAGGAAGCTTGTAATTAGCGCCAGGGATCTTCACAAACGTCCCTTTTTCCGGACACGACGGAGAAAAGTAGGCCAGTGGCAGCCCTGGTTCACTGGTGCAGCGTGTGTCGTGTGTGCACACCCACACACGCACAGACATCGCCCCAGCGAAGTTAGCACAGCAAACGTGTAAACGGAAAAGATAGGCTTTTCTTTGACTCCTTTTAACTGTCCGAGGGAGCTGTAAATAGGATGCAAACAGAGATACGGCTACCTGTCGGCGCGAATGAAAAATTAGTGTGTTTCTACTGAGAGCGAGTTGAGCTGTGTTTACGATTGTTGGGACAAAAGAAGATCGTCGCTTTAATGTCGATGAGGCAGAAGATGAGGGAACACGATTCTGAGAAAAGCTATTGTTTAATGAATGGAAAATCTAACGGGCTTTAGAAAGGTAACGCTGTTTGCGTGGGATATTTTTGTCTTCATTCTTATTTCTTAGAAGTAGTTTTGTAAAAATAATTATCATTAAATCTTTGATCTCTAACCAACCATAATATTCAACACCAGTATTTCCAGAGAAACATCTAGCAGTATAGAAATAGTTGAGCAGTACAGTCGGCGTGACATTCGCGTGCCCGGAGTTATGTCAAACCGTGATAAGGTCAGCTGTCAGTCTCTCAGTATAATCGTAGCCAACCGTACTAGGGCGAATCAAATTCCGACCATATCTGTTTTATTTAATTTTCGAATTGATATTGGATGCGGAAGTGATTTGAAATACTTATGAGTAGTTGACATTAATAGATTTTGATTTACTAATCGTGGTATTGGGTGAATCACAACATAAATGATCGTTTGTTAGTCTTATAATAGGTATGTTTCTTAAAAATTAAGGCGTCTCTGCTTAACTATGCATACTTGGGGAATTTAATGAGAGTTAATAATACTAGTTGAGCATGAGGTCCTAGGTTCGATTTCTAGGTCAAGCAAAGTATAATTGGTTTTACGTTCTGGAATTTGTCAGTAGCTGACCGGAGTCTGGTTTTGTGCCCAGTTAATGGCAATAGGCTCGCCCCCTGTTAAGTATATGGGACTTAGAATAACTGGCGTAATGTGGGTGTACTATAGCTACAACTCTGCCTAACCCTTCGGCGAAACAAGACGTGATGTTATGTCATATTAGTCTATATATATCTTTATATAAATAATTATTCCGTACGTGTGTTTATCAACTAACTAAACGGCGGGACCGATTTGGATGAAATTTTGTGTGTATGTTTGAGTGGATCTCTGGATGGTTTGAAAATACAATTGGACCCGGTACGTGGCGCTGTTTTTGATGATATTTTCACCATAGTTTAGAGAATTTATTCTGGAAGGTTTATGTGTATAATAAGTTAATATTAAAGTAACATTTAACTAAGAAATCTCGATGTTTTGTCATGTCGTAAAAACCTTGCGAAGCAGGAGCGGGTCGCTAGTTAGTAAATAGAATAACCAATAAATATACAACATACGAAAATGTAGACTACGACCTTTTTTCGTTGTTTCAAAAATGTAATATTGGTTATATAGTGTAATATATTTTTAACATTACTTATCCATGGAAACAATGACTTACAAGGAAATGTTTACTTGTCCCTGCGTATCGAAGCCCCCGTTGTTGTTCTCATATCATAGCTTCGATTCCTCCGGCATAAGGAGCAATATTTGTAGCCCTCAGGATATTTGTTCTCAGTAAGGATGTTTGTGCATATCACTATACACTATTATGTTTGTTATTTTTGATGTAGAATGTTAATGTGGTATGTAGTTAAGATTTACTATTCCAAGATATTCATCATCAGCCTATTAATGTTCCCACTGCTGGGACACAGGCATCCTCTCTGAGAGAGGGAGGATTCCAAAATATTACCTTAATGTTATTCACAATATTGTTAACAGTCAACACAAAGTTTAGTTAGGCTGGCACGGTTGGCGCAGTGGTTGTAGCGACATGTCGTCAGTTTCATTGCCGTTCTGAAGAAATCTTTGAATGGCCTACAAAAATAGTACGAAAACTGTTTGTACATAAATATAAGTGACAGGTTTGTTTATAAATGCTCCAACAATTCATGAGAAAATTCTATTGTGGGAAGACGATATAAATAAAATGTCTTACTTAGTTACTACTATTTCAACGAACTGGTATAACTGCCTGTTAACGTTCATTGCAAAATATGCGGATTCAAATTACTTCTGAAAATTGCTAGGCTTAGCCGATGGACTCTCGATGTGATTATTTTTAAAAGAAAGACGTTGTTTCCTTGAATAAAGTGCAACTTTGATTGTAGGGGATGACCTATCAGATTTTTGAGTAAAACATAGGTACCACCAACCACTAAAATATCATTAAGGGCCTACCCTGAAAATAAATATTAGTTTGAAGGGTGTGGCTTATTTCCCCCGCACGCGGGGAGTGGCGGTTCCATCTTTAGTGGTCGGCTGCCACGTCACCGATACAAACTTATCTGAACCAGTGACCAAAAGTTGAACTAACGAAATCGCAGACCGGAATTTCAAATATTACTTATTTAGCATGCTTAGCATTATTCTTGTCACTACCGCACAACTGTCAAACTAAAAGTGCAAGATAAAGACGGAAACATTTATCTATGAAAATAGTGCGTGCTGAGTACGGAACGTTAGTTTATCTCGGTCTATGAAACTTTTGCACATAGCGAGCTATGGAGTACACAAATAATACAAAATATTTAATTATCAACTAAAATATTTATTAATTATAGTTATACAACATGAAATTAAAAATTGTTAATTAATCTTCTGTGTTATTTATATAAAAACCGGCACGGCATGAAGGGTTCCGTAGTTGGGATAAATTTATCCTTATTTAATTTATAATTTTTTACTGCTTGTGAAGCAAATTATAATTTACTAGCTTTTACGCGCGGCTTCGCCCTCGTGGATGTCGCAAAATATCCCACGGGAACGTACCACCGAGATTACATACCTAAAAGCCGAGGAGGTCATAGACTCCTACCTACCGCTGCGCCCGCGTTCGCGTCAACGATAAAATTATTTTGCTACGCGTAATTTTGAATCTGCGATATCTTTTAAACTATTCATTTAAATGATATGATATCAAGGCATATTTTAATCTAAACTAAATCCCCAATTTAAATAACATATTTTATTGGATAAGGATTATTAAAATAACGGTCATAATAGCTTCGGAAATAACAATGAAATTTTTATCAAGTTGTAAAAGATAAAAATGGATACTGTGGGCCATCCTTAGAAGATAGACGTATGCCGTTGCGGACTTTTTGTTAAACTTTTTAAGGTGAACCATTCTTTTTTTTTTACCTTGATGCAGTCCTGGAAAATAATTAATTTTTAAATATGTTAGAGTTCACTAAGTAGTTGCACAAAAGCTGCGTTGAAGTCTGGATTTTGTTGGTGTAAAATGTTTAGTTCTGAAATAATATTTAGTTTTACAATTTTTTTAACATAATATAAACAGAATTTTCTTGTTAACTATTTTGCCTCAATTTGTTCGCAAAAATGCATTTTTGTTTTTTACCTTGATAAAGTCCTGGAAAATGTTTAATTTTTAAATATTATTAGAATAGTTGACTAAGTAGTTGCACGATGACTGCGTTGAAGATCATACTCAGGGTCTGGATTTTGTTGTTGTAAAATGTTTAGTTCTGAAATAATATATTAGTTTTACAATTTTTTTAACATAATATAAATAAAAGGGGTTTGAAGATTTTTGTATCGAGGGTGGCCCTAACGTGAAGCCGCCATTTTTTTTTTTCAGAGTCGCGGGAAAGTTGTATATTTAGATAGAGGACACGTATACAATTTAAAAATGTCATGTAACATAATATCCTAAAGCGTCAGGATTTGGAGTTATTCACCGAAATATAAGTCGAAAACTGAACCCTGAAACAAGGATTGTTCATAGGTAATATTTTAGTTAAGAGTGAAAGAGACAAAAATATATGTTTACTCCACACCGAATGAGGACGTGTGACATATGCAATATGTATTATATGGTGCATGGCATGGGCGCGACACCAAGAAAATCCTATTCAGCCTCCTGCTGCCTTCTTGGATGATATTATTTATACCGAATATGATTAAAAAATCTTATGTTTTATCCACTAGGTGTAGTCAATTAATTCATGTGTAAATAACTTAACAACATGAAGTAACTACAAACTAAATAAATAAATTCGTTATTAACGATTGTTATTTTTATCTTTGAATATCTCAGAAACGTGATGCTTTATGCTGTTATGTTATCCAAATATATGACATTAGTTGTGCAACTCGATTTTCTTTTCCTGTTAACTATTTTGCCCCAATTTAATTCACAATAACGAGTTTTTGTTTTTTACCTTGATGCAGTCCTAGAAAATGATTATGCTTTTTATATATATCTCCATACATTTTTTTCAAGCAAGTGCTATAAAGTAAAAGAAAAGGTTTATTGTAAAACTGAAATAGCATTAAATTGATCATTATACGATACCTAAACCCATTTCTGCCGTAAAATGAAAAAAATTACTAAGTTGTTCCCTAAGTCTATGAAGATCGATTTTCAGCCCACTGTGCGTCCTGAAGCCGCTCTGACGTAGATTACAAATGACTGCGCAGTAGTCAATCTGCCTTATAAAACAGTAGCGCGCATGGCCGGCACGCATGCGCAACCTAACTTCAGAACGACAGTATTATTTGGCATTAACACAATTTTGAAGTACCTTTTTGTAACATCAATAGTAATACGTTTTATCCTGTTTCTTTATAATTACTAAAAATAAAACAGACATTATGTTCTAGAAAATTGAGTGCTTACCCAGTACTTACTTTGCAATGGTAGGATATATTGTTGCCAGTTGTACAAATTGATGAGTAAAGGTGGTGACTCCGATTCGTTATCATCATGAATTTCTATTGATTCCCTGTAAAATGAGTCTATTGTTACGAATGGATTGGATGGGAATTGGGCATCTATCAACAATAGAACAATCCCACAACAAAAGTAGCTCATGAGCCCATTAGATATTGTAAGTATGTATATAGAAACAATTATTGTTTACTTACCTTTTACACTGGGATCATGTGCTGAGCCCTCGCCCTCATGTGTTCCAAATGTTGTACTTTATTTAGTTTTCCTTTGGTTTTTCTCCCCATATTTAATAAATAATTTATATATATGACGTCACAAATAGCCAAAAATAATTGTTATTTTGGTTCACAGTCACGTAAATTTATTCTATTATACGCAGTTTATATGCCTCATCATCATCATCATATCAGCCGAAAGACGTCCACTGCTGGACATAGGCCTCCCCCAAGCACCGCCACTTCGACCGATTCTGTGCTTCCCGCATCCAGCGAATTCCTGCGGCCTTTACTAGGTCATCGGTCCATCTTGTGGGAGGCCTTCCAACGCTACGTCTTCCGGTACGTGGTCGCCACTCCAGAACCTTTCGGCCCCATCGGCCATCTGTTCTGCGAGCAATATGTCCTGCCCATTGCCACTTAAGTTTGGCAATTCTTCGGGCTATGTCGGTTACCTTGGTTCTCCTGCGGATCTCTTCATTTCTGATTCGATCACGTAGGGAAACTCCAAGCATAGCCCTCTCCATTGCTCTTTGGGTGACTTTTAGCCTTCTAATTAGGCCCATTGTGAGCGACCACGTTTCAGTGCCATAAGTCATCGCTGGCAACACGCACTGGTCAAAGACTTTCGTCTTGAGACACTGTGGTATGTGGGACGAGAAGATATTGCGTAGCTTCCCGAACGCTGCCCAACCGAGTCGGATTCGACGATTGACCTCTTTCTCGAAGTTGGACCTACCTAGCTGAACAGTTTGTCCTAGGTAAACATACTCGTCTACAACTTCGAGCGTAGCGTCTCCGATCTTTATGAGGGCGGGTGTTACATGGGCATTTGACATGACCTTTGTCTTGTCCATGTTCATTTTAAGACCCACTCTTTTGGAGGCTCTACTGAGGTCATCGTGCATTATACTGAGGTCCTCCATGGTCTCAGCCATGATAACTATATCGTCGGCAAACCGAAGGTCAGTGATATACTCGCCATTGATGTTGATGCCTAGCCCTTTCTAGTCCAGAATCTTGAAGACATCCTCCAGTGCAGCGGTGAACAGTTTCGGAGAGATAACGTCTCCTTGTCTCACACCTCGCTGCAGAAGGATAGGTTTCGAGGTCTGGTCGTGGAGTCGGACTGACATAGTGGCGTCTTTGTATAGGCACTTTAACACCTCGATGTACCGATAGTCGATCTGGCACCGTTGAAGAGACTGCAGTACAGCCCATGTCTCGATCGAATCGAAGGCTTTCTCGTAATCCACGAACGCTAAGCAGAGAGGCAGGTTATACTCTTCGGTCTTCTGTATAACCTGCCGCAGCGTATGTAAGTGGTCCACGGTGCTAAAGCCTTTACGGAATCCGGCTTGTTCGGGAGGCTGGAAGTCGTCAAACCTGCGTGCGAGACGGTTCGTGATGACTCTTGAAAACAGCTTGTAGACATGGGTCAGAAGTGTGATGGGCCTATAGTTCTTAAGCAGGGCATTGTCGCCCTTTTTAAAAAAGAGTACCACCACACCTCTGCTCCATGCCTGTGGCGTTTTACCCTCGAGTATGACGGAATTGAACAGCTTCTGGAGGGCCTTTAGAACGGGTTTCCCACCGGCCTTTAAGAGTTCGGCCGTAATTCCGTCATCACCCGGCGCCTTGTTGTTTTTAAGTTGCTTTAGAGCCATCCTAATCTCGTACAAGCTGACGTCCGGGATATCTTCGGTATAATGTTTATATGCCTATTCGACAGTAATTTTACTTTAAAATAACTTAAATCTGCTGAACTTGATTTTTCCTGTAAATATAATTATTCAAATAACGTACATCTGACAGCACCAATCTGGAAAAAAATGACATAGACTCATCGTCGAAGAGCTCCACCGAGCGACTGATTTATGAACGAACGAAAGTGATGACAATACTTTTTATAGGCGAAAGAAGAGATGACGATACTGTGTGTTCGGTCGGAATAAAACAGCATATGTGCCAAAACCAAATGCCGTATTTTATAAATTAAAAGTATTATTAAAACTAAAACTGCTTTGCTTAAAACTTGATATGATTACTCTCTATGTTATAAAGTAAATTCCATTAAATAACTCATAAGCGATACGCTGTGATACTCAAAAAAACATAAAAATAGATGAAATTTTGCAATTTTTTTGTATCGAGAAAATTTCATTGTATCGTGTATTCCTTTTCCAGGATACTAGGCCATATAGTCAAAAAACATACACCGAAATATTGAATCCCTATTCCTTAAACCTAATAAGGTACACGAAAAAGAAAAACTCCCCTTTTTTCAATATATCACCTTAAAAAACGCTCCACGTAAAGCTATTCGTTCGATCCTGCGACACGTGCGAATATTTCAGCATGTCTCGCTCGCGGGACGCCGGCGCCGTGCGTTCGCCAGAGGCCGCAAAAACAATGCACTTTATTGTACACGCGGCGAATAAAAACATTCCGCGGAGTAATGACCCGCGCTTTGAGGGGACATGAGCAGTTTGCAGGCTATGTGTGTGTGATTACGTGACGATTACGGCTAAATTCTCCGAAGCTAATTTAAAGGTTGTTATAGCAGACACTTAGAAATTCCACGCATTAGGATTTTATGAGAAGAAAAATTTGAAAAGTTTTCCTGACTGAATTTCCTTTATTCTAGAGGGTTTTGTATGAATTATTGAAATTAGGACAGGACAACATTTATCGGGTTGGCTAGTTATAATAAAAATTCAGTCCTGTGAATACACAAAATTAATTTTATTTAAATAAAACTTTCATAATTTTTTCATCGAATGCATATTTTTAAAACAGTAAAGTGGCTGGTTTCGGCCGCTTTATTCATGAAATTCATCATCCATTCATTTATTTATATTTTAAGCCTGAAACTTCTTTTCAAACTTATTATAATATGCTGAAATTACAGAAAAGTTGTGTTTGCATCTCATCATCTAGAAAGAAATGTACTCGTTCTATTCCCGTCCCGGAGCCTGTAAGTCATGTCGCTCCTTATTTCGGCAGTTGCCTAATATCAGCCAAGCAGTATTGCTCGACACTATGCTGAATAATATATGGAAAGCACCCGGAGCCGCTCGTACCGCGTGTGTACTTGCGTGCGACAGCAAATTGATTCATCATCAAATTGATTAAGTTCCAATATTATTTAGAGTTCGTTCGGAAATGTTGTCATTATTATATTATCGTAATAAGCGAGCTTCGTTAGCGGGTTGTTTGTGAGTTTGAAAGTAAAGCATGTTAATTTTATAAGTTTTCATTTAGGAGCAAGAAAGGTTTATATACCTTTATATCAGGGATGTTGTTATTTAAAAAAAATCTGTTGTTCCATAGATTTTGACCGCGTAGATAATGCACTTTTCTATGAAACAGCAGATTTTTTTTTTTATAACTGACGAAAAATTTCAGCGCAGGGGGGTTCAGAAACATGTACTGAATCAATGGGACCGGCTTCGCGTCGATGTCCCTGCCACCCTGTATAATACGTATTTTTCCCACTTAGTCTATGTGGAGGATATGATGATAAGGTCCTGTCACTGTTTTTTACTTAGCAGGTATTTGAATATATGTGGGTACCTAAACTAAAAGTGAAAAATAATTTGTTACTTGTTATTGTGCACTTTATAGTATTTTTTTGGAAGTCGTTTTTTTTTTGTAATAAGTTTTTATTAGAACGTTTACATTCAAATCTTAGCAGGTATCTAATTGTCAAAATGACCTCTAATTTACCAAAAATTTTGATAAAAGGATTTATCATGACAGTCGCAAGATTAGATTGTGACTTGAATTTGAACGTAGGTATGTTAAGTACGAGAATTGGCCCCCTGCTCATCGTCTTTCCTTTTCGTCAACATGATGCTATCGTCGAAATACATAATTCTTGCGAAAAAAAACGAAAACAAAATAAAAAATCCTTAATAAAAAAAGAGACATGAAAATAAGTTTCGGAAGCCGAGTCTAGTTTGTACTGGGCGGTGAAGCATATTTCGCTACAGCATTTACTGGCGCATTTTCGCCCATGTTTCATGACAAAATTCTTTTTTTTATATCCTGTAACATGTATCATGTCGTGCTGTATACAATATATTTTGTTACGCTGAATAAATCAACTTCTGACAGGCTGGTGGATATCAAATTCATAATCGTTCGATGATATTACGTCTAACATTGTGGAATATTCAGGTTTGCAGTCATGAGTTACTCTTGGTGATCGAATTAAGTAAACGTGGCTTTACCAATCTGTTACTACTTTACCAATCAACAAATAATAATAAAGGAGAAGGGAAATGCTCCATAGTTTCCTGGAGCCAGGTGTTAACTCAATCAAACTAGCCTTATTTGTAAGAGAATGTAATAACAATGCCTCACTGAAAATTTGGTGAAATTTGGCTATCCAGGAATCAAGTTATATGAAGTATAGTAAAAGTGAGGTTACTATGAGTGAAACGGTCAAATGACACATTCCATAGATTCGTATGGCTAATTAATCAACTACTTAGCTATTAAGTAAGTATTGTTTTAAAATATGCTATCCCACAGAAAGACAGCCGACAGACATGACGCCGGAGACTGTAAACAGTAGGTACATAAGTCTGGTTTTGTTCGCTTGATAGGCTAAAAGCTCGATTTTAATAGGTACTTACAGGTTGAAATGCACGCCACTGACGAATAACTGATAAAATCGCCTCATCGTCCAAGACCCAGTCGCAATGGTACAATTCACACAGCGATCCATGTCGTCAATATCCGATCGATAGGCGTAAACAGTTGTCCAAATCATAACCCTTCCTTTTGGCTTTGCCGTAGTCGGGTAAAAAGGGAGCCAGGTAATTCAAAGTACCGAATAGTCCATTAATGCAAAGCCGAGGTCGTGGGTTATACAATAAAACATAGAAAATACGTGAGCACTCAGAACGAAAGAAAACGAACTGTCAGTCGGTGACCAGAGTAGCCAACTGAAGAAAAATTAAAGGAATTCGATTTGCTATGTATCGATTCCACGAAACGATCGACAAGCACTTGTCACTCGATTTTCATACATATTCTGAGAATTTAATGATTTATTCCATATCGATTACTAAGAATTCAGAATTATTTAATCGATTATTTAGTTTCATAACTTAATTTAAGTTTTCTCGCTTCCTAGATAGAAACATGGTACTGTATTTTGTGATATCCTTTAGAAAAATATAACGGTTTTTTTAAAACACATTTCAACTAGTTAACTGCAGGGCCCAGGATTTCCCATCTCCTTTTAGCTATGCGCTAACAGACACAATTTAAGGCATTTTTGTAAAAGGAAAAATCTAGGTACTCGTATGTACATTTTCATTTTGTTCGGCACAGTACATAGTTTTAATTTGCCGGTGTCTGTCTCACAGTTAATACACAGACAGCGTCGTTAAATCTATCTTTAAAATAATCAAATTTCTGTACATTGTGTTTTTGTTTAGGATAGATGAGCTGTACCAACATTATTGTAATAAAAACAATAAAAATATCGTACATCTCTTACAATCTGATGACAATCATCGTGCACTTCTTTTACCTTGTTCGACATACCCGTACTCCTAAGAAATAAATGTAGCAAATAATCTTATAAACGCAGGTCACACTGACAACGAAGCTAACTTCGTTTAGCTTCGTTCCCAGTGTGAAGTATGAAAAGACGCGAAAGCCACATGAGCGACGCTACCACCTTAGCTTCGTTCCAAGTATGGCTTGCGCTTTCTATCAGCCCATAAACGTATACAACTGAACATAGCGAAACAAAACCCGATACTGCCTACAATCACTTTGTTAATCTGTTGATCCTGATTGACTGTACTAAGTGGCTTGTTAAAATGGCGTGTAACGTGCGTAGGAGCTCCTAAGGCTTCCTAATTCCCTGGTACATCGATATTATTATATTATTATGCCTTGTATCTTGTATGATTTCAGATTGCCTCGTTTGTCTAGTAGTACAAGCGTGAATGCTAAACGTTAAAGCTGCTTTCAGACCAGCGCGATTTGTCACGCGACGCGACACCGGTTATTGTTATACCGTGAAGTTTTGCATTGTTCGTGATGCGTCGCGCGACAAATCGCGCTGGTCTGAAAACAGCTTAACGGTTCTGGGCAAAGCTTTAGTTTCCTTTGAAAGCGGTGCCGTCATGCAACGGTCGCACAATAACGGCTGGTTAAATACAGAGCGTTGTTTGACACCCTTATGTCTAATAATATGATGACACCGCTTTTTTAGGAAACCCAACTTGTCCCTGGTAAAGTTTTTTCAGGTTTACCAACCAGGAATTGTTCTGCCTACTTCTCCGGGAATAAATTAATTTTTCAGGCGTATTTTTAACCGAGAGAATTAATAGTTCTAATTGTCACGATAGGTGGGGCTAGCAAATTATCAGACATTTTATCCTTGGGTTTACAATTTTCGGCAACTTATGTTTTTAGTTTTCATCACTATAACGTCTAGATTTTCGGTACATAATAAATAAAATAAATAATTTTTAAAGTACATATGTACAACGTAAATATTTAATACGACAATTAATTCCATCAGTAGCTAGCTAAGTTAGTTACAGCGAGTAATTCTTTGCGAATATTAATTGAATTACACGTCTCGTCTAATCACTAGCTAGTACTTTGACAATCTTCAATTATTCATGTTATTAAATCTGACGCTTTTTAGGGTCCCTCAGTTTGTTAGGTAGTAGAACGCTTACACAAAATACCTAATTAGTAGTATTAGTCTTTGAGCTTGATTTGATAATTATTGTAGATGGTAATAGTAATTAGTAAAGATTTTTTATTTATTACAGAGAGAGGTTCAATCGACAAGAAATATTATAAATAAAAGTAGTTTTTTTATCTGTTAGTATTCAATGAATTGCTCGCATTTGACCACTAGGTACAGTACACAACTTAGATGTAACATAGATTTGAAAATTTTCATTCATTCATTTCAATTTCACGAATGTATTTGGCTATAAGACTTTACAAGTTATTGTGTTTTCAAAAGATCATTTTCACTTAAAGCAGTAATAAAGATTGGTGATTTTGAAGGCGCACTCAGTTCGGATGGTGATCGGTTTTACGAATTTTGCCAATGGTACATCTAAGTTGTGTCGTACTTTATTTAGTGAGTTTAGAAATATCCGAGGCTCCTTCAAATGGGGATAGCCCTAAAAACCAAAGTTAAAAATATGACCCATTTCATAAACAAACATCATACTTTAAAATATGCCACGAAAAATAAATTTCGTTAGCTTTTTTTTTTCAATTTTGCATATCCAGGCTTAGCGATTTAATCTCCAAAAAACCCAGTAACACAAAAAGTGCTTCTTTTATTGTGGAAACGCCACATTTTAATTTTACAGGACCGAATTAAATTTTAATGGGAGCTAAAAGAATCGTAGAAATGTGGTCAGAGTTACCTTCGCGCTTCCGTGGCAGGGATTTTTGTAGATTTTTATGGTTTATTAAAGATGGGTTGGCTTTCCTGGGTTTTCTATACCTAAAAACAAAACAAAAGTTTCTATAAATGTTCATGATTGTGAATTTTGGCTGATTCTACATAAACTGAAAGATGACCAACAAACGTAAAATTTAATGTAAAGGCATTTAAAAAGCAGCATTTTTCTACAAAACTTCTTGTTTACCTACTATTTTTAAGTTTATAATGATTACTCCAATAACCCCTTATGAAATTTAAGGCAAGCAAACAGTAAGTATATATTTTTTTAAATTGCGTGTTGTTTCGTATACCTACCACAAAATAATATTGAGACTAGACTCTATACTACCTAAATATAACTGGACAATATGACACTTAAAAAATAAAACATAATACCTTTTCAAAAACTACTGTCTACATAAAGAACCACCCTCAATTTTCTAAACTTCAGAAACTTTAAGAGCATGCACTATCAAGCGTATAGAAGTACATAAAGTATATACAAAGTATCCAGAGATCGCGTTAATAATCCCGGAAGGATTTGGTCCATGAAAAATGCTACGGTCAGATTCCGCGCCCGCCCGCCCTAGCAATACACTGCCCCCGCCCTGTACGGTGACCACGCAATGGAAATTTACGTGATATACTATGGAGGTACGTTTTTTTAAATAATTAAACAATAACGTAAAAAGAAGTTTAAAAATAATTCTCATAGCTTTCGGAAAATCATTGAAGACATAACTTTAATTAATTAATTATTAAGTAACTAGCTTTCGTCCGCGGCTTCTCCCACGTGGAGGCCGGAAATGATCCCATGGGACTGTACTATCGGGATAAAAATTATCCTATATGTTAATTCAGGTTATAAAATGTATATGTATGGAAGTGAATGCTGGGAGTGGCAGAAGAAGCATGAAAGTAGAATAAATGCTGTGGAAATGCGTTCCTTGCGAAGCATGTGTGGTCTGACTATGAATGATAGGCTGAGGAATGATGTGATAAGACAAAGGTGTGAGTTAAAAGAGGATGTAGTGACAAAAATTGAAAAGGGTATGCTGAGATGGTTTGGTCATGTTGAGAGGATGAATGAAAGGCGACTAACAAAATGTATTTTCAAGGCAGATGTGACACGTGGTGTGGAAACGTCGGGAGGGGACGGAGGACATAATATACTGACCTTATTAGTGATGTTCTTCTAAAAGGACAGCTGTGTAGTACTCGCAACCGGCGTAGGTGTATGACCAGATATATGAACGTAAACGAGGCAAAAGGAGTATGTAAGGATCGTAGCGAGTGGCGTTCTGTAGTTTCTGCCTACCCTCATGGAAAGAATAGTAATAGTATAGTTTACATAAATACATACATCAACTCACGCCAGTCTATGTATGTATGTATGGAACACTGATTTTTTTTTCGCGATTTCAGATGTAGTCCCATAGTAAAAGTTGTTCATAATGATGAGTAAAGTCACGTGTTTAAGTATCGGTCACTAATTACCAGTCACCCTATATATAATATAGTAGGATTTATTTACAACCTGGCCCTGGTTTTTACAGCTTTGATGAAAGATTTGGCAAAGCATCATTAGTGTTTATTACAATCATGATCACAAAGCCGTGTTTAATTTAAAAGTATACGACCATCATCAAGACACTTTAAATATTTTCATTTGATACTTACATACACGCCCTAGAAGGACATAATTATAGTGATTTTATTTGTGAGGGTCTTCAGAAAGGTCAGGTGCGTAGTGCTCACAACCAGCGCGTGCAGATGTATAAACGTAAACGCAGCAAAAGTGTCGTAGCAGTTGGCGTTCTATAGCTTCTGCCTCCATGGGAAGAACTGTGTATATATATAAGTATACATATTATTGTACAGCAAAGGTCTTCAACCCTCGGCCACCGGTGGCTTCCTTGGCGATCCAGCAATAGCTTGGCAGCAAAATTAAATTGATTCTTGTCTAGAAGTTCAAAACAAAATAGAGTAGAAAACATCCCTGTTTCAAATTTTCCTAAAATCATGCACTGAAAATGACATCACTTTTTGGCTCCACATCTATATTTGGAGCCAAAAACTGAGGTCATTTGCGAGCAGTTGTTTTCTCGAATGAAAAACCTAAAGTTGTTTTTTAATTACTTAAGGACCTACTTACCTATAAGTTTATAATTAAATGTGATCTATTTCACTTGTGTAGCGGTCCGCCGAACCTAAATCAAAATATTGTCGGCCCTTCACTTCATAAAGGTTGAAGACTCCTGTTATACAATGTCACAATGATACATTCGCCATTTTTTAAAAAAATCTTTGTACCTTCCTATCTCATCTCATGGCCACTTTACGCGGAACTCAACGGAATTACGCAGCCCCGGGAGTAATGACGTTACGTATGCACTTGTATTGCCGAGAGTCAAATATTAATAGCCGAGCTCCGGGTTATTACAGCAACTGATTTATTTTATCCAATCTGTATGTTTTGTTAAGCAGGTGTTACAGAATAAACTTCTCGACTCTATAGTGGAACACTGAAATTGCTTTACGGATTTAATGGAAAGTTTTAATACGAAATATAGTATTAACACAACACTTGCACTTGATGCTTTGAATATTATAAAATATAAATAGGTTTCTGATAGTGTGTTACCTGCGCCTTTGTATTTATAAATAGTTTTATATCTAGGTAGGTAGTAGTATAGGAACTTTAGTCAGTTAGGCCCTGGTAGGTTTCTAATAGACCATTCAAGATTGCTGAAATAGATAACAGAACATTACATCATGAGGATTACATCCTCAAAGAGGTAAGTAGGTATGTAGTAGTGAACATATAGGCACAATCATATTTCGCCAGTCATGTTCAAGATCTAGGTAATAGAGGGCGATCCTATTAGCTGGGTACAAACCTAGACTATGTAACACAATTTCAATAGCAATCTGTAAGATTTTGAAGGCATTGTTTATACCATGTTTGTAAACTTCGTCTGCTCGACAACGTAAATGAATGTTGTTGAACTCTCAAAATAAAAGCATTGCCATTGTAAATGTGTTACGCAATTACCCCGTAAACTGCTACTGAGAAATTCCTCATGGAACAACTCAATCCACTTTACCCAAAATCGAACCAACATTCAACTAGCACAAGCATATTCAGCCTTTAATGTTCCCACAGCTGGGATTTCGTTTCTGTGAGAGAAAGTGGGGCCCAGTTCGGGTTATTCATTGCGTATTCATTTCTATTACTAACAAACATTTTCTGTGTTAGTTTAATAGCAACAGACATAACTCCTATACAAAACACTGATAGTTTTGTGTTCAGTACCCAGTTCACACACTCGTAACGCTGTTCAGTGGCTAGTTCACACATAATAGATGTTCGCTATATGACGAGCGGACGAATCGCCGCGACTATTCATCACGCAGACGGAAATGTGCGCCAGCGCCCGCTAGGGATGGGACCCGGTACGTTTACTTAAATTGTCGATAACTTGATACTAAGGTGCATTTACTCTGAACTGAACTATAGGTATTCCTCTGCGTAACCCTTTTCGAATTACATGTGTGATGCGGTGTATTATTTACTCAGGGTTCGTACATCTCAGGTTAAGAAGCAGATAGGCTAGGTCATAAACTAGAAGAGTTGTTAAGTCCGAACTATTCTAAGACTGAGTGTATTTATTACGCTCTCTAGCTTTCTTTATTTTCCACATTTCATTTTGTGAACATTTTTTTCCAAGAACTTTCATGAAATACGTCTCATGTGTTGAAGGCAAGTCGGTAATAAAGATAAATGTTGATATGTATGCTTACAATGAACGAATTCCAATTGTTGAATTGAAATGAGCCCCCTATAATAATAGTGGGCTGAGTAAAATAGGATATTGTTATTTTAACAAGAGCAATATTATTTCGCTCATGTTAAAATAAATGATATCCTGTTTTACTTCTACACGATATATTTTTTTACATAATGACTATTCGGAAACTCATTCATAATGCAGGATTATTACGTCTTTTTAATATGAAAGAGCCATGTGTGTTATTCGCAGACGATATGTCTCTGCATACCACATAATATACGATATTAAATAAAACAATAAAATGGATGGATGAGCAATTGAGCACAACCTTAAGATTAATACTATAATATATGAGCAATATTTGTATATATATTATAATATATACACCGTGAAATTTGAATCATAGTTTTGCTAGAACAAACGTTGTTCAGACCATGGTCTACTAACATTCTATACCATTCAATAAAAAAAAAACGTCAATGGTATTTGAAAAAACACAAAAAAAGACTGATTTATTTATTTGCATTTCGGCCCGCATTGGCCGGACATCCTTGTAGTCCACGTGGACTTCTCATAACTCTTGTGAATGCCATATTGCTACCGCGATGAGTCCTTAGATGTTACGGTTAATGTTTGTACACGTTTGAGCAACATAAGACTTATTTGAGAACGCCTAGTTTAGTTTGTTTTAATAACATATTGGACGGTATAGAGTGGTAGTAGACCATGGTCTGAACAACGTTTGTTCTAGCAAAGCTGTGATTCAAATTTCGCGGTGTATATGTATTTATAAACATTCTGGAAAACGGCTTTAACGAATTCGATGAAACTTGCAATATAGGGGTAATATAATATTGCATAATTATGAGGGCGCAAAATCGATCTGGGTCAGGGTATTTAACCCGAGCAGAGCTCGTTCACCCAAAATTTGGAACAAGATATAGACTACCTTAGAATAATGACATGGCAGCATGGAATTAGTAAGTACCTTCCGTCATGACAGCATAAAATTAGTATGTACCATTAAATGAGCATTCTCTATTTTCACCAGAGCAGAGCTCGGTCGTTCAGATACTGAAATATAAAAAAAAAAATCTAATGTCTTTCTACCCTCAGGAAAATCAGTCAAATTCACAACAACTACAAGAAATAGTTAACGACTTTACGCTATTTGGATTTACAATAGACACACACATTTCTGGGCCCCATAGAAAAAGTACGATCAAAATTCACCTGTCCTAGAAATTTGCCAGTTCTAGAAGTCATAAAGACTACCGACTTGCAAACTGCACTTACAACATAATACCCGTACGCTCATACATGGCTCAGCTCATTATAATTTGAGGAAATAGCCATCAGCCTACGCTTTTTATTCTCCAGAAGAAGAAATAATGTCGAGACACAGTTAAGATAGAGCAAATCGATAGCTGTAAGCCCTTTTTATAAAACATACAATACTCACCTTACCATCTATCTATATTCTGGAAATATGCAAAATTTGTTAGGAAATACATGAACTTTTTCACAACCCGCGGCGATAAAAATAACGACTGATCGGTTAGATATAAAACCATGTTAATGTTACCCTCTTCGCGCATAACACTACATTCAAATAGAAAACGTAATGTCCCTAAAAATATTTAATAAACTACCAGATGCAATAAAAGATGAAACCAGCGATACGATATTTACTTATAAATAAGCTCAAGCGAATATTAATTAAAAGCATACTTCACAATACATACGTGACATAAAAAAAACATTTTTATCCCAATCAGACACCATAAACAGTTAGTCGTATAATTATATTCATACATACTTAATTATGTATTAATATGATAATTATATGTTTAATTGACCTTACCAAATAATTATTATGAACCACTACCTCAACTGAAACTGATCTCAATAAAATAAATGTTCAACTCAGCCTATCGCAGTCCACTGCCGGACATAGGCCTCTCCCAGGCTGCGCCACAACACCCTGTCCTCGGCCCTCCGCATCCAGTCTGTCCCGCCACCTTCTTAAGGTCATGGGAAATAAATGTTATATTTACTTAATTAATGTTAATATATTTTATTTATTGTTGATTTTTAGGTGTTTCCAAATGTTTTTATTTTATAATTAGTTTTATACTTTTTGCTGTGCCCTACAGGGTCCGTAGTTGTACCTAGGTTATAGGCCATTGTTACACCTGTAAACATAATGGAATGTAAATAAAGATTGAATATGAATAAATGTTTGCGGAATTTGTCGATGATTGGTATCCGAAGCTCGTTTTTAACCGACTTCCCCAAAAGGAGGAGGTTCTCAATTCGGTTGTATGTTTTTTTTTTTTTTTTTTTTTTTTTTTTTAATGTGTGTTACCTCATATCTCCGTCATTTATGAACCGATTTGGAAAATTCTTTTTTTATTTGAAAGGATATACTTCCCGATTGGTCCCATTTTTATCAAAATTTAGTTCTGATGATGGAATCCATGACTAATTGAGGGAACTCCTCAAATATTATAGGCATACACATAGCGATTTCGGTATTTTCAGCAACCAGTTAAGCATTTGCATTCAGAAAGTATCATTTGGTGAAGTGGAACTGATGAAGAAGTCCACAGATGGCCACCAGAACTTCTCAATGATAAGTATTTCACGGGTGGCGTCATTTATGAACCGATTTAGAAAATTATTTTCTTATCTGAAAGGTATACTTTCAGATTGGTCCTATTTTGATCAAAATTCAGTTCTGATGATGAAATTCATGACGACTTGCGGGAAATCCTCAAAAAAAATTATAAGGAAACCAGGATCTGTTGATGGCATCCCAGACAAATCGACAAATCGTAGTGGCGACTAGTGCGTTTGTAATTTTTTTTCATTAAGTATTTTAAAGCACTACTATTTAATGAAGGTCTGGAGTCGATCTGGTGATGGAGCCGAAAGACAGTTGAAGGAACTCCTCAACGATTTACAGCAATTACCAGGTGTTTGGGCTTGATTAATTTGTATTGATGAGAACTTTACACTTAGATGGGTTGTGACTGTCATTAGGGGTTTGATGATGAAGACGAAGGACAGTCAAGGGAACTCCTCAACGTTTTACAGTAGCTACCTTGTGTTCGGACTTAATTCATTTTAAGGATGATAAGATGATAACTTCCTGTCACTGTTAATTGTGTCGCTGGTAGTGTTATTCGAACTTGTGTGGGGTAGGTAGGTACCAAAACTAAAAAGTGAAAAATAAAAACTTTTAACAAAAAAAAAAACAACCGACTTCCAAAAAAAACACTACAAAGTGAAAAATAATTTTAATTTCGGAAGTCGGTGGCAAAAAAACGAAAATTCAAAACCAAAGACACCGACTTCCGAAATTAAAATTATTTTTCACTTTGCAGTGTTTTTTTTTGGAAGTCGGTTGTTTTTTTTTTTTGTTAAAAGTTTTTATTCGATGTAAAATATCGACTTAAAAGTTCGTTCTCGTAATAAGTGTAGCGTTATTGAATTTTTAATATTTTCACAGTATTTTTATAAAAGAAGAGAGGGTGGGGTGATTCCGGTTTGTAAAAGTGTAACTATAGTGAATTTGACGTTAAATCTCAAATAAAGTAATAATTATGTCTGTTGTTGGTAGGTATAAATGTTAACGTCAAAAAGAGAAACTATAAAAGTTGAAGGCCTCCTAAGAAATCGAGTTGAGTCTGTGTAAAAACAGCGTAGCTTAACTCATGTATATTATATTAATATCATAACATGGGTATATCTGTAATTTTCTAAAAAAAAACGTTAATAAACCCACTATTTGGTACCAAAATGCTAAAGTTTGGAGGACACTTAAATAACTAAATCAAATTGGTTTTTCGGATAAAACGTTTTTATTTCACTTGTTTATTTTTTCTAAAAGCTTTTTATCAAATAGTTACGTTTGCGTTAGCGTCGTTGTTGTGAATGTGGAAATAGTTTTATCAATACTCATGTTTTCAAGCAAATAGCATTGCACTGCACAGCCCTATACCCGCTCAATATTATTTTAAATACTATACAACTTTAGAGGTATGAGGAACGGTGAAAGTTCACATAATTCCTCTATAGAAAAGGGAGGATCCTCCGACTCGGCGAGTGTTGTGTCTGGTGGGCAACTGGCTGACGATTGTTATCGGGACGTTGTATATATAATATGCCAGTCGCGCGGTAAATATTGCATGCGAGATCCAGAATTTTGCGTGACGTCAGTGTTATGCGTAGTTCGGATGTAGCGATGTAAATGCCGCTACACAACTGTTATAACTATATGTATTGTATAGTATTTCATCATCATCATCATCATCAGCCTATTAATGTTCCCACTGCTGGGACTGCGGCCTCCTCTCTGTGAGGGGGGGGTATAGTATTTACTAAGTTGCAATTCTTTAAACATCTGACAAGGTCGAAGAGGTTAATACAAAACACCTTGCTTAATATCTAAAGAATTGCAACTTAGTTCAGAAGCAACGTAGTCTAATAAAAACATTTATTTTGATTATCGACATCCATTAGGGTCTGTCCCCTCACTAGCGCAGTAGTGCGTCGTCACGGTTACTCCGAGGTGCCGGATATTTGGTATAAAAATCGTATTAGCGTTTGAAACGCAATCTTTTACCACGAATAGCTGTTTGTCTGTCAATTTACTCCATTTTGCTCGTTCGACGGTCGCCCTCCATTCTCCACACGCTATGAATATTTTAATATTTATCTATCACCTCATTGGTGTTAGCTTCGGACTTTGCTACCTCCTTTGAAGAGCTGGCGTCCTGGTACTTTTGAACAAAGTTTAGTTCTTATTTGTTAGAAAAATGTTGTAAATTTTCGTCTGTACGGTGTTTGCCAGTCATGCGTTTTTCCTGGAACGAGAAAATGGTGTCATGTCCAATAGTTATGTTTTTGATTCAAGCTTCCTTCTGGGTTTGAAGTAAGGTATTTTGTAAATTGATTAAATAAATAATTATGAATTATTTGAAAGTAGTCTCCCTGAATTTTACTTGCCAATGAAACACCAAACTTGCTTTCTAATACCATCTCTGCTTTCTACGTAAGGATTATAGCGTGACATTAAACATGCATTATCAACATTCGTATTTACGTAATCCACTGGAGACTGGATCCACAATAGTTGTGCGGATTAGAATCGAACACAAGCACAACTTTGCCCATTGAGTTGCTATCGCCTCCGACAGAGTGGTTCCGATAATTTATGTTCATACCAAGATATGAGCACAAGAAATATGTAAGACTAACTTCCGCCAGCGGCTTCGCCCGCGTGATATCTTTATAAATTATAGCCAATGTTACTCAGTGATAATATAGCATTCAACTGGTGAAAGTATTTTTTAAATCGGACCTTTCGTTTTTGAGTTTATTCATTACAAACAAACATACAACAAATCTAATATTTTCTCTTTATAATATTAGTTTAGAAAAGTAATATCACGCCAGTTCCATATAAGAGTAGGTAGAGTAAAATGTGGGTGTATAGTACTATAGAAAGTATCTATAGCCTACACGGTACTTGCGTGCATCCTCTGCGAGTTTGTAATAAATTGATGGCATAATTTTGAGACAAACATTATTTCTTTTTAGGAATAGAATAGTGCTCATCGAGTATTTCGGGACATCCCCAAGTGGTTGGTCGACTCTTCACGTGACCAGAGGGCTGGCCTATTCTTCGACCAAAGTGGCAAAGCTGCCAGCCATTTTGGTACTTTTCCTGTTGACAGCGATGCGGACGAACTTTTTGATGCCCTATGATCGTTTCCCCCCCTTTTTTATATACTTGTACATATTATTATTTTAATTCTGTTAGTTTTAAAATCATGTAAATACGTAGGAATATGTACAAATAATAAAAAGGAATTTATGGAACATAAAATTGAAAATTAGTTCCTTTAATTATAAGAATATTGACAATTTAAATAAAATTGTGAATAAATGCATGGTAATAGTATGTACGAGTATACATATAATAATTATAGGAATAAAACAAGAATACATGTAAAATTTATAAAAATTTGCATGCTTGTTTGCAGGCAGAATACAATGACACTTAGATTATAAGATCTCACATGTACCCAAAACAATGTATTTCTGGGAAATAAATATTTGATTTGATATAAAATGTAAAATAATATAAAATATTTATCAAAGTGTATGTAAATATGTGTAAATAAGTATGCAAGTAAAACTCTAATTACGCGTTTTATTTTCATTGATTCAGCTGTTGTAAACAGTTAAACAGACAGATAGATTTATGTGTACCAAACTGTCTTTAACTTATGTGCTAGACATGGTAATTAAGTGAAACAAATTCCCATACATAACAAGACCGTTCGTCAGAAAATTTCATCTACAAGACAAATGTTCAGTAGTCAACAAGCCATTTCAAGGTAGAACCCGCAAAAAATATTCCACAGCAGAACATTTGCAAGTCGTAAGAATAACTGGCGTAGCATTCTAAACAATGGGTCTGTGAGGGTCGCCATATATTCGGGACTCATACAAATTCAGGGCATTAGTTAGCCCTAGTCCCTTTACACAAACGTTGAAATAGTCTGGCAGCCTTGGCAGAGAACTAGACCCACATATTATAGTATACGTATGTGTGAAATGGAGGGATTTTTTAAAGTATTATTTTAATAAAAGGTTGAACCTTTTTGTTTAGTATGAGAGAAAATAATGCCTCATGTCGTTGAAATATGCGTGGTAACAAAGTATCTGAATAGGGAAGTCTCTATGCAAACGACATTTATTAGTTTAAACAAAATATTAAAAAAAACACTAATGGAACGGTGTCCTTTTGGATTGAAGAGCCCATGTCTCATATTTAAACGCTGATAATAAGGCATGTCAAAGTCTGGAATAAGTACCTTATAATGTATTTATAATGTTTTTTAGGTACTGGGGCTAACTTTGAAAAAAAGAATGACAGGATGTCAGGAATGGTCTGACATCGCCAATACGCAGTAAGAAATCTTTTTGAACAATGTTCTTTCTTGTCACAATAAGTTGTCGAACAGGTATAGCCTAATATTATTTAGAACCATTCATCATATTCTGAGAGGGTTGGGCCATAGACGCTCTAGAGATTAGGTGTGAAAATGAAATAGAAACTACGCCAACTATATTTCTGCTGAGCGTACATTCTTGCCAACTCATCTACTTGATTGGAATCCTGCTTAACCCGCGTAAAAAGGAAAACGTGTGAACACAAGAAAAATTACCCGACCAATGCTTATAAGCATAAACATTTTGCTCAAGAAAATAACCAGTAATATTATTACAAGCAGTAGTCTTTTTATTCTCCACACCTGCAAGGAAAACTTTCTTCTGCTTTTCAACAACTTTTTTCTAATGTGTATGAAAAATGTTGAAAAAAAAACTACAATGTATGTAAGTATACGCTTGGTTGGAACTAGGAAAAGGGCAGTGTTGGGCACAATTCAATTTTTTTTTTATTGTAGAAACAAACAATTACAATTTTAATTGCAATTAAGTTAATTGCAATTGAATGCAATTGAAATCAATTGCAATTAAATCCATTATTTGTGGTTTACAATTACATAAACTGCAATTAAAATTTTTACTCTTATTTACAATTAACTTAATCGTCAATTGTTTATTATAGCTATTAATACTATTTGATGAATGTAAGAACTCACGCACGCGAATGTACTCCCGGGATTAAAAGTTTTCTAGTGTTAATCCAGGTTACAAACACATAGAATGCTAAACGGATTTGGATGAAATTTGGCGCCAAATTTCGTCCGAATCCGTTGAGCCGTTTCTGCGTGATTGAATAACAAACACACAAACATACCAACTTTCACATGTATAATATTATTAGTAGGAAGTAGGATAGGATTAACTGTAACTGTAAACATACATCAAACAATTAACAATTAATTAATTGTAATTGCAAAGTTTTACAAGCACTATTAATTAATTGTTAATTGTCTTGCAATTACAATTAATTATTTTAATTGTTGAGAGCAGTGGTGGCCCAGTGGTAATGGCCCCGACTTACGAGTTGTAGGTCGTGGGTTCGAACCCAGGCAGGCGCTTTACTTTTTGTAAATAATTTCATCACCACTGCTCTCAAAACGGTGAAGGAAAACATCGTGAGGAAACCGGCATGTCTTAGAACCAAAAATTCGAAGACATGTGACATCTACCAACCCGCACCGGGCCCGCGTGGTAGATTACGGCCCACTCCCTCTCACAGAGAGGAGGCCTGTGTCCCTGTAATCTACCACGCGGGCCCGTGCAGGTTGGTAAATGTCACATGTCTTCGAATTTTTGGTTCTAAGACATGCCGGTTTCCTCACGATGTTTTTCTTCACCGTTTTGAGAGCAGTGGTGATAAAATGATTTACACAAAGTAAAGCGGCGCTTGGGTTCAAACTCACGACCTACAACTCGTAAGTCGTGGCCGTTACTACTGGGCCACCACTGCTGTCCAAAACAGTGATGGTATATCTAAATTGTTTTGGGAGACGGTTGTTACATTCTTAATTGTAGAAGACTTTAACTGATACAAATTCAAAGACTATTTTTAGTGCAAACACTACTTCACAGCCTAGTAAATAAGCTATTTCAGAGTAAGCTAGCACATTCAGTAACACCGAGATCTTTAAGTCTATTCATCTCCCCGCCGAGCGGTAAGTCAATGAGTGAAGTAAAAAGCTCCGTCCGTCGCCAGTACAGCGCCGATCAATCTTCTACACCAGAATTAATGCTGATCCCTAACTTAGAAATAAAATTACCAAGAATGTTCGAGGACCGTGTAATGTATGTAGGCGATTTATTTTGTTTTTTTTTTGTATTCATGCAGGATCATTTTTATTGAAATAACATTTTGAAATATCCTATAAGTATCCAAAATCGATCGATCAGGTTAAGCCTACGCTTGTAGCGGTTGGTCCGTGTATGGGTGACCATGAAATTAAATTAAATGATTATTTATTTGTCCGAAACATGAGTATGCACACCCAAAGCATGCAAGATGTTATGTACACAGAATGGATAATAATAAATAATAATAATAATAAAAAATCGTTTATTCTCTCGCCACAATATAACAAAAAAAAAAAAAAAAAAAAAAAGCTATGACAGTTGTATAAATACATATTTGTTATTTAGTATTGTGGGAGACTGGTGCCTAAACTAGGCTCGAGGTCTGTATTTCAGGACATCAGGATCTCCGCCAACTACGTCTATTCTAATAAGCATGTACTTGTACACCGACCATGAGGAACACTACATAATATCATGGCAGGAAAAGGAGTTATTGTGACTCAAGTAATGGTGCAGTAATCATCTCACTAAAAAGAGTCTGGGATTTAATATGTTAGTATTTGTGCATGGAAATGTGTGTGTGTGTAAGAGGAAGGGGGTGTGTTTGTGTGTGTGATGTATGTTTGGTCGTGCGTGTATGGAGCTAGCAGTGGTGTTTGGATTGCCGGGAACTACTTAAAAATAAATAATAAAAAGTAATAATAATAATAAGACTGGAAGAAAAAATAAAATAAAAAATAAAATAAAAACATTACCATCATCAAGCGCTGCTACATTACACCATTGAGGTAAGCAATTCTTCAGTATCTTCATAATTTAGATTTTGAAGGAAAGCAGTTACTTTTGTTTTGCACAAGATTCTAGGCTGGCTAACTATAGGTATCATCCTGTTTATTTTATTGTATAAAAAAGCACCTAGGTGGCAAAAGAAGCGCTTCGAAAATTGTTTAGAGTGGTGGATGTGACGGTTATCTACTGGATTGCACCGCCTTTTACCAAGCGAGGCTGAGGGATGATAGGTGATTAACGAGTGTTGCTTTAATATGATGCTCGCGATAAAGAGTTGGCGCACTGTCAAAACTTGAGCCTTTTTGTAAAGTTGCTCTGTGGGGTAGCGGTAAGGTAGAAAGAATGAGACTTTTAGTATAGCTCGTTGACTTCTCTCTAGTTCAATTAATGTGGTTTTCGGGGCTCCTCCCCAGACAGAGATGCAATATGTTAACAGCGATTGAGCTAGCGCATAGTAGACGGATTTCTTAACTTTGTCATCAGCCACTAGTCTTAGGGTTTTAAAGATGTATATTAGTTTACGCAACCTTATTTTAAGTGTGTTTATGTGTTCATGGAATCTAAGCAAGTTATCGATAATTACTCCTAGATACTTGACGTGTGAGGTATTGCGAATGTGCGTACAGTTACATTGGTTCTCGTGTGGTTTAGAACAGGTGTGTGTTATAATCGTGTAAGAAGTTGAGGAATGCGGTATGTTACTTTTAACTTTGAGAGAGAAGGTCATATAATTGGTTTTATCAGTGTTAAGAGTTAGCTTGTTATTGCGTAACCAGTAGGAAACAGCATTGAAACCAGACTGTGCATGTGAGAAAACCTCAGCCCACGTATCAGCGCTAAAGAGAAGAGCCGTGTCGTCTGCAAAGGTTATGATCCCACCGTTGGGAAGCGTGAGCAAACCCAGGTCGTTGATATAGATGAGGAACAAGGTGGGACCCAACACACTTCCCTGGGGCACACCATATGATATTGTACGTTCGTCACTAATGTAATCATCTATTTTAACGCACTGGGTACGCTCCCTCAAGTAGTCCTCCAAGAGTTGTAGTTGGACTCCTCTTATTCCCAAATTCTCAATTTTTTGTGTGAGAATCGGAACAGAAACCGTATCAAAGGCCTTCGCAAGGTCTAAGAATATACCCAGCACTTTTTTCCCCTTATCCAGATTGGTGACAATATAGTCAGTTAAGTTGTGGACCGCGTCTGACGTAGATTTTCCGGACCTAAAGCCATATTGTGTTGGAGATAGAAGATTATGCTTTTCGAGGTAATCAACAAGCCTACCATTTATTATCCGCTCAAGAACTTTTGAGAGGGCAGGCAAGACAGCTATAGGCCTATAGTTGCTGACACGGCTTCTGTCCCCATTCTTATAGATCGGATGTATAATTGATCTTTTAAAGACTTTAGGGAATTTGCCAGTTGAGAGGGCCAAGTTACAGATATATGTAAGAGGGGGTACAATGGATGCTTTGTTTCTTTTAAGGAGATTACTAGATATTTTATCCCAACCCAGTGCGCAATCACTACGAAGGGACATAAGGAGTTTCTCTACTTCTATTTCGTCGGTCGGTAGTAAGACCATTGAGTGAGCGTTGCCGTTGGCGTGTACTTTGGTGGCTTTCAAAGGGCTACCAATTTTTTCCGCAAGCTGTTTGCCAATTTGAGCAAAATAATCGTTAGCCGAGTTTACAGATTCCTTTGGAGAAGATGAAAGTGATAAGAGGTGAGATGTAGCTTGTTTCTTTTTATTTCTGTTTGTCAAGTTATTTATTGCAGTCCATAGATTCTTGGGGTTTGTTCCAGCTTTGGTTATTTGATTTTTCTCATATTCAGTTTTCATTTTATTTAACAATTTGTTACAGAAATTTCTGTATCGGGTAAAAATTAATTTTAGGTTATCATTATCAGGCGTTTTTCTACTCTGCTTATGGAGACTGTCTCTGTGTCGGACACAGCGAAGAAGTCCCGGAGTTATCCATGGCTTTACAATTTTCCTGCGATTAGGTACTTTAATAGTTTGTGAGTTTATGTCTATAGCTTGTCTTATTTTAGTAACCATGGTCTCTGCTGCTAGATGAGGATCTTGGGTGTTATAGACTTCACAGAAGTCTATATTCATAATGTCTTTGTCTAACTGATCACGATTAACATGTGTTATTGTTTTTCTCGCAGTAGCCTTGGGGAGTTTCTTTGAGAGAAACAGCAACACCGTGTCATGATCAGTCAGAGCAGAATGAGCAACAAACGTTGACGCAGGGCTCCGAGTTTTTAAAACAAAATGATCCAAGCATGATAGTTGTCTGGTGGGTAGCGTGTGTGCAGGCAATAGACCATGTGATGCCACCAAGTTTAAATAGTTGTGTTTGTTTGGGTCAAGACATTGATCACTGATATTTATATTAATGTCACCGCAAATAATTATATTATTGTAACGCGTGATCCTGGTCAGTACATCGTTTAGTGAACTCAAGAAGTTAGTAATATCTTTATGGGCTGGAGGTCTATACAAAGCTAGAAGTATGGTATTTTGGTCGATAGAAATTTGGAGGCAGTTGGCATTTAAGAATGTAGGTTCTTCCACAGATACCCTAAGTTCCTTTTTAGCATAAACCACGACACCCTCATTTTGTGTAAGATTGTTAACAGTACTGAAACAATCATAACCTTCCAAATCAGGTATCATGTGGGCTCCAGGAAGCCAACACTCGGTTAAAGTTATAATATCCCATTCAATTTTTGTTCTTGCTAGGATTGTGTAGAAGCCAGCAATATTTTTAGTAATGCTACGGATATTTTGGTTTATTATTTTGAGTGACATGTTGGGCCTAAAATTAGGGGGAGCACAGTTGTCAAGGTCACAGGTCGCTGAGTCCGAAACTGCTATTAAATCAATATTTTGTATGTTATTTGATATATTATCGAATATTTGCGTTTTGGTTTTCAACGGTTACGTTTATGTTATAGCTTTTTGTTATATGATGCAAAGTAAGCAGATTTATAACGCGGATAATAAGTTTACCGAGAAGAATAATTATCTTAGCATTATTTGTACCCGTATTTAGTCCATGTAAATAATTGTTTATAAGTAGCAGTGTGAGGTATGTATGCTTTATAGGGAGTGGTTTATTTGTAATTAGTGGAGTATAGTTACTAGTATACAATATATGTGATTGTGTTCGGATAGTTGTACGTATCTTTGTGTTATAATTGTGATGTGTGTAATTTATTTCTATGTTAGTACATTGTAGTTTACGTGTTACATAAATGGACATTGAAATGTAAGAGTTATCAAAATAAAAGTAGAAGAGATATACAAAATAATATTGATTGCATGCAACGCGAAAAATATGTTTAGGAGAAAGTGATAATAGTCATTGTCGACCTGGTACTGGTACTGGCAGTGATACTGATAACCTGGTAAGGCATTTTTCAGATTTGATTTCGATAGGTTTATCAGCTGGGTCCATTTTCAAGAGTATTCTTCCGTTGGAATACCAGCTGGAGTAATTTCTTGCCTTAGCAAACTGGCGGGCATCATATAATAGTTTTTTTAACGCGGGAGGTAAGTGTTCGTCGACATATATTGGTTTCTTTTCTCCGGCAATTCCGATCAGCTGTGTGTTCAGCTTGTCATGGATCGAATGTTCTTTATTGAATTTCCTCACTTTGGCAAGGAATTCATTCCTCGTACCGACACAGCCGAATTCAGCAACAATCGGTCTACATAATCCAGATTTTCCTGGTATACGATAAACATCCCGGAAAGCAGATGTTTGAATATTCATGACTACAGTCCTCCCAACGCTCGAAACTGCAGAAATGAGATCATCAGGCTTTTCATTTTCTTTATTTGGTATATTACGCAACTCGATAGTAGCTTGTCGTGACAGGAAGTTCATATCTTGTATCTGCTTTTGTAGGCGGTTAATGTTGTCAGCGTTATCAATTTTCTCCTTTTCCAGATTCGATACTTTAGAAGTGAGGCCTTCGTATGTTTTGTTTATGAAAGTCATGCTGCGGTCCATCTCGGCATTGGATTCCTCAATCGAGAGACATTTTTGTTTGAGTTCGGCAACATCTTTGACTAGCTTGGATAAAATAGCAGCTTGCTCGTCTTTCCATGAAGTGAGCAGCGTTTCTTGCTCAGATTTCCAAGTTGTTAGCATGTCCAGCAGCTCCGATTTGAATACAGAAAATGCTGTGGATCGTCCGACGTCTACTTCGTTATTTGGAGAAACGGCAAGGTGTTGTCGTTGCTTGCTCCGTACGGTAATATTATCGTCTGTTTTTTCCGTTCCTTCAGCAGTGGCAGTCGAAATGTCAGGTTCAGAGAAAGATTGTCCGTGACTTAAACGTGTCTGAGGCGGAGTTCTTTTCATT
The DNA here is from genome assembly GCA_948150665.1 of Conistra vaccinii. Lineage (NCBI taxonomy): Eukaryota > Metazoa > Arthropoda > Insecta > Lepidoptera > Noctuidae > Conistra > Conistra vaccinii. The sequence continues at coordinate 24,514,838 of OX411322.1, read as the reverse complement.
TTGTAGCAGAATTGAAATAAATAATAATTTAGATGAAGAAAAAAAAAAAAAAAAAAAAGGCAAAAAGAAAATCAGAATGCCAGATTTGAACTCTCGACCACTTGGCTGAGGTAGAGGCGTGCTACCACACAGTGCCAAGCGAACTTTATAATATTGATTGAAATACGTGTATGCTTTACTTTGCTTGGCTTTATCGGTCAAGACTGGTCTTTGTGATTCCTTTGTGTAAGTGATGGGGTCAAAGTCCGAAAAGTTAGCACATTTTAAAATGTTTAGTTCGTTGCGATATTAAAATTGTTTGCACACTGGGTTAGTGTTGGTTTTTCACTGTTTTTTTTTAAACTTGGTTTGTCACTCGTACACTGTAGGATATAACTGTATCGTTTTGTCACTGTTTTATACACTTTTTACTTGGTTTTGGAATTAGGGAACACGGAGGTAATACAAGTACGTAAGTGCGCGGTGGCGTCAAAGACGGAAGTGAAGGATCACAGTCATGTTTTACCTTAACGGCGTACAAATATGTATTATTATAACTATAATTAATTAATTATAACTATTGATAGGTACATTAAAAATAAAATTAAAATAATACAACAATTTGAAATTAATTTGTCAATGAGTTCATTAAATTAAAAATTTACATTTAATAAAGAACAAAATATTATTTACGTTAATTCAAATGTCAAAATCATTCAAATGTAACCATCTTAAATCTTAACATACCAAGACCCCGCCTCCGGGCCTCGGAAAGCACGTTCAACCGTTGGTCCCGGCTGTCATTTGTTGATCTTTGACAGTCGTTACGGGTAGCTAGAAGCCCAAAAGTCCGACAACCAGTCTTACTAAGGGGTATCGTGTTACCTGGTTACTAGGATGTAGAGGTCAGATAAGCAGTCGCTCCATGTAAAATACTGGTATTCAGCTGTATCCGGTTAGACTGGAGGCCGACCCCAACATAGTTGGGAAAAGGCTAGGCAGATTATGATGATCTTATATCCTAAACTTTAAAGCCTCGTCCATCCTTAGCGCAATAGTTTAAAAGAACTCGTAGAATTTTGCAAACTATATACCAACGCCTATACCTACTAAACTAAAATATGCATCATATAGGTCAGTTGCATTCTTATTCTAAAGGAGTTTAGACAATCGATTCCCTGCACACTATTACAGCCAAAAAAATACCTTACGTAATATGTTTACACATTGCTATTTAAAAATTCCGTTCACATCCAAACCGAGTCAAGATCCCGACCATAAGACCATCATTCCGCGCTCAACGCGTTGTAAATCACGTAAATGCAAAAGCAAACGTTTATTGCGGCCTACACTAACATTTATTTAGGTAGAAAGGGCAGGTATAATAAAAATGATCCGAATTATTACAAAGGCCATGTAGGGCCGGCTCGCAACGCCCGTCTCCCATTATCGTCCCACTCCGCCAAATTACATCGTATTTGCTATTCACAATGCCTTTCTGCTGGTGACCTATTTCGGCAGCGCGATGGTATTTTTGGACACGAATAGGTGGCGGAAACTGAACGCCGCTGTTTTCCGACGAATATCGTTGATCGTTTGGACGGCTTGCATTTGTTTCTGGTTTTTTGCTAAAGCCTGATTGGGAGATCAAGCTTTGTCTTCGTGAGGAAACATGTTGCTAACTTTTCGGGGTTTTGTGATTATGCAGATTGTCAAGTCTTGTGTTTATTAAAAGTTGTTGTGGATTTAGTTCTCGACTGCGCGAGGCGAACGACTCAAAAATGCCGTTCTTGTTGGATTATGTCGTATGTTTCAAAAGTGTGAGTTTCATTAGAATCGAAATGACATGATCATTTACTTAACTGGAAAAATCTGAAATGGTTTATTTTTGTTAAATAACAATAACAGCACGATGCTCCATTCGCACCTTCGTTTATCCAGCAAAACAAAAAACCAACGTCCTTAAGAAGCACAAAGTAATAAACCATAAAGAAACTTCACACCGACACATTTACAAAAGAAAAACTCAAGAAACATACGAAAAAACATACTCTCGAGGAGATCCCTTAAACTCGGGGCTGAATCCCAAAGAGAAAAGTTACAAAAATGGTTCGCATCAGACGCGTTTAAACGCATAATTGTGTGAGAGTGACTTTTGTGTTCAGTTGAGGACACAAGTTTGACGCACAGAATGTTGTTTTAATCAACACGAGTCGAAGTTAGGGATCCGTCGGTTCATAAGATTCTCGAGTTAGTGTCGCCTGGGAGAAATATTGAAGTGAGTTTTTATTTTGTTTGATCACCTGGATTTGAAAGCTTTGAGTGAATCTTTTAGAGTTTTCATTCATACCTTGACGCTTATTTTTTTAATACGCTGCATGGGCAGTTATGCAATCCTGGTATTCAACTGCATCTGGTAAGACTGGAAGCCGACCCCAACATAGCTAAGAAAAGGCTAGGCAGATGATGATAATGTTTAGCTATGCGTCAAGAAAAAAATACGATGTTTTTTAATTATTAAAATTCTAAAACAACAGGATATTGCTTGTAGGATGTATTTAATGCGTAAAGCATCTATAGAGGTGAAATGTTCAACCATCACGTTTAAACTTTACTGGAAGAACAAAACACCATAAAAAGCCAGGAAATCCATGGAACTTAAGAAGCAAGCCCCCTAATCCCTTTCATTGACCATCTAAACTTCTGAGCACCAATCACTTTGTGAAAAGGTTGAACTTTAAAAACAGACTTGTGTTTAAATGTTATGAAGGTTTAGTTGAACATGCAGTGAGAGTCTTGATATTAATACCGGGTTCTAGCTAAGTGTCATTTTGTATTTATTTCTTTACAGTTATATCGTTAGAACTGTGATCTTTTAATAGTAAAAATTTAGCTAAAATCTAATATTTCAATGATGATGAAGTCCAATTTTCCAACATAATAACGAAAAGAGAATTTTTCTACACAACTTGTCGAACAAGTGGTCGTAATGTTGTTAATATACTTTTTAACTTATTGTACCAAATTATCATCCTTGCAACATTTCTTGAATGTCGCAAGGATGATAATTGTGGAAAATAATAAAGACAAGTCGAAAATTCATCAAAAGACTGGAGTCGTGGTAAGAACTCCTCCAGCCACGTTACCGCGGATCTCAAAAGTTTTGTTCTGCCGTTTTTGTAAGGACTTGTGTTTATTTCGGCGACGACGGTATTACGGTATTTTCTTTGTAAGGCTCTTAACTCAAAGCGACTCTTCACGTCGAATGCCTGTGCTGGGCACTTCTTGTGTCGCCGACACGTGTAAATCTCACTTTTTAAATTGTTTAAGGATGTAGAAAACTTTTACAGTAATATAACTAAAGATTTTTAGTTCTCAATTTAAATAATATTTAACTTCCCTAGCTCATTTTAGCAAAAAAAAAACACTTTGTGATCTAAAGGTATTTTCTGTTTTCTTAGCAAAATTCTTAATTCTGGTAGAACACTGAAAACTACGTCTAAACTAATAAAATCTTTCTTCATATCGCAAGAAACTCAATGTCTATCCCATTCACGTCCTTTCTTTCACCCTACGATTACAATTTCATACAGGGTTCGTTTTTCGGGGCGTACAACAATAAATCAAAAATTCGATTATCATAATCTTTACAGCGAACAGGAATCATCTCCATCACTGCAGAATGTCTTTATTTCGATGTACTTTGGAGACTTTGAAGTATTAATAAGACAAGCTGTAGAACAAGGTTAGGATAGTGGTCTGTAAGATAGTGTTCGGTTCTAGTAAAAGAAAAAACAAAGCAGTTGCAGTTGCTCTTTGGTTAAGGTAAAACTGCCAAAAGTGTGTCATTTGTGGAATGCCTGCTAATGAGCAACCCAGTACAGTTACTGGGTTGCTCCTATCTGACCCCTACAACCCAGTGGTGGTGCAGGTCAGATAGGCAGTTGCTCCATGTAAAATACTGGTATTCAGCTGCATCCGGTTAGACTAGAAGCCGACCCCAAAATAGTTGGGAAAAGGCTAGGAAGATTGATTGATCAACCAATAAATTCGTTTTCGTGATTTAGATTTACAGTAGCTAACAGGTTACTTATTCCTACCAGTTAGCGTAAGTTATCTACAAACAAAAACAGAAGCGGTCTAAACCAGCTTATCTTCATACTCAAGCCCACAAACATTGGAACAGATATTATTGGCGCAAAGAGCCATTTGTTCCGGCTGGAGGCTGCCAATAAAATCGTTATCGGAGATCATTGCAAGTACAATGATAGAGATAAAGCCGTTGCCGCCGCCGCCGCCGCAGGCGCACGCTTAGTAACTCATATTTCTATTACCGTAAATCGGAACAATGTTACAGTTAGTAACACGCACTATAGGGGGGTTCGCACTTGTTGGAGAAACCGTTAACTTTTGTAGAAAACGAATAAAACAAATAAAATATGCACTAGGTACTACAAACATAAACATTATCAAAATCTATATATTCGTAGCTTTTCTGATTGTTTTAGAAACAGTGGTTTCCAAATGAAATATGAACTTATTATGAAAATAAATGCTTCATTTGTTTCCTTTTAAGATTTGCTTTAAGGATTTGCAATCTCTTTTAATACCTATGTTGTGGTATATAGGACAAAAATATGCAAGTATAACTTTGAGATATTAGAGTATCGAGATAAATATAATTTTCTCAGGCAATGGACACTGAATTCAAAGCCAAGATAAGCTCATTATGTCCAAATATTGCTTAAATGAGCTTCCTCTGTATCCCAAACTAGTCAACAACGGAAGTGAAGCCCATGTTACCTACACTAATTGATTCCACACGGCGGAGGCGGGTGTAACTGCCCTTTTCATTTACCCCATTACAGCCGACGCCTGTGGGTCGCGGGTACTTAATAAATCCTTCACTGACAACCGCGGACTGGGTCAGTGGACAGGTGTGAAGAATAGGAGATGTATTATTGTTGTAGAATTATAAAACCGGTTCTAAAACCGTTTATCGTTTAAAACTATTGCATAGATTTTTCAAGGTAGAATTTAAGTCACTTTTATTTTTACTCGTAAGAAAAAATTCTCCGTGACATAGAAAAAGAAGCAAGCAAAAACAAAAATTCAAAACATAAATATAGAATAAAGAAACCTATTTTTTTTAAATATGATGTGTATAATATAAGGTATTCTGTTTACCAAGTTGTACTGAAATAAACCCTTAAATTCGGTACCTCTTTAGTTTATTGACAATAGATCCTAATACCAAGGAGTCCAGTTAAGCCTAAGTATGTATTTATGACTCAATTTCGGTTCGTTTTAGGACTTAGCTTAAGTCTCCAAAGACCAAAATAGCCTTTAGTGCTATTAGAAAAATAATATTGCTTAATAAAGGTATCGTAATAATTTATTAAAACGAATCTAATTAAAGTTCTATATCTACAAAACAAACGTTACAATAAACTCAGCTTTATATTGGGACTATTAGGTAATTAAGTATTTTGACGGAAAACAGTAGCGTTTCGCCTTCTCAGTGCGTAGATGAGAAAATATCAGGAAGACACAGATTTAAGAGCGCGTCCTATTCCCGGCGGAGTCGCCAACAAGTCGACGCGGCCGGTTTATGGCAAGCTCTTACCCCAGCACTGATAAGGACATCGCTCATGTTATGCTCCTAAAGAAAGGTGTTTTTATCGATGAAATTTCACTTTATCTGGCTTGAAATTTCAGGATCAGATCATTTTTTGTCACTGATCTGAGGTTAAGATAATTGGTCCTTTGAATTCTACTGAATAATTAAATTAAAATCTATACCTACTAATATTATAAAGAGGAAAGATTTTTTTGTCTGTTTGTTTGTACCGAATAGGGTCCGAAACTACTGGTCCGATTTGAAGAATTCTTTCAGTGTTAGATAGCCCATTTATCGAGTAAGGTTATAGGTTATATATCATCACGCTAAGACCAATAGGAGCGGAGTACTAATGAAGAATGTTTCAAAATCGGGGGTTAGCGTTAGCCCAAAGTAACTATTCCACGCGGACGAAGTCGCGAGCAGAAGCTCTAGTATACTATATTTTATTCATGTCATGCATAGAGAAGCCACGCTACGCTACGACGCGCTACGCCGTAGCGCGGCGTAGCGAAGATGTGTGTAGGCGCGCTTGCACTTATTTCTAGCTTCCGCAACTAGGCTACAAAACAGTAGAATTATTTTACGATTTAAGTTCTGAATCATAACTTGGTAAACTGAATCAATCCTTAAATTAATTGGTCTAACAATAGATAGGTAAGTACACCGTGTAGATCAGACCAAAGTCGTCCTCAAAAGCCTAATTCGTCCCCTATCAACGTACACAGTCACGACCTTACATGACGAGTTAACAATACAAAACTATTCAAAGTCTCGAAAACAAATGCCTATTATTTAGCCACAAAGCCACGTAAGCAATACTTGTCAGGAGTTCACGAATTTATTTGCTTTGCCTGAGGCGGTTAATAATTGGCGAACGAAAGTACTATCGGCAACACAACACGCCACCGTGTCTGCGAGTAGTCTAGACTGTGTCGGACTGTGGCGAAGACAAGGTCAGTAGTATTAATTATTCTGTGATCTTTTTGTTATTGATGGAAAACAATGTTGGGCTGGCTTTGAAGTGGATTAAGATTGAGTACTTAAAAGATTTTCGGTGAAGCACTGGTCAGCTTTGTCTCACAAAATTAAAGCCTCTTGATACAATTAACCGCACTGCAGTGGTAACATTTTGCATTACGAAAACCGCTATAAAGGGGCTGCCAATGACAAATTATTCTTAGTTTTTGGCTCAATGACATAAATTATGTCTTAATAAACTGATGTTATTTTTTATCCCTTACGCAAGAAGGGATGTTATAAGTTTGACCGCTATGTGTGTGTCTGATTGTGACACCGTAGCTCTTAAACGGGTGAACCGATTTGAATGCGGTTTCTGGCGATCGATGGTTGGATGGATGGTTAGGCATGTTTTATCAAAATCGGTTCAGCCGTTTGAAGATTATCAGCTCTTTTCTAGTTGTGAATGTGAACGTCTTCCACAGGTCTGGTCAATTTGAAATTCGGTATTCTGTTACTTTTATGATATTAGAAGAACATAGTAATCTTGAACTGATGCTGCAGCATCACCAACCAACTTACAGCACAGGTATTTTTTTTTGGGTTCATTGGAATGGTCTCAATGAATAGGTTACAGATAGATGATGATGAACAGAGTCTGGTGATGGAGTAGGAAACAGAAATAAGGAAATGTTTGTGTTGGGGGTTTTTTACATTTTAACATAATTTCACTTCTTTTTAAAAAGCTTAACAAAGAATACCGTTGGTTTTTGTTTAGGAATGTACGTCGAAAAATATCAAATAGGTGTTCCAGACATATTAATTTTCTTCAATCATCTCCCAACCCGATATGAAAAATGTCCACTGCATGGCCGCTATCTAAGTTACCCTCAACGTTGTGTGACGTCATAAACCGTCGTGTCGACTTGTTGGTGAGTCCCTCGGGAGAACTATTGTAGATCTATGTGCGCCTGGTACTCGCACGCATTGTTTCTAACATGAGGTGAATGTTGTGTTATCTTCGATGGAATTCTTTTTCAAAAAGACTGTGATTAAGACAGCATTGTTTTAATCGGTTTTTGGTTGTTGTTGTTCATTGCAATTTTCAACAGAACTTCATAAAAGCAGTGAGTGTTCTTCATTTATTTTGGTTTCGGCTTCCAGTCTATTTATTTATTTATTTACTGACTTCCACAACCCAGTTACTGGGTAACACGATACCCCTTGGTAAGACTGGTTGTCAGACTTTTGGTCACAGATGTACGAATGACAGCCTGGACCAACGGCTTAACGTGCTTTCCGAGGCCCGGAGGAGTCTCGGTATGTAATGGATGGTCACCAAATTCAAATTCAAAATTCAAAATTCAAATTCAAAATATTTTATTTCACATAAACCTACATGGGCACTTATGAAACGTCAGAAGCTACGCACGGTTCCAATTGGTCGTTTCCTATGGAGAAAAGCCGGCAAGAAACTCCACGGTTACTCTTTTAAAAATAATTGGGTTTTACAATATTTACAACAAAAAAAATATAAAAAATACAGTATTATTAGGTATGCGAGGACAGTGTAGGTCTTTCAACAAGTACCAAGTATGTACTTAACAAAATAGAAGATGGTCAACAAGTGTACAGTCCACTAAGCCTACAGCGTTCTCACATTCACAAAATAGAAAAGAATCTATATAAAAGATAAATAAATTAATAAAAATAAAAACTATTTCAAACGAAATGACATGATTGCTATTACAACTGTAACAAATCTGAATAATTAACATGTCCACAAAAGTCACTAATAAAGAGTTGAAAATTAAATAGTAGGTATATAATGTCAAATAAAATTATGATTATGTCAAGGAAGAATGTAAATAAAACAAAAATATAAACATGGTAATTTGAGAGCAGTTAATAGAATCTTACATATTTTGCCGTTAATGAGGTACCAGGGAAGCCACATGTGCAGAGGGAATTATTGCCAAACTTCTTTGTCTTCAACGTAGTCTTTAATTTTATAATATGCTTTCCTGATAAGGACACGTTTGATGTGGGTTTTGAACTTCCCATCGCTAAGTTCTGTAACCGACTTTGGCAACTTGTTATAAAATCGGATGCTGTTTATAAGAAATGACTTGCTTGTTTTAGTTAATCTAAATTTGGGTATCACAATTTCATGTCTACTTCGTGTATTTATATTATGGAAATCGCTTCTTATTTTGAAAAGTCCTAAGTTTTTCCGAACATACAAAATATTTTCTAAGATATAAAGAGAAGGCAGAGTCAGTATATCAATTTCTTTGAATTTGTTTCTAAGAGACTCGCGAGGACCAATTTTATAGATAGCGCGTATTGCCCTCTTTTGTAAAATGAAAATTGAATCTACGTCAGCTGCCGATCCCCACAACAGAACGCCATAAGACATAATACTGTGGAAATAAGCAAAGTATACTAACCTAGCTGTAGCTATATCAGTCAACTGCCTTATTTTTCTTACTGCATATGCAGCTGAACTTAATCTACCTGAAAGAGTTCTAATGTGGGCGCCCCATTGCAATTTTGAATCTAAAGTAATTCCTAAAAATACAGTTTCCGTTATTGCATCTAGTTTTTTGCCATCAAGTTTTAGATTTAGACCCACTTGAGGTACATTTGGTAATGAGAACCTAATACATTTAGTTTTGTTCGCATTAAGTAAAAGATTATTAGCTGCGAACCATTTCGAAAGAACAGCCAGACTATCGTTGACGTGTAAGACATCTGTATCTTTTCTATCTATTTTAAAAATAAGAGAAGTGTCATCAGCAAATAGAATTATATTCGATAAGTTAGCCATCATGTAAGGAAGGTCATTTATATAAACGAGAAATAAAAAAGGGCCGAGAATTGAACCTTGAGGCACGCCCATTTTAACTAGAGACCCCGAGGACGTCGCCCCATTAACGTTTACTTTTTGCCGTCGATTTGATAGATAGGAAAGAACAAGGTCAGCAGCTTGGCCACGAATTCCGTAGTGGTGTAATTTACAGATCAGTGTGTTGTGGTCAACGCAGTCAAACGCTTTTGAGAGGTCACAGAAAATGCCAATTGCATCCTGGGACTTCTCCCAGGATTCTAAAATGTGACTGATGAGTTTTACTCCTGCGTCAGTCGTTGACCTACCTTTCGTGAAACCAAACTGGTGACTATGCAAAATCCCATTTGAATTAAAATGTGACAACATCTGGTCTAGCATGATTTTTTCATATATTTTACTCAATGCTGGTAGAACAGATATAGGTCTATAATTAGAGGGCCCAACCGCGAACCGACCTTGGCAAGCGTAGCTTAACTGCCAATCGACCCGTGCGGCTGTTATCATTTAGCCACAAGCCCCACACAACGTTCTTAACTCTTTAATTCCCAAGCTTCCATCTATAAGAAAAATATTTTTATTTTGAGCTAATTATCGTGTTTGCGTATCCAAAACATGGAAAAAAAAAAAAAAAAAAAAAATCATCCCCTAGTTTTTTTTTTTCAGGGGTGTCACCTACAAGTGACACTGGGCGTAATTTATACCTTGTATTTTGTATGACAGGAATAAGAAAACAAATTATTGTATTTTTATAAATATATTATTATTATAAAGGGATATGGTTTTAGATAGTTAGATAAGTACGATATCCTTTTTACTTGTTGTGGAATGTGTACCAGCATTTTAGATGATACCAATGTGGCACTTTGTACACATTTTTCTTCTGCTTTCATGGCACAGCCCGCAGCGGCATTGAGAACAGTCCCTCTCTATGTGAACAGCTGAATTGCCGCCCAGTCTAGTTTCATTTGAAACTCGTGATTCAATAGGCAATGCGCAATTGGTGTCTTTAGTGGGGGGTTTCCCATATTTTTGTAGATAGGATATTACGACAGCCCTGCGAAACTCGCAGTAGGTTCAGTTTCTACCAGTTTTTCTTTTGATCAACCACGCATTTTGACAATCAGCGTCTAGTCCGAAGGCAAAAAGGGGAAACCACCATTCTTTTCCTTGTAAGTCTACTCTCATGGAATTAACATTCTCATCAAATCGGTCTACGCCATGCGCCACGCGAGTGCTAGGCAATCGTAATAGTGTCGTCATAATAGTGTACGGCATACAAGTTGCTCATGTCTGCTAGATATGACACTATGCCTTCACTGTTTCCTCTCCTCTATTATCTCTTGAGTATTTCCATCGACAGGCCTGGCCTGCACTTCTAGTTCGGAACGTAACAAGGAAATTGAATGAAATTGGCCTCATTTTCGTCCCCACTATCTTCATTAGTGACCTGACCATCCTCAGGAGGAATCAATATGGTGTCACCAGGGTCGTCTCTAGCTTCTAATAGTTCCACTATCTCGTTCAACGTCAACCTAAAGCAAGATAAAGAGGTTATTACCCACCCACAAACACAGCAATCTAGTTACAATACTACCCAGTGTCACCTACAGGTGACACACGATAAATCGGCCGTTATTTTGGGTACAAAACTAATTATTTTTCGAACAAAATACACTCATATTATTAGTTTGATTATTGAACAATAATTTACAATAAAAACTATTACAGTACTTACCCTTTCGACATTTTTATAACAATGTAAACTACACAAAACACGTATGAGCGTGAAAATCAAAAGACCGTTTGAAACAATTGAATTAATTTGATAGATAACATAACTCCAGTGCTGCCAAAATAAAATCACAAACACTAATAAGTATTGACATTTTAGTAGTAATATATTTGTTTTTTAAATATATTATTAAGCATGTAAAAAAAAATCGCAAAGCTCCGTCACCTAGGGGTGACACTGGGAATTAACGAGTTAAGGCGAAAGCGTCAGGATAGGCCCGCATTCCCCTTAAGAGACAAAATAATTTCTTAAAATGTCGCATGTTAAAAGAATAATTGTGCATGTTAAATAATAATTTCTTAAAATGTAGTATATTGTATGAAATGATTCAGTAGAATTCAAAGGACGATAATACCTTTGTTCGCCAATTATTAACCGCCTCAGGCAAAGCAAATAAATTCGTGAACTCCTGACAAGTATTGCTTACGTGGCTTTGTGGCTAAATAATAGGCATTTGTTTTCGAGACTTTGAATAGTTTTATATTGTTAACTCGTCATGTAAGGTCGTGACTGTGTACGTTGATAGGGGACGAATTAGGCTTTTGAGGACGACTTTGGTCTGATCTACACGGTGTACTCACCTATCTATTGTTAGACCAATTAATTTAAGAATTGATGCAGTTTACCTAATTATGATTCAGAACTTTAAATAATAATAAAAATCTATAGTTTTGTAGCCTAGTTACATACAGGGTGGCCAATAATATTAAGAAGTATACACAACTGTTTTTAGCTCCCATTCTGATTTAACGACAAATTTTGCAGTTTTTTGGTGTCTACAACTCGGCAAATTTGTTATGCTCAGTCTATAAAACCATGACCACTGCTACTTACGAATACCATTATGATCACTGAGGATTTCGAGACACGTCCTGACTTTTTTTCTGTGGGGATATATAAAGGGACGTTTCGTGGTCAAGCTTGAATATGAAAAGCAGAATATTTGTAACTTTGTTAGTGGTATGCCTATTATGGTATGCGACAATAATGAAATTTTATGAAAAAAACACGATGAAAAATAATCGAATATTTTTAAATAAAATAGGAGCAGATTAGGCAGATCTTATTCACGATATAATATTGCCAAGCATGAAAATATACAGATAGAAAAATATTCAGTAATTTCCGTTTGTAATAAAAATAATCTTAATTTAAGTTATAGGCTTCCTAATTGAAAAAAAAGAAATTAGAAATTAGTGCAGCGTGCCTACACTCATAACGCTACGCTACGCCGCAGCTCGTCAAGTGAGCTACATGCATTTAAAGTTTCATTGAGTCAGGTATGCAGCAATGCTGCGCGATATTGCTGCCGTGCTCGGAATGTAATCTCATATAAACTTATAGAAAATGTAGGGGACCAGTAGTGACGCGTCACACAACAGTAGTGACGCGGCAGTAATGCCGCGCCAGACATGAAAAATAACTTTAATTTCGGAAGTCCGTGGCCAAAAACAAAATTCAAAACGAAAGACACCGACTTCCGAAATTAAAGTTATTTTTCAGTTTGTAGTGTTTTTTTTGGAAGTCGGTTATTTTTTTTTTTTGTAAAAAGTTTTTTCTTATAGAAGTTATAGAAAGTTTAAGCTAACAAAGGTTTTGTTATTCTATAGATTTTTTTTAATACAGAAACTTCATGAAAGCGATGTTATACCTACTCTCGTGGCTGAAACCAATATTACAAACAATGCTTGTATTGTTCTTTACAGCTCTTGTAATTTGTTATCCTACAAGAACATTTGAGCCTTTTACGCAACCAAATAATTCAGCCTCAGGACGTGAGCCTTAATATGTACTGAAAGACCACAATTTATATAAGCAATGAAGGTTACATAAGCCTGAAGTTTGTTCTCACCCACACAATATTGGTATGACGTATTTCCTCAATGCCTCAAAACTAGTATTTTCAGCTCAAATAAATTATGCTGAGTGAGAATTCTTGGCAGTGTACGCGTGAGTGAACAAACTCCGTTTGAAGTAAAGTATTATTTTATTAATAATCTGCAAGAACTTCTAGAAGGTTACTCCGATAGTATTATAGTGTTAATAGTAGAATGATGAAGGGTTCTCCTTGACCTGTGATTACCAGAAGTGTTTCTTCGATGCAATTAACTAAATAATATCCTGGGCTACCAAAACACACACACATAATTATATTCGCTATTTATTCATATTGTGCCCAGAGCCACTTCAAACAGCGGGAGAGCGTTTTTTGTTATCAAGGTCATTAACATCCGGCGCGCTCGGAATGCGCTTCGGGGCTTAAGCGTTTTTGACGTCATCGGCGCGCGGGACTTCATCGGTTAACTTAAAGTACATCTTACTTACATAACTGACAGTGTCAGTGTGAGTGTTGTGGCATCTGCTGTGCAGAACCACGATTTTTGATCTACTTCTATGTTTTTTAAGCTACTATACTAAACAACCCACCTTTTGATACGGTACCTATGAAATTCATCATCATTCATGTAACTTTCCTTGTATTTATTCTTAATCGCACTTTATCTGTAATAGCATATTTTTATATTCTTTGATTGTTTTAGCATCTAAATTCTATTAAATTTTAAATACTATTTATTGATTCCTGTTGTAAAGATGACAGAATATTTTATATTGATTGAAAGCTGTCATCTGTCTTATTTACTTTTCTTAACCATAGACATAATGTGTGTTGACTTAACGTTCTACTAAACCTATTATAAGGCAGGTGAATACACTGTATTGCTCTCAATAAAGACAGTTGTAGCTTATCGGTCTGTAAACCGTTTTTATCCGTTCTGGCCATCATTCAATTAAGATCTAACTTGATAGATGTTTGAAATGTTTTAAAATATGACACAGAACGATAAAAACGGGTTCTTTTCTTACGGAGTTGAAGTTTGGCTCTAGCCGTGTGATGTGCTACTTTTCACCTTGAATCTAATTTTACTACTTAAATCCTAGCCTGATTAATTCAGTGTAACTAACATAATACTGTGTATAACCTAAACTATTGTGTAATTTCAATCAATAAACTTTTGGTGTTCAGTGTCTACCCGGCTTATCATTCAACCGACTTTCTCACCTAGCCCTATAGAGGGCCCTACACCAGCCATCTGGCCGCGTGGCGCAAGACGCCACGCCTCAAACGTCACACATACTGCTCCAATAAGAGAGGGCACCGACGTCGAGTGGCGTGACGTCAGGAGCCGTGATCTTAGCCCTCACAGCACGACGTCACGAGTGACGCCGACGCGTCTCTCCTGTTAGCGTGAGGGTGAAGGAACCTCCTACTCAGCGTGCGGCGTGTGCGGCGGCTCCTCTGTACTCCCTGCCTGCCTGCCTTCCTGTCCGTCAGCCTACCTGCACCTCAGCTCGGTCCTGGTCCCGCCTGTCCTGTGCATCCCACGTCGTGTGAAGCCGGCCACTTAACCTTTTTACCTTTTACCTCTTATAACCTAACTATACTCTAGACTCTAACTCTTAACCTTTAACCTCTCTTTATTCTAATTGTATCAACGCTTAGCTCCGAGGAGCTAAGCGTTACATTACAGTGTCTTAGTATATAACTGGCGAAATGTGGGTGTATCTGGTAAAAGTACACCTCTGCCCAAACCTTCGGGGAAACAAGGCGTGATGTTATGTTATGTTATATTACATCTTACTTTTCGTGGCATAGTACGTGGCTTATGACCTTTACAAACCCTATTTACTTGAATAGATTTGTGTGGTGACAACTTGTCAAAAACATCTCTAATGTCCAAGGTCACCCACAGATATTTCCAATTTAACACGCCTACAAACAATGCAACCTTATCAAAGACCACGCCAACTCTTCGCCAAACTCCCATCAAGAAGTTTGTCAGTCAAAAACAAACAGCAAAGAAGCATGCACATAATGAAATATGTATATTTGAGAAGACAATCAGCGTCTCCGTTATTTTTACGGGTATCGGCCCGAGCCAGATGTTACTTTGACAAAATTTACATACAACCCCCCTCTGCCCGTTCCATTCTGCCCTGTTCAGGAGTTCCCGCTTCGCCCTTTGATCCCTTAGGAATCCGAACCCTCGGTACAAATATTAATACGATTTTTTTTGTTGTTCTTATTATGTTAATACGCTTCGCTGGTTATGTAAGATGTCCGGGCCGCATTACAGGGTTGATGTATCTCTTGTTACGGCTTCTGATGCATGGGGTTTTACCTATACATGATAAGCTAGTACGATTGCAAAATGTATGTATGTTTAACATAAATTGAAACTATTGACTTGAAAAAATAATAGCAATTCCTTTCTTTTAGCCTGCCTCATTGGTCTGCTGGTCGCAAGAGCTACAGCGGTAGCTCTCACCTCATGCTCAGCGGAGCATGAGGTCTTGGGTTCAATTCCCAGTTCTGGGAAAGTGCTATTGGGTTTTTCTATAATAAACTCTCAATAGCAGCACGGAGTTTGGATTTGTGCCCGATTGTTATGATTGACATTATAAGCGAAATGTGGGAAGGTATACTATGGCACCTCTGTCTAACTCTTCGGGGAAATTCTATTATTATGTAGATTTTGACGCCCAGAAGTGCCTTTTATTTATCTATTTGACTTTGAAAATTGGCGTGCTAATAAGTTACCTTTCCTTTTTTTTGCATATGTCCATTTTTCGGCAGAATCAGGATAATTTTTCTTTATTTCACTTACTTTCCAAATTCTATTTTTACATAAACCCGTCGCACTGCCTCACAAACCTTGATTCACCAATTTTCTCAAAGATGTCGAATTTCAATGCCTATTATCAGCCAACCCTTTGCCCTTATGTCCAGCAGACCCACGGAATAGCGCCGAAATTCGCATGTAACCTTAGGATAGCCATTAGGCTCGTCATTTAAGACCTAAATACGATCGTCCCAGTCTTGGAGGAGTTTACTTTGAATTTACTGAATCGTTTCACAAGACGTATGTATATTTTAAACTCCGAAAGACACATACATGCCCATGTATCGATATTAGGTACTTATATAATGTGTTCTGCTTTTTCGTGTGGTTAGCAACTAACCTGGTGTCAGTGTTTTAAAGCCGCCCCTGGGCCTCTGACTTGGCATGCCGGTTTCCTCACGATGTTTTCCTTCACCATTTTTTTTTAAGCAAATGTTATTTATACAATACGTACCTACATAATCCGAAAAGTCAGAGGTGCGTGTCATGGGTTCGAACTCGAGACCTGACTTGGCAGTCCGCCGGTCACACCACTGCTCATAATAATGTGTTAATAATTATTCATATAATTGTATTTTAAATCCACACCAATAAAAATACAATGTATAAGTACTCGTAAGTCAATATAAAGTCTATAAATAATTTTCATTCTTTTAACATCCGATCGCTATAATATTATTATGACATATCGACCGGATGTTAAGAGAAATAGTAGACAGCTGACCTTATAGAAAGTAGCACGGTTCTACAGGGTATAAGGGACCGCCCTCCGCAGACTGATGGGGTGAATTCAATATGTCATACTAAGATGACTGGTACATTAAATTATTTCAGGAACGTTATAGGAATCCTATAAACTTGATTTGTATTATTACCTCCACGCAATGTTTCGTTACCATGGCAGCGCTGCGAGCCTTCGGCCCGCACTCCCTACCACGGGGTGGCGGGAACAGCTGATTGCACGCGTCGTTCGTTAGAGTATTTCAACATCCATTGCTGGCTTTTTTATTTTAGTTGTTTTGTTTACATAAATGGAGTGCTGGGTACAGATAATGTAATTTTACATTGAAATAAAGGAATAGTAACTGAAAAAAAGTTTAAAAATATGAAAATTTTCCGGAGAACATTGCCGGTGGAATATGATTCAGAATAAGGAGCCGAATACACCCAGTTAGTTTGTGGAGGGCTGTTCCTTACACCCTGTATATAAAATGTGAATAACTATGATTCATATTGAGGATCATTTGTAGCTATTAGTCAGTAATGAATTTCCGAGTTATAAATTAACAGGTTTTCCACCGACGCAACGTGGATCAGACTTTCGGATTTCAGTCATTCGGAAATCCAAATCGCAGTCCCGAACTCCGCGGTATAATTCTTTATGAACATTTAAATTTCACATCTTTCAGTTATATTTCCAGCTCGCAGGACTGTATAATGAGCGAACTTATCATTAGTTTCGAATCGTATGTCGAGAAGTCGATAATTACTCGATAATTGCCGATCAGAGGTCGATGAATATGCGACGACGGAAAGTGGTGATATCCGGTTAATTAGTGGGAATTCAATTATAGGAACAGTCCTGTTACTTTTTTACTGAGATATTTGAAAAGTATCACGTTTTAAAATATACTCGTAAGATTCTGCTGTTGTAAAATAACCAGGTACCTAGGCTAAAAGATTCCCTTTTTTTTCGTCTTTTCTGTGATGATGATTTGGATTACAATAAAACTATTTTTAAGCCACAACATATTACTTTTATTATAACCAAACACTACTGATTTTCATTGCACAATTGTACCTTTTTCGTCTTAGTTCAAGTTGTACTTCGAAACTATGAAGTATACCGCATAAACTCATTTCTCAGTAGGTACCCAACTCCTGAGCTACGTGAGCGAGGCTGCCAACAGCTACAATAGCTAGACAACAGCTACAATTCACATATAAATCAAAAGTTTAAGTTTGCTGTAGTTCTCATTAGTCTGAATTTACAAAAGGAATACGGATTTCAAATGCAATTGGCTGTCTGCTTTTAGCTTGTTTCAGACTGTAAGAAATTAATGAATAATGCTTTATATTTCCTGAAATACCTATATGTTCAACATTCGTGGTCTGCTATAGCAGGAATATTATAATACTTTACACGTATTGCACCCTAAGAGTGCTCCATGAGATTTAATAACATAACATGCTGATAAATTTATATTTTTTTCTGTTATGTATTTTTGTGGTGTACAATAAAGAATATATAAATAAATAAATAGTAGAGCCAAAGTTGAGAGTCGCTCATGTTAGCGATATCACTCACACGCCTCAAAACAAAACACAATAATGCTGCTTGGCAAAATTAAGTTCTAGCCCCACTGAGGCAAATCCAGCGTGGAATCTGGGACGAAATTCGTTCACGCTGATTGTGTCAACTAACTTGTATGGAGGTGTTCAAACTGAGGCGAACAGTCGCTTGAATTTCTAATTATTAATTAAAAAGTCCGCGTAGTCCCGTCCCGCACCCCGTGAGGGTTCGATTCAGTTTGGCCAGAGCTTTATGGTGATTCCCCGATACTATTTCAGCGTTTTATGTACCTATCACAAATAACGTTAAATATTAAAAAATAGCCCGTCAAAGAGCATTACCCCATCTCGAGCAGTAGAGCAAATATTGATAAGAGCCGTTCGGTAAACGTGGTCGCGTCAGAACCTCGCGAGTGCAGCAGCCAGTTCATTACGTGACTACACTGCTGACACACTGGGACACACTGACATTAATAACAACCAACTTGATGATCAAGTAACTTTACAGCTGTTTAAGTAATTCCATAGATTTAACCTCAGGCGTTTCCATGAAAATAAACTTGTAAAACTGTGTGGGAGGAAGTTTGGTATATTTAAAATACATCTACAACTTTGTATTACCAAAGAGACGTTATCTGAGAGTTATTTTGTCAGTTAATTTAGTAAATAGAATAAAGTGCATAACCATGAACGAGTATTCCAGTATAATTTTATTATGGTTGCCAATGACATGTCCATTATGGTCAGCAGCGCTTTGTTTGACAACTCCTTTGGTATCAGAAGACGGCGGAAACCACTTAGTACACAGTCGACTGATGCCTTTAAGCAACATGCTTGCTTTACCGCGGAGCTGTACCACCCCACGCTGTGTAAGGACTTGTGACGTCACAGAATGCCTCTCAAAGCGCAGTCTCGAACGCGCACCCGAACCACGAAAATTAACGCTTAGCACCTGCTACTAATAACTACTACTACATGTACCCGCGACATCGCTCCAATTAACTTAATTGCATATATTATTAGGTGCGAAACGAGAACGGCGTCATAATTGCCCCGTTCTGGTTGCCAGCATTATTTCATACGATTTGATGGGATATTTCAACGCCGCAACATGGCTCTGTTAATTTGTGTAATGTTAATTTGGTTTTGAAATGTTTTTTCGAGGAATTGAATATTTTTATACAATATTTCACTCTGGCTATATAAATAGACCACGGCAGCTCGACAGCTCAATATCAAAACCACTTTTTTTTAAATAGACTCCAATGAAAGCAATCGATATCAAAATTTCTGTAAGATGAGTCACCCGCAAACGTACACTATTTGTTTGGTCTCAAACAAGATGGTAAAGTCAAATTATTTATTCCAAATAAGGCATTTTTGAACGACAAAATTTACAAAAAAATTGTATTAATACTAGGAAAAGAGCTGTTCCGTACGTTTATGTTCCCTCGTCAAAGTGTAGGGAACAGCTGATTTTTTTTCGTCTTTTCAGCGTTGGTATAACGTTGTATAATTATATATGTGAAGACGATGCACCTAGAATAAAATTAGTATACCACAATAATGCCGATACTAAAATGCTGAGACAGTGAAATTAAAACTACTTCTATCTCGACAATCGCAACTCGTATCAAATACGAATATCTCTTCTTCTATAGTAATTTTCACGCAATTTGTCTTCATCGCACCGACAGCCATTACATTGTAACCAATACCCACCCTTTACTATCAAAACAAAGTACCACAAAAGTATCTTAAAAGCCTTTAAACACACTAACCGATCCATCTTGCAAGCGCAGTGTTAGCACAATACGTTTACTCAAACGTGGGGATGAGACTGCTCCATCCATCATGCGGGCAATGCATTGACGGCGTGATAAATCTTCCGGTGTGAGCCAGCGATGTATGCCGCGCTCTGCGGGGATATCGCCTGGACGTGCGGACGTGGCTTCGGATTTAGGGGGTCTGCTTAATGTGATGGAATCTTATTGGACTCCTGTTATTGTTGAAGGCGATCAGGTGGAAGGCTTTGTGTGGAGTTTTTGTAACAATGTTGTGGGTTGGTTTCCCGTTAAACCGGATATAAGACAGAGCAACTGCTGTCTTACCTCTATTTCCCAAAAACATTAGCTAAAATGTATTCAGATAAGAAGATATAATTATACTTTTAGGCTACTGCGGCAATAATTATTGATTTCACCACAAGCATTTAAGAATATCCTTATTACTAAAAACATAAAAGGCTTCATAATACAAAGTATTTAAATACTCCTAAACTAGTCGTAAGTTCCTGTGACTTAGGAGTCACTGATACGCCGTAGCAACAAAGCCATACTATGATTAACAAGCGTTCTAAAATTGAAAATATCTCGTTGCATAAAGATCAACGAGGGAGCGGTGAGTGGCAAGCGCAGCTTAACCACGAATGAAAACAATTGTTTTCGACCACAAGCACCTCAGTCAACTTACAGTAGGTATGTTATTAATAATTCTTTATCCACCTTGCATAGGTACCGTGTAAAATCATTTTCATTTTCTTTAACGTTACGTTGTATTGCGCCGTTGCGCCATCATCAAGTTATATAATATAACAGCAGGTTTCTCAACTTCGGTCCAATTGCTGAACTTTTAGAAACCAGAATTTGACCAGGAAATAAATGCCAATCGAAAGATGAGCTTAGCATTGAAAAACAGGGTAGGCCTACGCTTTGGTGAGTAGGAGGTACAGTCAGTGAAATAAATTATTAAAGCAATTTAACACACTGCTTCAATTTGCCGTGTTATAGCCATTTCAAACAACTGTCAACGAATGACAGCTATGATTTGATTATACGGAAATTTTAAGTTGGTAGTCACTTTGCTAAATAATTAATGTCCATTACTTTATCTAAGTACATTCAATTCATGAGAATTTGAAGAATTTATCAAGACCATTAATCTGGTGCGCACGTGTGTGTATCAAAAGCCTTTAGTCAAAGTTATGTACGATTGTACTAACATCATTTAGATCAGTGTGCAATACATATAGGTTGGTACCAATGTTACTAAATAAATATTTATATTTATATCAACATGAACACTGTGATTCCTTTTAAAACAAAGGACAAAATATATTCAAAATGTAATATTCAACGCATGTTGAATAATTTATAGTTTGCTTTTAAGTTTACTTTCAAATCTGACTATCAAATTAATAGCTTTTTGATCACAAGTCACACAATCAACTAAAATAAACAAATATTTCACTCACATTTCATTTCGTATAGTATGTTTTAAAAGTATGAGTTACAAGAGTAAACAAAATATTGATCTGTAGGTATTAAGAGCGTTTATCCTAAAAGTTTCCAACGTCGCTAATAGCTGTCAAAAATTTACCTGTTTTTATTAATTTGGCAATATTACTGTATGGAAAGAAGAATAATGGTATTAACAAATGTGGCTAACTAGCGAACTAGAATATTAATAATGAATTGCAATTGTAACATTGAATTTGATGTTGTACCCGTTTTAGGTGTAAAAAAGGCATTTGGACAGTTTTCAAATACTTTTTTTACATCTAAAATTAATTATTCGGTGTAACGATATTAATTATTGCATTTCAAAATCAATTATTCTAGTTCGCTAGTTAGCCACATTTTTGTTATTTCCAAATTAATCAGAACAGGTAAATATTTGACAGCTATTTACGACGTTGCCAACTTTTAAGATGCACGCTCTTAAGAAGATTTCAACTTTATATATCACCACTTTTACAACAATTAGCGTTTGTATAAACATTATTAAATTGTAATTGGAAATATATCATCGACGAAAGTTGAGGCCATTAAGGGTACTCTAGTCGGTTATTCTTTCATACAAACGTAGTATGGTGATTACTCGTCTGTTTGACAGGGTACGATCAAAACTATTTTTTTTATAAATTTGTCTTGTCATCTAGCCCTGAATGGAAGCAGAATTGGAAAAAAAAATTGGTTCGAAAGTTATGAGCGTCGAAACTTCCATACTTCAACACAAATTTTAACTCGTGTTTGGGCGTAAATAACGTATGTAGTAAGAAAATGGCAAAATAGAAACCGTACAGGAATAGATAATTTATTAAGTAGTTCAAATCATTTTATTTTGAGGAAATACGCTCAGTAGTTTTTGTATAATATCTATACGCCCAAAGGTCTGTTCACGAAATTTTACGCGCTCGGTTTCGTTATAAATTATTGTCTTTTTCACTAAAAAAATTAATAAATAGATTTAAAGAAATAGATTAAGAAATACTAAAAACAATAATTAGACTAATTAGCATGCATATTAGTTACGCCCACCAACAAGCCGTCGACTAGGGTACCCTTAAATGAACCTCAATTGTCAAATGAAAAACATCTCTAAGATGAATTAAAATTAGAATTTCGTGTCAATATTCACATAATCAAATATCAAAGCACTCAATTTGTGGCACCACAAATGAGCATCCATGGGTTCGTTTCCTGATCATCTGATACTTTCCGTCATCTGATACTTTCCGTCATCTGATACTTTTAGAACAGATCATAAACGTGTTTTTTTTTTTTTCAGTTTCATGCAAATCGTGGGACAACCCGTTCAGATATTCACGCACAAATTGTTATCGATCCCGTCTGCGTCCTGAGAACACTTGGACAAACCTGCGCATGTGATGAGGACTTTAATAAAGAAACGAACGACACAGCTCACATTTGTGTCAAACAATCATGTAATCATAGTGCTGTTGTGCTAGAACCTTAGAGACCACTTGCGAAAGCTGTGATCACTACAATTTAAGTGTTAGGAGCTGTATTAAGTTAAGAGCTGTTAAGTTTCTTGAAGCTTTTTGATTGACCCTGAAATTGACGATTTTAGGGGTGATCAAGGTATTCATCATATTCATATAGAAAGAAGAAAAAGAAGAAAGATAAATTGTTAAAAAAAGTTGTGTTGTGTTGTGTGTTTGTTGTTTGTATAATTGTTATTGTTGTTGTTGTTTTTGTTGTTGTTTAATTGTTTGTTGTTGTTTTTGTTCTTGTTCTTTATTTGCATTCCATAATGTATGTATAAAGGTGTTATAATACTTAGCTTAGGTACAATAACGGACCCTGACCGGACCCGGACCCTGCACAGCAAAAAGTATAAAATTATTCAAAAAATAAAATTTAAATTTAAATTAAAAAATTAAAAGAGTGATGATTAAGTAAAAATATTGACAAATAATCTATGGTTGTTTTTCAAGGTTTTTACTTAATCATCGTAAAGAAACGCGGTGAAAAATATTAGTATTGTAGGTTAAAATGCTTTTACTAAAACTATAGCCACTACGCATCGTTGCGTTGCGTGCTGACATAAGATTCATTTACTTTTTTCTGCACTATTAGACAAGTCATTCACTCACTATGTCGCCGAACCAGCGTAACATAGACAATCATAGTCTTACCAGTGTCGTCACAACCGCCCAGTGCGTACCTATCCTTCGCCCGAGCCTATTCACGATGCAATACATATTCATGTTCAGTTTGTATTCATGAGCCTGTAATGATAGAAAAACATCAGCCGTCTAGATGTCAAAGTGTTAACAATCAACGTTGGTTACGATAGTACTGTTTTTAGACTAGTTTAATAATAGGTTCCATTTGTATTCATAACTCGTTCGACTATGAAGGGATAAGGGTCAGAATCTTAGAATCGCTGTCTAGACAGATCTAAAAGTATATTCTAATTCTTCCACGGCCCATTATTTTTCTAGCTAAAGAATACCTAGGTAATTTTTTGCACAAAAGGACCAGTCTTGGGAAAATTCCGCTAGAACTATTATTCCTATTTCACATTGATAGGCATGCCTATGCTTATATTGTTAAATTGGGAAATAGATGTCTTTAGACTATTTTCAGTACTCATTCAACCAATCAATCTTCCTAGCTTTTTCCGAATTATATTGGGGTCAGCCTCCAGTCTAATCGGATGCAGCTGAATACCAGTATTTTACATGGAGCGACTGCCTATCTGACCTCCACAACCCAGTAACCAGTACTCTTTCAACCAACCGTAAAACACTTCCGAGACACCTTAACAAAAACACCAATTTCCAACCATATATTTTGGACTGATAAAACATATGTACAGTAGTAGTATTATTCGCCCACCTACCCCCTGATGTTCATTCCTGCAGCATTCAGGCCACCTCAGACGTATTCACGCGAGCGCCGCACAACGGATCAAGTGGACGGAGCAAAGCGTCGCACAACGTGCCGATGCGCTTCGTGTGAGGCTGAGGAAAGCCGATTGTGTGCGGCGATACCCACTTCAAGAAAGAATTCAATACAGATAGGGATGATATCTTTTGGTGGGAGTTTTGTATAGAATCATGGAATCTTTTAGGGTTAGACGATTGAGAGTATTATTTCCTTATATGTATTGGCGTTGACGAACACACCGTCTTTGACCAAATAAAGTGATTAGTGTTTTGTGCTTAAGATTTTACCGGAAATTAAATATCCCGGTCATCATCATCATCTTCCTGTCGGCGCAACACTCATTCCTCACACAATCTATCCATCGTTTCTTTAGCCTTCCTCCCCTGCATCATCCATCAACATATATATTCATCACTCTTTTAGTCACATGCATTCCTCTCTCCTCATGATTTCTTTTTATCTTTTCTGTCACTGACGCCACTTTTGAACTTCCCCTATACTCATTTCTTACTTTATCCATTAACGAATAAAGTAAATAAATATCCCGGTATTGTTGACGAATTTTGACCACCTAGAAAACTTTACAGCAAAGTAAAAGCGTGAATGCGCAGGACGAATAGTTGAAAGAAACGCTTGACGTGAAACAATTTAATTTTCAGCTAATGCACATCGTATTTAGAAAGACGAGAAGTCGTCTTCTCTAAAAAGACCATTCTCCGTCACTCTTGTAGCGAAACTCTACGTTTTTATTAACTTCCGACCTTTTGAGTCACGAAGATCGTCACAATAACAAGGACAAAGCGACGCCATGCTATTTTCATTCCACTTAAAATATTAAATGCACTATTGCAGCTCTCTGCTTGAGCGATTCTTTTGCAATTACCCACTTACTCTTTGTCACGTCTCGAAACTTTCTAAGAGAAAGATATTTTGTCGCAACTTTTAAGACAAATTAAAAGTCTTGTAAATATTGTTTCTTAGTATTCATTGCTAGCTCTTGGTACAAGTTTTATTTTCTCATTTTTATAATGGCACTGAGATAGAGTTAATTTGTCAGAAAATTGCAAAATAATGTCGTCAACATAAAGCAGAGAGAGAAAATTGAATTGTTTTGTGAATGTGTGTCGTGAAAGGCAGTTGAAGTAACAACGTCAACCTAAAGTACTTCATTAACACCTGTACATAATTGAGGAGATACTTTACGACTAATGTTAAGTAGGTACTTACAATTTATAAAGCGAGTTACCAGGCAAAATTCAACTGGAAAATTCCTTAATCCCTGACCTCGGAATCGAACATCGAGAGCCACAATCGAGTATGTCCAGTCAATTGTTAAGTATTGCTTTTTTTTTCAAAATAGAAGTTATTGTTAAGTTATACTTCTGAACCTATTAAAAACACGCCTATGAGTAGCCTATGAGCCTATTTAAATGCCACCATAATATGTTTAATATAAGCTCATCTATAAATCTTCCTAGCTTTTTCCCATGTTGGGATCGGCTTCCAGTCTAACCGGATACACCTGAATACCAATATTTTACATGGAGCGACTGCCTATCTGACCTACACAATCCAGTTACTGGATCACACGATACGCCTGGGAAGGTAGTTGTCAGACTTTTGGGCTTTTGACTGTCCGTAACGAATGTTCCAGATCTACGACCCGACCATCATTTTTTTACAACATCTGTATAATTTTACTCTATGTGCACAAAATGAATAAATGAAAATGAATACGAATGTCAGCTGGCCTCCGTGCTGGTGTTAAACCGTTGGTCAACGGTTTAACACCGGCACGGAGGGGTTTCGATATAATGGATGGTCACCCATCCACGAACCGACCGCGGCAAACGTAGCGTAACCTACTTCGATTAACTCGTGTGGCATTATCGTTTAGCCATTTATTTTATCTATTTTTGATCCCAAAACTGTTCATCCTATAAGAAGTTGTTCTATTACGCCATACTTACCATTTTGAGCAGCAACGTTATACACTACTCGCCTAGATCAATAAAGGCTTTTAAATCCAACCCCTACACTGCCTAACTGGCGTAACACATTAGTTTAACGCGAATATTAAAAGCCTTAAATTCAACACAAAAGCTGTACTAACAGCTAAGTGCCAAAAAGCTTTTTTACACAAAACTCTAAAGTAAACGTTTGTGATGTAGCTATCTGCCAGAATAATGCCGTCGATTTGAAATCTTTATAAAACCAGCAAATACTCTCACTTCATTTGCAAATTGTGAAATCTGCCAATTTAAATGCAAATGAAAAAATAAATGAGTTATTTTTATTGCGTTTTCTTATTCTCTGAAGGTTTGGGATCAATTCACGTTGAACAATTATTCCCACTGTTGTGATCTTCAACAGGTCAACATGGCAGAAGCTGAAGCAGAAGTAATCGTATATCAATCAATAAAATTCATACAAGATTCACCAATGCTTTAAGAAAACCTTCTTTGAGGATCTTAATATTCAGATTTCTTTCTGTAGAATATGGACATAACTCTCAAAATAGTTCCTCATAATATCAGCTTCAAGCTTCCTAGATTGACAATATAAGAATGCGACTAACGCCTTGTAAAATGTCTATGAAAAGTCAAATCCAGCACATTTAACATCAGTTAGACTCAGAACACTGCACACTGTACCTCTATCGCTATTCTAAGCTACAGGTACACTAACCGACAGCCTAGGCGCATAACAAAACAGCTTTAAAAGAAGTTCCTTCTAGGAATCCGTGTAAAAATATCCGAATCAGTTCAGTGTGCTCAACGCCTAACTGGATTCGGACGGGATCGGACGAATTCGGACGGACCGCTTCTTTGCGCAAATTGGGCGTCCGCGGAGCCCGGCTTTGTATCGTCAGTTTATTGGACTTCTTGCCTTGAGCTAGATACTATTGTAGGTGCTAAATGGTTAGCCTTGCTGTAGATATAAATAAGTTATGAAGATTAATTTTGCTTGATTTTCCTCGAGAATTTAAATGACAATGGCTAATGCAAAATTTAAATGAAATAGACACTATAATCAATAATACATCGATTGATTTACCCTGCACACTGGAGGAAGTAATTAGTATAGACAAAAAGAAAATAATAGATCCATTTTTCACACGCATAATCAAATCAGCCCAAACATCAGCAACCTTATCAAAAAATCAACCCCAAATATCATGCTCACATCAAAATTCTATTACACCCGTCACAATACGTCAAAGCTATCATAATACTCCATAACTGAATCTCCAGAACTCTTCGCTTCAAAGACGCTTTTATCCGTCTAAAGCCAATGATACACTTGTAACGAGCAATTACAGTTTTCAAAGTTAGGGGTGGCACACGCTACAGAGATGGGAAGAACGAGGGATGGGTTACGACGGCGACACGGGAACGCTTCTACGTTGAGTGACGTTACATGGCGATTTAGGTAATCGTTTGGACGCGTTTAGTGGTGCACTCCGCACGTGTGTCCGAGGTCTTAGAAGACCTGATGGGCTTAGTTGAGTTTTTGTTTAGTGTTTTGTTGCTATAAAACTAAGTGCAGTATAGTACCTAACGTTTATAAAGGACTATGATGACGACTGTCACTTACTTTCTCGTATTCTTCAAATAAAAAGTAGTTGGGTCGTTTAACCTCGAGAAGACTTATTTTACACTGATATCTTTGCTGGTGAGTAGTGGTGGCCCAGTGGTAACGGCCCCGACTTACGAGTTGTAGGTCGTGAGTAGAACCCAGGCAGGCGCTTTACTTTGTGTGAATAATTTCATCACCATTGCTCCCAAAACGGTGAAGGAAAACATCGTAAGGAAACCGGCATGTCTTAGAACCAAAAAAAATCGAAGACATGTGACATCTACCAACCCGCACTGGGCCCGCGTGGTGAATTAGGCCCACTCCCTCTCACAGAGGGGAGGCGTGTGTCCCAGCAGTGCGAACATAAATAGGATGATTATGTATTTTTGCTTTTATTTCTTTGCTGGTCTTATTTTCAAAAAGATAAAAGAAGATAGTCGTATTTCCAAAACAGCCTCCTGTACCGAAAGAACAAATCAAAAGCCAAATCTTTCTATCAATATTCTGCACCTAGAACAAAATTAATGACATCTCCACACCCCCATTTGCTCCCCTTCAACTTTTACAATCATAATGATAAACAGTCGATCTTCCTTGTGTTTTCGTTTCATTCCGATCATAATAGAAATCATTACCATTATCGGGACGCCCACCTGCCCCGGAACAATTCCCATATATCATGACAAATCATGTCTACACTCCATCGATATGTGTCGATACATTATACTCGCCAACAAATTTCCCCACTTGAATCGGATCAAATAAAACGTGAATACAAAAACACGTCTTGGGACATACATGGAACATAGAAAGCAATGTGAAATGAAAATGGGGGCAATGGAAG
Source organism: Conistra vaccinii (assembly GCA_948150665.1). Lineage (NCBI taxonomy): Eukaryota > Metazoa > Arthropoda > Insecta > Lepidoptera > Noctuidae > Conistra > Conistra vaccinii. The sequence goes on along the minus strand of OX411322.1, from coordinate 24,486,042 downwards.
TCTCAATATGTTCAAAATTCGTATAATTTTTAAAGAAGAATCTCACCTAACGGCATCCCAAAAGTCTAGAAGGTATTATCTTGTACTTGTACAAACCTTTACAAATAACTTTTAGAACCAGTGACCATTTTCGTTAGTTTATGATTGAGGTAATAACAATAAGTCAATGTAAGTGTCAAGTTAGTTAAAAACCTTCTGAATACAATGTAGCAGTTTATAAAATTTTGGATAACTTTGCTTGAAAAATACCTAAGACATTCGACGATGATATATGCAGGCGGACGGTATTCCCAATAGAGTCATGAATTTAACGTATTCTCTAAAAGTTACCGGACAGCTTCAAAGACTTATAGCCGTTTAAGAAACCTTATCTTCCTTGTTTCTATGATCAGAGGAAATAATTGAAAAATGAGAGCGATAGACCCGCTAGCGTCGCGTTGACAACACATGACATACGGGAACGTCGCTTGCCGTGACGTACGGGACCGTCACTAGCCGTGACGTACGGAAACGTCGCTTGCCGTGACGTGACGGAGCGTTAATGGCGCACGATACACGATAACGGCTTATAAGAAGAATTTTAGACAAAAGGACCAAGTGTGGGTGTCAATTATTTTGAAATGAAATGAAATGAAATGAAATGAAATTGTTTATTCTGTAAATAGGATATCGGAATCACTTTTACACGTCATATTTAAAAAAATGTTTAAAATAAGCTAGATGAGGTCGGCGTTTCCTAACTGACTACTCTGAGAAGAAAGGCCGAAACAAACTCAGAGGTCACGGTCTCTTTTAAAGTCCAGACATAATCTTGGTCAAGCCATATGAGAACCATGTAGATTAGTGTCTGAAATGGTCTTTTGAGGAAAGAACCACACAGATTTGAGTGGACCTGTCCAGTCAGTGCAAGCATTTGTCAGTAATCGTGGAGCTCACTCAGAGCTTAAGGAGCTCAACTCGACGAACAATACCAAAGAAAGGACATTTGGGTAGGCCGCATCAACTACTCAAACTGCCAGACCATCATTAAAACTAAATGTGAAAAAAAAAAAAAAAAAAAATTAAAACATTAAAGAGAAAAAAAATTAAAAATACCCACATAGTCCTCATATTCACAATAATTAAAATAATATTATACTTTACAAAGTAATCATGTCATTTTGTATATAATTTTATTATGTTATTATTTTAAGTAGGTATATGTTTTATTCTTTTATGTAAATATTTTTAAATCTGGTTTAATTGATGATTATAAGTAACAATTAAAATATCAAGTTTTATGGTTTTATCACAAGGTATAGCAGAGCGAGCAGCTCAATCCCAAGCTTTTTTATCTTCTAAATAATCTGAAATTTTATAGTACCCTTTTTTACAAAGTTTGGTTTTAATACAGTTTTTAAATCGTTTAATGGGTAAGTTTCGAATGTCAATGGGAAGTTTGTTGTAAAAGCGTATACATTGACCCATGAACGAGTTGCCTACTCTGTGAAGACGTGTGCGATGTACAGCAAGGTTGTGTTTATTCCTGGTATTTAAACTATGAACATCGGACATTTTCTTAAAATTTGATATATTTTTGTGTACATACAATAGGTTTTCAAAAATATATTGTGAGGCTACAGTCAGAATATTTATTCCTCTGAATTTCTCTCGAAGTGAATCTCTTGGACCTAGGTTGTAAATGGCTCGAACAGCCCTTTTCTGTAGAACAAATATAGAATTAATGTCCGCACAGGTTCCCCAGAGAAGAATCCCATAAGACATCAGACTATGAAAATAACTAAAATAAACAATTCTGGCTGTATCTACGTCAGTTATCTGCCTAATTTTTTTAACAGCATATGCGGCTGAACTAAGCCTTCCTGACAATTTTTCTATGTGTGGGCCCCATTGTAATCTACCGTCAATAGTTATTCCAAGAAAAACTGTTGACTCAACAGGGTCCAACTCTATTCCATTAACTTGAACATTGGTAGTTAGTTGCCTGACATTTGGCGTTGAAAATTTAATGAGTTTAGTCTTTTTTTCGTTCAGGAGAAGATTATTTACATTAAACCAATGCACAACTTTAGAGAGTGCATCGTTAACTTGTTCAAAGTTGACTAACTGACGTTTGATTTTAAAAATGAGGGATGTGTCATCTGCGAATAATACGATCTTGTGATTATCCCTTATGTGGTAAGGTAAGTCATTAATATAAATTAGAAATAAAAAAGGACCTAGAATTGAACCCTGCGGAACGCCCATGGTGACCGCAGATCCTGCAGATCTCTTGCCATTAACATCGACCCTCTGAATTCTGTTGTTCAGATAAGAAGTCAGAAGGTCAAGAGCCTTGTCCCTCATACCATAGTGGTGCAGTTTCCTGATGAGTGTATCATGATGTACGCAATCGAAGGCCTTGGACAAATCACAGAAAATGCCAAGAGCATCTTGCGACTCCTCCCAGGCCTCGAATATGCTCTTCAGTAATTCCACGCCCGCGTCTGTAGTGGAACGACCCTTTGTAAAGCCAAACTGTTTCAGATGAAGTAAATTATGTGCATTGAAATGTCCTAACATTTGTTTTAAAATTAATTTTTCAAAAATTTTGCTCAAAGTAGGTAATATCGAAATAGGCCGAAAATTTGTGGGATCAGTTGTGCTGCCAGATTTGAACAGTGGAATCACTTTGCTAAGTTTCATCAGATCAGGAAATACACCAGATGCAATACAAGAGTTAAAAACGATTGCTAAAAAGGGTGAAATAACATCAATTATTGAAGACATGGTATGTACTGATAATCCCCAAAGGTCAGCAGTTTTTTTTACATCAAGATTTTTAAAAGATTCTATTATGTCTTTAGTAGTAATACTTGTGAATTCAAAAGGCTTGTCACATTCTGGTACACATTCTTTAAGTATTGAGTAAGCAGAAGTGGAGGACGACGATGACAGAGTTTTGGTTGTTAAAATGGGAATATTAGTGAAGAAATTTTCAAACTCAGTTGCCACCTCCACGTCTGTCTTAATATCTACATCATTGATTTTTAGATGGAAGTCACGATTCCGTACTGTCGTTCTTCCCGTTTCTGAATTAATAATATTCCAAGTTGTTTTAATTTTATTTCCAGAAGATTTTATTTTATTTTTAATATGTAAGGCTTTTGCTGAGGAACAGGCTCTTTTAAAAGTTTTAGAATAATTCTTAACAAACTCTTTGAAAGTTTCATCATGGTTATATGTTTTTTCATGATATAATTCAAATAACCTCTGCCTACTTTTATAAATGCCTGGTGTTGCCCAATCACTTAATATAACGCGGTCACAAACAGGCAATGTTTTTGAGGTGAAAACCTTCTTAAACTCACAATTGATGACGTTAAATAGGGAAGCATAATCTTGATCCGGGTCGTTATGATAAGGCAAACCCGGCAGTTTTTCTATTAAATTAATTTTAAATTGTTCCAAGCGACTTTTATTTACAGGAACAAAACTCACAAGTTTTCTTTGAGCTCTAACTGTTTTTTGAGGGAAAGTGACTAACTGGCCACAGTGATCAGAGTCCAACTCATTTATAATTAAATGGCTAGAAGGTTTTAAGTTTGTAAAAATATTGTCAATACAGGTAGCACTAGTGGCAGTTATTCTAGTCGGCTCAAAGAATGTATTGTACAAATTATATGACTTTAATAAACTTATGAATTTATTTACTACAGCAGATTTTTCCAGTATATTAATGTTGAAATCTCCACAGACAACAACTGTTTTATTACTGTTACAAGTCTTTAATAATACTTCTTCCATATATTTCTCAAAAATATCATATGAAGCACATGGGGGCCTGTACACGCTTAATACAATGAACTGCTCAAGCTCAATGCAAGCTATTTCAATAACTCGCTCAACAGAGAGGCTCACAATATCCTTACGTTCTTTAAATTTCATATTGTTGCGAACAATTATTAGAGAGCCACCACGTATCATATTAACTCTGCTGAACGAGCTGGCAACCTGGTGGTTGTTAAAGCAGAACATGAACTGGTGGACTTTTAACCAATGTTCAGTTACACATAGGATATCAACATAACTACAGTTCATGAACAGCTCCAATTCTAATTCCTTACCTAACACACCCTGTATATTTTGATGAACTATTTTTAGAATATTATTATTACATTTATTTAGATTACTACAATTTGATGGGTGAGATATTAAACAACTTCTTGAAACATTCTTATGATTTAAACCATTATTTAAATTTTCTTCATTTATTGAGCAAGAGGTTTCCTCTATTGTCCTAATTTCTAATTTAAATTATAATGAATGTCAGTATTTGTTGCCAAATTATTGGCAGAATTATTTAAAAAATCATTGCATTGCTCAAAAGAAGCAAGTTGTTTAGCCAAATTTTTGGCTGTAATAGAAAAAAAATATGATAGCGACACAGCTATCTGTCTTTTGCAATAGTTAGAAAGATAGTACATAGCAATATTATGTCTATCTCTTGTCAAATAAAAATTTTTACCAACATAATTGTTAGTATCAACTAGATGGAACAGATTATTATTGAATGTCCAATTATGCAATGTCATATTTAATTCAAATCTTAAGTTATTTTCTTCCTGTGGCAAACTGTTACTATAAGGGAATGCAAACAACACAATTTTTCTTAGACTAAGATTACACAATGTTCTATAATATTGGAGTAGTTCTCCTTTGTTCACATTTCCCCTATTACCCATAAAAATTAATAATGTAGTGTCCTGGTTAAAATTACATTTAATAATTTCTTTCATAATAGCAAATAAAGAACATCCAGGCATACAGTAATTTATTATGGAGTGTTCTGGATATTCATCAGTCAACAAGTGGCCTAAGTCCTTTCCAATCTCATCGCAGAATAATACTACATCATTTAGTTCGATTTTTTTCAATTGCTTATTTGAACTATTGATAGCAGGAAATGTCAAATCAACACAGGACTGCGGTAAGGTGGTATTGCATGTTGTCAATGAATGGTCCGGTGTAAGTACATTGGATGGTGTTTGACACTGCTCACAGTTGTTTGTTTGTGAGTTTACCAGCTCATTCATTGCCAACACATATTCCCTCATTAGATGTTCAGAGGTATTATATTTGTTAGTCATTGAACTAAGTTTCTCCTGTAAATGGTTAAGTTCAGATTGCAAGTACTCTGTGTCAATGTTGTACTTCCTAGTACTTTGTTCCAAATTAAAAGAATACATATCTAATTGTTTTAGTAAATTTAGTCTTTCTCTGTTAAGTTTAACATTTTTAATAAAGAATTTTTGTCTCTTAACCATCTTTTGTGTTTTAACAATGTATTTATTAAAACACAAAAGATGGTTGAGGTGTACTGTACACATTAATTTGTAATGGATGGGTAGTTTATATTGTAGGAGCTCCATTATTTTATGTACATTAAATATTAAGTTTCTTTCTGAGTTATAACGACTAAGTGAGTGTTAATTGGAATCGTTTCTTCCACAGGCCGAGTCTCGGCTTTCGGCATTCGGCACTCACGGGCAAATCGCTTGAAATGCCAATTAATCGGGTCATTACCCAAAACAATGGCGGGTAGAGGCAAGACGAATTAATCGCACATAAAAATTAAATTGCTCAAATTATTAATCCTTCAGAACAATGGAGAAAATTCCATCTTGGAAACTGATCTCCATAACCATTATAATTTGATATTTTCAAATGCTCGATCAGTCTTATTGAGGCTTCTCATTAGGCTCAGTTTTAATTTTCTCGTCAATTGAAGAAATACTTAGTAACTATTTTAGGTAATACCTTCAACATTTAACATGATAATGAACCCAGTTATAAATACACATTATTTTAAACAAAACAATGTTTGCTACTACTCACTAGGATCAGTTCACAAAATACATAATTTGTTAGTTTTCTATTCATAAAACGAACGTTCGCTAACAACAGAACTGTCGTAGAGGACTCATCTCGAGGGGTTAATTCCAGAGCCCTTGACTTGTTCCATCAAGAATAACAAAATCCACTACACAAGGAAATGATTGAAGGGTCGAGCGTAAACAAAACCGGGATTTTCTCTAATAAAACAAGAAAACATACATATGTATACAGTTATATAAAATCACACGATGCGAGCAAAGCCCGTGGACTTTTCTGTGAAATTGTGAATTACGGGATGATTTTTACATGATCTTAAAAGCCGTTGCGAGCCCTATTTCTTACGAAACGCTTAGAGACAGTGTACATAAGTATAATTTATTTATTCGCATGAATTCATAGAGCTAATCTAAGAGCCTCTTTGGTTGTTGCCCTAGCAACAGGACGTCAAAAAGTTTTCAATTCATTCCTCACTAAAATAACTCTTAGTTCAGAAGTTCGGTCTTAAGGTCGAGATAAATATATCAACAACTTGACGAAAAAGGATAGATTTCACCATTTTTTTGGGTTCCGTACCAAAATGGTAAAAAGGAACCCTTATGGTCTCACTCAGTCTGTCTGTCCATCCGTCTGTCTGTCACAGCTGGATATCTCAAGAACAACTAATGCTATTAACTTGAAATTTGGAATAGTTTTACATGACGTTTGCCCAACTATTTTGCAAGTAAGAAAGAAATAAAAATATTTTTATTTTTCTTGCAACAGGGACTAAACGGGGTCTTAAAAAATTCAAAGTGAGGCTACTAGAGTATGTGGAGTATCATGATTATGAAAGAGCGCTATTCTCAAACATTTTTTTTTTTTTTTTTCGGTTTATGACGAAAAAAAATAATACTGTTTCCCGCCCCCTTATCTCCGAAGTTTGCAAAGAAAAAAATCAGAAATTATTATATGTGATAGAAATTTATGTAAAGATTACAGGAAAACTAAAACGATGTCTCTAAATAGCACACATATCAGAAATCATCAACAAAAATTACATTAGTTCCACTATCGGTCAAGAGATGGCGCTGACCTAAAACTGCAATATTCTACACCGCAGTGCTATATATTTATGATGGTACGGAACCCTCGGTGCGCGAGTCCGATTCGCTCTTGTCCGGTTTTTTAAACATTTGCGAGAGAAAAACCTTGGCAGCAAATCACAAGAAACATACTGCTATATTTACTTACATTTTTATGTGTAGTAGCGTACCAGTGGAGTGAAGGAATGTTACTCACGGCGCCGGCGTCACCGGTCAGAACTTTTGATTTGTTGCAATAAACTTGCCTTCACAAGGAGTCATACAGCGTAATCTTAAAAAGACGGTCTGGTGAAAGTTTTGGATATAGAATAGTGAAAGAATTTGTCGGTAGTTCGGTTGTTACGTTACGTTTCGAACGATGATTAATCTGTTGGTGGGGTTTTATTTTATTTTGCAGATATAAAAATACCGGGTGAGTGCGAGTCCCGAGGACTCGCCATGATAAAAGGGCAATACAAGCTGTGTAAGTGCCTCACAAGTATTCTTGAAATTAATGTAACTGGTTATCAAATAGGGTACACATATACGGCTATGTGATAGACACACGGCGTGGGCTTAATAAGAGGGACCCATTTCCACTCTTTGAGTACCGGAACCCTAACTAGGAAGTGGTAAATAGCGTACGCTTTTGCTACTACCTAATGAGCAAGGCAACCATAAAAATAACCTTTTCACTTAGTATCAGCAAGCCAGACAAGGGTAAAAAATTGCCTCTTACAAAAAACAAGACAGTCCCTTACTCGGTACCCACCATGGCCGCCGCTCGAGTTTCAAATAAATCTCAACATTTTTCCTCCAACGTAGAATCCGAACAAGTTTCAAAGTTCCAAACTGTGTTGATACATGTGATGAGGATTAAGAACTTCACTCCCTTTGACGGGCCGTTTTATGTTTTACTTTTATTTTAATCTACGCAGTTTGGCTCTCCCCAATACCGCCCACTCGGTACTTTGGCGTAATAGTTGCTATTAAGGTCACATTAGGCGCGTTACCTTTGATTTTCTGATGGAACGTTTGTACTTAGTAAACGGTTTTGCACCCGGTTTGAATGCCATTATATAAACGTAAATTATGTACTCGTACACGAATAGGTTTGAGACCAAAAATATTTAGGCGGCTCGAAAATAAAGGTTACTAGGTTAATTAAATAAAAGCCGATTGATTTTCTCAAGCAGGCCATCTATTATATTATTTAAGATTCTGGTGTGTAAGTAGCTAGAATCCACTAGCAGTCACCAATTAGATTTTAATCGTAGGTATAGAGGTATGAGGAACAGAGTGTAAAGTTCAGTCATCCTCTATAGAGTAGGGACGATCCTCCGACCAGACTGGTGTCGTGTCTGGCGGGCAACTGCCCGTAAGTTGATTTCGGATAGTCATATATATGTCGTTCGCGCGGTAAACTCTAATTGCGCGATGCAGGATTTGTGTGCCGTCATGTCTTGGATGCGTAGTTTGTAGGTGGTGGTGTAACCGCTACATTACTCCCCTCCGGAGACCGGAGGTCGATAGTGGGCTGGGTCTTGCATCTTGCGATGCTTCACAGTGCCAGCTGAGGTTCCAGTGAGTCGGAACTGGGTGCCGCATAGTTCGCGGTGAGTCGGAACTGTCTGCGGTGATTCCCCAGTGAGTCGGGGTGGCGCTGCGTCGTCATCCAGTGATTCGGATGTGGTACAGCGCCGGGTTGTGGTTGTGGCTGACTGCTTGCGTCGACCAGGAGAGGGTAGAATGGGCTCTGCTTGTGAGACCGGCCGAAAGTGCTGGTTGCTGATGAGGCTGAGGGTGATGACCAGGAATGCGCGTTCGCTGCATGCTGGTGGTCAGGATACCCGTTGAAGAAGTAGGTGCTTGCTGGCTGTGTGACTCGCCTCACGAAAGCTTGCGGGAGTGATGATGATGATGTCGTCACGCTGAACTAGTTGCACTAAGGCTGCGTTGACGTTCATACTCGGGGTCACCAGTTTATCACATTACCGCCTACATGACATGATGCTTATGGCATTACCTCCTGATGACGGGATTGAACCTAAGGTTACATTTACAAATGTTATACTTTTGTGATGATAAGACAGGCGGAGACTGAGCTCAGAATGTAAAGATACCTACTAGTCGTTAGATATTCTACAACATTTTATAATAATTAACATAGTATAAAACGTTGCTTATTCGACCGTGTGATTCCGTCTAGTAACAAAGTCGTCTATCCACTGGAGCACAATAATTGCTAAGTAAAATGCTTGATACTAAATAATTAACATCGTTCTCATTACTCAATACTAATAGGAACTAACCTTAGTTACCTAGGCTTATTTTTATTTAGGAAACCTCCTCTAGGTATTTATTTCACATAAGCAATACTTACGCCATATACATTTAAATATTTCTGCAAAGGCTAAAATACATTCATAAATGAAAAAAAAATGTTAATTGTACTCATCAATAATAAATCTTTATTAAGAATCCCATAAAGCGTGGTTTAAAAATATTCAACTGCTGAATAATTAAAGGACTTACCGAGCTAATTGACAGTGTTTAATAAGAAAAGCCTGCGAAATCATAGACAAACGGAATCACCTAGGAAACAAGCATCTTAGACAAACGTTTGTAACAAATACAACTTTCTCAGTTACAACCTGAAGTTAAATTAATTAGAAACCTGACCGGCATTCTGTATCCTCATGCCACAGAGCAGGAGTTTACAGAAGTGTACAGACTGCGGTGCTACCAACATGGCATAACTCGATAGGTAAACTTATAGAATTCGATTAGGATATTCAAGCATACTAACACGTATTATGAATTGGATTTAAAGATAGATACTGATGTACCTGTCACAAATTTATTAAGGAATTTTCTTCTGCGACTGCAAAGACGTAAAAAAGCTTGTGCAGACCAGCGCGACTTGTCGCGCGACGCGACTCGAACAGTACAATTTCTAAGAAAACTTCACGGTATAACAATAACCGGTGTCGCGTTGTGCTAGTCTGCACGAAGCTTAAAGCTACGCTGCACCATTTTTTTACCTTAAGCATGTAAAAAATAAATGCTAAAAGTCCTTCGATTCTGCTATAGAACGCAATAATGATAAATGCTATGGTTAGATAAAGCAAATGACGAATGACTGTAGCCTCAAGTCAATTTCTGAGACATTCCTATTTCCACATTTTAGAACCTGTTTTCAAACTTACATAATATTTTGAGTGTCTGTAACTTCGCAAATACACACATCAAAAGTGTCTAGGGATCAACATATATTTTTGCAATAACTTTTCTCCTGATTGATATTAATTAAAATTTTCTTTAAGGATTCATCAAATAAAGTGTTTTCGTTTGTCACAGTAACGATAAACCAAGTCACCTTTGCATTAATAAAGAAATTTGCCATTTTCCTAATAAAGGGATTTTTGACATTTGAACCACTAACATTAAAGTTCGAAAAAAAGACTGAAATAACAGTTTTCTTTAAAATTTTATTGGGTAACTTAAACAATTAATAATCCGTGTTTCTACCGCGAACACTAACAACACAAGAACATCGGTTTGGCATACTCAAAATGAGTTCATCCAAATCACGCTGTGGAATGGCCGCCCATGTTCGTTGCAACAACAAAAAAAGGTCTTCTTGCGACTGGATACCCTCCATATTCGGCAGAGCTCTTCTTTGTAGCATATCCCATGCATGCTCAATCGGGTTCAAGTCTGGCGACTGAGCAGGCCAGGGCAGGACATTGATGTTAGCTGCGGCGAGAGTCTGTCTTACAACTCTTACGGTGTGCGGTCGTGCATTATCATGCATTAACTGAAATAAGGGACCGATTTGCACTTGTAGAGGAACGATGACGTCTGATACAATCGTCTCAGCATAAATTTGAGCGTTGAGGTTGCCTCTAATCCAAATCAACTCAGTTCTTCCGCCGATCCAAATACCCGCCCATACCATGATGGTTCCACCACTATAAGGATGGACTTCCTGGCAGGATTTTAATCGCTGTTGGCGTCCAGGGGTTCTCCAGTGTCGTATACGTCTTGTAACCGGTCTCATACCAAAACGAGACTCATCAGAAAAGCACACGAAACGCCATTGTTCTTCTGCCCAATTTCTGTGTTCAAGAGCCCATTGATATCGAATCCTACGATTGTGCATTGCTATAGGTGGTACCCGTAGCGGTCTTCGGGAATGAAGGTTCACTTCATGCAAGCGGTTTCTGACTGTTTGGTCGCTAATTAAGTTCCCTGAAGAGTGATGAAGCCTCACGGCTAACATCATGGCGGTTATTGTTGGAGCTCTTCGAGCTAAGATTTGAATGTATCGGTCTTGTCTCCGTGTGGTGCAGCGATACCGTCCTCCATGGCGCTCAGCCACGGTACCAGTGCTTCGGTAACGTGTCCAAAGTCGACTGATAACACTCTGACTTGTATTCAGAGCTAAAGCCACAGTACGTTGCCGGGAACCAGCTTCTATCATTCCCACGGCTCTGAGCATTTCTTCCCTGCTTAAATGACGTCGCTGCTCCATAATAACGTTGGTTTTAATCAGTAGTAGGGAAACAGTAGCACTAATAATGTCTTCAATGCGTTGTATGTTTTTATAGGGAAAATATTGACAGCTGATTTTCATCTTTTACTCGAATTTGATTCACAGTTCCTGATTCAAATTATGAAATGCACCAAAAAGGATCCATATAAATTTATAAAATCATAAATTTATTACAAAGCCACATCTCAATCTCAAGAAATCCGCATAAAAATGCTTGATCCCTAGACACTTTTGATGTGTGTATGTTGATCCCGATCGTTATAGTATCTTCTGAAGTAGTCCTTCGGTACTTATCTATTTTGGGAACAGAACCCAAATCCAGCTAGCGCCATCTAGCTGAAACAAGGCGGTAGCCTGCGAGGGCCAGATAAGCGCGATATTGATGTTCCCCAGGGCTGAGTGATTCTCGCCAGCCAACCATTTTTATTATTAATATTAGATCACAGTATATTTACTGGGCCCACAGGAGCCAAATTGAACAATATTTTTCGGTATTTTTGATCGTGGCGACGCGGTTTTGTGGTGCTATAAATATTTGGTGAGTCATATGAAGCGCGTCATCATATTTATCTTTGTCGTTTATTTTCTGGTACAGAATGTTGCTAGGTACCATTATTGGTATCCCGCATACTGTAAAAATATATAGCTAAACTCTGTTAAGTTATTTTTGAAACAAACATATTTTTTTTGTATTTTTAAAGTTGTAAAAGTATACTTTTAAAACTTACTTTAAGACTCGTCGGAGCTCAGTGCCAATACAAAAAAAATATTGGCACTGAGCTCCGACGAGTCGAAGATATTCTAATTACACGCATGCTGCCCAAGCGTAATTTTTTGCATCTTTTTACCTAACTACTCCTTGGAGAGAGTAAAACACAGATTATAAAATCGACAACAATTAAATCTAAATCTACATCTCTTAAATACAGTTAAGCCACCAACTCAGAAAACTCCCAAAGAAAATCCCTCTAAAAGCTCAACACTCAACAACGCAACAAAACAGAATAAAAACAAAACAGAACTGGGAACTCGGCCCATCAATCAGCACCACACATCTCGGAACAATTAAATACGGATCTCGGAGCGTCGAAGTCAAACCTCGCACCACAGAATAGATAGGTTCAGAAGGTCGACTCCATTCAAGGAGCGAACACTAACCCAAACATAAACACGCGTCTAGGTACGGCGAGTGCAAGCGCACTCGCGACTGTGACATAGTTTGATCTTGCTGTACGTTCGCGTCGATGTGTTCGTGTCCCCGTTTTCTCTCGTAGTATGGAGCCGGCCTTCTGAACGTATCTATTTCGTGCTCGCACTAAGCCCAAGATAATTGGTCCAGATTGTCTCCCATTGGCAAAGTTTAAAGAATTGACTACAGTTATCTGGTCGGAATTGGCAAGGGTTAATGTGGGTAGGCAGCAATTAAAGTTGGTGATCCCTGGCTCGTTTGTTCAGTTAATGCTGATACTCTTTGTTTTTATAGCTTTAGGGATTGAAATCATATTAGGTTAGATTATTGAGTTGTGACGATAGGGGTGAAGATAATTAAGTGGCGGGTGACATGTAGATTGGGGTGAACTGGGATTAAAGACTTTTTCACACCACCTGCTCCTGGTTTGTATTCATGACGTATAATTTATTATATTAATTAAAAAATCAAATCATTTAAGCCCCAGGCTCGCGCCGGACATTCATATTGTACTGAATGTCATTGTGGTCCGCTGGTCATTAATGTGAATTGAACTTGGAATCTCAACTGAGAAAATTGTATGGAAATCTTTACAAAAAAAAACTTTTTTTCTATTAAGATACAAATCAACCAAAGAGTTTGCACTTCATAGCTTTAGGTTTATTTAGGCTTTAGGTTTATTTACAAAGCTTTAGGTTTTAAACTTTATAAAATAATGTAATGTCGCAACTTAATAGAGATATTATAACAAACAATAATGTATATTAATTAAATATATAAGACAAAGTTATTTCAATAATAAAAACAATAGTGTTCTCTATATGGCCTAGTCTAAAATGATTGAATAATGTGCATATCAGACTCGCCCAACCGCTGTTTCTACAATATGGAGCGGTAATGGCGGGATGTCATCGCAACAGCTGATCGGTTGCTCTGGCGCGAGGTCCCCATACCAACTATAATGTTGGATTTGGACGTCCTATTTACGATATTATCTACATTATTGTGTTATTCACCTAATTGCATGAATTTAGGTAAAATAGTGTATGAAATTGCACATAACTAGGTATTCTCCAGTTATTTAACAGTTTCATAAAGTACCTACTAATGTTAATCGAATAGGTTCTTATTACCTCGTAATAGGTGCGAAAAGTAGAGCATTCTCCTCTGACATACGGGTGTCTTCGTTATGGGCGGGCTTGAAACCCTCGCTGTACTCAGGATTCTAGTCTTAACTCCCTCGCTTCGCTCAAAAGTTAACTCAAAGCTGGGATCCCTGCGCTCGGGAGCCCCAGAATCCTTCGTTGCGTTCGGGATTAAAAATAACGCCCGTGACTTAAGACACTGCTTTATTCCCTTAGTGAATAATCTACTATTAATTAGAAAATATAAGGTCACGTGTATTCTTTCCATGGGTATCTTAAAACCCAACAGAATGTATTTCAGAATTTTCACAATGCAATAGATGCCCATTAATTGTCCGTCTCTAATAAAATATAACTAAAGTACAAATTAATACTCCCATGCTAATACTAATAACTTTCATATAAATAAATGATCAATAATAATTGTCGCTATAAACTAGTGATTTACTCAAATATCTGCACACAACACTGAGAAACACCTTTACAAAACAAGGCTAACATTCAGATCCACATTCCGAATCCCAATACAAACTCATAATTCTATCAAGCGTAAAACAAAATTGTACTGCCAATAAAATACGTTTAACTGTGTTTTCAAACCAGAAGTAATTGGCGGGCTGAGAGGGGCGAAGAGCGGTGAAGGGCGGGGAGGGGTGTAGAGGGATTCTTATTGGTAATTACCGGGCGACGAGGCACACAGTTAATTCTGACGTCTGCTCCGAAAAGTCAAACAAAAGAGAGAAGACTTCAAAGGACTCATTAAGTTGTACTCAAATAATGGCGGCTCATAGGCAGGGAAAGGCTGGCTGCAAGCTTCTGTTTCTGGTTTCGGCAACTGTCTTTAATAAAGTGGTTTTAATAACTGGGGGCTGTGGTGCAATCTTTGCTTCATAGCAAGCCTAATTGCGGCATGCTGTTAACACAGCTTTCTTTAAATGTACTGTTGATGTCTAGTTGTTAATTGCTACGCTATTTTAACATTATGCATTGTATTAATTTATTTGCCGATAATTAAGTGGGAAAGAGAGAGAGCTCAAATTCTAACAGAATCATTGTCGTTAGTAGGAAGAAGAATGTCAAAGTCCCGAAGGCCTGTAGGCCGGGTCCGCAAACTTATCAATATTTTTTTTAAATTTCACTTTAGGGACTCTGTAAAATATGGAAGACATTATTTTTATAGAATCAGCAATATTGGCAACAAATGTCATGATTTCATGAAAATCATCATATTATTACCCTATTGAATGACTACATTCAATAGGGTAATAATATGATGATTTTCATGATTATATTTCTATATATAAATATTAAAATAAATACTTCGCTTATTTCGCGTGCTACGTAATAAGGTTTCGTGGTGTACCACGTGTGCTTCAAACGCTCAAAGCCCTCGGTTCGACCCCGGGTGGAAACAGTCTCTTTTTGATTGCCAAATTACTAAGATCTTTACAACATTTTGCAAACCGAAGTTTTGAAAAACAATATTAGTTCTGTCAGCATTTGAACTGTATGAAAATTAAAAAAACAACTTCAAACCGTAAGAAACATAGCCTGCCGACAAAAGAATCATAATTATAAATCAGTCACAAACCGCAGACAGTTTCAATTTCAGGCCGCAACAATAAAATCAATATGTTCCAAAAATAAACGGCAATTCGACGGAAACAATGAAAGTAAACCGAATACACTGATTAAAAGTTACGTCGGTCGGGCTTGAGAGTCGCGGCTCGGGGTACGACGAGGGACTGCCGGACGTGCCTAACGAAATGTTATTAATTGGCCTGGCCCCGCAGTGCAAAGGGCGCATTAGGTAACGAACTACCCAAAATTGACAAATTTCATATGTGAACTATGAAAACGTTGGTCAAACTTTAAAATTAAATCCACCACGCACCGGAGGCTGTATAATCGTTTTAAAAATCATCCAAACTGAATATTTTTTGGGATAATTGATTGCTCGTTAATTGGAGGTTTAAATTGGGTGTTATTATCGTGGGCCCGAATAATTGCGAGGGCATGAAAGGAATGACTATTGGAATGATCATGACGCGTGACGGCCAGTACATACACTACTGATTATATATTTTTTTTAGCTTTGCCCGTTGGTTTCACCCGCATAATTCTCGATCCCGTGGGAATATCAGGATAAAAAGTATTTTATGTCTGTGTTTAGCCGTTTTAGCGTGACAGCGCAACAAACAAACAAACATACAAACTCACTTTCGTATTTATAATACTAGCTGCGCCCGGCGGTTTCACCCTCGTAATTGTCGATCTTGTGGGAATATCGGGATAAAAAGTATCCTACGTCCTAATTCAGGTCATGGTCTACCCATTTGCTAAATTTTATCCAAATCCGTTCAGCTGAATTAGCGTGAAAGCGTAAAAACAAACAAAGAAACTCACTTTCGCATTTATAATATTAAAATTAGGATTTCACATCTCACGTCGAATTGAAAACATCAATGCTTTTCATTCCCAATCAGGCTTTTACCGGGCACTTATGGAAGTATTAAGAATTTTGATGCACGATTTTAAATTGTCAGAGCTATTTGGCATATTTATGAAAGCAGCAATACATAGTAAGTACTCATGTTTCTGATTATAATCTTTTTATTGCCTTTTACGACACCTGAGGGAAATTGGGGTTGCATTTCATTTTTTATAAGGGGGAAAGAGTAGTAGGTAAATCTTGAAAGAAGTTGTGATCTTAGTTATCTCTGCAAGAATTTGAAATTCTTATTTTGTTTACGAGAAAATCACGCATCACCCTTTGTTTCCCCGAAGGGTTGGGCAGAGGTGTCCCTGTAGCAGGTACACTCGCATTTCGCCAGTTATGTGTAAGTCCCATGTAATAGGGGGCGAGCCTATTGCCATCAACCGGGCACAAATCCAGACTCCGGGCTGCTACTGAGAAATTCCAGATAGAAAAACCCAATAACACTTTGCCCGACCCGGGGATCGAACCCAGGACCTCATGCTCAGCAGTAGCGCTTGCGACCACTAGACCATCGAGGCAGTCAGAAAATATTAAGCAAATTGACATTTTTATAAGCATCTTTGGTCAGTAGCTATAACCGTGCTTTTATTTTTATTGATTGTCATTTTTTTAAGTAGGTTCCGTTCCCCAAATCACCTGGGAGTTGGCCCTCTGACCTCGATGACATTACTCATCAACGTAAAAACCGTCTGTTTATTAAAAAAATATTTTTAAGCGGAACACGAAAACCTTGGATAAGCTTGCGTAACAAAACCTGCAAAAATACGGTACGTTTTTACAACGACAGGGACATAGGTACCTGTAGGTATGTCGCGTTTTTTTTAGCCACGCACTTGACACAGTGTAAAAAGATACAGAAGACCAAATTATATACACCTCATCACTCAAAAGCTTGACATTTCTCACCAATCAGTGATGACAGATAGCAGAGGGCTATGGAGTCTGAACTTATTTATCCACGTAACGAGTACCAAGCCTAGTTGATTATGCACGTAGGTAATCCTTGAATGGTGGTATTTTGAAAGGCTTAATGATTTCCTATTTTCTGCGAAATAGTAGCTGCAGTATGAGCAAAACGCTATCATTTAAGGCTAGGTTTTCCGGGCCTATACGCCTTTGAAACACTACCTCCGCCTCCCCCAATTGCAGAGCGACGTATATATTTACGATAAGTTGTCAAACATTTCGCGGAAAATCCATGCCACAGCATAAAATATTTCCAGTTGACCAACTGAACTAGTATTTTAGTTATTTTTTTTCCTTAGGTTTCCAATATATAGTACCTACAGTGTAGTGAACTAAAATAATTTTTTAAATGTCCTGTGTACCTAATGGGCGTTTTTACATTATCAGATAACGACACCAACCCGATACCGATATGCTGGCAGCTATACCGACATCAATTCCATACCGATATAATTATTATCGGCCCGATGATATTGGTGAATATCGATGACCATCGTGACGCATCAAACTTCCGCAGTAGGTACCTACTAAGAAACAACGTGTCGAAGTCGGCAGTGCTAAAAAGTGTTTTCAATTGAAAGAATGCCCCCTACTCTCACCCCATATTGTGTCTTCCCCGGTAGATATCGTGCCGATATCGGTAACGCCCGCTGTCTGCGACGATATAGCTGTTAATAACAACACAATGTTAAATTGTTTCGTTTGTAATCCCGTGTGTACAATCTACTGTTATATTGCACGACTCATAATGCGAAGCATTAGAGGGTGCTCTACGATCGAAAAAAAATTCTTGCCCCATTTCTGCAACTGTAGATAAGGGTTGGTATCAGAATGACTGAATCGCAAATTGACCTCGTCGCTCTTAGTCCAAGTCTCAAAATGTCTAAATCTCAAACACTCCTGTTAGCACACAGAATCTACTTAATTTATTTACCATTGTATAGTATAGATGATTAAATGGATATTAATACTGTACTTTTCAACAATTGTTTTAATGCAGCAGAAATGAAAAAAGCATCAAAATAGTAAAAAAAAAAAAACCAAAAGATAAGGGGGGGGGGAATGGTAAATTTTCATCTATTTTCGTAAATATCTCTAAAAACATATATTTAATAATTATGAAAAAAAATATTTGAGATCCTTGTAACAATTCCTTTCATTTGATATGTCACACGGTACAATTTGCAATAGTAGATTGTTATACAAGGAGCTAAAATGACCCATTATAACGAGGTAGTTTTACTCCCGAGCTTTAGCGAGGGAGTAAACCGAAACCGAGGTATAATGGGTTTTTAGCGCCGTGTGTTACACTCTACTTTTCACTACGATTGCGAGAAAATAAAATAGTAAATTAATAAAATTATTTCTTTTCCTTTCTCATCCATCTGCAAATTAGGGTCTCCATTCTCACTAGATGATGACATTTTCACTGTTGTAAATCGTATTACGGTCACCAATGCAATTTATTGGAGAATAATTTAGAAATAGGATATCGCACCAGTCTTTTTTTTTATTTCCTCTGTAGCCGCAACGCAATGCACGCATTCTACCGAAGAGAATGCCGCTTTAAAAAAAAAAATCTTACCTATCTATCTTACCTATCTTACCTATCTTACCTATCTTACCTATCTTACCTATCTTACCTATCTTACCTATCTTACCTATCTTACCTATCTTACCTATCTTACCTATCTTACCTATCTTACCTATCTTACCTATCTTACCTATCTTACCTATCTTACCTATCTTACCTATCTTACCTATCTTACCTATCTTACCTATCTTACCTATCTTACCTATCTTACCTATCTTACCTATCTTACCTATCTTACCTATCTTACCTATCTTACCTATCTTACCTATCTTACCTATCTTACCTATCTTACCTATCTTACCTATCTTACCTATCTTACCTATCTTACCTATCTTACCTATCTTACCTATCTTACCTATCTTACCTATCTTACCTATCTTACCTATCTTACCTATCTTACCTATCTTACCTATCTTACCTATCTTACCTATCTTACCTATCTTACCTATCTTACCTATCTTACCTATCTTACCTATCTTACCTATCTTACCTATCTTACCTATCTTACCTATCTTACCTATCTTACCTATCTTACCTATCTTACCTATCTTACCTATCTTACCTATCTTACCTATCTTACCTATCTTACCTATCTTACCTATCTTACCTATCTTACCTATCTTACCTATCTTACCTATCTTACCTATCTTACCTATCTTACCTATCTTACCTATCTTACCTATCTTACCTATCTTACCTATCTTACCTATCTATCTTACCTATCTTACCTATCTTACCTATCTATCTTACCTATCTTACCTATCTTACTTATCTTACCTATCTTACCTATCTTACCTATCTTACCTATCATACCTATCCTACCTATCCTACCTATCCTACCTATCCTACCTTTCCTACCTATCCTACCTATCCTACCTATCCTACCTATCCTACCTATCTTACTTACATGAATAAGAACTAAGACTTTTTCGTTTTTGGGTGGTAGGCTCGTTGGCAACAGACAAAAATTAAAAAAAAATTACTTTAACCCCTAGAGGATGAAATGCTATTTTATCTTCGCTCTGGTACGCTACAATGACGGATTTTTTGAGCAAGAGAAGTGAAAAACAATTTTTTTTAATTTTCTTCTTTGCCCCACAAAAGTGAACTCCATATTCAAAATTATTTTATTTTCGTTACACGTCCGTGTTTGGGTCACAGAAATACATATGTGCACCAAATTTCAAGTTAATCGAGCCATTAGATTCGGAGCAAATTGGCTGTGACAGACGGACAGACAGACAGACAGACAGACTGACATACGAGTGATCCTATAAGGGTTCCGTTTTTACCTTTTGAGGTACGGAACCCTAAAAAGAATTAGCGAAATTAGTCCAGCCGTTCACGCGTGATACCGTGACCAAGGAAATAGAGATTCTATTTTATATTATAGATATATAGATTAGATAGATGAGCTAAGTGGTCGGACTGTTATGCTTATACTGTAACCATATTCTTTTGTTTTTTGACGTTTGCCCCCGCTCATGAAGATCCGTAAATATTCGTAGCTAGTATGAAGAAAAAATTGCCGTACTTTATTTTCAATAGTGTCGTACCTACTGCTACGGCTATAATTTATCGAATCTTTTGTTCTAAGACAAAACAAACAAAAAAAATTGTTGATCCCCGGTCAATTCGGTTTGCCGTTCCTTCAGACTATTTACCACCAGAAAAATGGCACATAACATAACATAAATTCACGCCTGTATTCCCCGAAGGGTTAGGCAGACGTGTGCCTAAAAACGGCACAAATGTTTCCAATCGTCCTAAACAGACTGTTTTTGTTTCATAAATCCTGACATCAGCTCATATACTGATATCCTAGGATTTTTACAAAGTTTCGTTTTTTCTAATTATCCTCAAAAAAAAACTGCCGTTCCATACATTTGGACCGAGTAGCTATTGCATTTTGAATGAAACAGCAATTTTTTTTTAAATAACCGACTATACATTTTTACTCTGGGCGGTCCTATCATCATGCGCTGAATTCATGGTAACAGTTTGCGAGTCAATGTGCCTGCCATCCCGTATACCTAATTAATGTAGGAGATTATAGCAGCGACGACGACAGCTTGACAGAGAGTGAATACACAACCCAAAAAAAATCTGCTGTTCCCTACATTTTGACGAGATTATGCGACCATAAATGTAGGGAACAGCTGATTTTTTTTCGCGGTTCCAGTTTTTGGTCCCATAGTGAAAGTTGTTCATAATGATGAACACAATGACCCCTTAAGAGGTTTAGGGTAAATAAAAACTAAGCTTGTATAATGGATTTGGATGAATTGTTATAGAAAGAAAGAAAGAAAAATAGGTTTATTCATCACAGAAACACGTGCATACAAAAAGCAATAAGTAAAAAAATAAAAATTGAAAACAGAAATAGTGCACGTCATGACTGTGATAAGAAGGCTTCCACTCAGCATAATGCTGTACTATGGGGGCCCCACAGCACAGCGCTGATTTTCAGTGGTCACCCGAAACAGACGTACGGAAATCAAGTCAGGTTCAGTCATTTGTCAGTTATCATGTTGTATACAACATGTAAATAGACGAATTAAAAATGTGCTTTACTAAAACGTCTTTATGTAACAACCTACTTACTACTCGCAAAGATATATATACCTATGACTCACACTTGACTATAATTTTATCGATAAAAATTTGAAATGAAAACACTAATGTCAGATGTCAAAAAAAGTCATCACAACGCATAGAAATATTTCCATTTTAGAAAACAATAATAATGAATTAAAGCAATAATATAATTACGCGATGTTTTATCTGATCTTCCGCAATTTAGTATATGTGTTTTTCTTCCTTTTGTTCTTTTTATTTGCCATTTTTTTAAAGACGGTGGGGAATTAATTTTTTAAAATAAATTGACACAGGTCCAATCTCGACAACGTCCCGCAGGACACTGAGCGCGAGCCGATTTAGCCCGATTTACAAATATTGAGTTTACTTAATTTTTTTTTATTAAACTCAAAAATTCAACCAATAAATTCCCTCCGAAATACGATTACCTCATCGAACATGCAATTTTCATATTATTTTGTGTTGTAATTAGGAAATGAGATCGAAAATGGTTTTGAAATCGACCCTGTTTCGGATTTTTTTTTCATCGAGCGAATTACAATTTATCGTGTTTTGAACCAATAATTTCCCTCGAACAAAGATGTGTCCATCACATATATTTTTTTCAGGACCTAATACACTAATTTGACCATTTTAAATTGATTCTAAAACAGGCAAATTTTGGAAAACCCCCCGTTAAATCAGCGCTTATGCTGTCAGTAAAGTATACCTTCTGTTCCTGTGTATTTAGCGTAGATTTTAAACCCTTTGAATTTACTTTGGTGTGCTCGCTCCATGTCCCTCGAAGGACGCTCGAGTATATAGTACAACTTTATTACTAACTATGTTATGTAGATTTAAGTGGATAAGGGTTTGCGTAGTGCGCGTGAAATGAAATTCCGACAAATAATAGCAAACCAGTAAGTTCCCGGTACAAAGTTTGTTCTGAACTAACACATACAGGTGCTTATGATGAATCGAATCCAATGAACTTTGATTCTCGGTAAAGTCACTAGAACCGTATTGTTTTTACTGTACATAACGTTTTGTCTTTCACTATTCTTTAAACGACATTTTAAGAAACCCGTGTAGTCAAAAGTTGATACTACTATCGACCAGTTTCACGCCAGCCTACCTAGCTTTGGTACTCGATAACTACTTGCTTGGTATTTCATCTACTATCCTAAATGACAGCTACACTGGAACTTGATTACCGGCATTGCATTTGTCTTTATCGATACTTAAAAGGTCGATAACAAGTCGATAATCGCGTCACATCACTTGACCAAAACAAATGAATTGTATGTAAATGAACGGGTGATTAGTGAGCAGCGGCGGTGAGCGATCGAATTATACTTAACGAGCTCCACTGATTGTGGCGATGCGTTTAATGCCCGCCCGTGCCCCGAGTGGGCTCTGTGTGGGCCCCCAGCGGGCTCCGCCATACCCGCTGGGCCGCTATATGTGCCATTATTAGAAATGCAACTCTGCTTGTGTGAAGTTGTATGGAATGGACCTATAGTTATATTAAAAGGTTAGAATGCACCCTGCATTCTAAATGTTGCCAATATTGCAAATAGCTGGTATTTCTTTGTTTTGATTAATTAATCAATTTTGCAATTTTTAAATTATATTTTTATAAGAGCGATATTTTATAATTTAATTTAATAATGTTATATTAATTAATCAAAACGGCGAAATATATGACAGGTATAATTTGCGACGTTGCGTTGAATCTCTTTTTCTATATTATCAGCACAAACCTTACGAGAACGGTTCATAGTGTTCGTACCATGGTGAAAATACAAAGTGGTCCAAATAGTGACATCTTAAAAATACAAAGTGGTCCAAATAGTGACATCTTAAAAATATATTTGATTCCTCGTCTAGGGATATTCGAAAATACTCCATGTATGTTTCGCGATTCTTGATAGTTTTCGAATAATAATTTCGAATTATTTCATTAAATTCGAATGAAAATTCTATGCAAACCGCTTTTAAAAAAAACTATCTTTGTTTTAACACGGCTTTTTCACAATCTATTTTGGAATTTTAATTTTTATGAAATATTCTTTCGGACATAAAATAATCCTACCATTAATTCAAGATACAAACATTTTGATCGAAAAGGAAGAATTTACGTTCGAGTGGTACAGAGTCGAAATGTCTTCTTCAACTATTTGGACCACCCTGTATAAGCCCACCAGCAAGCGGGCTGACATCCCAGGATGCTCAAGACAGGCAGGCGGGCCTGGCCAGGTATAGTCTACCCCACATTTGAAACTTCGCTAAGGTTAAAAATTTGTTATTGTCATATAGACAAAAAAACCTTGTCGCTCATTCTACCTTATAGTACAGCAATTACGACGTCGACTAAACGTACATAAAAAATCGAAGAAAGTATTATTTTATTAAACTTATCAATTCAGAAGCAAGTTACGCCTTGCAGGCATAATTTCAGATATCATATCAATTTCTGCGTGTTTAAATTAGGTATATTGTCTAGAAATTCAAATCAAGAAAGAAATAATTAATCAACGTATCAAATAAAATCGAATTGAAACCAAACCACAGCCTAAAAAAACTATAGGTAATTCGAAATACAAAATTTAATTCGAAATTCGATACTATGACATAAGTCGTATAATGTAACGTCACCGCAGGCGATAATGGGAGTTTACTGATAATATTATAATAACTACAGATAATCAAGTGCCGCCGAGCTAATAATCAAACAGCGCGTTGATTACATGGCCGTGTCGCCGTGTGTTTAATTAACTGTTTTATGCTACACTGTGGCCACCTAGGACCCACGGTGGATGTATGTATAAACATAATTTAGATTCGATGATGATATTAATTGGGAATTTAAAATCATAATAAATTCATCATGGAATTATATACTACATAGCCAAATAGGTTATTATGTCGTTAATTTAATTATAATCTAATTTAATTACATTTTTAAATATTTATTAAGATAATAACGATGTTAAAAATAAATACATATAAGGTCCCATGAAAATAGATGGGCAAACTTTTAGTAATCATTAAGACCACCAAAATAAGGACAATGGTAAAAAAAATAAGAAAAACACATTACACACAGATACTTACAAAAAAAAAAAATCTGCTAACGAAATTACACTAAAAATGTTAGTTACCCAATGCCATTTATTATTTTTGGTCAAAATAAAATCACTTTTTTTTTGCTTGGATAGACGTACTTCCATAGTCCAATTACCGTAACAATCATTCATAGGTCTCAAGGAAACATTAACAACTGGTTCTTTTATATCGGCAAAAGCCTTCTGTAAAAAGCGGTAACAGAACCTATGTTCTATAACAAACGGATCATCAAAGCGGAACCTCGAAGTGTTAAAATTTGTCCATCTTTTTTTATGGGACCTTGTATAAAAATTATAAAACATAGAGGTCCACCAGTGTCGGGAGTGATTGGAGTGATCCAATTAAGGGTTATTGATTTTATTTATCAAACCAAGACCAAGATTTTTTGGACGCAAGACTAATAACATTGAAGTAGATAAGAATGCTTATTTCTCTAAGAAAATGTTAAGCTAAGTGGCCAGAATCAACAAGTTAAAACGTATGTTCTATTTTTACTTGAGTATTTGTTTTCATTCTACGTTTATTTAGACTTCTGTGCCCTTCTTTTTCCTTAGCCTTTTTCTTATAAACAGCCAGCGCTGGCTAACGCTAAATGAAAGACTAATGTTACTCAGTGATGAGAAGTATAGCATAATATTGGTGAAAGACTAATGTTACTCAGTGATGAGAAGTATAGCATAATATTGGTGAAAGACTAATGTTACTCAGTGATGAGAAGTATAGCATAATATTGGTGAAAGACTAATGTTACTCAGTGATGAGAAGTATAGCATAATATTGGTGAAAGACTAATGTTACTCAGTGATGAGAAGTATAGCATAATATTGGTGAAAGACTAATGTTACTCAGTGATGAGAAGTATAGCATAATATTGGTGAAAGACTAATGTTACTCAGTGATGAGAAGTATAGCATAATATTGGTGAAAGACTAATGTTACTCAGTGATGAGAAGTATAGCATAATATTGGTGAAAGAATTTTTAAATCGGTCCAGGTTTTGAATTTATTCATTACAAACAAAAATACAAATCATTTCTCTATAAACTATTAGTGTAGATGAACTGTTACATAAAGAGATACATCTCAAAAAAATAAGTGCAGGCAGGGAAATTAATTGTTAAGCAAATTCATGGTGATTTAAATAGATTCAGCCCAGATTTTAATAGGTAGGTAGGTCCAACTTCGAGAAAGAGGTCAATCGTCGAATCCGACTCTGCTGGGCAGCGTTCGGGAAGCTACGCAATATCTTTTCGTCCCACATACCACAGTGTCTCAAGACGAAAGTCTTTGACCAGTGCGTGTTGCCAGTGATGACTGAAACGTGGTCGCTCACAATGGGCCTTATTAGAAGGCTAAAAGTCACCCAAAGAGCAATGGAGAGGGCTATGCTTGGAGTTTCCCTACGTGATCGAATCAGAAATGAAGAGATCCGCAGGAGAACAAGGGAACCGACATAGCCCGAAGAATTGCCAAACTTAAGTGGCAATGGGCAGGACACATTGCCCGCAGAACAGATGGCCGATGGGGCCGAAAGGTTCTGGAGTGGCGACCGCGTACCGGAAGATGTAGCGTTGGAAGGCCTCCCACAAGATGGACCGATGACCTTGTAAAGGCCGCAGGAATTCGCTAGATGCGGGAAGCACAGAATCGGTCGAAGTGGCGGTGCTTGGGGGAGGCCTATGTCCAGCAGTGGACGTCTTTCGGCTGATATAATGATGATGATGAGCCCAGAATTTGGCTACGAGTTTGTTTACCGTGTTCTAGCCATCGGTTTGAGTTATATCTGTGGTTCTAGCCATGTTTGGTCGTCAATGAATTTCCCTGACTTTACCTCTTGTTGAAATAGGACCTTCCAAAATATCTCTGTAACAATAGAAATCAATGATTTCTTATCAAAATCAGAAACTAAATATTATCAATGCCTTTCAAATATATATTGTAGAGAAATTACAAAATTATTGACTAAATATTTGTATTAAAAAAAGCATTCGCAGTCGGTAGGATTCGAACCTACGCTCCCAGAGGGAATCTGATTTCTAGTCAGACGCCTTAACCGCTCGGCCACGACTGCTACATGCTGATGTCTTAGAAATTATTATCATAATCACTGATAGAAAGTGTACCTACTGTTGAAACAGCTGTTGAAGAAGTGAAGGTTATAAATCATTGCTTCATACAATCACATACGCTCCATTTACGCAACAGTCCGATTTGACTATTATAACTGAGCTCCAATTATACATAAGTCATTCAATTTACATGTTCAATCAATATTGCCATGTGGTTCAAGCATCCATATTTAAATGATTCTTCTGTTGTTAATTTATAAAATGTTCTCTATGGTTAAGGCTAAGACTAAAGTAGGACAAATTACAGGTTTCTAATTAACACTGACCACTGCACTCTCATAGCGAGGATTATAATTAACAAACTAACAATCACCAATCACACGTACACACAACCTGTACCTTCAGAGGGATAAGCAGAAAAGTAACGCGCAGCCTTCAATAATTGAAGCCGTAACCACAGGATCGGCGGTGACCGGGCGGCCATTACCCGGGACCCAACGATGGCTTCCTCGATAGAAATAATTGAGATGTCCTGCTCTTGCCGCGTCGGCGGAACTGGTCAGTGGAACCTCTGCCTTATGGATACTACGTGGTTTCTGATCAACGGTAAAAATTGACTGGATGTTTGAAAGAAATTAAATTTTTGGGTCAGATTAGCCAATGGTTTGGATGGCATGGCGCTCCAATGCAGTGCAGTGGAACTAAAAGTCAATTGAACCCTCAAAAACAATCAATACGATAGTCATCCGACTGTAATTAGGTATATTAAAGTCAGTATCTTCCAAATAACATAATATATAACTGAAACGAAGTCAACCCTTTCTATTGCTGGCACTCAAAGAATTCTCTTTGCCGATTAGACTCACCGGCTCCTCGCATTTAGTGCTCGACTCAAAGCATACTCCTCCTCCATTTTATTATCTCCTAGTACATCGCTTTCAGTTCAAATATGTCGTTATTTGCAATGTTGTTGCTTTCTCGTGATTGTGTTGTACAGCAAGTTCTGGAGAGCTCTCTGGATGCGCGCAAGTAGCTACAATATGATTATGTTGTATGTGTACTTTTGTTACGGATTTTGATGTTACGTCAAGTAATAATACATGTGCCTTTGACTTTGCAATATGCTGAAGGCAGTAGAATCAAATAAATTTTACGACAAAAATACATAAATGTTAACTTCTTCGTCTACAGTTATAGGAACGATGGCATTTTCAAGAGCACCTAATATTAAAACTTATGAACTGTCAAACATAAATCCTCGATACCTAATTTTCAAATAATATGATTTTCTGTAAGTTGGCTTAAATGGGCCGTAGGCATGTAGGACGAGTTGATGAATTACTCAGTACACCTGTATCAATAAATCATGTACAGTCAGATAAACAGTCTACACACACTTTAGATTTTCAAAAACATCAGCGTGTAGCAGTCGTGGCCGAGCGGTTAAGGCGTCTGACTAGAAATCAGATTCCCTCTGGGAGCGTAGGTTCGAATCCTACCGACTGCGGAGTTTTTTTTTAACTTCCCTACAACAGAATCGCCTATTCAAAAAAGGATTTAGCAGATGAACACGCAGTGTATCTAATTGTATATTCATCTTCGAAGAATTGCTGTTGCTTTAGTATTAATAATATAAAGAAAGATAAACAGCGTTTAAAGCGACATCTACAAAATAAACATTCATCATCCATGCATAAAATATCGAAATAATAACGCTTACCAACGTTCAAAAGCCAATCAGCGGCACGTACCATCAATCGAGAAAATTTTGCTGCAAAACTAATTACCTACAGTCGTTGTAGTTGGACAAATGGACATGTCCAAAATGTGCACTCCATGACACCAAGCAGAAAGATGCAGAAAGTTCACTGTAGGAAAACTGTATGTACTGTACTGTTCACTGTATTTCACGACAAAGAAAAACTGACTGCTAAGACGTTTGAATGCACAAGAATACCTTATGTAACTAGGTCAGCAATAATATAGGTACTCTGTTTTTGTGTAGGATTATTTATCGAAGTGTTGCCTTAACAACAACTTTTCTTAAAAAAACTATTGACAGCTTTCAAAATAGTTCACTCATGCTTTTCGCATGACAAGATTATTCTTATTCAACAAGATAGATCAAGTTGCGTTGCTGCATTGAGTTATTTTGTGTATATTATAATTAAATAGTATTTGTTTTATTACAGACGCTTTTGACAGAGACGTTTGAGTCCAGAGTAGGGTTGCCAATCGTACTCTAATTTAGAAAATTGTACTATATGTTGTATAGGCGTACTTTATAATCTACAAACGCAATAGAGGACGCTAAAATACTCTATTTATATTGACTCTCACTTTTTTTTTTAAACATTGCTCCACTCTAGGAATTTCTCCTGTATTGTGGGTGCGTTTACAAACATTTAAACTCAAATACACAAACAGTCAGACCCGAACAACTACATGTAGGTCATACAAATATTTGTACTTTGAATTGAATTAATTCAGCACTCACTGAGAGAGTGTTTTCGGTTACGTCCATCTTTTCCATTGGCCACTGGACTGGTGCCCCAGGGCCACACGATCCATGTGGCCCCCTAGTTCTTGCCAGCGTCATAGCTAGAGGTAGCCAAAAGTAAACCAACCTATTCGAGGCGGGTGGCTATAGGTTTAGACCGCCTTGTTTTCGTCAAAGATTGCAAAGTCTCGGAATGACAGAAACAGGGGCGTTGAAATTGATTATAAATAAGTTCCTCATCAATTTAACGAAGAATTAGTAGAGTCTACAAAAAAATGCTGTTTTAAAAATAAAATAAAGTTATACTGTTTCAATAATTACGTTAGTCTGTACTCAATAATTACGTTCTCTGAAATCAGAAATACTTTATTTCTTCAAAATAAAGCTGGCAACCCTTCATTCAGCCATTGAATGAAGTTCACCTTCTGTCCCGCTTACCTCGAGTCATGGTCGACCAGCACGGGAGCAAACAGGCCACAATCAGCGTAAAACAAACGTTACAGGCTGCCCGCTGATTGCAACCTCATAAACTGATTTAGGTAGCCACCTAATATTTCAGTCGCTCCACCAATGGGCGAGCGTTAATCTTTGCCGTGTGCTCTTAATGTTCTTGCTATTCACACGTAGTTGGGAACTGGTCGGTTGTGGTCTGTTGCTGGTCGTGATTTGTAGTTAGATTTGCTTTAGATAGTTTGCTTTAGGAGTTTCAATGGATGGGTGACCATCTTTACATACCGACACTCCTCCGTGCCTCGGAAAGCACGTTAAGCCGTTGGTCCCGGCTGTCATTCGTGGATCTTTGACAGTCGTTAAGTGTCGTTAGAAGCCTGAAAGTCTGACAACCAGTCTTACCAAGGGGTATCGTATTACTGGGTTGTGGAGGTCAGATAGGCAGTCGTTCCATCCGTTCCAAATACTGGTAATAGCTGCATCTGGTTAGACTGAAAGGCGACCCCAACATAGTTGGGAAAAGGCTAGGGAGATTGAGTGAGTCAAATATGAAGTTAAAGACAATACCCTCCTTCTGGGGCAGGTGGGTAAAAATAAAATAATTCTGCTAACTTGCCCCTAGCTTCAACCCTTGACAGAAATTATTCCACAGAAACAATTCTTCTATGAGACCATGACCAGTGATGTCTGAGTCTACCTGTGTGCCAAATATCATCGAGATCCGTTGAAAAAGTAACAGACAGACAGAGTTACATTCCCATTTATAATATTAGTATGAATTCAGCAGATACAATCATGAAATACACACTTCCTATGAAGCTCTACATATTTATAAACCCTAGTTCGTGGAATAAAATTACCTAAGAACAGCGTCGGCGTCAGTATTTCCGAGTAGCAGTCAAACTAACTTTCTTCTCTGCAGTATAGTAAGTTTTGATTTATAGGCAAACCTAGCGGAATATAAAAGTGCATGAGGAAATGTACTGGCGAACTGCCTTTTAAAATTCTGACGTTTCAGCTTAGAGGTAGAAGGAAATAGTTTTGAAATTAATGTTATACATTGAGGTACTTCCATTGAAGTCTAAACAGAGCTGAAAGCTGAAGATGTGAAGTGACATGATCGTGTCAATAGAAGAAGCAAAGGAACCACCAACTTCTAGACGTGTGTCTAGAAGGGAGAAGTTTCTGGAAAATCCAATGTCTCTATCACAAGAAAAGAATATAAAAAAAAATTACGTTATGATAACGTTAATCATTACAATCCTCAAGATTAAGCAGATAATAATTTGGTTTTGTTTTAAGTAAGAGTTCAAGATAGTAGGTATGTATACCTACTAGTTTATTATGAAGTAGGACATGAGTTATTTATAGAAACTGATGAAAGTATTGATAGTCATAATGGCATTGGATCAATCATATGTTTAAAAATAGATTAGGTATTGGAATGGTCTATACACGAAGGTCCATGTTAGATAGCTTTGAATAACGATAAAGATCGCTGAGACGCAGGTGACGCTGTTCCACGTAGCGCAGGGCAGAGCAGAGCAGATTTTGTAATGCATGAACGTTTAGGGGTATGAGGAATAGGGTGTAAAGTTCACTCATCCTCATTAGAAAAGGGAGGATCCTCCGGCCAGACGGGTGTTATGTCTGGCGGGCAACTGCCCGTATGTTGATTTCGGATAGTCTTATCTATGTTTTCCGCTCGGTAAACTCTAACTGCGCGATGCAGGAATTGTGTGACGTCATGTCTTTGTTACGTAGTTCGTATGTGGCGGTGTTACCGCTACAAACGTATTGACAGCTGTGCACACTGTGGGGCAGGCAGGTGTGATGCAGACATGTGTATGTCCTGCTCTGCGTCTCGTTGTACTCGTAGAGCCGGCACAGATTACTGCGCGACGCGTGCAAGTCGTCTATTGTTTGTACTAGCTACTCGTAGAAGGCGAATGTGTCACAGTAGCTGCGTCGCAGTATGCGCTCGCGGCCTATGTCTGCCTCGCCTGCTCTACTTTGCAAAATCTGAACTGTGCTGTGCTGCGTCACCTGGGTGTCAGCATACGCTTAGCGTTATTCCATTTTTGTATAAATGTTGTACAATCTATATGGTAAAGTAGATATTTACGTATACAGTAGTACAGTAGTAGTGTAGTTACATTTGTATGGTACGGTTGTGACTGCATGGTCCACATACATGGTCAACATATTTACGGAACGTATAAACATATCTTGGACCAACATCAACTATTATGTAACATGATTACGGGACTACAACATTCTTGGGGCTTCCTATACATCCTTACACAGCGACCAACTATGGAAGTTCTCTCCACATAATTATCACCTCCACAACTTTCGAGACTTCATCCTTAGTTTTTAAATATAACATTTGCATGACATTGAATACAATCAGCTGACTTAAAATAGAACAGCCTTCAACGTACCGATGATATACGAAAAAAAATTTATACCTTTATACCTTTCACCGACTCACGCGCTTGCAAACAAGTTTTAATTACGACAAGGTGAAAGTCTCTACGTGTGATGTAGACGCATATTTTAGTTAGAAGATATGTAGCAGTCGTGGCCGAGCGGTTAAGGCGTCTGACTAGAAATCAGATTCCCTCTGGGAGCGTAGGTTCGAATCCTACCGACTGCGGACACTTTTTGTTGTGTGGAGTTTATTTTTAGTTTGACCTATTTTGAATAAGCAATAAATTATTTTGAGTCGAAGCAAAATAATTTATCTTGAAAAATATGTATCCACCCGAACAATGAATAGAATGTTATTTTTATAACTCCTCCATAGTTAACTTTCTTAGTTTGCTATGTAACACTGTTTGTAGTTCTGATGACCTTCGTATTATTTATTTAGGTTATTAATAAATAGAACGAAAATAATTTTATTTGTTGCAAGAAACGCAATAAATCGATTGAAGGGTCCTTTCCGTAACCCCCATATCTCTATTTTACATCATAAAACGTAATTATCTAGAGATCTCTCTTGTATTTTCTAAATCGAATAAACAAGTATTTAGGCTGCCTGTCCACTGGAGCGAAGAGGAACGGAGATGTGCCAATATTAACCAATAGAATCGCACCTCTGGAGCGGAGTTTAGTTTCTATTGGTTAATATTGACACATCTCCGCTCCGCTCCAGTGGACAGGCAGCCTTAGTCTGGTCTGTCTGACAAGAAGGACAGAATTGTAAATTATTTTAAAATTATTAGCTCAAGTTTCTTCTTCAATTACGTTTGAAAACGTGAAGATGCTTCGATCAAGACTAGTAGTGTATTTCTTATGTTGCGTCATGTGATACTCAATAAATAACCTACCTACTCGTTCTATGCATGCAATTGAGAATTTCGTCATAATATGCTCGTGTAGCCTTTCACTTATTATATCTAAATTGCGATGAATTGGCTGGCCAAATATAAAACTAAACCATGTAGCAGTCGTGGCCGAGCGGTTAAGGCGTCTGACTAGAAATCAGATTCCCTCTGGGAGCGTAGGTTCGAATCCTACCGACTGCGGACACTTTTTGACATAAAAACACAGATAGAAGGATTTAGGGCACAGCACATCGTTTTCGCCAAAGATAGCATGAAGGCTTTTAACATTCAAAAGTGCCTTTCATGTGCCTAATTGAAATAAATTATTTTACTTTTGACTTTGACTTTGAAAAGTGGCAAAAGATGAAAAATGATCTAATCTCAAACTACAGGAAGAGGGAAGAAATACATTATGGCGCACGAAAATACTAATCACCTTGAAAATCATATAGGATCTGGCGAATAGGTAACCTATAAGGTACAGCGCTGCTCACCCTTTGGGGAAACAGGCGTGATGTTTTGTAATATGATGTTATTGTTAAAATTATAGGTAAGTATTGCCACAGATAATATAATACTACGTAATTGCAGAACAAGTTACAGCATGTCACATTGTGAACAACACGTAAACATAAACACAATATCCCCGAAAGTTTAAGGAAGTAACTGTTCGGTGTTCAGTAAAGAAACGGTAAACAAACGACTTCCTACTTTCCAAATTAATTTCTTTGTTACAAGATGTCAATCACAGAAAGAAATACAATAAGAATAATATTGAGGAGTGGGCGGTGCTATATTGAGGAGACGGCGGTGCTATATTTATATTTGTTGCTACTGAGTACCTACTGCGTGTCGGACCACGCACAATGAAGGGTTCCGTAGTTGGGATGAATTTATCCTAAGAACAAACTTAACATTGTAGTTAAAAAACATGTTTTCACAAAAATTCTAACTACAAATTAATCTAAGTTTATACGCACAGTATTGAGTGATTTACCGTGTTATTTTAAGACCATAGAATTCTTATAGGTATTCCTGTAATCTATAAGCATAGGACTATTCTCCGTATTTTATTTTTTATTTTAGGCTCAGTAGTTTCGGAGATAAGTGGGGCTGGTCAATTTTCCTCTATTTTCTTAAATATCTTTAATGTTATTTATTTAAAAAATATAAAAACTTTTTTTTTGAGATCCTCGCAATATGTCCTTTTATTTGATATATCACATGGTACAGTTCGCGAGAGTTTTTTTTTTTAATTTGTCGTCACAGAAATACATGTTATAATATGTGTACCAAATGTCAACTTAATTGGTCCCTTAGATTCGGAGCAAATTGGCTGTGACAGACGGACAGACAGACACACGAGTGATCCTATATGGGTTCCGATTTTTCCTTTTGAGGTATGGAACCCTAAAAACTTTGTTATAAGAAGGAATCCTCGACCTCGTAATTGCTTTGTAGCGGTTACACCGCCACATACAAACTACGCATCAAAGACATGACGTCACAAATCCTGCATCGCGCAATTAGCGTTTACCGCACGAACGACATATATAAGAATCTCTACTCTATCCGAAATCAACCGTCGGGCAGTTGCCCGCCAGACACGACACCCGTCTGGTAGGAGGATCCTCTCTTTTTTTATAGAGGATGAGTGAACTTTACACACTGTTCCTCATGCCTCTAAATCTTTACCACTTTTTCCAACAATTGAAACTTCAATAAGGTTTAACGATCTAAAGCCATCATTTACACGGTAAAAGTTTATTGCCTGTGGCAAACCATAAAATTGAAGCAACAGTTAACTGGCACCGTCTAAACAACAAGTACAATTGTTGCATTACACGGGCAACTTAGTTGCCGTTCTAAACTGGTATATACGAGTAGGTGTTTACACCCAGCACGTACATTAAAATCGCACTCACAATAAAATCTCAGTCAATTCTGG
Source organism: Conistra vaccinii (assembly GCA_948150665.1). NCBI lineage: Eukaryota > Metazoa > Arthropoda > Insecta > Lepidoptera > Noctuidae > Conistra > Conistra vaccinii. The sequence goes on along the minus strand of OX411322.1, from coordinate 24,451,147 downwards.
TGTGAAATTTATCTATCATTCAAACATGAACGAACGAAACAAAAAAAAATCTTGAGAAGACGTTCAATAAAATTTAATTAAATATTTGGCGATAATAATACGGGCAATACTTGAATCAAATGTACAAGGACGTGCAACTCTGTGTTTAACGAGGCAAAACTTGCATGCAATTATTGAATGGCAGAACTAGCATTCAATTATTGTACGCCAGTTTATGGAAATCGCACGCGTGTGACATGTAATTCTTGAATGGAAATCATTGAACATGCTTTATGGCATGCAATTATTGCTCTTGAACGATCCAGAAACTTACGCCGTGTAAATGGGTTTAACTGTCACATAGACATTATACTTCGTATATGGTGGTTTTATGACGTGCAAGTGACATTATACCTAAGAGTGGTAATACAATAACGAGGACCAACACTATGAAACAAATTCATGCAGGGCACACATAATTTCATGCTGCGCCGATCAAGTTGCGGTGCGTTCAAGTTTCAGTGCTAAACTGTATTCTTGTAATCTTTGAATTGCGCATAGCCGTAGAATCTCTCGCTCGGCCTTCAAAGATATAAATATGTCTACATAGTCAAAGCTGTGAACTCGTCGAAAAAAAATGCGTCCAACTGTTGGCCGCTAAATGCACGCACACTAAAAAAGCACAGTGACGTGGCGCGAGTGTAAGGCGTAGCTGTCGCCCACACCAGCATAACAAAGTTGGCTTGTTTGATTTAGTTATTTTGCAGCGCGACACTCAATCTAGACATATAATATAATCAAAGGCGCTCTTATTGCACTCGCATGACGCGAACTTGACGCGTATCTGACAGTGGTGCCGATTACCGAAACAAAAATCACCAAAATTTTGTGTACTCCTGTCAAACGACAAATTCCCATTCTGAAGTAGACTACAGTGACAAAACTTATAACTATAATTTAGCTTCACTGCACTAAGATGGCACTGAGTTATTAGTTTAGTGAAAATGGCAATTTTGCTATTCTGATTTTGACGTTTGTCACCTAAAAATGTTGATTATCCAAATAAATCTGACTACTTTTAAACGCTATTAAAGGTGCAAAAACAGTACCTACTGTATCTTTTTTTTGTTTTGCTTATATCTCGAAAATGGTGCGTCCTATCGCAAAAATAATGAAAATACCGACCCCCTTTATAAGACGCTTAAAAACCCCTTTAACTTAACATGTTGGTAATAATTTTTCATATTTTCTATACAAAAAGTGAAAAATTCCATACAAAATACGTCGAGGTTGCCCCCCAGCGCGTCTGCGGCTCTAAAAAAATTCACGGGGTAGAGCAAACAAGTACCACGTGGAGTCGCGTCGCGGTTTTCTAATTCGATTTTGTGTAATTTTTTATTTAGAGGTATTTTTTTGCAGAATACCTTTAAGATTCTCATATTGAATATTATAATGAATTTTAGTTGTAGTTTAGTTAGTTTAGTTCGGTGTACAAGAGAATCGACACCAATATCTGACAGCGGTAGAGAGTACGAAAAGCGTTGTTTTGTTCCAACTTCTTTAGTTACATAATTTTTTTTTAAGCAATATTTCATGTGAAAAGTGAGTGATGGCACAAATAGTGATAAGTTAGGGTTGGCATCTCTTACGAGCCCATTACCTCACCCGTTACCCTCATTTGACTCATACAATATGCAAGCCAACTGAAATTCACTATAGCCATGGGAAGTCATGTGTCAGCCCGGCCTTGGATCAATTCAGAGTTTAATATGTTTTATTTTGTTTTTGTTAAGAAAATAACGTTCAAAACACTGGTTCATTTAGCGTCTCTTGTTGTAGCTTATACTAGACTTTTTGAACCACACAGTACCTATAGAAGTTCCTATCTTATGTTACAATGACCCTTACGTTTCCAATTTTAGTTTTAATTTCATCCTACCAAATACCGCGGTACCTTTAATTTGCTTCCACAGTAAAAACTAATCTGCTGTAAGTCCCTATTTACTTCATAATACCTGAAATTGCCTTAAGATCCTCAAAAAACAATTGTAATAATTGCCGTCTGTATTCTGGAAAAAATACCGTGAATGACACGGTAGGTGAATTGAGCTTTTGTTTTTTATAAATGAATTTTTTGACGTCAAAAAGTGGCTTGCCTATTTGAAATGAACGATTTGACTTTAGAATAGAATATAATAGGATAACCTTTATTGTCTCCAGTATTACTTTGACTTTGCTTGCAGTTAGCTGTCATTCCACCTGATGCTAATAGGCTGGCAGTTATTACACTATCAATAACAGTTAAAGAACTAAGTATCAAAACAAAATCAACAAAAATATGACTAATTTCCGAAACTAAACAATGGTACAAACAGTGTTCTTTGTTCGGCCGGTAGTAACCGGATTAGTCAATTAGCCGGTCAAGCCGGGCGTCCGGCGTCCGGGCCGTCCGACCGCCGTACAGCACTACATCCGGTCTCCACTTGATTCACAACACTACGGTACGGATACTGAGAACTGTTTGTTGGAAAATGAAGACTGGGAAATATCTTAAGATTTTCAGTAGACTGAATGACCGATTCATTTAATGGCTAAAGGGAACGGAACGTCGTTCCCTTAGCCATTGAATGAGTCGGTGTAAAAATGTATGAAAGCTGGTCCAAGCACCAATAACAACCACACATAAATGTCAGATATGTATTTATATAATGATACTGGAATTAATTATTTATTTAATTTTTATACCTAGTTGAAAATCAATGATGACTGGACCATTCACTTAATTTAAGATCTTGAAAACATAACAAACAAGACTTTAATAACAACGAAACTAAAGCGCTCTTGATAACAAAGGCATTACCATCATTCCATCATCACAGGAACATCCCCAGTCATTAGTTGGCATTAGGGGCAGTTTACATCGCTCCGTTAAAATTGTAATAATCTGCGGAACGTCTGGAGGGGCCGTAAATAAGCTAAATAGGCCGGTCTCGAGCTTGTATCAGAGCCGCTTTACTTTCGGCCCACGAAAACAGATGGCCACGCATTCGTAGTTTATTTCGTCAATTTTCGATTGTGATTTGATGAATAAAAGTATTGTTTGTAAATGGCAGTAATTTTGTCTCGTTTAATTTGGTCTAAAATGAGTGTTTTTTTCTACAGTTCGTCAGTCACATCGTTTGGTGTTGTTTATTCTAATAATAGTGTACTGTGAACTAACTAGTAACTGTAACACTGTAAACTAACCAATAAATAACTGCTCAATTGATTACCTCTAAAACTAAAATAGACAAGGATGACCAACGCAAGAAGAATATGGAGTATATAAGAAGTCTTCCTTTCCACCAAGGTATAGTAAATTACTATCGCGGCCTGCAATATTGATGACCGATCATGAAAATTTGGGCCGAGGCACATATACCTACTTGAATAGTCTCTATTCGCAAGCTAAATCAGAATTTAAATAAAATCTTTGATAAGTTACCTCCTTGGTTACCATGTGTTGACGTAAAACAACTCGTTCTATTTTTTTTTAAAGACGACAGCTATGAGTTTTCATAGGCTTTCATAGTAATTTATTCGGCCACTAACCACGACAGATATAGATTTTCATACAAATATTGCCGGCCGGGCGTTATTTGACCAGTACAGCAATACAAGCAGGATTTATCTCTCATATTTGAGAAAAAATATTTTTTGGAAATTATAGATATGACAACTTCTTTCGATACGAGATGTAACAGTCCTCTGGATGATATTTTGTATATTCCTATTAGGAAAATTGTAATCTTCCTCCGCTGTAGCAGTTCTCCTGGCCACACAAACTAGCGTCCTCTATTTAGAATTCGTATTTATTATTATTGTTTTAGTTTCGCGCCCCATCCCAAGATTTAGCGCCGGCTTAGTTCAGCAAACACTGGACACTTGCACCGATGTCCACACCACACTGCTTTTGTTAATCCCTTTACGAAAGGAATAGAATCGCAGATTAAGTTATAACCTAAGAGTTACAGCCTGTTTTATTTATAAATATACAAGCTGCTGGCAAGGGTTCACTTACATCGATGGGGAGCTACTTCCTGTATCAGAGAAAAAGGTATTTTATGTGTTGATGATCCAGGCCAATATGTACTTTAAATTTATTCTAATCCATTCTTCTCTTTTGGTTTGGTTCGCCCATGCGTCTCTGACTTGGCTTCACATGCCGCATGCCGTCGAGAAATATCTCTCAGGCTCAGGGTTCCTCACGATGTTTTCCTTCACCATATTTGAAGCAAGTGCAGATAATTATACAATACGCACATAAATTCGAAAAGTCAGAAGTGCGTGCCTTGGATTCGAACTCAAGACCTATGACTTGGCAGTCGGTCACACGACTAGGCTTTCATCAGTGCTTTTTTCAAATCCGTTGACGTGATTGAGTAACAAGCATCCAAACTCACAAGCATCCATTACAATTATTGTATTTCAGTAAGATTTTTATCGATATCTAGAAGGGTTTCTGTTAAAAAGCAGTAAGATGTATTTTGTCGACGTAGGCATATCAATATTTCCTATGAATAGCACAACATCGCAAAACTCAGTTCAGTGACGTAACAATCTGTAAAGTACACTCAATACCATGTTAAGTAATCGTGAAGCGGAGGAAAAACAGTGTGTGACGATTTCCGGCCCATCGGCCGTGGTTGCGGCCTGAATGCGGCCCGCCGGAAGTACGTAAGCGGTGGGTACGCCGACTTCCGGCCGCGCGACAATCCCAAACTTTCGACGATGAAATAACTTTGACGTTGACGGCAAAAACGAGGGTGGCAGGTGAGTTTGTTTGGGTAGTAACGTGTGTTGAGTTATTTATATCTCTGATAAAACCTTTCTATCCTGGTCTTAACAACAGGCTGTGTATAAATATAGCATAATTATCAAATTATTTTGACTGCTGAGCGTACGATCAAGATCAAACCAAGGCCTTGGTTTCGTGTATACATATCCTGTTATCTGGGCTTTCCAATTAAGTATTTAATTCTCCGTAGCCGCCCGGAGTCAGGATTGGGCTCAACCACGATGTTATGTTTAGTATTTTTTTATCAACTCTTTTTTGTAACCACCCCTTATCAATTTATATACTACCAAAATATTTAAAACTATAATTTATTACACCCACTAACAAAATCGTCGTCTAAACCAAACCTGATAAATCAGCGTAATGTTTCTCGACTCCATTTTACTGTGCCATGTCCTCAAACTAATCCTTTGTCTAGCAGGTCCCATCAACCGGCCCGCCATAAAATTTATGTTCACGTTACAGTTTGACGTAAGTTGGAGCGACATGCATCAGTACCATAGAGTATGGGAGATGTGTCACATAGGACGGTAAAATGCCCCACGAGAGAAGAGGTAAAAGTCATGTGGTAGTAGGTATTTATTACCTATTTGAGAGGAGGCTAATTAGCTCACTAATCCTGGTATGACGTTAAGACGCCAGACTTGTGAAACTCCCAGATGGGCCTGCTTTTGACCTCAATCTCGCTTGTTGGAAAACGGTAGGTGAGGTATACGATAGAACGAGCGTGCCCAGAAGATACTTGTTTAGTCTTGCTTATTCATCTATTAAAAAATACAATTAGTTACCTGTACCAATTGGTACCACGCCGAAATTACCAGAGCAGGTATGTTGTTATTAGCAAACTTGACGACGTTGCTTTTGGCTTCTCAAAATTATGTTGGTACATACCTACAGTATGTGATGCTCGTTTGACATCACATACTGACACACAGTAACAGCTTTGTATTCCCCTTAAAGTATGTCCCTCGTTTAATCTAACGTACACTGTACCTATAATATTTTGAGATTGAAATAAATCAAGATTCTCAACAGTTTTAAGTACGAAAATCGGCCAGTAACATCACGGCGATTTTCATAATAACAAAACATCAAGCCTCAGAATCCTGATTTAACGGAATATTTGGTTGTAATACGCCTAACATTCGCTTGTCACAGGTAGTCAGTACCTAGGCTGACATTCTGACAGGCTGCGCTAACCGGGGTGCCTTCACGTACAATACCTGATTTTCAGACACATTTGGTTAGATCGTGGATTATGGGTTTATGATGTAATACACTGTTAGGTAACAAGGTTTATAATCATTATGTACTTAATAAGATTCTTAAATTCGCTCACTGACATAAAACGCACAGCCTCAAGCTCAGTAATTCCTTAATACCTAACGAAGATGAGCATTCAAAAAGGATTTTCGAAAATTAACCCCGTAAAACCCCGGGGGTTAAATGGAATATGAAACTTTGTATGGAAGACCGTCATTTTAACCGATGGGAAAGTTCATCAAGCACATTACTTGTCATTTTATATTTTGGTCTTCGCAAAGTATTCCATACCTACTAATTAAGCACTAACTAACGATACTTACTGTTGCTCTGAAAAAGGATACACTCGTGAAACGAACCGTATCTATTTTAGATCACGCTTGACTTTTTTAACTAAGTACCTCAATTCCAATTACTTTTGCAAATATTTTCTTTGTTTTCATTAAATCTATGAAATATTTCATAAAACTATCTGTCGTGAAAGTTCATCAAAAGTCGTGTACTTTTGAGTGTTTTATGACTTTTTTTTAAACTTTTTGTCTACAGCTGCTGAATATGTCGTCACAAAAACAATCATCTTGCTGCATTCACTTCCCTACCGTCTCATCTAGTACCCCAATACTCTATGTCCACACAGTAAAATGCCGGCAGCAAGCTCTAATACAAAACACAATTACAATAAAAGGTTTGAATGCACAGTTTGAAGCCGAAAGTTTCGCAGTCCGCACAGATATTGTATTCGTTAACAAACAACTGTCATTAGAGCGGCGACACTAATTGCAAGTTGTATGTAGTCTATGGTTTATGGTGGATGGCGGATCAGCTGCCTGGAAACTAATCTTGGAGTGGGCAGCACTGCAGTGCGATGTGGAAAGGGAAACAGTAAAACCACTCCTTACGATGAGGCAAATGCGTCATACAAATAAGCAGGGTAACAGTTTTTTCATACGGAGAAGGAAAATCATTGCCAGTGATAGTTCACGATTTTAAAACGTCAATGCACCATAGGACAGGATAGGACTGTGTCTATAGGACACCGCATCGCCAACAGATTTGAAACCAGGGGGCCAAGTCTACTAATTTACAAACGTCACAATGGTCTCTCGATGGTGAGTTTTTGACAGATTTGCCATACAAAATCTGTCAAACTCACCATCGAGAGACCATTGTGAAATTTGTAAATTAGTAGACTTGACCCCCTGGTGCATAAAAGGCAGCTAAGTGTTGTGATGTGTCGCATTATTTCGTTAAACAAACTGAGATTCTCGGGCTTAACTACACCTTGCTCGATGAACGTTTATGACATCAACAAAAGATTGTTATCTCATCAAACGAGCTTGTCCAATGATTTTAGTATATTAACCTTCTGTATCATATTTTCTGTGACTATTACATGGCGCTTTTATTTGATTTGTCCACCCACTGTTTTAGCCACAGTTTATAAGATATTTATAAAATTGATATTGACATAAACAGAGCTGTGATAAAATAATCATGGTTTATTTAAGTTCAAGTCAGTATCATCAATAACGCCTTCGCGTGTATGGTGTACAGTAAATAAATAAAAACTGTGTTGTTTACAAAAGTGTCGGTGATTGTTATTGAACCATCAGAATCCCACGTCAGTCGGTAAAATTCCGTGTATGGGAATTTCCATCACTAGGAAAATGTGTTAAGAGCGTTTACGTCGTACGGCATTCCATACAAACTTTCAAACCCTTGTTTCTCGAAATGACTGAACCGATTTTAATGAAACTTCATACGCATATGCAGGACAAAAATGTTAGTTAAAATATTTTCGAAATTTCTTATTTAAAAACAGATAACTGGAAATTTCTGTTTCTATGGAAAATTTAAAATCGGTTTAATTTAGCAGTAACACAATTTTTCGAAAATGTTCCAACTTTTAGACCTTTGTATCCTGCTTATGCAGAATATGTATGAAGTTTGATTAAAATCGGTTGAGTCATTTCGAAACACAAGGGTTTGAAAGTTTGTATCAAATGCCGTACGTCGTAAACGCTCATATAATAGAGTTTTTGTATTTTCAGCATAACCTGATTACTAGCTCAATGACTTTAGGTACTGTTTACACGGATGTATTTATTTATTTTCTAGCAGCGCCGCTCGGTTGCACCCGCATAAGTATCGATCCCGTGGGAATATCGGGATAAAAAGTATCCTATGTGCTATATATCCAGCCCGCTGGGAATGTTCAACACCGTCTATCAGGCGGAGTGTGTGGGCATCATACAAGCGGTCCATGCCCTAAAAGCCAGGAGGGTTACGGATACACATATACGTATACTCTCCGACAGCGCCTCAGTTTTCCAATCCTTACAGAAAAAATGTATTACCTCAAAGATAACACTAGAATGTCACAATGCCCTAGAACACGTAACGTTGTCTAGCCGCAACACGGTGACACTACAATGGATAAAAGGACACAGCGGATCGCTAGGCAACAACGCAGCTCGCTAGACGAGGATCCAGCACAGTAGTCTGTGGACCCGACCCTATCGTACCCATCCCCTTCAAACAAATACGCAGGTGGCTTCAAGAGTTCACCCACACTCAAGCGGAGCTCTGGTGGACCTCGAAACCCGGCTGCAAACAGTCCAAGGAAGCTATGCCATCTTTAGATAGCGTGCTAACCAGACGTTTACTACGCCTGGACAGGAACGGCCTGCACCTGGTGACGGGAACCATCACGGGACACTGCTCGCTAAACAAACACTTCCACACAATAGGCATAACGGACAGTCCTCTGTGCAGGGCGTACATGGAGGCTGAGGAGACCGTCGCGCACGTGCTCTTTGAATGCACAGGCGTCAGCCAGATTAGAACACAAACCCTCGTGTCACCCAGATCTTTCACAGACGTTCTAAACAGACTGGGAGTTTTAATTAACTTCTGGAGGGAGGTGGGCTGGTTGGAATAACCCCCCAAATGGCCGCCATGGCCCACGCACAATGGTCCACTTGAAGGACTTAGTGCGGAAACCAAACCCTTTAACATAGAACATAGATCCTATGTGCTAATCCAGGCTAAACTACCTAGCTGTGTGCGAAATTTCATCCAAATTCACTCAGTAGTTTTTGCGTGATACAGTAACAAACATCCATCTATCCATCCATCCTCACAAACTTTGGCGTTTATAATATTAGTAGGATTTAAACTACTTCTGTGAGAGTCTAATCCTCGAAAGTGCCCACTACTTTTGCTAACAAGCAACATGGTCTAATTCGTGTTTCATAATATCCTAAGTATGGTAACGCAAGCAAACCCCGTCAGTGACTGTATCAGTGGCCGGAACTAGCAAGCAAACCCCGTCAGTGAGTGTATCAGTGGCCGGAACTAGCAAGCAAACCCCGTCAGTGACTGTATCAGTGGCCGGAACTAGCAAGCAAACCCCGTCAGTGAGTGTATCAGTGGCCGGAACTAGCAAGCAAACCCCGTCAGTGACTGTATCAGTGGCCGGAACTAGCAAGCAAACCCCGTCAGTGACTGTATCAGTGGCCGGAACTAGCAAGCAAACCCCGTCAGTGAGTGTATCAGTGGCCGGAACTAGCAAGCAAACCCCGTCAGTGACTGTATCAGTGGCCGGAACTAGCAAGCAAACCCCGTCAGTGACTGTATCAGTGGCCGGAACTAGCAAGCAAACCCCGTCAGTGACTGTATCAGTGGCCGGAACTAGCAAGCAAACCCCGTCAGTGACTGTATCAGTGGCCGGAACTAGCAAGCAAACCCCGTCAGTGACTGTATCAGTGGCCGGAATCACTTCGTATCGAGTAGCTATTTTATACATAACATCAAGTGAGTAAGGCAAAGTAAAGTTACCACGGTACACCATTTGTTATAAGATTATAGCACCTATAGACTTAGATAAATGTATTTATTTATTTATTTTGTTAGGGAAAACAAACAATTGTACAATGTATATTAAATCTAAGATTACACAATAATTGGAAGTGGGTAAATGTACAATCCACGATGTTTCCACAGATTACCTAGGTTATACATAGATACAATGAAGACACAATATTTAAGTTACAAAAACACAAAGAAAAAGACAGAAAGAGAAAAGAGGATGTACTTCTCTTAAACCAAAACAAATATTAACATATTACGAAAACAAACAATAACAACATAAAAAATAAAAGACTACACATCACACAAATGCAGACTATTCACTAAATATTTCCTAAATTTCTGGCGATCCAAAGCGAATATATCCAAATTCACAAAATGTTTGTTGTAAACATTGTCTGTTTGTTGTTATTATTATGTAGATAGAGTTCATAACATAACATCACGCCTTGTTTCCCCGAAGTGTTGGGCAGAGGTGTAGGTACCTACCTGTAGCAGGTACACCCACATTTCGCCAGTTATGTTTAAGTCCCATGTAATCGGGAGCGAACCTATCGCCATCAACCGGGCGCAAATCCAGACTCCGGGCTGCTACTGAGAAATTTCAGATAGAAAAACCCAACAGCCCAACCCGGAAATCAAACCCAGGACCTCATGGTCACCAGTAACGCTTGCGAACATTAGACCAACAAGGTCCTTTGTAATAAATAGGGGGCGAGCCTGTTGCCATCAACCGTACAGAAATTCAAATTCCGTATTGCTAGCAAGAATTTCCTAACGGGAAAATTCAATAGGTAGGTACTTTCCAAATTTCCCGATTCAAAGAGGGACTCTCGTTCTCAGTTGCGACCACCAGACATATAATAATATATGATCTTTTATATTTTCCACAATTTAATATTCTCACATCAAAGTTTGAGCTTTGTTTACCACGTCAGCGTCTAACAAAGTTAATTAAGAACCTACATGTGTTAGTAATTCAATCATACAGCGAGGCGCTCACGGCACAAGTTTTAAATTCGTTACTGTTAGATCAATGATCTGTGTGCGTCGGACCTTGAAATTATTCAAAGTATTATTCATCTTTGTTATTGAATTTATAATATATTATAATGAACATCGTAATTTCGGGAATTGAAGACTTAATTTGCCTGTTACAGTGAAAATTAAAATAGGTAAAATCGGGTAATCAAGTAGGTACTTACCTAAGTGTTTTTGCTGTCCGATAATTCAAATTACAACTCTCATTCTTTGGCAGTCGTATGAAATGGCTATAACACGGAGAATTGAGGTAGTGTGTCAATTTGATAAACAATTAACTTCCCTAACTATATTTATGTATTTACAAAAAAAGTTTGTGACATCACAAGCAGAGGTCATAGTCCAAGTTGAACCTTACAGAATTTACTACAAGTCACTAACAACGGCAATGCGGAAAGTTAACAAGCGTAAAAGTAAATGATTAAAAGTTGCTACACCATAAAGGGATCAAAGCATTATAACAGTGCCCATTATCTCCCTAAAGCAGAGCCAATAAAGAGACAACATCTCCCATGGCAGTCGTGGCCGAGCGGTTAAGGCGTCTGACTAGAAATCAGATTCCCTCTGGGAGCGTAGGTTCGAATCCTACCGACTGCGGACACTTTTTGTTTGCTCTGGACCGGAATAGAAACCAAATAACATTCTCACTTTTTAATCATCCCTACTTTCATATAACATTACTATTGTTTATTTTAAATACTTAATTAAAAATAAGTAAGTTATAAGTAGAGTGGAAATAAATGATTTATTTAATTTCTTCAAGCACACAAATGTATACAGGCAAATTAATAGCAGCAATCACGATTAAAAGTATTTTATTATAATTGTTCATCAAAGTTTTCATCGTAATTTCAATGCGGTCTATTTGAACCAACTTTACGTGCCGTAGCACAAATAACTCGGCCTAACGATATTTATTCAATATCGCAATAGCACCGACCAAAATGCAGAGGTTAAGTACATTGAATGATAAAACAGCAGTTCTCATTAAAAATAATAAATAATTATGAATATTGTGGCGACGTGTCGTTGTTCATCATTTATGAAAAAGTGGATCTTAATGCTGTAATTATTATTTCGTGTTAATATTGAACCAATAAGTTAGGACATTGAACAAATAAGTTAGGACATTGAACAAATAAGTTAGGACATTGAATAATGTAATCTAATAGGGACGTTGACTGGGGAAAAAAAAAATTAGTCCGTCAGTCAGATAATAAAAAAAACATTAGACTCATATTTTTTGCTTTATCATATTATTAAAAAATGGTTTAGATAAAACGCATTAAAGTTGGGGAGTGGGGGCTCGCTACATCACAATTCAGTATAAAATCTTAATTTTAAATGCCACATTTTAACTCAATGTATTGCCGACTTTTGACTACGTAAAAAAAATTAAAATACTCGTCCAATATTTTTTAATAATGTATCTAAGGGACAAAAAAAAATTATGTCAACATCCTTATTGCCATGGGTCCGCAAGGGAAACACTAAAGAACAAAATATTACTGTATACAAGTAATTAAGTACGTAATCTGGGTGTGTATGGTATGGGGTGACTTTATCTCAGAAAACAATATTTTTATTTATTAAAATTTCTGAATGAACGTTACCTACTTCCGAAAAGTAGAAGGAAAAGTCTGTACCTAAGTGTTGGAAACTAAGCATGGCATAATAAAATTACTAAAATTGGCTGAAAATGTGCAATTTCTGATCAACAAAAATACATATTACAAGTTCTTGTGTCAATGTTGGAAAGAAGAGACAAAAAAACAAAATCAAAAAAGCTCTAATTTCCTAAATTCACACCTATACTATAGGAGTGAGTGAAATCATGCAAGGGTTGCAAACTTATAAATTACTTACACTGCGCGCAAGATAAGTCGGGTGAAATCGGAACTAATCAACTAATCGTATGCCGCCATGTTGTAATGTTTGTAATCTGATGTATGGAAGGTCAAATTAAGTATAGAATTATTTAATTAATTAATATTAATATAATTATAAAATATTTTAAACAAAATGATCCAGTGAACTTCGTTCCACGCAAGAAAAAATATCGAATTTTTCGATGTTTCAGCTGTTCCCATGGGTTTTTCCTTATTTTCTTTTTCCTGAACCATCCCAGTATTGAGGCGCACAAAACAAAAAAAAAATATGCAAATCAGTCGAGCCATTTTCGAGTTTTTGCGAAACTTGTTTTTTGTCTTGAAATTTTCGTCGGTTATTAAATAAAAATCTGCTGTTTCATAGAAAAGTGCAATACTACGCGGTTAAAATGGAACAGCAGATTTTTTTTTTAATAACCGACGAAAATTTTTAACGCAGTCGGGTTCAGAATCATGTTCTGAATCCATGGTAACAAGCTTCGCGTCGATGTCCCTGCCACGCTGTATAGATATTAAAGTATAGAATTCAGCACGCCAGCGCCACTAGTCGCGCGCAGACTTATTTTGCGCGCACTCTACAAACATTTCCTTCACTCCTTTGAAAGGAGCTGCCATTATATTAGTCCGATTGACATAAACCGTGTGATATCAAACAAAGGGACTAATTTGACATATTAGCGGACAGCCTCGTGTCAAAGAGAAGGGGTTTTATTAAAAATACTTCGGATGCCATGGGGTCCATGGGTGCCGAATTAATTTTTATTGAATTTGTGTCTTATTTCGGATCTGCAAATATCAAATGTATGTTGTAAATTGATCCGATAATGGTTAAGATGAATTAATAGTACATTACTTTCCCGGTCTGCAACGCAACAAGGGCATGGATGGGCGGTCATGAAAATGTGGACCGAGGCGTGTTTTATTTAAGTCTTGTATAGTAGTTTTCTCAAATAATCGAAATCTCAAACTAATTTATCGTTATCTATTTATTATATTTATCGTCTAAAATAGTTAATATAGCTATATTAACAAACCAAATCAAAATTTAAATAAATCTTTGATAAGTTACAGTACGACACAACTTAGATGTAGCATCGGCAAAATTCGTAAAACCGATCACCATCCGAACTGGGTGCCCCTTCAAAATCACCAATCTGTATTACTGCTTTAGGTGAAAATGATCTTTCGAAAACGCAATAACTTGTAAAGTCTTATAGCCAAATACATTCGTAAAATTGAAATGAATGAATGAAAATTTTCAAATCTATGCTACATCTAAGTTGTGTCATACTGTACCTCTTTGGTTGCCATGTGTTGAAGTGAAAAGTTCGTTCCATTTATAAATAACACGACAGATATGAGCTTTCATAGTAATTCATTGGCCGCTAAACACGAAAGATATGAATTTTCATACAAACATTGCCGGCTGGGAGCTCGCATGTATTCGAATACAGTATAGAATACATACATTACAGCAATTTCGATTTCTCTCGAAAAGGGTTGTCAAAATAATGCTCATATTTCCAAGCATGTTTGAGAAAAATCAATGACTTTTATAAATTACATAAATATAAATAATTAATGTACCTTTGTATACATTGATAAGTTTATCAAGCTTTTTGTAGGGCAGGTTATTTATTTCTTTTACAATAAATATACGTAAAAGAAAAGTCGTAGTTCACAACAAAAGAAATAACTGCTAGACAAACTCCTTGAATAAAGGAAAACAATTGAATCTAGGACCAAATCCAAGAAGGTTCTATGAAACTTGACCTTGTCTAGTGTATAACTACCTAAAAATAACAAATGTAACAATAATAAATATTTTGAATAGACATCAGTCTTTCAAACAAAATCTAAGAATAAGATACACTATTTACGAAATCAAAATAGATCTGAAAGCCACATCCACATTTATTATGCGCACAGCCATAGTGTGGAACTCTCTGCCAGCGTCTGTGTATTCCACATTATTACCCGGTTAGCCTTCAAAGCAGGAGTGAACAGGCATCTTTTACTACGCTCGTTAAATTGGCATAGTACGAGTAGACCACATCCATCGGGAGACATCAAGATCAAGAGCAGCAACCAAGCCCCAATAAAAAAAAAATCTATAACCCCAATAAGTCCTCTCTTTCAAAACATCCAGTAGGTATAAAAAGAAGCTCTAACTTTAATCGTCAAACAAAAAACGATGCTGTTCATGGATATCAATGTATGTAGATGCAGGAATTGAACCAATAGTTTTCTGCTACAGGCTCTGGTAAGCTTAATCCTAAAACTTAAATAATTTTACTTCTTAAAAGCTCCGTGCCCAAGTTATTAAGTTATTACCTAACTTGCTAACTTTATTGATTTCATCGTGACGGCTTGTCAGTCAAAGTCTAATATTATTTCTGAAATTTTCAGAGGATCCTTGGTTATCTAACCAAACTTAAGTTTTATACTTTTAAGCTTTTACCAAAGTACCTATCTCTTTTTATTGGATTTTAAATTTTAATTAACTAAGTAGTCCGTTTCACTAAAATTTATTCTTACGAGCATATTTTCGTATAAATCAGAACTTGAATGAAAAGCTATTATACTAGCTAAAACAATATTACATTATTATACTAGAAAAACTAGCTAAAACTATTAAAAAGGCAAAAGTTTCGCAGCCGGTAGGATTCGAACCTACGCTCCCACTGGGAATCTGATTTCGAGTCAGACGCCTTAACCACTCGGCCACGACTGCTTGTTGCAACTTGCCTGAAAATGGCCATTACCTTCAATAACTGCGATTTGCATTATGCAGATTTTTGCAGCAACTACTGCATTTTTAGTAGCCATAATAATTAAGCTCGTTTTAAAGATGTTCTCCAAACGTTTGGTCCTTTGATAATCAAATTCTTTCTTAGCAATATTATTGTCTTTTTCTTGCATTTCGTCCTTAAGTAAACTTTGTCAATGGAAAAGTTGTAGAAGGAGCTTTTATAAGAACAAAGTTAAACTGACAAACACTTCTCCATTCTAAGACAAAATAAATAAGAAGAAAATTTTCTTCGACTATTTCAAATTTTTACAACGTTGTTAAGTTAAATATTTACTTCTTTAATTAATGAATAATGCAAAACTTAACAATTAACAACCCCAAATGGATTCAGGGGAAGTCGATGCGTCAACGCCCTACCTATACCGTCCTATACGCCACGTTGCGCCGCGTTCGATAACTATTCATGCAATATGTAGTGACAGTCTGCCAGGCGAGAATTACAGGGGCAAGTCATTTCTCAGTCAATTTGAATAAGTAAGCTTTACTTTAATACTGAAGTAGTATTCAGTCACGTATGTTTTTCTTAAGGATGATTACAGCAATTAAAATAAAAGCCCAATTTGAAAATATAAAATTACCTACCTATTCCAAATTACGTATTTCTTAATTACATACACCTAAACAACAGCTTTACAAAATAATACCAAGTTTCTTTAGCTTAAAATCGTTCCAGAAATTAAGTCCCAATTCCGAAAAGCTAATTAACACTAAAATGCTAAACCAAACAGGTTCAAAAAGCAACTGGTAAATCCGTGCATTAGCATAAAGATCGATGGGGGCTAGCTCCGGACAGTCCGGGGATTCGCTATCCCCACCCCAGCCCCGCTGTGGTCCATCCGTTACGAAAGTCTAAGTTTTGGAGATAAACCAGTTTCCAAATAGAAACTTCGATTTATTAACCCGTTCTGTTCTGTTTTATAGGAATTGCGAATTATATGTATGTGATTCCGTTTCGCGACTTTTGTGGAAAATGCAGTGCGAAGAGTGTTAAATTTATTTGTTAGCTAGTTAAATAGTACAGTTTGTAATAAAGATTATTCTATTCTATTTTACACTGACGAGGAATATAAAAAAATATAAAAAATCTGCAAAATCCATCCTGAAGACCAAAGCGAGGTACGACTCTCCTTTTTTAGGGTCAGGCCACACCTGCCGAACGTTCCGCGGCGGAACGTTCGCTTGAATACGCTCCTAATGTTTTTCAAGTTACCTATGACACATCAGCCGAACGTTACGTCCATAGAAATATGACGCGACGGAGCGTTCCGCCGCGGAACGTTCGGCAGGTGTGGCGCTAGGCTTAGGTGATGTTGTTCGAAGATGCATTTCGAACAACAGCCTTGTTTCCAAATAGATAATAAGTTTACTACGAGTAACATAGATATAAGTTATCTTTTGTTTACTAACCCATAAGGATGTTGCTTCTCCGAATTAAAGATTATTTTATTTCATCCAAAAATATCGAAATATCTTCTAAACCATACAAGTTGGCCACATGAAGTAAAAAAAATCTTGAAAACAGTTTTATAGGTTGTTTTTTATGCGCTATTAAATACACTTGAATGTTGCTTTTTACTTCAAGAAGCTTATCTATATCTTGCGTGGTTTCGGAAATATTTCATGATAAGTTAAAGGCTTTTTTATAGGGCTCCTCACTGTATTTTATACTTGTTGTTATTACTTCTACTTGCATATTTAAATGGTCTTCATACACTTATAGAATATTCTATCTATATCAGGAAACCTCTTAATAAACGTACTAAAACATCATTTAGCATTTCTCATTTTCAGCATAGTTTTACAGCAAAATAAACAACAATAACCGGAATTCTTAAGAGCGGTAACTATGTAAATACGGTTTCTTAGTACGCCAGCGCATAATTTTTGCCCGAAACGAGCCGTGACCACGGAGTAAGAACAAATGGAGTGCTTCTAAGACACTGGACTGGGCATAAGCATTTACCACGATCGAACTGTTACAACGAAATTATTTTATGTGTGATTTCCATTGATTACAATGGAATACTTCATTCTACCCTACGTCTTTTAAGATTGCGTCAGAATAGGTAACAGCTAGTGTCCTCGTTTCGTCAATCGATGAAAGTAGTGCAACTTCTTATTTTACTGCCGATGTATAATACTGTTTTCTTTTGACCTCCAAATAACGAGTCAATGAGAGTAATTAATTTAACTAACCACTAAGGTACCATACGTCGTGGCTGTGGTCATCATCTCTGGAACTGGATTGGAATTCTGGAAAAAAATAATACAGGTATTAGTTAGCACTCCGTTCTTACTACTTCATGGTCCCGACCTACAACAAAACGTTAGTTACCCCTAAATGAGCGTTATTGCAGCCATTTGGACAGGGTAGCCCTAATTTAGGGGTATAATTCAAAATTAAAAAGCTCTGTAAGAGTGAAACAGTGTTGTTTGTAAGTTCCGTAGCTACATATCTAAGAGTATAAAATTCACACTTTGTGTTAACTATCAAAGTGTTTATTTACAGTCAGTAACTATACCAAAGAAGCTAAAATTATATAAACATGAAAAAATGTCTTTTAAATTAACACTACTAGACGTAGATAAAACGAACTAAACTATTAAATTATAAAAAAAAACATTATATGTCTTATACAATGGTATTCGAACTCGAGGCGTTTTGCTTTGCTGCCACTCTTGCAATTAAAGAAAAGCACTCAAAGAGTCAATTTCATAGCACAAGTAGAAGCAGTTTTTCAGCTTCACCGTAAATATTAAACGGATTTTCAAACACCTCTACTGAACACCAAAAAAAGGTAAATTTTTATATAATAAAAGAGATTCCTAAGCCTTCCAAAAGCGCTGTTATCTCACATTTCATCGCGTTCTTTATCTGTGAGCCGTGACGTCACCGGCGCTTATTACCGGCCCGATCGTAGGGACCCCTGTAAATTCCCTAATATTCTCAAATTGGACTAAAATATTGCAAGAAAGATATATGAAGTTGAAGTATTAAAAAGGATTTAGGTATTATGATAAGGGGTAGCCAAATTATTTGAACTGTGTGAATTGTAGCATCTACCTAGTTGCTCTCCAAATAAGTGAAGAACAAGAAGTACCTATTTATTTATGGCTTTACTGTGGTATATTATATCGAATTGGCTGGCTAATTTTGGACTCAACTGAAGAGTGTCATCATTCCAGACGAAAGATGTCCACTGCTGGACTAAGGCAGATAATATTACCGTGACTAAGGCCTCGGGACCAAGCACCGCCACTTTGACCGGTTCTGTGCTTCTCGCATCCAGTGTATTCCAGCGGCCTTCACCCGATCATAGGTCCCCCTCGTAGGGGCCTTCAAACGTTACGTCTTCCGGTACGTGGTCGCCACTCCTGAACCTATCGGCCCCATCGGCCATCTCTGCGACCAATGTGCCCTGCCCACAGCCACTTAAGTTACTATCATGTAGCGACAATGAGAGAAGAAGTGCAAGCATGTGACTGATAAGGTAATTTAATTCCTATGTTGATGATCGTATATATGTACCTATACCGATGTCCATATATACCACACCAGCACCGGTAAATATACGACAATTGTTTTGTGCACTTTCTTGAAAATATTAAGTATTTACCAAACCAACAAAGTCGTGTTGGTTTGGTAAAGGCTTCATTTTTTCAAGCCAACACCGCTAAGTCAAAACCGCTTGTGCCTTGAAAGATATCGTAGAATCTTATGATATATTTCAAGGCACAAGCGGTTTTACAGGCCTTTAAACTCTATAGCTACATAGGTACACAAATGAACAAACGTATTAAAGCCTTAAATTGCAACCCACCGCTTCACTAGCTCGCCAAAATCACAAATTAACCGTACACATTTACAATTAGTTGAAGCGAACATCGCCGCGATCGCGTGCGGCTCGCGGCGATATCGCGCGATCTGCGCTATTACACGAACGCCTTCCGACGATCCTTACAACTCACTCACCAACTCATATATTAGGTGTTATCGTTGTGTGTTGTAGACAACGTATTGAAATAATAGTGGTGTAAGTTTTTGAGATGCCATATGTCTTAAAATAAAACTTATTTTTGCATCAATCGCATCAGCACAAGAAAATTACTAATTGAAACATTTCCCACCGCTTAAGCTACATTCGTATTAGTTCATGGCGATACGACAATAAGAAGAAAAATAAAACTATTATTTGGGTCAATTAAATCATTCATAAATATATTTTTT
The DNA here is from genome assembly GCA_948150665.1 of Conistra vaccinii. NCBI lineage: Eukaryota > Metazoa > Arthropoda > Insecta > Lepidoptera > Noctuidae > Conistra > Conistra vaccinii. Next base: position 24,431,228 of record OX411322.1, on the reverse strand, counting down.
CTGCGACACACTTACAAGCTGTTTAACTGAGCGGCTCTAATGTAACTTAACTTCTTGGTAAATCATTATCATCACAGACCAAAATACAAACCAAATAAATCATTACTCCAAGAAACGTTAAATATCTCAGAATACCTTGCATCAGGTACAAACGGCTACATATCAAGCTATAAAAAATTATGTATCATAGTTTTAAGATAATGTAATTGGTACTAAAAAAAATATGGACAAGAATAGTCTTAATTACCTCTCATTGTACGAAAGTCCTATACAATGCGAGATCAGCTTATACTGGCAATGTATAGCTTGATATTTATCTAGCCGTCTGTACAGTAGGCCACACTTTAACTTTGAGCTGCAGGCCTAGCGTAGTTCAGAGTTTCAATACAATAGGAGACTTTGGTTTTGTTGCCACTGACTTGCGGAATACCGTACCTACTGCAGCATTGCGCTGCCGTTCAAGCCTCTTTTGTAGTTGTAAAAGTTTCATAAACTATTATTTCTTTTAAAAATTTCGAATTGAGTACATTTTCAAATTTTGAATTCTATATCGTTCAAAGTAAAACAATTTTTTTGACTTGCGTCATTCTATTGTGAGCCGCTCTGGACGATACGTCATGGTATAAAATAATTTTTCTCTGCTTCAAGTGTCGTGTTTTCAGTTTAAGACGCGGATGTAAAAAGATCTCGATAGTATCTTTGTGCTAGCTGGCCGCAGTTTTGATGAAGCATATCGTGTTCATTGTGGTGTCTAGTCCTCAAGTTTTACCTATAGTTCGTGCCAGCCAAGCGAGAATCTAGAACCACTATTTTTTGGTGAAGTATTTACTGTACAAACATGTGAGTATTCAACCAATTTCCCGTTTATCAAATCATACACTCTCGCGTCCCACTAATCGCGTAATCTAGCCTATGCCGTTTCTAAAACTCTCTCGTTTTCGGACCTTGGCAGATAACCAAGGCCACAAGGCCTTTCCCGGACCCCCGTCCGTCGCCTGGACAGGATCCTGGCGTTCTCTACTCCCAGCCTGCGTCAACACAGACCCACGTCTTCTAGCCACGTCGGGTTCCTCCGCCAACCAAGGCGAGGTCGTTCCGGGCAGCAGCAGGACGGCGCCCCGTACTTCAGGACTCCAGGACTCATTGGCTATTAATCTCCATCGCATAAGTTTTAACTTTATTTTTGAATCTTAAGCTAGGCAATCCATCTACCGCGCTGAACCCAGATTTATTGCCGGTTTAATTGTTCTGTTCTACCTCGCGTCTCCGGGATTAAATTAGTAAAGGCCTATACGTATTTAACCCGCGTGCGATCGTACACTCAACCCTAAACCGCATAATTCTCCGTTCGGAAAATAAAAATCAACCGTAGTTATAAGCGGCTCGCAATCATACTTAAATTTATTTATCACGTTTTATACAACTGTTTCTGTTTTTTTTCTTACTTTAAAAAATATAGTACAAATCATATTTAAAATCTCCTATTACTTTTTCTTTGTATTTAGTTATCCTATGCTAGAGTGGGTTCGATTCTCACCAAGCATTCTTTTTATCTTGTAGCGTATTGCAGCATTGCGCTGCCGTTCAAGCCTCTTTTGTAGTTGTAAAAGTTTCATAAACTATTATTTCTTTTAAAAATTTCGAATTGAGTACATTTTCAAATTTTGAATTCTATATCGTTCAAAGTAAAACAATTTTTTTGACTTGCGTCATTCTATTGTGAGCCGCTCTGGACGATACGTCATGGTATTAAATAATTTTTCTCTGCTTCAAGTGTCGTGTTTTCAGTTTGAGACGCGAATGTAAAAAGATCACGATAATATCTTTGTGCTAGCTGGCCGCAGTTTTGATGAAGCATATCGTGTTCATTGTGGTGTCTAGTCCTCAAGTTATACGTATAGTTCGTGCCAGCCAAGCGAGAATCTAGAACCACTATTTTTTGGTGAAGTATTTACTGTACAAACATATAACCAAGGCCGCAAGGCCTTTCCCGAGACCCCCGTCCGTCGCCTGGACAGGATCCTGGCGTTCTCTACTCCCAGCCTGCGTCAACACAGACCCACGTCTTCTAGCCACGTCGGGTTCCTCCGCCAACCAAGGCGAGGTCGTTCCGGGCAGCAGCAGGACGGCGCCCCGTACTTCAGGACTTCAGGACTCATTGGCTATTAATCTCCATCGCATTAGTTTTAACTTTATTTTTGAATCTTAAGCTAGGCAATCCATCTACCGCGCTGAACCCAGATTTATTGCCGGTTTAATTGCTCTGTTCTACCTCGCGTCTCCGGGATTAAATTAGTAAAGGCCTATACATATTTAACCCGCGTGCGATCGTACACTCAACCCTAAACCGCATAATTCTCCGTTCGGAAAATAAAAATCAACCGTAGTTATAAGCGGCTCGCAATCATACTTAAATTTATTTACCACGTTTTATATATAACTGTTTCTGTTTTTTTTCTTACTTTAAAAAATATAATACAAATCATATTTAAAATCTCCTATTATTTTTTTCTTTGTATTTAGTTATCCTATGCTAGTGTGGGTTCGATTCTCACCAAGCATTCTTTTTAACAAGTGGCAGAAGCTGATTTTTTAATGCTACAAGATGGCGCCCGACCGTTTTCCGTAGTAACCGATTGCTGAATTTCCTCAGGTCTTACCACATTGAATCTCCAATTTTTACTCCGTATTATACCCCACAGGCTAATACAGTTGAACGTTACAATCAAAGCGTTATTACATGTTTAAGCATCTTAGTCGGCGAAAATCAAAGAAATTGGTCAAAATTATTACCCAAGGTCAAAGAAACATCCCCGCACTCAGCAAACGGGGGGTATAAAGAAGAGAGTAGACATACCCTCGCAAAGCATCATGGTGATTGGATACGATGTATGCAAGGACACCCAAAGAGGGGAATCCCTCGGCCCTCAGTCCAACGAGGGACTGGGGTGGAAATATCTTTCCTTTCGTTTGGGAGAGTCGTTCGCTTCTTTTACTGTCTTTCAGTCGTCGCGACGCCTTCCCCTTAACATAAGGATGACTTTTACGATACGCAACCGTAACGTTCAAGTTTACTACAAAATGTGTTACAAACTCATTTTGAAGCGCCGTTCTTATACGGCCTCATTTTCATTTCACTAACCTTTTTCTTCTTTCTGCATTGTGTCACCTCATCACACTGACATTGTCATTAAAAAAAAAAACCAAAATAAAATAATGTTAATATAAGTTGTTTTGTGGTTTATTCTCCGATTTCTCGGTAAGTTTAATAATAATACATTCCCAAAATTCTCTGTTTCTATACAATTCCGTTATCTGATGTAAATAACGTACATAACACACTACGCATATCGTATCTATTTATATATTGTTTTTCTGTTTAATTTTACTCCGTAATTTTTCTTCTCTTCGCTGACCAATACGCTATGAGCGACCTTTTTGTTATGTTCCCTCTCTCCCTCTTGGAACCTCTGGATTTGGTCGGAGAGGTAACTCATCGTTCAACATTTTTGACTCTCAACAACTTTGTTAGTGAGTTTTGCTGCTACGGACGAATAGGTTTGTGTTCGACCTCTAGGAGTGTCTTTGAGGTGCACCAACCCTCCCACCTTACTATCACTCCTCTGATCAGACTCTAAGCACTCTCTTAGCTGAAAGTCGGATCAGGAGGGATACCCTACAATTAGGGACATTAAAATACTGGTTTATAGCCCTTATTTTTGTAGGCTGGGGTATTATTTTTTCGGGACTTAGGTTTTTTCCTCTCGTAGCCTGGTCCTCCTCAGCTTATATTCGTTGATTACAACCTCTAGCCTCTTCTTTTATCGACATTGCCCTCTGAGCATGTGTCAATAATTAATTTTAACTTATACTTACATTCGCTTTTTACTTTAGTTTAGTTTCTTTATTTCGTCTAGTCTATTTCGCCATGGTATATTATCCCGTGAGTTATTTTAATTCTGTTAGGCTGTATTTTTCTTTAGTCGCGCACTTAGATTATTTTTTAGGTTTAGTGGACGCTGCCTGAGCTCGCGTCGAGAAGGTTTAGATTTGGAACGTTCCGTATTTACTCTTTGTCGAATGCACTTAGTAGGCGCTCCTTAGGTTAGGTATTTTAATTCTGGTTTAGTCTTGTTAGTTGTTAGTTGTCTTGTAAGTATTTCATTTTTACTCTGTTACTCAGGACTTCCCCTAGCCTGGTCTCGTCTCCTCTTCAACTGTCACCCCTATAGGGGAGACATAATTTTTTCGGTTTTCCCTATAGGGATGTCAAGTGTCTTTAGTGACGACATCGTCTAGGGTTGTCAAAAATTTGTCGATAGGGTCGTGATTTTTATCGATGATGCCTTCCGTCTTTAGTGACGACATCGTTTAGGGTTGTCAAATTTTTTTTATCGATAGTATCGATAATTTTTTTTTTTGCTGGAAAGGGTGTATTGCAGCATTGCGCTGCCGTTCAAGCCTCTTTTGTAGTTGTAAAAGTTTCATAAACTATTATTTCTTTTAAAAATTTCGAATTGAGTACATTTTCAAATTTTGAATTCTATATCGTTCAAAGTAAAACAATTTTTTTGACTTGCGTCATTCTATTGTGAGCCGCTCTGGACGATACGTCATGGTATAAAATAATTTTTCTCTGCTTCAAGTGTCGTGTTTTCAGTTTAAGACGCGGATGTAAAAAGATCTCGATAGTATCTTTGTGCTAGCTGGCCGCAGTTTTGATGAAGCATATCGTGTTCATTGTGGTGTCTAGTCCTCAAGTTTTACCTATAGTTCGTGCCAGCCAAGCGAGAATCTAGAACCACTATTTTTTGGTGAAGTATTTACTGTACAAACATGTGAGTATTCAACCAATTTCCCGTTTATCAAATCATACACTCTCGCGTCCCACTAATCGCGTAATCTAGCCTATGCCGTTTCTAAAACTCTCTCGTTTTCGGACCTTGGCAGATAACCAAGGCCACAAGGCCTTTCCCGGACCCCCGTCCGTCGCCTGGACAGGATCCTGGCGTTCTCTACTCCCAGCCTGCGTCAACACAGACCCACGTCTTCTAGCCACGTCGGGTTCCTCCGCCAACCAAGGCGAGGTCGTTCCGGGCAGCAGCAGGACGGCGCCCCGTACTTCAGGACTCCAGGACTCATTGGCTATTAATCTCCATCGCATAAGTTTTAACTTTATTTTTGAATCTTAAGCTAGGCAATCCATCTACCGCGCTGAACCCAGATTTATTGCCGGTTTAATTGTTCTGTTCTACCTCGCGTCTCCGGGATTAAATTAGTAAAGGCCTATACGTATTTAACCCGCGTGCGATCGTACACTCAACCCTAAACCGCATAATTCTCCGTTCGGAAAATAAAAATCAACCGTAGTTATAAGCGGCTCGCAATCATACTTAAATTTATTTATCACGTTTTATACAACTGTTTCTGTTTTTTTTCTTACTTTAAAAAATATAGTACAAATCATATTTAAAATCTCCTATTACTTTTTCTTTGTATTTAGTTATCCTATGCTAGAGTGGGTTCGATTCTCACCAAGCATTCTTTTTAACAAGTGGCAGAAGCTGATTTCTAATGCTACACTACCTACTCCCTTGTCCACTATTAGTAATGCCTTTTAATTTACAAACATTCAACAATGAAATTATAAATTAGAAGAAGTTTTCAATGGCTGGAGGCGTTCGACCAAGTCTTTAGCCAAGTCCTCACCCACGCAGAGGATAAAAGACGTATCGGCTTTAACTTTAAAGGGTCATTAATGACGAGGTACTGTTGTGTTCAGAAGGCAGATTATGTAAGTTCAAATTCAAAATACAAAATTCAAATAAGAAATATTGTAATCAAATTGGTTATTTGAGGCTAAATACGACGAGTACCTATTTACATAGATAGTTCTAGAATACGAAGCTCTAAAGATTTCTAAATACGCAGTCTACGATAATAAGCCATATATGTGTACTTGCGAAGATTGTACGAGTAGTGTTTACCTATTAGATTTTTTTAAGAATACATTTTGTCATATTCCTAAAAATTTATAAAGTAATCCTGAAATGTATTCCAGGGTATCTTATTGATCAGTCGATACAAGAAAGCAATACAAAACAAACAACACAACAATATCTTCAAATCATGTTTAACCTCCAAACATTTTTATATCGGCAGCTCAGCGTCGCATCTAAACGCGAATCAACATAAATCCCTACATTATGATTCTGAAATCCGAAGTCGTGAGTGCGGGGCCTCACGAGACGGTGCGGACGAGTCCGGAGTCGCGCGGACCGATGCGAGCCGATGCGGACGCTTAGCATTTGTATGGCAAGCAGTTTGCCACCGAATCCCGGCGCTAACAAACGACGGCTATGGGCGATAGGCTGCGAGAATGTGCGACCCGCGCTCCGACCTCTGATCCGTCGCCAAATATTCGATTTGGACAAAGTGTTTTCTATGAGACTTTATTTGATGTGGTGTTGATTTACATTTTTTGTACAAATCGGTGAAGGGTGAAAGGTTTAGGGAATGGTTTATTTTCCTCATTCCTAGAACTTGTGTGTATGTTACTAGAACTTGAATACACGTTTTAATGAATAATGGATCTCCTAGAAATCATAAAGAGAACACATGACGAAAATAAAGATCAAAGCACCTTATTCCTTGTAATCCCAGTAACCTAAGTACACAAATAACTGATAAACTATAATGTGTTATTTTCCTACAAAGGCGAGTAAGTATTGAAAAATAAGTTTCTGTGACATTTTCATTTAAGCAAGGTCCGACGACGTTACTGCAACCATTATAATTGTAAAGTTGCACCGAGTTGCATCAAACGCGTTGCAACATAGGTGCCTAGAGGTGCTGCACTATGGTCTGCATAATGAGTGGTAACGAGGGCCATTGTAGCCGGAAGCTATCATTCATTCATGACTCTAACCTCTAAGTAAAAGCGGCGTGTTTCAGGAGAAAACAAAAACTTACTATAGTTAACAACAAATATATAAAAAAATTCTACGTTCAATAATAATATGGTAACATTTGGCCTAAATTCCAGAGATTAATATTTTTTTTTTTAAATATTTAAAAAAATCATGACGTGCCGTATTGTTACACATAATATGGATCCCAAAAATAAATCCGACAATCCGACTGGGATTAAAAGGAAATTAATGTCAAATTTAATAAAACTGAAAACTTGCGGGAGAATGTTCAGTACCTACAACAAAAGTAAGCAAACGTCACCGTACGGAATTCAAAATGGAAACTACCGAAATGAGTTTATTTATTTATAGTTAATTAAAACGGTACAACAACAATTTCATTAATTAACGTAGAAACATAAAACGGAACCTACATAATGTTGACAATTATGTTATTTTAATTTAATTTAAAACTAACATAGAATAGTGGAGAACAGCAGACCAGACACATGCGCGTAATTTTATTCCATTCATCCGCAAACACATCACATTCAGGGTTGACAGTCAGAAGGGCGTTTAGGATCTTTAAAGTACGACAGACTGGGGATTCAGCACTGGCTATGTTTTGGATGACGGTTTCGGAAACAGAATAAGACGGCGGCTCTGACGGTGTCCGATGTATTTGTCGGACACAAATAATCGGCAGAAAAGGTCATGGAGGTCTGGGCAGTCGATTATGTTCCCGTAAGGTTTTACAAATATCCTACTGCGATCTTTAACCGACTATTTATCTCCTAAGTTTATTGTACAGCAGTAGAGCAGTGGTGGCCCAGTGGTAACAGCCCCGTCTTACGAGTTGTAGGTCGTGGGTTCGAACCAGGCAGGCACTTTGTTTAAATAATTTCATCACCACTGCTTTAAAAAACGGATAACATCGTGTGGCCGACCAGATGCCCCAGACCAAAAATTAGAACACGTGACATCTACCAAGCCGCACAGGGATTACAGCCCAATCCCTCTCGAAGAAGTTAGGCCTGTGTCTGAACAGTCAGTGGGAACATTATAGACTGATCATGCTTTATTGTAGAGTCAACCGCACATCAGTACACCCAACGAAAATCGTTCATACTGGTACGACATAAAGGTCATGTTAATGGGAAATTATTGTTACCACTGATGTGCAGTTTGACTGTACACGAAGAATACGGCTTACATTCAACCATTTACATTATCATGTTACTGTAAACTTTAGTTCTATCTCGTAGTTTCTATCAGCTAACATTTGACCTAATTCTCTTAGGCATATATACCTATGTACATATAAAAATATGTAAGACAAATTCCTATTCTCTTTCAAAGTCAGAATGAGGTCAATCGACCTACTATCCTATATCTATCTATAAAATACACAAAATGGTATTGAAATCACAAAGTAAGTTTAAGTAAGGGTTACTTTTTAATTAAATTATGTTTGGTTTCCAATTATTGGGACGATTTCTATTTGTTTAGGGAAGTGGCTATTATGTGGTCGCCTATTAATTATAGGTAATTGTGATATTGATCGCACAGTATTGATTTAGAATAATTCGATGGTATGAAACTAATTATGTCTATGGGTCACAGCACTCACAGGTGGGCTGGCATAGGTCGTGAGTGAGAATCACCGACGACGGCGATGCATGTATTTATTATTGATACCTAAACTGTTCCTTTTAAGCTCTTCTAAAGAAACATTAACATTCTGACTAATACTTCCTAAAGCTTTAACAAAATATCTATGCCTGCATCTAAAGCCTCGTATGAATCATGTCTCACTGCCGATATGAATCGCTCCGTAACTCAAACAAGCGTGCTTCGCGTGCGCATCGCAATCAGTCGCACGTAATCACCCGATCTCGAGCAGTATCGTCCGATCTCGCGCGGTCGCGAACCGCTAATTATCGCAATAGATGCTCACCTTCGATAAGCGGAGGTGTCGAAACGCCTCCTCGTGAGTTTAACTATAAAATGATCAGTATCGGTGAGGTAGTAAATGTCTTGATTACAGATGTTATCTGATTGTGACATTCTTAGTACTACGACTAAGATCTTATCGGGGCCAATATAGTAGAATCGAGATTCTGCACGTAAAGAGTTGAGGTAGCCATAACATCAGACTTCGAATATCTTATTCAAGTAAACAAAATACTTTATTAAAATAAAGCATTTCCCACTACAGAATTATTTGTTTTGTCTTTCCCAAAATTGTCACAAAGGGCATAACTAATTTGAATAGTATGTGAGTAGCTATTTACGTTTAATCATGTGCTTCTCGGAATAAACTAAGTCTACTACTACATACTTTTTATTATCTATTAATTTCGAAATCCGTTATACTCGCCTCCGATCAAGTTTACAGCATCTAACCCTATCTCATCTTTACCACTGACCTCGTAACCTAACTCCGACAGGTACCTACCTGTCTCCGAAGCCCGGCTTAAGATTCAGTAGGTTTGGAAGCCGCCTGTTTATTTCGCAAGCCACGGCGCCAACGCGTTTTGTATGGTAATCAGCTGACTCACTCGTGTATGTGGTACGTTGTGGCTGGATGTACCATCGGATAAATGGTCCTTAGGGTACTGAAGAGATCTATGTTGAGCTGGGAGTCCGGTTTTAAAGTGTTTTGTTTGAGTTATGTTACAAATTCCAGGAAAGTCTTGTAAAAAGCTTAACCATATTTTGCACAGCGCAAACTTCAAAAAAGGTAGCAGGCACTTCTTACTTGACGTTTTTGTTTGAGCAGATAATACACCAAGACTTTCCACACGATAAGTAATCAAAAGAATGAAAATTTAAAAAGTCAAGTATTTTTATAATGTCACTCAACGAAAGACTTTAATATTCAGGTAGATTATTGCTGCCCACGCTCGCACTGTTCAGTGTTCTGCAAAGCATTTAATGGTAAGTATACCTTTTCCTAGTACTCGATAACAGCTATTTGAAACAAAGAGAAACAGCCCTGAAGGCACAGACTGATTCAACGAAAAAAGAATACATTCGTCTCGACTGCTCTTCTACAATAATATTGGTCTACTGGGGCTATCGCCCTTAAAATTTTTTCAGGGTATGGATCCTCCAATGTCCAAGAAAAAAATACGCATACTATAAAACATGACGGAAGAAAAAACCCTGAACTAAACTTAGCTCCAGAAATTTCATTTTGTTTATGAATATTATATATTCGTGTGGCGTTGCCCGCGCACCGCAGCACCGAGCCGGTCAGGTGATCGCGTCAAGTAAAGGAGGCGCTGGTTTTACACCTGCATTTTCTTTTATATTAAACATTCTTGCAGATCTCCGTAGCTTTCTGGAATAGGATTTGCAAATGGTTGCTGTTTATAAAACGGAATTGTTAAAAAGCAGATGCAGTTATTATGGTACAATGTTTTAAATTTTTGAATTTACTTGAGGCTTACATGCAATTATTCAACTTACTCGGGAATTGTTCAGGACATCAAATTATGATTTCAAAACACAATCGGACCGGAAAAGCCTTCAAAGCCATGAAACCATCCAAAAATAACAAAAAGTTTGTTATTCAAGCCCCCACTCCGTAACCAATGCATAAAAACCGATTGGACGCGATGTTCGCACGACCATAAACGTATCAGTTACAAAAAGGAACAGCGGAATTATTCCGGTAAGTCGAAAAGTACAATACATACAAACAACGAAAGAGGCGAGGGGTGCTAACGCAAAAAGGCGGTTTGATTTCAACTTGATAACGATAGGCGGGGTTGGGCCTTTTACACTGACACCATTGCCACGAAGGACCAATAAAATCAACTCTATCCAATGCCCGCTTAACTACGCCTAGCAATTTCTAACATCGCACTCAGCCAGCAATGTAAATCAACAACAAGGAAAGTCGAATACATGGAAGGTTTCACAGTGCTAGAATGCCCGGAAAGCTAAAGGTAAACAGCAATGGTGTTGATTAATCATTGTGAAATAGTATCGCGCTCACAGATAGCGATGTTACACAGATTTTTATGTTGAAATGTTAATTTATGTCAGCATGTTACCTGACTGCGGTGGATGCGTGCATATTGGCACGGGTTTCATTTTGTGGTGTAATTGTTTTCGTGTTGGATTTTATCGAGGTGAACTATTATTATTTAGTATTATATTAACCTACTATTTTGCCAGGGAGACAATCAATTTTGGTATTACTTGAAGAACTAAGTGTGACTTTATCATGTCACTGTAACCTGGTTTGTTTTAACTGTCTACCACCGTTTCTTAGGCAAAAAATTTCAAACCTAGGGATCAATTTTGGTACTTGTATCAGCACATAATAAATTAAGTGGTATATTTTTTTACTATAGTTTAGTATACTAGTAGGTATAATTTTAGTTTTGATTTTGTATATTTTTATCAGCACATAATAAACTAGTATATTTTTTTACTATAGTTTATTAGTATGATTATTTATAATTTTAGTTTTTTTGTTTTTTTATCTACCGTTTAATGAGATAAATTAACCGTTAAGGAAATCGGCACTTTGCCAATTTATCGAGTTATAGCCATTTCATACAACATTGAACAGCAAAGAATGACAGTTGGGATTTAAATATACCTACGGACAATTTAAGTTGGTCGTCAATTTGCTTAACAATTAATTTCCCTGAGTTCACATGGTTTGTAATCCAGCTTCATCAAAGGTCATTGGCCACCAAAGCGCCGTTATTGCTTCAACCAACCGAACAGAAGTTAGGTATTACTAAGTTACACTAACTTCAAAAATCAAAGTTTCAGAGCGAAGTGGTCTGAACCGGATATGAGCGCAGCCGACCACCGGATGTGGAACTTTCTGGTAGTAAAGTATCGTCGCCTGCTGTTAAAGTAACGGATGTGACCAGATTGTGACATCCGTTACACCTATAGCATTATGTGATTGAAGATATTTTCAGAAGTTTACGATTACCACCATAAAAAAGAAATTTCAAAATACAATACCTACATCTGAAAAAACTTCTGGGCAAAGCATAGCGTAGGTCTCCCCATATGTCCTTTTCCTCTATGAAGGTATTTCCACAATCAAGCACAATTCCTAAAAGGCTTGGTGACCGCAGTGAGTTATAATTTGTTGGCGACTTTTGTAGCGATGCTGTCGCGATGCAGTAGCGATGCTGTCGCGGATGTGTATCGATACAGTTGCAATGCTGTAATTATGTATGAAGAATCCTGCGCGATAGTAGCGATGTAGAAGCGCGTTTACAAAACGCGCGACAGCATTGCCACAAAAAGTCGCCGTGGGCGAGGGCCCTTATCGATTGCACAATTGAAGTAAACTTATTCCTAAAAGAACGACCACATCACCTAGCTTGATGACACAGATTAACAGTAATCTTGCCAAACAAAACCAGCATCCGCAACTTAAAATTCAAATAGTATAAAGCAGCCCCAATGTGACTCGTCTCGTTGACAATTTAAAGGGTACCCAGTTAATTACAAAAGGGCGTACACAAACTCTTCATTTCCTCTTTAACTCGCCCATTGCGAGGTATTCCGTCAGCACACTTTATTATTTCTGCCTAGTAAATTAAAACCTTTGACCCGCGCCCCGCACTTGCAGACTACTCACAAAGACCACAGACTAAAATATTTACACTCTGCCAGTAATTAATACTCTGTGGTGTTATATGAAATGGCAGACTAATTAGAGTTGAATTTATGATCGCGCAGTTATTTTTTTTTATTTAAAGGAATTGTGAAGAATAGTTTTCTAGATTTTATTTCTATAATTCTGTTGCTCACAAAACTTTTATTAATATTACGTGTTATCAACTTATTTCACATTTCTATTAGTAATGTTCACGTGAAAAGTGGCCTACTCCCTCTCACAGAGAGGAAGCCTGTGTCCCGGCCGAGTGGGAACATTAATAGGCTGATTATGATGATGACCTAAAAATTTGTTAATTTACTTTTAGGAAAACATACTTAGCCACTTATTCGTGTATATTATTAATTAATGTATCTTGTCGAATTGGACAAGATACATGAATAATATACACGAATAAATACATGAGTAATATGGAGGAGCTCGTGGCTAAGTAATAACAGCCGCACGGTCGATCCATCTGGTTAAGCTACGCTTGCCGGGGTTGGTCAGTGATGGGTGACCATCTTTACATACCGAGACTCCTCCGTGCCTCGGAAAGCACGTTAAGCCGTTGGTCCCGGCTGTGTTTGACAGTCGTTACGAGTCGTCAGAAGCCCGAAAGTCTGACACCAGTCTTACCAAGGGGTATCAAATTACCCAGTTACTGGGTTGTGGAGGTTAGATAGGCAGTCGCTCTATGTAAAATAATGGTATTCAGCTGCATCCGGTTAGACTGGACGCCGACCCCATCATAATTGGGAAAAGGCTAGGCAGATTGATTGACATTAATAAAAATATACACCTGTTACTATGCCACTGTAGAGAGACTCTTCTCGAACAATCAATCTTCAATCTTCGTAGCCTTTTTCCTAACTATCTTGGGGTCGGCTTCCAGTCTTACCGGTTGCAGCTGAATACCAGTATATTACATGGACTCTTCTCGAACATAGAATTGAAAAAGTGCTCGAATAAAAAAGTGCATTTATTAATGTAATGTCATGTGTGGGTTTTGTATTCTTATCGGCGACGAAAGCGTAGTTATATAATATTATATAACCTGACTGGCATATTTATTTTGTTTCAAATAACAAAAAAACATTCGGGGCAGTCTTTGGAGACTGCCGATGGAAGTGAAAACTAAGTAACGCCATCGAACGAAAATGTCAGGAATTTATGTGGGTTGCTGTCAGTACAAGAATGAAAGCTTCATTAAACCAATTCCAAAAAAATAAAACAGAGTGCACTATCAAATAGTTTAACTACGGGGAAGGACCCACAAATCTCCCTCCGTCTTACGATTTTTCAATCAGGCCACGTGTCCTGAACCCCGACGTCTGACGTGAGTTTGACATTTTTTACCCATCCCAAAAACTGCTCAATGCGCCTAAAGAAACTTCACTTAAAAAAAAAACACTTTAAATAAATATCTTTTCATATCTCATACTCGGAAAGTAGTGTTTGTTTGATCGGAGTAGCGGGTGGGACACGCTGCTTCCCGCTCTAGGGCGGAAAAGACTCATAGTAATTGCTTCCCGCCCTAGGGCGGGAATGAATTTAAAAAATAGAACTTATGGTTAGGTAGTCGGCTACGAACAAAGATATAAATCTAACTAGATATCGCGAGTCCCTCCATCTTTATGAAAACCAAGCGTGCCACTTTTTCACACACAATGAAAACAAAACTTACCAATGAAAGAAATCAAAGAAAACATTTCCAATGCCTCGGCCAATTTTTCTATACAGTCTTTACAGCTCAATATGGCTTAAAAAGACATTTTTCTAGATTTTGGTGGATTTCCGGTGCCGATAATGCTAAATAAAAATCTCCGATCATTGATCGTAATTTTACTCCGTTTTTTGACACGCGAAGTACATACTTACAATCGCATCATCTAGTTAGATTAATATCTGTGGGTACGAAACTTTTTAAGAAAAATATCGAATAGAATAAAAATAAAAGCTGCGGCAGTGTTTCCACTTACGTTTTTGGTTTTCCCCAGTTTCTTAATGAATATCCCTAAAATTTCCTAAAAATATAAAAATTCCTTGGTTTAGGGAATTTTTCATTTTTATGTCATTAAATACCTAGAAAACATTCAGTATTAATCGAGACAGACGAAACAAACCAACTGTAGGTTTAATGCGACTTATTTCTGATGTCGTCTTTAGCCACGGAAATAGTACTATTAACAATAACATGCTAAACTAAAATTAGACGAATAACAATCATTACAAGTTTCAGGAAATCCCCTTTAATCAATCGGTGGTGCCATAGAGTAAAGTAGTACATTGGGTTCTACCTACTAATTAAACAATAGGGCAAATTTTTCCCTAAATCCCTGCCAAAATAAAATATCAGTAAACCATGCTTATTATTAGCCGTTTTCCCTAAAAAAAGGGAGAAATCCCTAAAAGTGAAAGCACTGGGCTCCGGTCTTGTGAGTATATTATAAACAGCCAGTGTGAATAAAAAAAAAAAACTTATACGCGGGACGGCCCGCAGCGGTGATGCGGTGCGTTCCATATTTAAACATTTTTACAAATTGTTCTAACTTGTTAGTTCATTTTAAATAGGTACTACTCATGTTATTCAATATCAATAAATATTTTAAACACTATTTTTTACTTCCCTTATATTCGAAATGAAAAGTAGAGTGTTTAACACGGGTGAAAGACATCAATTCCTACTCGGACTATAGCCGCCCTCGCTGCGCTCGGGCGTCTAAATACCTCGTATGGGAATCGATTCCTTTCCACCCTTGTATAACAATCTACTATTTCATAAATAGGCACGCGACTGATTTTAGAACCAGCCGGTCTAATCGGTAAAAACCTCACCATGAAAACTTGGGTTTCTTGAAGTTAACTGTCATGCCACCTGATTTCATGAATCAACACTAATGACAGCTCTTCACCTAAATTTTCACGGTATTATTTTATAGAACAGATAGGTAGATGCCAAAATAATAATTAAGTATGAGTTTCATTAAGTACTTCTTGCACACCAAACAGTTGAACTAAACTCCCAACACACGCGTCCATATGTTCGTATGTTGAACACAGTCTGAGCAAAACTCCACGATGTAAGACTAACACAAAGTGACGTCACTCGGGGCTACGGGGCAATAACGGAGTTTAGCGGTGCATTACGATGTACTGAGAGTTGTGACAGCTTCCTACGAGCACCTTACTATTTGTTGTACATAAATAATAGTATGAAATACAGATAATATAGGAAGAAACTGGTGGTAGAATTATACTCCTCTGCCTACGACACGCGACGCCCGGGGAAAACAAGGTAAAGTATATAAGTACATGTTCCTGAAATTAGTTGGTACCAGAGTAGGAGAAAATTATAGAATCTGGATTAATGGGAAATCCTCAATACGCAGTGAGGTAATGGCGGCTTTACAATACAGTGGGAAAAAGCAGGGTTATAATAATTATCACTGCCATGTTGTATACGATTGTTATATCTATTGAGGTAATGTATTACATGCGAAATAACTGCATAAACCAACATTTAAAGAGCAACAAATATCAGGAATTTATCCAACCAACACAATTTTTGTTTAATTTGTAACGATTGGCTTACTGATCAACCTGAAATCCGATTAACAATGTAATCACCTGTTCACAAAACAAAAACACACGTCAACCACGCATGAATTAATTATAAGCATTGTCGACATTTATGTGCAGTGCGGTGTTCACCCACTGAACGAGCCCCACAAATAAATGAGCAAAATAAGTCGACATCGATAGGCACGTACGAGGCGAACCAACAAGATACAAGACGAAACCCAATTACAAGTACGAAACAAGACAAACAACAATCAGTAATGAATGCAATCAGAACACCTTGTAACATGGGCCCCACTTAGCACAACTTGCATCTCACCGCAAATCGTATCAAATTGTATCAATTGACCGGCCCTCGCGCCGCCCGCTTTCTTGGCAATTAAAGTTGCGCGGAGACAGAACGCAGGGGAAGGGGCGGGGGACGTCCGACTCGCCGCAAACTTGCCCCGAACTTGGCCAGAGTTACCCGAAAGTTGTCCAGCTTTATCCGCCGTTACCCCGTACGAACTTACCCGCCTAACTATCCGATCGACTCTCACAAAAGCTTTACGAGTAATTTGTTTAACAAAAGTCGGACGCTTAGATTTACGACTTGCTAGGCTTTAAGGAAAACAGTTATAAGGAGCTGAACTTAGTTCGCAATTGATACTACAGTTCTGGATTAACCTTTGCTCTGTGTAACTTATTCATTCTCATTTACCACAATAATGTTTTACTTATAAATGTTCAAAGATTTATTTTCAAGAAAGGAAGGAAAGGAAACGTCTCTCTGAGGAGAGATGATTGCCCCAGTAAAACTAGATAATAATGTCCTGCCTCAGAAAAACACTGTTAGATACCTAGATAGAAGGCTTACCTGGCGTGAACACATAAAGAACAAAAGAGACCAGGCAAACAGAAAACTAGCAGAGATTTACTGGCTTGTAGGTAGACAGTCCTCACTCAATCTTGAAAACAAACTCCTCATTTACAAATGCATACTAAAACCTGTATGGACATACGACATAGAGCTCTGGGGGTCGGCCAGCCACTCAAACATAGAAATTCTGCAACGTTTCCAAAACAAATCACTAAAGACGATAAGCTGCGCACCTTGGTTCACAAAGAACAGTCAAGTCCATGAATACCTACAAATCCCATTAATTAAGGAAGAGGTCGAAAGATCGTGCATGACCTACAAAAAAAGACTCGAGCGACACTAAAACCAACTCGCTGTTACCCTGTTAGACTGTAAAAACTCCATATGCCGCCTAAAAAGGAAAAGCCTCAATTTAAGTAGTACTTAAATTGAAATTTTATTGAGGAGACATGTCACAGGATGTGTCAAACTCTAATTGCCACAACATCAATGTTATCAGATCTGATTATAGCCCAGTGGCTGATTGCAGATGGAACAAAAAAAAAGGAAACAAATACCGAATGAAAAACATTAACAGTATCACACTCCCCAGTAGATAATTATTACTCCTACCGCCCGGATTTAAACCGGGTTAAAGGATTAAAAAGATCTTTTCCTCTACCCGTTTAAAATAAACAAAAGACAAATGACCCTAACAACCGGTTTGTAAAAGTTGAGTATTCGGTGAGCGCTCCATCAATTAGTGAGGGGACATAAAACAGGGCTTCTCGAACATTCCGCGGGAGATTCTTGTAGCTGATTTATTCTGTAATCCGTTTTATCGATAATGCTTTTTGTGCAGTTTGTAAGATTGTTAGTTTCTTGGCTGTTTTTTGGGTGATTTGTTTTGGGTCTGTAATTGGATGGGTTGTGATCAGCGATAAGTAAAAGTACCGGAGATTTTAACCGACCGGAAATAAATTAGAAATTACTAAATCAGTGATAAGGATTGAATTAACTTACAAAATAACCTTACTTTTTTTTATCACAACAATTTCTTTCCATGATTCGTCTTTAGAAAACTCATTTTACATTTAATGCAAAAATCCACTCACTTATACAGTGTGATGCGAAAAACTAGTCTCTTTAAAAAAAAGAGAGAAAACTCTAAAGTTTTTGAAGTCGTTGGAAGTGTGGCAACTTGTTACTTGTTAGATGCATGAATATTCCGAAACTAATACACGAAGACAACGACGTCCTTTTGAAACGCTTCCGATGTTCATCCTCAGTATTTGCATTTTAAAAATATTTCCACTCGGAAAGTTGTGGAAAGTTCGGCACTGCAACTAGAGGATGCTTATGGATGCATTTGATGTTCGTTGGTACAATCTTGATGCTTGCATTATTCATTAAGTGTTGAAAGTTGATGCAGGTACACACGATTATGTTGTGATATGAAAGTGGAAACAATTTTCAATATTTATCTTGAGCTGGATTTGAAATGTTTTAGTTTAGCATTTTAATTGGTATGTCTATTGCATGGTGAATGTTTTTTTGTTAATATTATCACATGAAATACGTTTCTGAAATAATTAGTTTTCAAACTGCTTTTTCGTTCGATTTTCGCTTAGAGCAGTTGTGCTACATGCGATCGCGCGCGTACCACAGTGTAAAAGTGCTTACGCATCAAAATAACGCCGTCCAGTCGGATGCACCGCAATGACCTAGTTATTGCGTAATGCTGACGGCTGTCAGCGAATATCATAGTTAAGGCGAAGTTAATACTCGCTTAACTTCTACAATGGGTTCGGAAAAGCCAACACTGAACACTATTAGCCTAAAATTAAAAACAGAAACTGAACAACTGTTGTACAAGCACTTTTGTGAAGAACGAAAAGAGCGTGAAGAGCTGCAAAAACACGTAAAAGACCTAAAAAGTCATATAGAAAATCTCCAGCAACAGCTGATACTTCAAGCGGAAAAACCACCGAAATCAGTTACTACAACCGCTACAACCACCACTGAGACTTCTTCCCCGCGTGTTGAATATACCACGGATGAAGAAGAGCTAGCTCAAGAAACAGGATGGATACGGCAAAAAAGCAGGAAGAAAAGAAAATTGAACACCTCTCCCGCCCAACCCACTCTGCATGAACACGGAAGTGAAGAGAATAAAGGTAAGGAAAAAGTAATTAAAACTCTTTTGCCACCACCTATTGTAGTCGATGGTATCAAAGACTACCAGAAATTCTTTGACTTTCTATCTGAGAGTCAATCAGCTGACGCGTTCAGCATCAAAATGATGAACGGCGATACAGTCAAAGTAAATGCCAAAACCGAAGATTCGTACAGAGCTATCACAAAGGTTCTCTCACTAAACAATTGCCTCTGGCACTCCTATGAGAACAAGCAAGAGAGACCAATTAGAGTTATGGCAAAAAAATTGCATTTCACATGCATTCCGGAGAGAATTGTTGAAGACTTGCGTGGCAAAGGCTACAAAATTCTAGAAGCAATCAACAAATTGAGTTGGAAGACCAAAGAGCCACTCAACATGTTCATGCTGACATTCTCAAATGATGAAGAAACCAGCAAAATATATAACATCAAAACTATATTGGGATGTAATGTGGAAATACAACCGCTAAAATCCTCAAAACTGGTACCTCAGTGCAAACGATGCCAGGCTTATGGCCATACGCAAAAGTACTGCTCCAAAGAACCGAGGTGCGTAAAGTGCACAGGCAAACATCTGACGATGGATTGCAAAAAATCAAAAGAAGAGAAGCCAAAGTGCGTCCACTGTGGAGCTCCACATCCAGCTAACTACAGGGGATGTATCGTAGCCAAAGAAATCCAGCAGATTCGAAACAAAAAATCAAAGGGCAATACTACAGCCACTCAACAAAATACATCTACTGGAAGAGTCGAAGTAGCCAGCCAATACAAACGAAGTCAAAGCACTCTTAAAACTGTAAACAAAAACGTGTCTTTTGCCCAAGTAGCTACAAAAGGCCTAATAGCCAAGGCGCCCTTGGTTGATATAAACACTGACAAAAAGTTGGATGAAATCTTAAAGTTAATGTCATCATTTGACGAGAGATTGAAAAAAATTGAAAATGGCAACAAAATTGCTACACTTAAACCAAAAAAATGAATACTACACTAAAACTTATGGCGTGGAACTCAAATGGGTTACAAAAACATCAGAACGAGTTACAAGTAGTATTAGACATAGAAAACATTGATGTATGCCTGATATCTGAGACTCACTTCACAAAGCAATCTCACATTAAGTTTAAAGGGTACAAAGTATACCATGCACTTCACCCAGACAATTCAGCAAGAGGCGGTAGTGCCATTATAGTAAAAGAAAACCTACAGCACTATGAAGAGTTTAAATATGAAGAAAAAGACATCCAATCAGTGGCGATTTGTCTACAAACAAAAAAATATCCTGTAACAGTATCTGCAATCTACTGCCCGCCTCGGTATATGATAAAAAAAGACCACTATGTGAGCTTTCTAACTCGCCTTGGAAGTAGATTTATCTTAGGAGGTGACTTCAATGCAAAAAATATGTACTGGGGCTCCAGACTAACGACTACTAAAGGCAAAGAACTACTGAATGCCATAAAAGAGCTGAAATGTGATGTCATATCAACTGGAAAGCCCACCTATTGGCCAACAGATCCAAATAAAATTCCGGACTTAATAGATTTTTTTATAACCAAGGATCTATCATCCAGTTATTTAAAATCGGAACAAAGTTATGACATGAACTCAGATCACTCAGCAATCTATCTAGAAATTAGTGAAAACATTTTGTATACAGAAACTAGACCCACTCTCGTAAATAAGTGTACAGACTGGGAGAGCTTCAAGACAAGATTGAATGATCTAATAGACCTTAAAATACCTTTAAAAACACCCGAACATCTAAACGCCGAAGTAGAAAAGTTTATAATGCACATCCAGCAAGCAGCGTGGGAAAATACACCCGACTCCCACAAGAGGACGAAGGGGAATACATACCCGCTCAAAATCAAGCAGCTTATTATAGAGAAAAGAAGGCAGAGGAAAACGTGGCATCAATCTAGGTGCCCTGATGACAAACGAAAACTAAATAATCTGGCAAAAAAAATTAAAAGATTGATCCAAGACTTTAAAGACGACTCAACCAATACCTATCTTCAGAGCCTAAGTAACGACCAGAGGACAGATTACTCCCTTTGGAAGGCTACTAAGCACCTAAAAAGGCCGATTACCCAAATCCCACCTATCAAATGTGGAAATGGGCAATGGGCAGTTAATAACGAGCAAAAAGCCAAGAGGTTTGCAGAGCACCTAGAAAATATCTTCCAACCAAACGACGGGGAAGTC
Organism: Conistra vaccinii; assembly: GCA_948150665.1. Lineage (NCBI taxonomy): Eukaryota > Metazoa > Arthropoda > Insecta > Lepidoptera > Noctuidae > Conistra > Conistra vaccinii. The sequence continues at coordinate 24,409,870 of OX411322.1, read as the reverse complement.
ATTGAAGATCACACTTTGGCTAATATGGTGTCTTCAGAAAATGAAGCTACCATAAAACTAACAACACCGAGAGAAGTTGCACGAGAAATAAAACATAATATAAGTACACGCAAATCACCAGGTTACGATTTAATAACAGGAGAAGTACTCCAAAACCTCCCAAGAAAGGGTCTGGTTAAGCTAACGACCCTCATCAATGCTGCACTAAGGCTTAAATATGTACCAGACTTATGGAAGGTGGCCGAAGTAATAATGATAGCCAAGCCAGGGAAACCGGCTCACGAAACATCATCTTATAGGCCTATTTCTTTGCTACCAATCATGTCCAAGCTATTTGAAAAGCTGTTACTCAAACGGCTTAAACCAATAATAGATAGCAAAAACATAATACCAGAGCACCAATTTGGTTTTCGAGAAAAACACTCTACCATCGATCAAGTGCATAGGATTACAAACGTAATAGAAAACGCCCTTGAAGACAACAAAGTTTGTTCTACTGTATTCCTAGACGTAGCGCAAGCGTTTGATAAAGTATGGCATGAAGGCCTTATACATAAATTGAAGAGCCTGTTACCAAAGCAGTTTGCAGATATATTAGAATCCTATATTCTAAACAGAGTCTTTAGAATAAGACAAGAAGATGCCTACTCAGAACTGAAGGAAATTAAAGCTGGCGTACCGCAAGGAAGTGTGTTAGGTCCGGTCCTGTACCTACTATACACTTGCGATATTCCTGAATTAGAGCAAAACACTATTGGGACCTTTGCTGATGATACAGCCATAATGGCTGTAGGAAACAACCACGAAGAAGCAGTAGAAAAGGTACAAATGGCTGTAAATCAAGTTTATGACTGGACCAAAAAATGGAGGATTAAACTTAATGAATCCAAATCTGTTCACATAGATTTTACTAACAAAAAACCACAGTATTCTCCAGTTTACATTAATAATAAACAAGTCCCATATGAGAATACAGCCAAGTATCTCGGTATGACTCTCGACACAAAGCTACGCTGGAAAGCCCACGTCAAGAAGAAAAAAGATGAACTCGACTTCCGGTTCAAAAAAATGCATTGGCTGATTGGAAGAAACTCCATGCTGTCCGTGCAAAACAAACTACTGCTATACAGACAAGTCCTGATGCCAGTTTGGACTTATGGTATTCAGCTATGGGGCTGCACCAAACAGACCAATAGATTAATCATACAACGATTTCAAAACAAAGTGCTAAGGGAAATTGTAAATGCACCTTGGTACATAAGAAATGATGACCTCCACCGGGACCTAAAAGTTGAGTTCATCGAAACAGTGATCCAGAAACTTGCAGAAGCTCACGAAACGAGACTTCATCAGCATGTGAATGTTGAGGCAATCCAGCTTCTCGACCACACACACATAGTAAGAAGACTAAAAAGAACAAAACCGTTCGAGCTAGTGTTTAGTGTTAGTGAATAGTGTAAAGTACAAAAGTGCCAAACAAACACAAGAACGAAGTGTATTCGCCTTAATAGAGACAATAAGAAAAGTGCTATTGGACACATTCTTAGTAAAGACAATTTAATAGTTTAGGTTATAATTAAATTACTTATTAGTCTATTTATAAGGCTAGATTGTAATAAGATTAGGGTCCATCGTATTTGTTGAACCCTAGGAAAAGGGAAAAAAAAAAAAAAAAAAAAAAATCCTCAGTATTTGCATTTTAAAAATATTTCCACTCGGAAAGTTGTGGAAAGTTCGGCACTGCAACTAGAGGATGCTTATGGATGCATTTGATGTTCGTTGGTACAATCTTGATGCTTGCATTATTCATTAAGTGTTGAAAGTTGATGCAGGTACACACGATTATGTTGTGATATGAAAGTGGAAACAATTTTCAATATTTATCTTGAGCTGGATTTGAAATGTTTTAGTTTAGCATTTTAATTGGTATGTCTATTGCATGGTGAATGTTTTTTTGTTAATATTATCACATGAAATACGTTTCTGAAATAATTAGTTTTCAAACTGCTTTAATAAAATTGTTCAAATATTATTACATATACATATATATCTGCTTTTCAGGTACATTTTACTCTTAAGATACAGTTATCCTAGTTTGAGAGGCAGGGCTCACAATATCTGTATACAGACAGCAGCGTCGTTAGTTTTCTTTTTAAACAGTGTATACTAATGTAAGTCAAATTCAAATTAAAATTATTTTATTTCACATAAACCAACAAGGGCACTTATGAAACGTCAGAAGCTAGATGCACGGTTCCAAATGGTCGTTTCCTATGGAGAAGAGCCGGCAAGAAACTCCACGGTTACTCTTTTAAAAATAAATTGGTTTTTACAAAGGATTTTTTTTTAATTACAGTGATAATAGGTATGAGAGAACAGTGTAGGCCTATCAAAAAGTACCAGATACTTAGCAAAATAGAAAATGGACCACAGATATACAGTCTGTTAAGCCTACAAGGTTGTCACATTCACAAAATCTAGAGGAAAAGAATCTACCCATAAAAAAGATAAATAAAATAATAAAAATCTATTTAAACCACATGCATGATTGTAGCTACAGCCACAGATTATTACTACAGCTGTAACAAAATACAATTTGAAAAAAAATAATCTATATATTGAAGGTATATAATGTCAAATAATAAAAAAGTTTCTTTGTGAAAGTAAACTATTACTATTACTATTTTCACGACGGTTTATTTTATTTGTTATTATAAAGTTTAGATAATGTATTCTAATTCGTGAATAGTTTTAGTTGAGTTAGTTTATAATTTTTTTATTTTATTTGTATTAATTAATTAGTTATAAGTTGTTATGTACCCATATATTTCTATCGTATTAAATAGTTAATAAGATATTTATAGTTAATAAGTTATATATTGATGATCCTAAGAATGATCTCGGAGAGGCCAGAGTCTGCAGTGCTATGTAGGTTCATCCAGCTTCACGTGACGAGATGACACTATTAAAATAGTTTTTTTTTTTTTGAGTTGAGTGATTTGTTATTTTTGTATTTTATAAATGATGACTTACATAGTTTTTAAGAGCTTTGTAACTAACAATTTATGCACATATCAATTAGTCTGAATTAAATGAATCTAATTTAATCTTAATTTAATTTATATTGACTTTTGTTAGGGATCCAAAGTAAGGAACCTCCTCACAATATGTACCTTGGCCAAGACTGCTTCTATATGCAATTCCTAACACAATATTTATTTTATAATCTTCTCCATAAAACACAATAACCCAACTTCTAAATAACCAAAAACAATAACGAGAAACATTTCCCGTTAATAATGAAAGTTCACGTTAAGGCCAGGTTACTATAGAGCCTTAATTACGGCGGCTAACAACGGAGGGTACACAAAAGAGTTGCTTCACTGAGTTATGAAATGATTCCCGCTAATTAATACAATGTACAGCTAGTAGGCACTGTTGTTGTTGAATAGATGTTAAAGGGATAAAATTGAGCTAAAATAATGTTAACTATTATAATAAACAGCTGTACTGTGCCTCCGACTCGAATCACGTGGAAATTTTAGTAAATAACAGCTTTTGTAACTAAAACATGTTCATAAACGGATAAGAACGCACTAAATTAACGGACAGGCAGAGAAATGTTCCGTTTTAGAATGTAAAGATAATTAATACACTTTTAAATATCGTAAAACAAAAAATAACAATCACGACTGAATTCCCCGAAGTGTTGGGCAGAGGTGAATAGGAGACATGTTCGCTGGTTATGTTCTAGTACCATGTAATAGTGGGCGAGTAATAGGGGTCTTTGGCTACGTAGTAACAGCCGCACGGGTCAATCGCTCAAGTTGAGACCCCTCCGTGCCTCGGAAAGCACGTTAACAACGTGCCCGGCTGTCATTCTTGGTAAACGAATGATGAATAGCGGGCGAGCCTATTCTCATCAAACGGGCACTAAACCGGACTCCGAGCTGTTATTGAGAAATTCCTAATGGAAAAGTCCAATAACATTTGTCCGACCTGGGAATCGAAACCAGGACGTCACGCTTAGCAGTCGTGCGTGTTCTCTCTTAATACCACAAAAGATGTAGTACTTTTCTGTACTAAAAATACAAGCAAGTTATAGTAATAATAAGATTATTTACCCTAAAATCATTAGGCATTAAGTCATAAAGCACAGCACAGCACATAATCAGCTAAACAAACACGGCCCGGGTCCGGCACACGCCGCCGGACGCCGGACGATGTGCAACGAATTAATTCTCACTAGCTGTTTGCTAGCTGATTTTCATTTTTCTGTAACCGGCACGGTTCAGTGAGAACGTTTTGAGTTAAAAGCGGAAGCGATTTAAAAATATTTTTTTGGTAATTTAGGTCAGTAAATTTCGAATTAGCCAGGTTTTATTTTACAGGTACATATTTTGACATACATATTTTAATATGAAACTGGATGATTTTACAGTTGGATGTTTCTGCATCGTGTCATCGTGTTTAGCTGCATTAATCTGTAATATCGCACACATCATACGCACATGCAGCACACAGTGATTACAATTTGATATTGACAGCGCCTTTAAGGACGATCTTCGTAGTTTAAGTGTTACCGTTGATGTGGAGTTAACTGTACGCCATTGTTCTACATAGTGACTTTTCTGGTATTGCGAGATAGATAAATCTCTTACTATAGTCATCTAGGAAACTCAGTTATCATAAACTTCCACTTGAACCCCCCACATTTCTATTTAACAACATAATCATAACATCAACAAGACCGATACAAAACTTCCCTCATTACCCGCTCCTCTTCTCGCCGGCGCCTTATCGTGTAACATTAAAGTTTTATTATAAACAAGACAAGCGGAGCGTTGTTTAGTTCGGAAACTTCAATTAAAGCCGTCCGCTGTCCCCCGTGAACATTGCAAATGGGAAACAGAACCTTGTTGGAATCGTATGAGAAAGAGTTGTGCGATTATTGTGAGACCGTCGCTAGAACAATTGGTACATTGCTTTAGCTTTTGCTGCAGCGGTGCTTATTTCCAGAAAGCAAGGATGTGTATAATGCTATAAACAATGGCGCATTTAGTCTTTTTGAAGTAAAACTTCTTTAGCGGCGTTGTGCACTTTTTTAGGCCCGCGTCAGGACACGTGACTTGATCGAAAATTCGTAAGACGTTCAAGTTTTTGTTGACAGCACACTCTGTTTAATTTTTTTGGTTTTTTTTAATGGAGGTACAGCTTTTGTTCTTGTACTGACAGCAAGCCATATAATAACATGACATTTTCGTTAGATGGCGTTACTTAGTTTTCAGTTCAATCGGCAGTCCCAGACTGCCTCGTTTTTTTTTAGATTATTTTTCTCTTAGACAACGTACAAGTAGCGAACGAGTAGTGACAGAACAAATAGTTCTTTATCTGCTACACCGCTTGCTAATGTATTACAAAAGTTTAAAAGACCTGAGCAGTATTAGTTATGTAGATATGTAAGTACTCCTAAGACTTATACACAAAAATTAGAAGTTACAAGAATTCCGAAGAGAAATCAAAGCACGTTTATCCTGACAAGCAACAATTTCCACAATTATACAATTCCTCATCACAACCGGCTGATGGTCGCAGTGCCACGGTAACGTCACATGAAATGCATTTCATCTCATCGCTAATTAAGATTTCGTCTGTTGAGCAACTTTTCATTCAATTTAATTGTTTTTTACAATTGCTCCTACTGCGAGGTAAGATAATTAATTTAATTAGTATCAGTTTGCTTTCGTTACAAAGTAAGTTAATTGAATTGAATGTTTGTTTAAGATGTTATGTGTAATTAAATGGCATTTGTTTGCCTGAGGGTCCAGGTTTTATGGTTAGGAATGAGCCGAACAAATTAGTGTTGTGATAAGACTTTGTATTTGTTTTTACATTGAAGGGGATCCCTCTATCTATAGGTAACCGAACAATGTTTTCTCTTAAAATTACTAAACAAAGTATACTGTAGTATTGGATTAAGGAGCAGGCAATATTTTATATGTATAGTCCGCATTTTACGAATGAAGCTACAAGTACGCGGCAAGCTCGTCTTGTCGGGCCAATTCAGTGAGCGTAACGTGGTCAGAAGATATAAAAGTTACTTGATAGAATCAGAGGGTGAATATATCTGTAGGTAATTAGCGCTGTGCGACCTGAATTGCACTGTATTGTGTCGTAGCAAGAGTCCCTTTTTATTTAAACGATTTTGCGGAGTGAACCATCTGTATTTATATGTGGTAAAGTGAGGGTTTAGCAACAGACCACCCTTAAAGCAGTTTTATTTTAATCGTACTTCAGTGGGGGAAAGAGATGGAGCTATACGTCCTGTAGAACTACATCTGTTTTCCACACTAAAGTAATATTAAAATAATACTGCTTTAGAGGTGGTGGTAGGCCCCTGGACTGTTAGACGCATTGCAACTGTTAATATTTTGGATTTCACGTAGCTTTCGGTATAAGTCGCGTAGCGCATTGATTACTGCGTAGCAATCTTTTCGTAGCAAGCCTACGTCTATCGTAGCACTCCTATACTTAGCGTAGCACTCCTATACTTAGCGTAGCAATCCATGTTTAGCGTAGCAATCCTATGTTTAGCACTGACTGACCTCACATAGTAGACCAATCGGTAGGTACTATTCTAATTAACCTCTCTTTTTTAGATATTTATCCTAAAATTTACTTCGCCTTTAAAACTTATAATATAATATAACTTATAATATAAAACCGCCTTTAAAACTGTCAACAAAAATAATCAATCTTTACAGTTTAAACCATCAAATTCTAACTCCTAACATCTAACATAAGTAAGTAAACTACAACAAGAAATAATCATATACACAATGTCTTCCACTTTAATATGTTGACTGCAGCGGTGGAGCGGTGGGGCGGTGGGGCGGTGGGGCGGTGCAGCCGACTCAAGAATGCGCGCCAAGTGGTCCGCGAGGTGCGTTTATTGCATTTTTGAGAGCACCCGCCTCCGCCCCGCACCCCTCAGCCCCTGGACGCAGTACTGCTACCAACGTTATGCATTTTTTGGGATAAAATATCTGAACAAGAAAGTGGGTAAGGTCTATAGGTACCATCTAATTGAAATTGTAAGGAAACTGGCTGGTGGCCTTTTTTGCCGTGTGCGATCTATCATCATTGAGAACTGTGGAAGGTTGGGAACGGTAGAGAGCTTTTACCGATAAAAAAGCAGGGTAACATACTTAGCATTATTAGAGAGTGCTCTAATGCTGCTCCACAGATGCACATCCTGCGAGAAACAAAGCAGTTTCCCCCAATTACTTTGAGGTAAACGGGGATTGGTCACACTGCAAAGAAACCTCTGCTTTTAAGAACAGCGAGAATATTTACAGGGTTTCGTGAAATGGAATCTTGTTTGTAACTCCAAGAAAAAATGTAATCATGTTCCTGTAATGTCATTGGCACTCCTATGACACGACGATGCAGTCAACTAAAATAAGTATGGTGACAGTCAGTACGATTTTTCCGAAGAAGTTTTACTTTTTATCTGTCCCACTGATTTTACATTTTTGGTGATCCTATTGAACTGAAACTTTCAACAGCAGTCCCAGACAGTTGTCCTCATCAGTTACTTGAGTCGTAGTTCGGAGGTCTCCGCTGCGATCCCTCTAATTTTTAATCACTTTCTAAACAAACACTTTAAGTGCTCTTCAGGAGTTGCTTTGAAAGTTTTGCTAATTTGTAATCGAGATAGTCATTTTATTATCCTTGTTACATTTTAATTCAATGGTCGTATTGTTTTAACCTCTCTAGGTCATAATAAATTACACGAGAGAGAACCCTTGCTTGAATGTCGTGTTCTACTTAAAGAGCAACAAAACTCTTTCCAACCGAATGAATATTATAATCGTGAAAGTTACCCACGACAGTGTAACGACTGGTGTCAATGCGTGGGACCCATCTTTTACATATTATTATCTGCGACCCAAAACTCCTTCCCATATTTTCAATTCGGCAACCACCCACAAATCACATTATACACGGTCTCAAAAAGATGTATACATCGACAAGAATTAAATTGTCTGCAGTATTTGTTTCAGTATTTTGTAGCCACAAAACAGAGTACAAATCGGGCAGTAAATTGTAAAAAAAGCCTGATATTTGCTCGTCGTTGCCTGCCTCGTTGGTCTAGTGGTCGCAAGCGCTACTGCTGAGCATGAGGTCCTGGGTTCGATTCCCGGGTCGGGCAAAGTGTTATTGGGTTTTCCTATCTAAAATTTCTCAGTAGCAGCCCGGAGTCTGGATTTGTGCCCGGTTGATGGCAATAGGCTCGCCCCCTATTATATGGGATTTAAACATAACTGGCAAAATGTGGGTATAACTGCTACAGGTATACCTCTGCCCAACTCTTCGGGGAGACAAGGCGTGATGTTATGTTATGTATGTTATTTACTCGTAATAATACGAAAAAAAATTGTAGTTTCTAATGATGACGTCCTTTATAAAAATTCAAGGAATTTCGCAAAAACAAAAAATTTTTTTTCCAAATATCTTGTGAGTTAATATACCTTTGTGAGGCTGACTGTACTTTCAGTCCAAAACGAATTCCATAAAAATATTTTTGAAAGCGCCGACAATATTTTATTATCTGACACTCGAAACGTAACCATTAAAAATTGTCGATGAAAAAATATTCCGATTGGTAAGAACTGGGTGGACCCACCCTCGGAGGAAGGAAACCAGTTATCGAGAGCAAAAAGTTGATAATAAAATACGACCGGCTGGCTGAACGAGAAATGATGAATTGTTGAAATTCCAGGAGCGTGTAACAATTCCATAAGTCAATTTGGTCGATACGTACCTAAGGGAAATTATCGGGACGCTGATAGGCGCCGTGGGGAGCGTCGGCTACGTAGGATCACGACAGAATTAATATTTAAAACGTCTCCGATATAATGTATAGCGGACCTTCGAGGATTGTTTTCTGATTCTTAACATTAACCATATGTAATTTATACAGAAACTCCTACATAAACAATCCAAGGACTTCAAAGCAAACAATGACAAAGAAATCTTGTAAGCAGACCTAGACAGACAACACAATAAAGACACAATACTTCTTTTGTTTGCATGCATAGAATATTCTTTGTGATTTATAAATTAAATCTTAAAGGTCACATTTCAGCAGCAGCTTTGACAACCAAATCACCACCAAATTGACATACGTCAGCGCCCTTAGATAGACTGTCAGTGTATCGAAGGCCGCTGACATATGAATGTGGAATTAATCAGATTCCAGTTCCCACAATCCCGCCCTCCCCTGGTGACTGAACACAGCACAAAGATGCGTCCTTCCTCGCACTGGAGCGTCTCAAACTTTTTTAATTTCACGAATAAAAATCATCCCTCAGGAATTGGGGATGAATGGGGATATTCCTCGTTAAAATTAACAATGAAATATTGGCGTTTGACTAATGGTCTCTCACTAAAACGAATTTTAACTGAACTTATTAAATCCTTAACAAGATTTTTTATTACTTCAGCTAATTATAATATTGATTGAGGTCTGGAGAGAAAATTTCATTTTAAAATTATGAAACACAATTTAAATCCTTCGTGAAATAGGGACCTATATTTAGTCTGTCAGGGGTTCTAACAATAAAATAGGAATGATAACGATTAGAACACGTACAAAATCGATTATAACTTACACGTTATGAGTTTCCTTTAAGTTTCATGCTAATGTCAGAGAAGGAGCCTACTTGGTACCTACTTTCATTCAACACCCAATAACTAAATGAAAGCTATACACATATTAATGTACGTCCGGGCAGTCATTCCCACTACTACCTTGCTGACTAGAAAATGTTATAACCACGACAATGAGCTATCCTCATACAGGGTATTTTTAAACTAACTGGCGGAACTTCAGAGACCTGATGGATGGACGGTATTACAATTTTAAGTAAACACATGATCTGGGAGCAACGCCCTCGTAGCATAGTTACTTGAAATCAGGATTTAATAAAGTCTTTTGTTGTTTTTTTTTTTTGCTTTTCAACGCCATCACACTCACTCGAACTGTTCATGGGCGGGAGGTGCGCACCAGGAGACTGTTCGCTACCAGGTTCTGTAAATCCAATGCTGGTTTGCGATCACCGCTATACCGCTTAGTCGACACATACAATACGCGATTTAGTGATATCGACATACTATTTCATAACCGAAATACTTTTTAAAGTAATTTATCTAAAATTCTGAAAGAACAGCAGTAGATTCCGTGTGCTTAAGCAAATTATTATTATTTTTTATAGGACCCGTAGTATAGAATACACTGACGAGTTTTGTTTAATTAATTTTTGTTATTTTTAGTTTCTTTTGTTCATTTAATTAGTTTGCCCTGACTACAGTTACGTTTGCCATCAGTTTGTGAAAATCTAAATTGTAATCTGTGGAAAATGTAAGTAGGTGGATTATTCGTTTTTCTTATTAAGTTAAATATATTTATGTTTAATATACTACTGTTTGTTATCACTTACCAAATAAAAAATTAAAAAAAAAAATCACGTCTCCGAAGTTTCACCAATAAATTTAAAAAGACCGTGAGAAGTGAATGCTCACTAGTCGATTCCTCTCACTTCTTTCGTAAATGAAAACAAACCCCTTGTTTACTAAACACGTTGTCAACCGATCGTTTATCCTGTTGCTATGGCTGCCATCTCGCCATTATAATCAAAAGGCAAGGGGTCGCAAAGAAAACAAGTTTCCATTATTATTGATAACAACAAGATTCGTCATGGGATATTTTGGTGATTACTTTTTGAGTTCTTCTGTTATTTATTTTAGTATCGTTAAAAAACGACGCTTTCCCTTTTTTGTTTGAAAGAAAAATAAAAGCTTGTGAAATAAGTGGATGTTTCTACAAACCTGATACAAATGATACAATACAAGAATAATTTTGCGATATTTACGAATTGACTTAGTTTATTGCCGGCTTATTATATCGTTTCGATTTTCTGTGTAGGTGGAATGTATTTTCGATATTCATGAAATCTAAATAGAATCCCACCTACTACCAACGAAAATATGTATCCACTAAGACACAATGATTAAACTTATTCATAAGCTTAAGATTTACATTTGGGTGAAAAAACAAATAAGCTATGTATGTATGTCTCTATTTACCTTGCAGTACAACAGGCACAATTTTTATTTAACCACAAATCATTACAAAGTAGTATAAGTAAATTAAATTCCAACAAACACCCACATAGAGAAGTTGAGGGGACCGTGTGACCTTACTGAGGTCATATCTAATATTTTAGATACGATTCAAATCGGTGAGCATAATGTCATGGTTCATATTGACTGGTAAAAAACATTTGCGACTGCTTAGTTTCAAAATATACACATTCTGTAATCAAATTTTCTTTTTTTTTATATTAAAGGTTCATGTTATGGTTCTCCTCCATAAGAAACTACCTTTTGAAAGGGGCAACTAGAATCGCATATATTTTATTGATGACGTTCAAAAGTCATTTATTTCGAATCGGCATGTGCATATTTGAAATAAGTTTTTTGACTTTGAATTAGACTTTGTTAAAAGGTTAACCATTCAGCAAGTTGCTAGCGATTTTTAAGGTTCCTTAAATCAACACGAAAATATTTGAAGGCCAGGACGTATTTACCTTCCGTTCCTAAAAGAAATGTAGGTTAAACGCTTCGCAAAACAATTTACTCTTTAAGAAAATGTTTAATTGAAAATTCACTTTCTTGTCTTTAATATTTTACTATTTGGATGCCTTGAATAATGTATCGCGACTCTTCCGTACGATAATCATAATCATTTATTTGCAATAAGTATTGCTACTTATAGTCAGTAATAAGTTCTTAATACAAAGTCAGACATTTGACATGCAGAACATTACTATAATGTCGATGGCATGCTTTAAGCGCTAACTATATTGTAACTTACTAAGAAACAGATTCCTATTTACTTGGACAAGATGTGCGGGCTTGAATATACCTATTGGTATACTCTGCGATTTAGTCGGCCGACTATCGGCCGACTTAAGCGCAGGCCACACCGCCAGCTTAGCGGGCGGAGCGGGCGAAGCGAACGAAGGAAACTATACAAACTACGCGAAATAATATTGTAGCTCGCGGTGTGAACCGAAGTATGTAAAGAGGTGAAACCACAGATATATGTCTATCTATATCTGTGGGTGAAACGATGTTCGCCCGCCCGCCCGCCTGCTAGCTGGCGGTGTGGCCTGCGCTTTAGTCGGCCACCAACTAAATTGTATGTCTGCGGGCTCTCTAAATGTTTCTATTATTACTTAATTTTAATACACTACAATACATTAATTATTAATATTATCGTTTAATGAATTTAAAATAGATTATTAACATTATTTATAAATTCATTTATAGAATAAAATCGTTTTTCCAGTAGCCATAATTTTAAAATAAAAAATAAATTATTAGGTAACTCTTTAAAGTTCTTTGGTATTTTGTTATAGATAAGTTCACACGTATATGATAATAACTCTTTTTATACAGAATATTCCTTGGAGCCCTAGGCATAACTATTCTATGTGGATCTCTTACTTTTCGAGGGCAACGGTTTTGAGCCTTTTAAAGAGGTCAAAGTTCAAGCTTAAAATTCTAAAATATACATACTGGGTAAGGAGATTTAATTTTAGAAACCTTGGTTAACAAGATTGTGGATATTGAGGGTTAAAGTCAGAAAATTCTTGTTTTATCTTTTCTATGGCTCCTACACACAGTGCCGGCGACATGGCCGCGCTTTTGTCGTACGGTACGTGCCTCCGGCTTTTGTTCCTTCATTTTCCTTGCGTTTCTTTCTGCGGCTTTGTGCGGCATGGCCGACGGCCAGTGCGGCAAGGCCGGCGGGCAGTGCCGGCGGCCGGCCATGCCACCGGCACTGTGTGTAGCAGCCATTACTGAATAGTTATTTTTTCTTTTGTTTATTAATTTTGTAGAAGAGAGGTATCAATCTCAGTGGAGACGTATCAATAACGGACCTTTTATATCTTTACTCTTCAGGATTTTCTTCAGTCATTTTGTCTGATGCTTAACATATACGGTATCGAGGTCAAGAGTAGGTACATTTGGCAACAAAAAAAGAAACTATCGGGCATAATTCTTCCTCTTTGAAACGTAAAAGCCTTATTTCACATGCAATATAATAGCATCATTAAAAACAAAACCTTAATTGCATCTACAATAACAAATCTCCCAAAAAGAAACAAAAATGCCATCAAAATACTTCTCGCTCCAAACCGGTTCAATTTTAGTACGTATTCTTAAATATACAATTCAAATGAGCGTACGGCAGCCGGGAAACGAATTGGCGCTCTGTCCGACACGACAATTATAAACGTCAACATTCGCAAGTCACCGGCCGACTCCGCAATCACTCGTGCGGGACCGGCCGATTGTATTAAACGTACGCCGAATCTTTATTGATGGGGCACAACTGAATTTTACAATTTGCGAATAAAAATACGTAGACTTTTTTAACAAGGTGTTTATTTTTAGGGTTATGTAGTTATCGGGCAGAAACGGAATTTCATCACTTGTTATTTCTAACGACTTGTTTGTGTGTCTCTCCCAATGCCTAACATAAAACATATCCCTATGTCAAGTGGTTGTTAGTTTTACACGTTTTAGTATTTTAATTTGAACGATCCAAGGTGGGCATGGTTTTTTTAAAATGTAAGTACGCTTTACTGAAGGTTGTATTTTTCGGCAAAATCTCGCGAAGGTCGAAACATTCTTGAAATTGAACCAACCACCACCAGTTAAGCAACCAGTTAAGGTTATTGTCGACTTTTTATTTCAAGAATGTTTCGTCGTAAATAAAAAATACTATCACATAATAAGATAAAGATAAGATAAAGATTTATTGAACAAAAATGGTTGAACAATCAAACACTTACAAACAACACCATGCGTATAAAATAGTGCGTATTACAATTATATAAACCTTTAGTGTTATCAGCAGTCTTTGTATGAACTCTGGTATCCAAAGAAAGATTTAACTTGTGTTATGGATACCAGCATTCTCACATAATGAAATGAAATAGGTTACATTGGTTTGTGTCTGTCTAAAGAAGTGATGCTTAACTTGATAACTTTACAAGATTTTCTGTTTCTTCGTAGCTCTGCGCTTGTAACCACCTTTTGACCCCATACACACACATAGGTACACTTGATTTAATTAATTCCCACGATCGATCTATGTAATCACGTTTTTGTGAACTCAGCCTTTCAACCCAATCAATTAACAACTAAACACGACATGCCAAACAAAACAACAAATAATTGAAACAAAACGTAATCCAATTCTTCCAAAAGGGACATTTAAAAATCCAATCAATTTGACGGCAGTAATATAAAAGGATCTATTATTTGATTCAAGGTCATCAGGGATAACAAGTGGTCAGTCCTTCATTATTTATCAATAGAAAGGACTCAATTAAAGCGAGACTCGTTTTGCTCGCCCTTTGTGAATAATCTTCAAACTAAAGTGACAGCCCTGTTTGAAAAATAGATGCAATTGAGAATGTTAGTGCGTTTTCACACTAAGGGACTGTTTCACCACCTACAATTAAGTTCCCATTAACTTACTTGGCAGATAATTTCATACAAATTCTGTTCCATTTTTGAATTTATTCGGTAAGTAGTGAGTATTCGGACTTCGTGAAATAGGGCCTTAGTGTATCTTGCCGCACGTAAATTGCAGTGGCTACGATCGTTGTTTCATTCTAAGTAGGTGGGACATAGCTGTGCAGGCGCGTAGCTGCGTAGCTACTTGCTAAGACGCGTACCTATCTGCGCTGCGTAGGCGCGTAGCTTGCTGTGCGTAAGCTCGCGGTTACGTACGTAGTCGCCGTTTCTTTTAAATAAATATCGCACAGTTAAAAACTACGCAGTCTTATTAAATGGGGTACACAGTCACACACATAATTTTTAAGGTTTTACTATTTATTGTTTCGAAGAAAAACCTTAAAAGACATTTAAGTACCTAAGCTCTTTAAAATAAATAGAAGGTATTAAAAAAAAATAATTATAAAGAACTCTCAACTCGAAGCATCATTACAAAATTCGAAATTGTTTTGATATTGGATAATAATATTCAAGCAAATTACCAATTCCAAATGGGACTGCTTTTAAATTATGTGTGGTCAGTCAGTTAGATTGATAATTAGCTGACCTTTACAGAATAGCAATACTGGCCGAAAAAGAACCATACAAAAACAATCAAAAGAAAAAGTAACACATTATTATTTTCTTTTTAGTCCCTCATACAATCCGTCGCGCTTGGCTCGTGCCTTGCGTCTCTGTCACGTCCCGAGTCGCGCCCGAGCACGAGTCGCGTCGTGTTGGAGTCGAGCCGCTATTTACCACACCTATCACATTATTTTATTTCGCGTGCCCTACATCAAAAATGTGGAGCTACTGCGAAGAATTGCGCCAGGACTGGTCATAATGGAATCGACAGTAGGGAAATATGTAGGGTTAAATTGTTGTTGAATTTTGAAATTGGTCCAATTAATTACAGTAACAATGTAGTAATGTTTGATGCAGTTATGATTATTTGTTCAAACTAATATTGTGAAAATGTTTGTTTGTAAGAGGCTCTGGAAGTAGGTACTGATTCGATTACAATCATTATTTTCTGATAGAAACCCTCGCCTGTAGTCCTAAGGTATTGTCTATTCCACACTGACGAAGTCGCGGGCGGAAACTAGTGTTGTTAGGTGTAGTTATTATAATTTATTCTATTCACTTTTATTGCGATCGCGAATATCGGCTAATTCTTTAGGTCTTGTGACCCGAACCTGCCGTTTTGTTATACATATTATAAACGTGTCCACGTTACAAGAGAAATACTAATTTAGCACACCGATTTCTTTAGATACTAAACATATTCATACTTTTACCTAAGCTGTTTCAAATCACACACCCCCACGTCTGGTATAACCTTGGACAGTGTTATATTATTCGATATATTCATTGGTTCCCCATCGTCCACATGACTTCGTTCATTACGCGCGCGCCGCATATAAAACGGCGAGTTATTGCCGATCCGCCGCGTCGATTGTGAAGCAGCGACAGGCTGTTATATTGTGAGGTACAGATTGCCGATACAATGTACTCGATAACAATAACGTATTTATTACATTACGACTTCTTCATGAATACATACAGCGATATAAATGAATATGCTGAAAAATAAATTGGCTGAAATATGTCGATTATTGTTGAAGATGTTGGAAAAAATCATGCCGACTGGGAGCTTTACTGGCGTGCGCCGCGTAAATCGTAAAAGATACATAAAAATTATGTTTTATAGAATGGTTCATCCTAAAACGTTCAACAAAAAAGTTAAATTTAAAATTTTAAAAACCCCCGACAAAAAATATCCTTTTAAAAGCTAAAAAATAAAATATACTGGCTCTTTAAGTTTAATTAATATAATTTGTAGTTAATATTTTGTCGTCGCGTCGGGGGACGCGGCATCACGGCATGCTATTGTAGAAAATATATTTTCAATTTTTCATTCGCCGTCCCCCGAGTTGGGTATCCTGCAAATACCAGGTAATGCTGCAGCATCAGTTCAAGGTTACTATGTTATTCTAATACCATTGAAGTAACAGATTACCAAAGGGGTTTGAAGATTTTGGCCCTAAAATCTGCCACCATTTTGATTTTTTTTCAAAATCGAGGTGCACAATAAATGTCATATATTTGGATAGGGGACACTTATACAAACATAAAACTTCATACACAATACCATCATAAAGCGTCACGTTTCTGAGATATTTAAAGATAAAAATAACAATTGTTATAACGAATTTATTTATTTATGTTGTAGTTACTTCATTTTCATTAAGTTATTTACACATGAATTAATTTAATACACCTCGTGGATAAAACATAAGATTTTTTAATCATATTCGGTATAAATAATATCATCCAAGAAGGCAGCAGGCGGATGAATAAGATTTTCTTGGTGTCACGACCATGCTATGCACCATATAATACATATACCATATAACACACGTCCTCATTCGGCGGAGGGTATACATATATTTTTGTCTCTTTCGCTCTTAACTAAAATATTACCTATACATGATGCAATTATGTTTTCATAGTTCAATATACTTACCTGAAGGGAAAAAAAACCAAAAAAACCTTGTTTCAGGGTTCAGTTTTTGACTTATATTTCGGGGAATAACTCCGAAACCTGACGCTTTAAGATATTATGTCATATGACATTTTTTGTTTGTATAAGTGTCCTCTATCTAAATATATAACTTTTGACTTTTTCCGCGATTCTGAAAAAAAATCAAAATGGCGGCATCATGTTAGGGCCACCCTCCATACAAAAATCTTCTAACCCCTAAATTCAATCAGACCTGTGGAAGATGCTAAAATCCATTCATCAATAAGAAAAGACCTGATAATCTTCAAACGGCTGAATAGTTTTTTTTAATCATAGCTAAGAACACTCCCGATTAAGTCACCTTTCAAACAAAACAAAAAAAATCTAAATCGGTTCAACCGTTTGGGAGCTACGATGCCACAGACAGATACACAGATACACAGACACACAGATACACAGATACACAGATACACACGTTAAACTTATAACACCCCTTCGGTTTCCGTCGGGGGTTAAAAAAGTCCGCGATGGCACACATCTATCTTCTAAGGATGACCCACAGTAACCATATTTATCTTGCAGAATTTGATAAAAATTTCATTGATATTTCCGAAGCTATTATGACCGGTATTATATTAATCCTTATCTAATAAAATATTATATTTAAATTGGGTATTTAATTTAGATTAAAATATGCCTTAACATTATTATCATTTAAATGAATAGTTTAAAAGATATCACAGATTCAAAATTACGCGTAACAAAAATAATTATCGTTGACGGCAACGCGGGCGCAGCACGACGGTAGGAGTCAATGACCTTTTTCTCTGCTATTAGGTATGTAATCCCGGTAGTACGTTCCAGTGGGATATTTTGCGACATCCACACGGGCTAAGCCACGGGTAAAAACTAGTATTGTATAATTATCACTTGCTTCTAAAACGGTGAAGGAAAACATCGTGAGGAAACCGGCATGCCTGAGAGATATTTCTTGGCGGCATGGCAACCCAAGTCAGAGGCCCATGGGCGGCTTTAAAACTCTGACACCAGGTTAGTCACGAACCACACGAGAAGAAGAAGAAGAATATAAGATCATAGATATCATTATCGACAGTGTTAGAATCTCTAATATAAACTCTAACCCTCAACTAGAAATATTCACACGGAAGGACTGTTAAATCCTTCGTTCCGTTTCATCATCACAACAAATACAAAGTACAAACCTTCACAAAGCCCCCATCTACTGCTCAATCTTGACACAACGTCCTCTATTTCAAAATCAATTTTAAAAGCAAAATATATCCAGTATTTCAAACAAACAATATCATCTGAAATTGTTTTTGCCGCGTACAATATTTCCGAAGGCGATCGGAACACCAATCATAGAGCTATAGAGCTATGGAGCAATGGAGCATTCTGAACGGACGGCAAACAAGAAAATATAAGACATGGAATATACATCGGAGAATGAGGTCACGCCTTCAAGTGCAATTTTTTTAATGAAAAATAATGGGAACACTCGCTTGCTTTACGCTTTCAAGTTTTATTTGACGGGAGTGCTGTCTGAGATTAGTTTTATGACCGGTATGAAAATAGTGCTGAATGTCTCAAGAAAATGGTAGCAATTTGTATACAAGTAGTTTATGGGTTTAAAATAGAGTTTATGTGAGAGTAAAACCCGTTTCTTTCTTTATTTAGCCCCAAAACCTGGTCTTTCAGGCTAAATCAGCCTGAAAGTGGTAAAACACGTAGTAAAAATAATAGCCGCTAAATTAACATTTATCCATCCAACTGCTGTGTTTTGGTAAGATTTGATTCCTGAAAACCATTTTAAACTAATTGAATTAATTTTAAACAGATAAGTGTTAATAAAATTAAAATGCATTTCCATCCAAAATGAACAGAAGCTAATTATCATTACACGGGTGATTCCCTCCCCCCCATAGCCTCCTCAGCAGCCGAGCCGCCAACTCCACCAACAAAGGGGGAACTTCCAACATTCTTAATAGTCACTGAAGCCTTTTCTTTTATCGTAATGCCGTTCCAAATGAAGAGGTTCCGCGTTATTCAAATTACAAATTTAAACAACGTAAGAAAAAGAAAAATCACCCTTATTCCCCCAGCAATAAAGTTGTCTTCTCGAAACTGAAGAGCAATTGGATTGTAAAAGAAAATCAATCGGCTCTGGATGCGAGCTTTTTTAATCAAATGAACTAGAAATGGTTGTAAAGTCGACCATTACGTTAAACGAACCTGCACCTTTGTCATATTTTCTTTTGTAATCGCTTTAGTAATTTGGACGCGCAATTAAACCATCCGCCATTTTTCCCTTTTCGTTTTTTTCTTATTAATTGGTTTCTTATAAAGAAACGGATAATTATTGACGATTATAATGATCGAAATGGTCCGGGAAATAACCGAGTTCTTTGTTTGAAAGGCGATTTAAAATGAAAAGATTTTGGGAGATGAGAATCTGGAGTTATTGCAAATCTTTTTAGGTTTAATTACTTCCATAATTAAAAATCTGCCAGTTAGGAAGGGCTTTCGAGGTAGTAAAATTGAGTGACAAATGAGCAACGTATTTGACGGCCCGTGCAATATTATTGCACGGGCCGTCAAATACCTTTAAAACTTCATCGATGCCTTTCCAAATTCAGAAAAAAAAAAAATATTCGCGGCATGTCGAATTGGAGAGGCAATAACGTCCTAATAAAGCCATAGTCTACGATCAGGTGAATATTACGAAACACGAGAATATTTCGGCACACAGTATAAGAAGGTACAGTAGGCTAATTCCAGACAACGTTTTGTAATTCAAAGAAAGGATAATTGACATAGTTGTTGCAAATTGATATCAGCCAATGTGTGTGCTAAGAAAATACTTTTGACAACGTTATAATTTTTAAACCACAAAATATCAAAATTAAAAATCATTTATTTCAATGTACACTGAAAACTGAGCAGTGGTGGCCCAGTGGTAACGGCCCCGACTTACGAGTTGTGGGTCGTGGGTTCGAACCCAAGCAGGCGCTTTACTTTGTGTAAAATAATTTCATCAGCACTGCTCTCAAAACGGTGAAGGAAACCGGCATGTCTTAGAACCAAACATTCGAAGACATGTGACATCTACCAACCCGCACTGGGCCCGCGTGGTCGATTACAGCCCACTCCCTCTCACAGAGAGGAGGCCTGTGTCCCAGCAGTGGGAACATTAATAGGCTGATTGATTGATTGATTGAAAACTGATTGATTGGTTCTTGCAATAGTTTGCGAAGTATGTAAATAGTATGAATCAAAGAAACATATCTGAATAACTGATAAATATGGGCACCGTGAAGAATCACAACAATAAACAGTCGAGGAGGCAATTTTACCATGAATAACATTTGCGAATACTGCTTATAATAAAATTGTTAAACTGAATAATGCAAGATGCTACTGTCAAAGTTAGTGTGTACTGCTGACTACTTAGTCTCAGGAAATGAGAGAAACCGTGAGGCCAAGAGTACACAATTGTACGTACTAACTCCGAAACTCTGGCTTCAAATACTCATTACCTCGGATGCCGAACTAATTCCTTCCTCATCCGTTGAATCTTCTGTGTGCATTTGCTTCATGTAACATAGATGTTCAATAAGTGGGGCAAAGGGAGCGTATTTATCATAATATACGAGCCCGACTGGTATTCGTATTGATGCTCTCCGCTCGCGACGGAGGAAATAAAACGTTACGGTAATTGTAGGGATTTATTGGTTTGTTTGGGGACACCTTTCTTTAGGTAGTAGGTACATATCCACTGCATTTTAATGGATCTCCAAATAGCAGGTTTACCAATAGTTGATCTCAAATTAATGATGTTTACCCTCTTTCAGCATCTTCAAACGTGTATACAGTACTTATTATTGCTTTATTTTTCCTAAAGTCACTTATCTTTAGTAATGTAGCACCTACTCGTGTATAACAATAAAATATGATTTACCTTACACCTGTTTTGAATACCCACAGATTAGGCTGCGGACACATTGAACATTGAAATGAAACAACTATTATATTCTCAACGCATTGATTTTCAGATGAATATATAGACTACAAGAAACCTAAAGATCGAAAAACAAATAAAGCCAAAACCCGTCTTACCAGAGACAGTTCCCTTCAAAGACATAATTCCCTCCAGCCGCAACTTACGCAGCATTCCAAACAAGTAAGTCTTGACTTAAATCAAGATTAGAGCGGGCCTTAAACCAAAAGTATCGAGTTGTGCCCAAATGAGGCGTAATCGAGAATTAACTGATATAAATTGCCCCTAATCTAGATCTGATGCGAAGTAGTTTTAGACTTTCGGGGTCGTCAGATTGTTTGTACGGCTTTGTTTGTGTTATTGTCGTTTTAAACAACAGTGATAATCGTACTATTGCTTCTGGTTTACAATCCATACTTATATTATTAAAATGCGAAAGTAACTGTCTGTCTGTTTGTTGAGAATAGATTTCGATGTAGCACAACGGTAAACCATGACCTGGGTTAGTACATAGGACTTTTTATCCCGGTACATTCCTGAGATAATTTCAGAACTCAATTTGAGCGAAGTCGCGAGGAAAAGCTAGTAAAATAATATTTTTACTTTAAACAATAGTTAAGATTTTGACATCACAAAATTGAAAAAGAAATAAAACGTGTGCGGACGAGGGGCGTCTCACCTAAGATTTAAAACAATAACAAAATTTTCACATCCGCCATCTTGGATTTACATTTTGACCTCACTATCGGCTTTAGCACCCTCGAAAACCATATAAAAACGATACCAATTATGAAAAATTTGATCACAGTCGCCATCTTAGATTTATATTTTGACCAAATTCACACTTTCTCTCGAGTTACAACAGCCAGTTTACTAATACTGCGTTAAAGAACTTCGTTCCAAAAATATTTCTGAAATAGGTACAGTCAAAGGCGACCGCAGTTCTCTCTTTTCAATCGCTCTCTCACTGCTGAGAATCGTGACTCCGTTTCAAATTGTCAACGCTCTTTTTCCACCTGTTACGATCAGTGGCCTGGTGGACTGCGGCGCTGATGGGTACTGTCAAATTCTCGGATATTTGATCCGACCACCTTTTTGGGCTTCGGCCTCTAGGTCTTTTGCCCTCTATTTTCCCAGTCACCATTAGCCGTTCCATGTTATTGGTACCTCTGCGAGCAATATGGCCGAAGTATCTCACGACACGTTGCAGGCAGGTTGAGGACAGTTGTTGTGCTTTCTCTAACCTTAGTTGCTTCAGGATCGAGACATTTGTGCGGTGGGCTGTCCATGGTATCCTTAATAGGCGGCGCCAGCACCACATTTCGAAAGCGTCAATTCTTCGCCTATCGGTAGACTTGATCGTCCAAGTCTCAGCCCCATAGAGAAAGATGGAGAAGACAAGTGTACGGACCAGGTGTGTCTTTGTCCGATTGGTGATATTTCTGTCTCTCCATATTCTGTTCAGTTGAGTCATCGCTGTCTTAGCCATGCCAATTCGTCTTCGAATTTCTATTTCGCAGCTACCCTTATTTGTGATTACAGAGCCGAGATACTGAAACTGATCGACGGTTTCATAATCTGCTAGGAGGTTGGCATGCTGAATGCTTTTGAAGCGATCCACGACAAGGAGCTTGCTCTTGCTTTTATTTATCGCGAGACCCATTCTTAGGCTGGTTACTTCCAACTTATTCAGTAACTCTGCCATTTCAGCTTCTGATGATGCAAAGAGAGTGGTATCATCTGCGTACCGGAGGTTTGATATTTTAACCCCACCCACCTTAACGCCTCCTTCCCAATCTTCGAGCGTTTGGCGCATGATGTACTCGCCATATATGTTATATAGGATGGGTGAGATCACGCATCCTTGCCTGACTCCCTTGTGAAAACTGAAATGACTTGATGTAACGTCACCTATAGTTACAGTGCCATAGCCTGACTCATAAAGGTTGCGAATCAGGATTATAAGATGGGCCGGAACTCCTGTTTCAGCAAGCACCCCCCATAGCTTCTCCCATTTAACGCAGTCGAAAGCCTTCTGATAATCTACAAAGCATACTATCGTTGGAGTGTTGTACTCGTAGCACTTTTCTACGATCAGGCGGAGGTTCAGGATCTGCTCTCTAGTTCCTCGTCCCTTAACAAAACCGGCCTGCTCCTGCGGTATCTGCCAGTCCAAGTACGCTCTCAATCTGGTGTTAATGATGTGCAGTAGAATCTTACTAGCATGTGACATTAGGGCTATTGTTCTGTAGTTATTACAGTTAAGCACCGAACCCTTTTTATGAAGAGGAAGTATGGAAGAGTGTACCCAGTCGGATGGCCAGTGCCCGGTTTTCCATATAGTGTTACAGATATTGTGTAAGCTGGTTACACC
Source organism: Conistra vaccinii (assembly GCA_948150665.1). Lineage (NCBI taxonomy): Eukaryota > Metazoa > Arthropoda > Insecta > Lepidoptera > Noctuidae > Conistra > Conistra vaccinii. The sequence goes on along the minus strand of OX411322.1, from coordinate 24,386,314 downwards.
GTTCGGCCCTAAACCTTTTATTGCTTCCGACAGGCGACCGCAGTTGTACATCCTTAATTCATTCCTACATTCAGACTTCATTTGAAGTTTATTCAATTTTTAACAACCGATCGCCAAAACATTCTCGCAGAATACTACATCCCATGAAATCCCACCCTTACCTACCTGCATCTGATAGACAATAACCCGTGGAACAGTTTACCGCTCGACACAGTGGAATGACGCGCGTGCCGCCGACGCGTCGCGGCGCCCGCGTCGGACCGCATTTCATACCGGTATTTATGTCGCGGCAATGTGTCTGCGGCCTGCGATCTGACGGCTGTGTGTGCACGCCTCGGCTGGGGAGATTGGTTGAAACGCACATACATAGTGTGTATTTGGGAACTACTTAAAGCAGCTTTTAACATCGTTTGCAAACGGTATTGTTTTGGTGATAAAAACCGACAAGAGTTGCTTATCTATTTTTTAAATGAATCTGGTGCCGGTTAACTAACTTTGTAAACCTACCTATTATTAACAATAAAAGTTTAACTCCTTTTACCTGCTTGGGTTAAACTCTGAAAACCGACCAATTATTTCATTCACTTCAAATATGATCTTATTTTATTTGTAGTACTAAAAGATGTTTCCTACTTTATCCAGTGGCATAAGAACCTTCTATTTCGACAGGGAGCAGCTGCTTTCCCCAGTAGTTAATACAACTGAGGGGAAATATGTTTTCCTTGCGATAACCGAATGCCTGCATATGCGAGTATATCGAGATGTTTATGACTTCAGCCATATTTCAGTGGTGCCGACACACCTCGGAGAAAATACCTGCCTGATATATTCCTTGTACAACATACATGTACCTGACAGAAACATGTTTACTGATCCCTGTATCTACCTAAATCTACTGTTGAAACAAAATGGTTTAACATGATCGTTACGAAGGTTATTTACCTAAGTTTATTTTACATCCATGTGTAATTAATCCCCTTATAAAAAAGCGGCCATTTGCTAGTTGGGCTCGCACACGGTGTATTCTGTATCACTGTATACTTATTTTATTAACACGCTTTTATTATTTTTATTATCATTTGTTGTTAGCCATCGCCATCGTATTAAGTACAGTCACGAGCACCAGTATGTATACACCAAAATTCAAATTTTAAAAAAAAATGCTTTTTTCTCGTGTAAGATAAGGCCTATTTCATATTAATATGGGTTCCAAAATACTATATTCATAACAACATAAAATAACAATCAACACAGTAGGAGCAAATCACTTTAAAAAGTTGCTAAGTGTATACATATTGGTGCTTGTGACTGTAAACACTCTGTGAAAATATCAAGTGTCTATCTATTACGGTTAAAAACATACAGCCGTGTGACAGACGGACAACAGAGCGCAGTAATAGGGTCCCGTAGGCCCCCTTTGAGTATGGAACCCTGAAAACGAAAGTCAATACAATAATAAGTTTATCACAGGTAGGTCTGCCAATAACTCAGTCTATCGCCTAACGAAGCGGCCTACAAAATACTTAATTAAATTAAAAACATAAAACAAACGTAACCTTCAAATTCAAGTAAAAACAAACAACCCGTTTTCGTATTCAGCTCGCCTCTCAGAAATTATGATAGTGTATCGAGAAAGTATCTATTGAACAAAGGAAACATTATTCTGAACAACTACCGCTTATCTTTACCATTTACCAACAGTTTCGGATACGGCGCGGATATTAATTCCCTATCTCGTATTGTTAGGGTTATGACTTGACAAATACGAATTTTTTGTGCGTATGCTGGATGTGGCGGATATTGTGAGGTTATGTTCGGATACCCATTATTATTAGTGGCTTTATTATTGGGAACCTACTTGAAGTTTTAAACGTAAAATAGATATCTGGGTATTATTAATTGTATGCCGTTAATTAGTAGCAAACCTGCAAATTACATCAAATAAGATAATTATTATCCTTAATTTCGATAGTTTTGTGTGCCATTTGGCGGAATTTCAATGGATAATATTTTATTATTTCAAATCAAATCATTTGCTCTGTATATAATTTTGTTGTATTTTCTAATCCTTTGATCAATTATTATTTGCATAACTCATAAAAAATATATAAGATAAGTAACAAGTTATCAACCTAGATACCTACAGCAGTATCAGAAAAAAAAATTGAAAATAAAAACGCAGCTTTTATTTCTAAACCTCCTCAACTCTGTCAAATACTCCACATATCCGAATATCCGAACATTTTCCCATCTCTACACGTTGGGAGGAGAAACAAAGTTGGTAACAGTTGTCGATATTGGAACCGTTACGTCTGCTGTAACTGAGCCGTTACTTTTAACGCCACTCTATAACTGTGACCTGGTCCGCATACTTACTGCCTCTAACTGTTGAGTGTTTATGTTATCTTTAACTGTTGATTGTTCTAGGTAATTAAAGATGCTATGATAATGTTGTGTTTTGTATGTATCTTTTAACCTCTAAAACAGGGGTATTTCATCTTGTTATTTTAAATTAGAGCAGTGGTGGCCCAGTGCTAACGGCCTCGACTTACGAGTTGTAGGTCGTGGGTTCAAACCCAACCAGGCGATTTACTTTGTGTAAATAATTTCATCACCACTGCTCTCAAAACGGTGAAGTAAAAATCATGAGGAAACCGGCATGTCTTAGAACAAAAAATTGGTAGACATGTGACATCTATCAACCCGCACTGGGCCCGCGTGGTAGATTACAACCCACTCCCTCGCACAGAGAGGAGGCCTGTGTCCCAGCAGTGGGAACATTAATAGGCTGATGATGATAATTTTATATTACCTATCTATTATGGGTGTGTAATAAGAAGGTAATAATCAAAAGGTCACACAAACATAAGAAAATTATATGGAAATCCCGTATCAATAGACCAGTCGAACTTAAACTCTCTTCCGTTGCATGATTTACACAATCTAAGCGAAACTTTAAATATTTTCGAATCAACAATACTTAAATACACTGCCAAATGGAGGCTAATAAACTCAAAAACCTTTCCTCTCCACCTAAGCTTCACTTCCAAGCCAAGTGTAGGTACACAACCGAAGTCAATCTCGGTCTTCATCCCACATCCCGCATCCCGCGGTTCATCCCACAGCCTACACCCCGTGGGCGACTTCCTCGTAAACAATTAACTTGAAACGCTCTCGCGTATGTTTTAATTAATTGAATTGTAAGAGACACCTTCTGTACAAAGTTTATGCTTTTAACCGTGTCTGAAACGTAACGAGGGTTTAAAAATAAAACGAGACGTTGTACGCGAAAGGTTAAAGTGCTGCAATTATGTATTACTTGTTTCATGTTTGATGTGTGGAGAATAAATACACATTTTCCCGTTTTCATTAACACTAGTTGACATAAATAAAAGTCTAAATAACAGCGCACAACATTGCAATAAACTTTAAGCGTTCATCTAGTGTTAGTCATTATATTTAAAAGGAACTTTTCATTCATATCACAAAATATGAATTACAAACTTTGTCTGTTCGATTCAGAATTGATTGTGTAGATTTGAGATCAAAACGAGTTGTTGAGTTGAACACATTGCGCATTTGTTATCTTCATTGACAGCTGTGAAGTCTGCCTAATATTACCTTTACCTTTAGACCAATATGAACAAACTGTCGTTTGTCGTAACTTTTTATTAGACTATCAGGTTCTCAGAATATTATCAAATTGAATAGGTTGTTCAATACAAAGTGGCGCCACACGTTTTTGTTCGTTGCTTGTGTCAACTGCCGATACGGGAGCAATAAGTGAGACAGGAGTGGCTCATATACAAGGAAAAGAGATGGCGAGTTGAGTACTAAGATATATGTGTTGCAAGAGATCCGAAGAAGAAACAAGGAAACCGACATAGCCCGAAGAATTGCCAAACTTAAGTGGCAGTGGACAGGGCACATAGCTTACAGAACAGATGGCCCATGGGGCCGAAAGGTTCGGGAGTAGCGACTTCGTCCCTGAAATGGCAGCGTTGCAAGATCGCCCATAAGGTGAACTGATGACCTGGTGAAGACCGCAGTAATCCGCTGGATGGAAGAGGCACAGGTCCGGTCGAAGTGGAGGCGTTTGGGGTAGGCCTATGTCCAGCAATGGACCACTTTCAGCTGAAATGATGATGATGATGAAACATAAAAGTGTTAGATCTTCATTGAAAAACGGTTATGTAACAAGTGGAGTATTGCTAAATAGAAGCTTTGTGTTTACTGGCTCAGAAAAAGATGAGTCCTTTCTATCAGTAGATGTAACACAACATCGTGTTTCTATTCCTACGCGTAAGCAGAGGTGTGCGGTATATTTTGCATTTCACCCGTTACGATACAAAACGCATGAAATAGAAAGACAGACTGGACTGGTAGATACCTACTGAGATATACCTCACGGGAAAACCCCATGAAACTTTGTCTTACCAGAAGTCGAACCAAGGATAGTTGAGTACAGTACGACACAACTTAGATGTAGCATCGGCAAAATTCGTAAAACCGATCACCATCCGAACTGAGTGCGCCTTCAAAATCACCAATCTTTATTACTGCTTCAGGTGAAAATGATCTTTCGAATACGCAATAACTTGTAAAGTCTCATAGCCAAATACATTCGTAAAATTGAAATGAATTAATGAAAATTTCAAATCTATGCTACATCTAAGTTGTGTCGTACTGTACCAGTGCAATATTATTGATGCTTGATTTACCAAAACATTATTAAATTTTCAACTAATCTCTCCAATTAAAGTACTTAACAATTACTGATGTTTATACTTTTTCTTGTCATACCTACATGCAATCAGTAAATTATAACTAGCTAAATAGTTTGCGTAACTGTCATCATGCACCCACGATTATTGAGTGTTATATTTATGTTGTTAACAGCTATAAAAAAAATATATCTTATAAGCTTTGAAAGGTGAATCGCTAGCCTCATAAAGTGTTTTAGTTTTAATGAGTCAATGTGACTTAGGTTAAGTGCATTTTGTTCATGTAAGTACCTTGTTTAATAAAGACATTTGAAACTGAATTACTGATGTAACATTAATTTCGTATAAAACGGAACCAGCTCACTATTTTTAACCGACTTCCCAAAAAGGAGGAGGTTCTCTATTCGGCCGGTATGTTTTTTTTTTCTATGTATGTACATCGATTACGCCGCGGTTAATCGACCGATTCGCATGATTCTTTTTTTGTTCGACGCGAAATAGCTGCCAGGTGGTCCCATAAAAATTTCTTTCAGTTTGGTCTAGTAGTTTTTATTTTATATGCATTATTGTTATTTGGACGATGTCATTTTGACGATACTTTGTATATTAGTATGTCGATAACTTTAACATTTCTAATCCGATTTGCGTAATTCTTTTTTTGTTCGTTAGGGTACATATTCAAGTTGGTACCCTGGTCATCAGTCAGCATATGATGATGGGATCCCAAGGAAATCGAGAAGAACACTCAATTTATAAGCATATAACTGTTACGTTTCAGACAATATCATACAGTTTGTTCAATTATTTGCGTTTGATGATGATTTCCTATGGATGAGCTGATGATGGAAGGTACAACTCCTCAAAGGTTAGGAGTTCAGAGAAAATTCTTTCAAAATTATACGTACATATGGATAGAGAATAGTATTCCTTGAGGCTATTAGGTTGACCTTGAAGGTAAATCTCATTAATGTTTAGGTTTAATAGTGTTACATGATGTGCTGTGATTGTTAAATAAATAATAAGCGAACACTTCACATCAAAACCACAACCAAAAAGTGAAAAATAAAAATTTTTAACAAAAAAATTAAAACCGACTTCCAAAAAAAAAACTACAAAGTGAAAAATAACTTTAATTTCGGAAATCGGTGGCAAAAAACGAAAATTAAAAACTAAAGACACCGACTTCCGAAATTAAAGTTATTTTTCACTTTGTAGTTTTTTTTTTGGAAGTCGGTTTTAATTTTTTTTATAATTATTAAGTACCAACCGGGCTACCTTTTATTTATTACTCTGCAAATATTGAAGTAAGCAAATAAAGAATTAGCGTTTATTTATCTTGCCTTATTTTTAAGAGAATCTTTTGTTTCAATTGATAATTCTCTTTTCTGTATATGGCTATTTCGTTTGACAAAACTTTAATGCTGATAATTTTAAAATTTTATAATTTGATAATACAAGGAATGGTAGATTATGAAACTGTCGCATTACATAAACTCGGATGTAAGTTTAGAGACCGACGTTATGCAAGGTATGAATAGTAACACACGACTTTAATAATATCTACTTTATAATTTGATAATACAAGGAATGGTAGATTATGAAACTGTCGCATTACTCGGATATAAGTTTAGAAACCGACCTTATGCAAGGTTTGATAGTAACACACGACTTTAATAATATCTACCTTGATAATACATAGGTAATACATTTTTCATTACTAAAACTAAATCCACATATAGAACGTATCTACATTATAGTCTAAAAAGAAAATCTGGCCGCATCAAAAGTGTAGAGTTTTACTTGTTCTTCGATAGATGGCGTTGTCTCATCGTGCGAGCTTTCTGAATCGCGCTATGGTTTCGTTACACGCGTTTGTATAAGTTAGTGCGTTCGGTTAATTTTAATTACAAAAAAAAAAAGAATGAATTTTTGAAAGAATCTCTGGTAGTGTCCAGAGATTTTATTAATTATAATATATACAGGGTGGCAGGGACATCTACGCGATCGCGAAGACTGTTCAGTCAGTTGTTACCTTGAATCTATCCTAAATCCTATATATATACATATATTATCCTTATCCTTACATATTATAAAACAAAGTCGCCCGCCGCGTCTGTCTGTCTGTCTGAACGCGATAAACTCAAAAACTACCGATTGGATTTTCAAACGGTTTTCACCATTGGACGGGGTGATTCATGCGAAAGGTTTTAGTGTATAATTCATTAAGGTTTTGTGTAAATTGGCTGAAATATGACGATTATTGTTGAAGATGTCGGAAAAAATCATGCCGACTGGGAGCTTTACTGTCGTGCGCTGCGTTAACCGTGAGAGATAAATCAAATTTATGTTCTACAGTATTGTATATCTTAAAAAGTTAAACAAAAAAGTCCGCAATAGCGTATGTCTATCCCCTAAGGGTGACCCACAGTAACCATTTTTATCTTTCAAAATTGTATAAAAATTTTATTGTTATTTCCGAAGCTATTTTGACCGGTATCATATTAATCCTTATCCAATAAAATATGTTATTTAAATTGGGCATTCAATTTCGATTAAAATATGCCTTTACATCACATCATTTAAATGAATAGTTTAAGAGATATCACAGTTTCAAAATTACGCGTAACAAAATAATTATGGTTGACGGCAACGCGGGCGCTGTAGCCTACCACGGCGTCCGTTGAAAGTTAGTCAATGATCTTTTCCTCGGCTATTAGGTATGTATTCTCGGTAGAACGTTCCCGTGGGATATTTTGCGACATCCACGCGGGCGAAGCCGCGGGTAAAAGCTAGTATATAATATTATAAAGCTGAAGAGTTTGTTTGTTTATTTGTTTGTTTGTTTGCTTGAACGCGCTAATCTCAGGAACGACTGGTACGATTTGAAAAATTCTTTCAGTTTTAGATAGTCCATTTATCGAGGAAGGCTATAGGCTATATATCATCACGCTAAGACCAATAGGAGCGGAGCACCAATGAAGAATGTTTCAAAATCGGGGACTTTTTTTCCTTTTGAGAGATTCCGCTGCGTGCGCTGCGTAAATGGTTAAAGTTTCGCAAAAATCATGTATAACAGAATTGTTTCTCTTAAAAAATTAAAAAAAAAGTCCGCGACAGCATATGTCTATCTTTTAAGGTTGGCTCACTATAACCTTTTTTATGCTAACCAAATTGTTCTAAAATAATGCATTATTTTTGAAGGTGTTTTTATAAACATGATATTAATCCTTATCTAAATAAATACGTTATTCATCACAAGTATTTAATTTAAAACAAAATTGGTCTGTACATCATTCGATTTCAATGAATATCTTAGGAGATATCGCAGTTTTAAAATAAGTACTACGCGCGCATTTATGATGTGCATCGTGTTCCACGCGCGCCTCATAGCGCTAGGGCCGATGCCTTCCGGGGTGTCGGGATGTCCTTAGGGGAGACCGTGGCCTCTGGCAACCATTTGATTTCCAAAATATCATCGTATAATACTTTTTAGATGAATAAGTTAGTAGTAAGTTTTGTTTTAGTTTAGTTAATTTTGTTAATGTCCTTATTATACATTATTTGATTTTGTAGTAAGTATTTAATTTTCTTTAGGGTATTGTTTTTGATTTTGTAGTATTTTAGGGTAATTCAGAGCCCAAAGTAACTATTCCACGCGGACGAAGTCGCGGGCAGAAGCTAGTTCAGTATAATTATGATTCTGGATTCAGTACATGATTCTTACCGACGAAAAATTTCAACGCGAGGGGCGTTCAAATTTTTCGTCGGTTATTTTAAAAAACAATCTGCTGTTCCATACATTTTGACCGCGTAGGTATTGCACTTTTCTATGAAACAGCAGATTTTTTTTGAAATAACTGACGAAAAATTTCGCCCCAAGGGGGTTCAGAATCATGTACTGAATCCATGGCATCAGTTTTCGCGTCGATGGATGTCCCTGCCACCCTGTATAACAACATAGAATAATACTCTGCGAACATTTACACCATCTGGTTTGTTAGCAGTAGGACGGCGGTCAGCAGCAAAAGTCGGTTAATACTGTGAATTTCACATAATTTATCATCTAAATAAACACGTTAAACACTAAAACTGCTGTTTGTGGCCAATCCTTAAGAAGGAGTCGAGGTCGTCCCGCCATCTCCGCCAGGGCCTGCCACCCATCTCGCCTCTTACTTTTGAATTGAATGTCAAAAACGCAAGACATCTACAGGATAGATCAAACTAAAAAGTTACACACCCCTAATACTTTTGAAACCTATTCAATGAGAAGACTAACTAATAAGGGATAACTAAACATGGAATAGATAAGCGAACAAAAGAAAATCACCACCACGTTGAGGTTTTCCGAATTAATCGTGATAAACTCACGCCTTCTTCCCATGCGGGTAGGCAGAAACTACAGAACGCCACCTGCTACGATCCTTACATACTTCTTTTGTTTACGTTCATACATCTGGGACATTAATGGCTTTTGTCGCGCGACGCGACACGAACAATACAATTTTTAACAAAACTTCACGGTATAACAATAACCGGTGTCACGTCGCGCGACAAGTCGCGGTCTGCACAAAGCTTAACTGGTTGGTCACTATCGCATGATCGTAAGTAATAAACGCTATCCCACGAACATGCTTCCTCTAATATCTTGTAAGTACTTGGCAATGCGTGGTGATGACAGGTGGAGTATGGCAGTGACCGAGTAGCGTCCGAGGACTGGAAGACTCAGCGTCACACGGCCGGCGCGCGGCGCGGCAGCGAGATGGGCGGACGATATTGTTACCATCGCGGTTAGAACCTGGAGGAGGCTGGCACAAGAGCGTGGGGATTGATAGAGGCCTATGCTCAGTACTGGGTGGAGTTGGGCTTTGAAGATTAATGATGATTAATTATTTCTTATTGATCATCATTAATCTTCATATTGTAAAAGTTTTATATCGATTGTTGGATCGAACCTTCTTCATTATCTTACTCAGTGGCCTCACCCTGTAATACCGGGTTATACCGGGCCCGCTAAGTAATTTATCCGGGATTCGACTTAACCGCTTTACATCCCGGGATTTAAAATAAGGACGCCATTAATATGCGTCGCGGGGAAAGCAAATAGCAACAAGCATGGCGGCGGCAGAGCAGGCGCGAACGCAGACGGGAGAATAGGCAGAAACGTCTGATGAAGTTCACAGGTCAAGGACGGGATACCTACCGATGTTATTTTGATGAAGAAGGTCGTGTGTTTGTGTTTGCTTCCCTTCAAAGTAAGCTTGTGCCTTTCAAGTATTTTTGCGACAAGTTGCCACGGGCTAATGTTTCTTTTAGGGATTTGTGTGCTTGCTAGTTTCTACACAAAAATCATACAATTCTTCATGCATTACTAAGTTATTTTCCTTAAGATGTTGAGCTTTGCTGCTTCCAAAATCGATTAGATATCAAAAATATCTAACACCTAATGGATGTCGGATGCTGCAAGGCTCAGTATCTCAAAGAACATCTCTCTCTTTATTCCGTATACTTTTACTGCGAAAACCGTCTTTGTTTCCCAGTTTATTAAGTGGACAACCGCGTGACGCTTTCTCTCTTGCTCCTCCTCTTCTTACTAACCAAAACTATGCTAACAATCAACCTTGAACCATCATAACCACTATTTATTTTCGCGAATTCAGTTAATAACATTGTATTCACACACACATACAAGCACACACGTTCATTAAAACGTCAGTTGTTTGTCGCGTCGGGGGCGTGTAGGCAAGCAAAGCATGTTTGCTCTGCGCTCGCTAGTCTTTAGTCTGAAGACGTCGCCAGTAATTGTTTTATTGCAGGCACTAAAAGGGCCCGAGTTCAGTCGGTATGGTAATCGCGCGATTCGCAAACAGGAGACGCGCGATCGTCGCGGCTTATCGCGGCCGCTACACTCTACAGTTATAACTGTTTTAGATAACGTTTTGATTAATCGTATTTGACGTAGATGTTGTTTTAGAATGAAAGGTTTTTTTCAAGTCTTTTTGGAGTGTATTTTACTTATAACGTCCCAGATCGTCCCAAAATGCTAATTAACTTCTCATTCATCAATTTTGTCTAGTTTATGTAGAAAGAAAAATTACAAGTCCTTTTGTAATTTCAATTACTTATCTCCATTGGTTCTGAACCACAACATACGTAGACAACTGAAATGAAATTCTTTCCATGGTTTGTAGGTACCATGAGAGCTGTACCACTATAGTCGCGAATCTTTAAACATAAATTATAAAGTAAAGTCGCGTTTCGTTTCATTCCGTGTGACCGCGTCGTTCTCCTAAACTTCGCTAAGGATGTTATGTGTTCTTCACCATCATTTAGAGAACTCATTCCGAACGTTTTAAGTGCATACTAGATGAATATTAAAGTAATACACGGAGGCAGGTACATCGACGCGCAACCTGTTACCATGGATTCAGATTCAAAAGCAGCAGTTTCATACAAATGTGCATTATCGACGCGGTCATAATGTATGGAACAGCAATTTTTTTTTTGTTTGCTGCAAGTTAATGTCCTTGCCGGAAAATATCGAGGTGTTCTTAATATATATTTAGATTTTCCTATATAAATGTCGATTTTTTGTCAAGTCGTAAAAGGAAGCAGGGGCGGGTCGCTAGTATAATACTGTAATGAAACATAACGAAAGCTCAATATTCGGTATATCACCTACATGTTACTCCTACAAAATTCCAAGAAGGGTGGCGAGGAACACGACATCTTGAAAGCATTTTTAAGTACCTACTGCTAATGTGCGAGCTAATAAATTCAGGTTTACGTACATAATCCGTGGCAGTACACTCCGCTGACTGCGCGCGTTCTTTGTTATATTTCATAACTCTAGTTTATAAAGGAAGACGTAAATATTAATAATATACTGTAAATTCTAGCCAGCAGCTACAAGAAAGTGTCATCTACGAGGGATTTCAACTACAGACCCTCTTCTTTAGTAGCGAGTAAATAGACATAATTTAACCTGAGGCTAAAAGTGAATTCCTAAATCAGAACTTCACAAGTTCACAAGTCAGGTTGAATAGTTTCGTTAATTAACAAACCAATTAAATTATTTACATATAAATCTCATAAACAATATACTATCTAATAATATCTAAACTATCGTTTCCACATGAAAGGAAAAACTATACAAGTCATGTTAACTATAGTTAGTAGGTAATAGTAAAAGTAATCATTTATTTCCAAACTTCAGTACACGTTACATCAGTTGATTTAATCATAGCAGTATTGTATATCATCTGTTTAGAAAATAACCGCTCTGTATAGCTGAGTAACTTTAAATGTCAAAAATATTCGAGTCCTAAATAATTAACCTAATATCAAGAGTTAAAAAATGAGGGCTAAATTAACTAGACTCTGAACGAATTGAATCCTCCAGTCCAGACTTAAACGTAGCGATGTTTGACAAAAACTAATATATTCATATCTGTGTAATGTCATTCATTTTGTGAATAAAACATAAGCAATAACTGTGAGTGTTAGGGGCTTATGAAAACTAATGATGGCGGTTGAGTCTTGAGGCGCGGGCGGCTCTGTTTTAAACCCATTAGGGAAAGTAAAATATCACTGCAAGCTCGGCTGGACGCTGGCTTGCTCGTACAGGGATAGAGTAGGGACGGGTGCAAATAACATGGGTGGATGGAGTTGGGCCCATCGGAGGTCTCGGTCATTTTTGTATGGCTGTAAACTTGATAGCTTAAATGCAAAAGGAATATTAATAGTTTACAACTTTTTATATTTAAAGTTGAACCCCATTAATCCTTTCACTTATAGAAAGCCTATACCTATAGGAACACAGTGTAAAGAACACTCATCCTCCATAGCAAAGGGAGGATCCTCCGACCAGACGGGTATCGTGTCTGGTGGGCTGCCCGACAGTTGATGTCGGGTCCTTGTATTTATACTGGTCGCGCAGTAAACTCTGCTTGCGCGATGCATATTTGCGGATGAAATATGCATATATTTCGCAAGTTCGCAAGTGGCGTTGTAGTTGCTGCTCTTATATTTCGGCGCTGCGCTAAGGCGTTCGTGCGATACTGAGTGTAAATCGCCGGCGCAGTGCAATTTATAGTACTTTTATTTTATTCTGAAAAAAATCAAAGAAGCAAATAAAAATTTTAAAAAATGTATAGTTGCTAAACAAATGTTGGAAATTATTTTAGTATAAATACTACGTCAAAATGATGTAGAACTTCGGAGACATTCAGACTTTTCAGTAGGAAATTGAAATAGGCCCAATAACTTTTTCTTTATTACCCGACTATTATATAAAAGGCATATAACAAAAATGTATTCTATTATTATAAAAGTACTATCTACTTACCCTGCCCTACCCAATTATTCTACCCTGCCTTACCTCCCTACCCTACCTTCCTACCCTACCCTGACCGACCTACCTACCTACCTTCACCTATCTTCCTATCTACCTACCCTGCCCTACCTAATTACCCTACCCTGTCCGACCTACCTACCTACCCTGCACTACCTACCTACCCTACCCTGCCCGACCTACCTACCTACCTATCTACACCGGTAGACGCCTGACGGGAATAACAGACTGATCGAGTGGTAACTGATCAAAAAATTATTAAAGTACTAATATCGCTACTAAAAAATAGGGGTTGGTGGTAGAAGGGTGAAAATTTAGGGTCGGATGTAAAAAAATTACAATAAAAAAAATTGTCCAAAAAAAGATAAAAAAAAACTTGGGGTGGACTACCCTTATCACTTAGGGGTACGCAAAATAGTTTACGTCCTATTCTCATACCTACCGAATATACACAAAAAATTTCATAAAAATCGCTCAAGCCGTTTCGGAGGAGTTTGGCAACAAACACCGTGACACGAGAATTTTATATATTAGATAGGATATTTGTAATAAGATAAAAATAGTTTTAATGGATTATATTCAACAGAATCGGCAAATTAGAGCTCTCAAATGAGATCTCCATGAATTTTTGCCTAAACATGCATCAGGGGAACGATTATAGCTAAATAAATTAAATAATAATAAAAAGATAGCCTTATTATTGTAGAAGAGAAAACGAAATACTTTTACCAAGTAGTTGTTATTTATACTAACCAACGAATAGTATTCAATTTCAACGATGAAATCATGCATCTACGCGCATTTTTGTAATAGACCTCTTAACATTAGACTATGGACATATCAGGGTGAGTGCAGTAGGTATTAAAAGAAAGCACTATAGCCCAAAAATCCACCAAGCAAAAATAAAGTTAAAATTATTTTTTGCCCCAAAATCATTTTTAAAACTCGGCCACCAAAATACATATTTAAAACAATAACATTTCGAGAGCAGCCCTGCCTTAATCCAGCCCTGCACAATGGGCCCGCTCCAGCATAATCTCGCAGCCAGCGATTAACGTTTCACTTTTATTCACTCCTGAGACCGTAAACTTTAACTCCTGATAAGGATTACTATAATACCACGAATGAATTACTGAACACTGAGCTACTGACTCCAGGCACAATTATTTTTAAAAGCGTTTCGCTATCGCAACTTTTGTATTGAAGTTGAATTTTAACTACTTAACAAACTCAAACTCAAAGCATTTATTTCAATTAAACCAATTACAGGCACTTTTGAAATGTCAAGGAGTCGGAAAGATGAAGTTAGTTGTCCATTCCAAAGCGTAGTAGGTACCAAGAACGGTCAAGAAACTCACAAACCTAACTTGCGCATCAACCTATAAGGTTCTACTGCTGGGACTCAGGCCTCCTGAGAATCTACTACGTGGGCCCATTGCGGGTTGGTGGATGAATTTTTGGTTCTTATTTTATCATAAAGTTCTTTTATATAAATAAACATAATAGTAATAATAATTATGTATTTGACTGGATGTTTTTATTAGATTTATCGAAACATAGAACAAAGATATGTCAGTGAAAAAAAAAACCGATAATTGTGAAGATGTATGCGTTTTAAAGTCTATGCTTGACGACAGAGAGCAATACTAGCATCTGACGTCACAACACAGGAATACCACAGTAACTTCGCGCCATTCGGTACTACGAGTAGGTATATGATCGTTGTGCGTGAAAAAGACAGAAGAATAACTTTAAAAGCATGCTAATACCTCTCAAGTTTCCATTGGTTTTATTAGTTTTTTTCACAAAATGATCTTTTTTTGTAACATTTTTAAAACAACTATTAATTCATGTATATTTTTGATAGTAGACAAACACCCTATTTTGGTCAAAAGGTACAAATCGGCCAAAAATATGAAAGGATGATGAAATATGTATTTTAAGGCATAAGTATATGTAGGTACAAACTTTGAAAAAGAAAACAAATCTTCAGAAAACAGGAGTGTAACTGGTACCAAGTGACTTCTATATTAGGTTATCATGACTTCTCCAACCTTTGAGTTATGAAGAGTGTGATGTTCAAACCAAAGGTCCATCGTTGACACCAGACGCCCGCCGCGCCTCTCTTTTACGTTAGTTAGCAAACTTTAGTCGTAAATAAGTATATCGTCAAAAAGTCAGGGTTTATTGAATACCGATAGGGTTTATTACACCGCCGTTGTAACAAAAACTTACTCTAAAAAGTTTTGGTTTTATGCAATGTTTGAAAGGAAAATTTCCATGTTTTGACAAGGACACTACCAGCCGCACTAACAGTAGTATCGTTAGTTTATGTAGTTCGGATATGGCGTGATAAGAATGTTCACCTACGCTCTGCAGTTTGTTTTTTTAATTGGCCCCAAGAAGATGCAAAATTCACAAAATTATTCATTAATAAAATAAAAAAAATTATAAATCTTACCAAATGGCAAAATTGAGTAAAATCAAAGTCTAATCGTTTATTTCAAATAGGCACATAAAAGGCAGTTTAGAACGTCAAAAATTAACAAGAAAATGGAAATGATTCCAGTAAACAATGAAATTCGTTCAGGCATAAACCATTTACTAGCATCACTAGTAAAATACTTTATTTTAGTAAATTAAACGCACGTTTTACTTTGCGGCCGAATGGCCGCTACGGCTCTGTAATTACTGAACGGTCTACTAAATAGCTTTCAATGAAATACGGTATTGGCAATCAAAACATTCCACGTTTTATCACAAGAATTTAGAAATAATCGAAACTTGCTCAAAAAGCTTTTTTTGCAACTACACCGAGTAACGTTAATAATGTTGAATACTTACTTTATAGGTTCAGGTTTGACTTTTTTGGGATATATTATGGCGCCTCAGATACTACACAACAAAAATTAATACATGCAACAATCACCGAATCCATCACCAAAGTTATTTTAGTAATCAAACGCTTCACTATAATAATCCATGTAGATCTATGCTTCACCTGGGGGCCTAGTGTACTAATTTACAAACGTCACAATGGTCTCTCGATTGTTAGTTTTTGACAGATTTGCCATACAAAATCTCGCCATCGAGAGACCATTGTGACGTTTGTAAATTAGTAGACTTAGCCCCCTGGTCTTTGTCTACGCGTGCCATCATGCTCGGACCACAAGCAGCTAAGCACACAATAGAGTGCGAGAAAACGAAAAAGGGTTACCGCCAACTTCCTATTCTAAAAGCAGTTACTTAACTGCGATCACAACTCAAGAAACGTTTTGTATTTTTCCTACCTTAAGGGGATTACAGAAAGTCGGGACGACGAAGAAATTCGCAGCAGTCGTAATTTATCTTAGTAATGTCTGTAAAGCCTGCCCCGCCCCTTTTGGATCCCGCATCATGGCCGCGCCTTGAATTTAAAACAAGCGGCAATTTCTTCTGGCCGACGTTAATTTCCTGGCGGCAACAGTGATTTAGTGGCAAGTGATTCTGATTCTACGCCTGAATTCTACTCAGTTCTTTTAGGGATGGTTTAATTTTTTAGAACTTCTTGTTTGAGATTGCGAAAGATAATAATGTTAAAGAATTGTGTCTGTTACATACTTAATTTTTAGTTACTTTACTTGAAAGAAATTGTAGTCCAATTAAACACAATCTAAAATGGTTAATACCTACTTGTACAAGTAAAAACGTTTTTGTTGTCTTAAATGAAATGAGAATAACATGCCAAGACAATCGTTTAATTTGTATCGTACTTATTAGCTCGAAAATACATATTGTATACTGTGAAATAAAGCCGATTAATAATCACAATGCCAGGAAGTATGATACAGCTACGCAATACTCGAGAAAAACTTTCATAAACGACACATTTATTTTATTTAATAACGCCATTAAGTTAAAAAACGCGTCGTTAAGGCAAACGGCTAAGGTTTTACCACAGTATAGAAAGATGCAGTAAGCCAATTCTTAACAACATAATCAGCCTATTAATGTTCCCACTGCTGGGACACAGGCCTCCTCTCTGTGAGAACGTATCGGTCAAATGAACAAAACGTATAACTTGATCCGCATTTTCAATCTGATAACGTCAACTGCAATGATAGAAAATAGATTTAAAAAGTCGGGAGGTGTCGTGGGGTGGGACACCCGATGGGAACGAAGTTCTTTTAGCTGCATATTATATATAAATACAGAGCCATCTAGTATAGAAAGATTTTTAGCCTAAAAATCTTTCTAAAAATTACAATAAAAATTTATTTCTAAAAATTAATTAATTAATTTCTAATTTTTAACAAGGCTAAAAATCTTTCTATACTAGATGGCTCTGAACTATAAAACAAAAAGTGTCGTTACAACTTTTGGTCTTAATTTTTTCCGTCTAGCCCCCTTTCGCAACTCGCGAAAGGGAACTTCGTTCCAATAATCGTAATAATTAAATTAACTGCCTCGTCGGTCTAGTGGTCGCAAGCGCTACTGCTGAAAATGAGGTTCTGGGTTCGATTCCCGGGTCGGGCAAAGTGTTATTGGGTTTTAATTTGTTTTTCTTTGTTTGAGCTCAATTGTTGGGGCCAACTCATGAAACTGTTGTACCTAGTGGAACTTCGACTCATCTCATTTAAAGTAGTGCGAGATAAACAAAGAGCTTCAACTTTAAAACATAAAATAATATGATTAGCATAATCTGAGCATTAAGCACTTCAGTTTGTCTTGCTGTTCTCACTAGCCATGTTTTATAGAGCGGGTCTCGAGCATGCGGCGGGTGCGCAGAGCAAACGAACAGTGTGCTAGAAGAATTTCTTTATTTTACGCGTTTTGTTCAAGATTGTCTCTTCCTAATCTTTTACGCCTTCCAGTTTGGCATTTATTGTTTGATTAAAACCAGTGCAGTGCAGTAGTTGAAAGGGGGTTTGGGGTTGAAGGATTTTTGCTTTGTTTAAGATATCATCGTCTTTGTCGTGTCGTACATTTCGGTGGGTTCTTCACTACTTACATAATATATTTGCCGATTTTCAACGCCATTTACAAAATTATATAATGTAGTACCTACTTCAGTTTCCTGATTCTCAGTCAGAAAATCTTATCTTTTCTTACTTCTGCTTCATATCACATTAAAACTTTTAAGACATTTTCTCCTCCAAATCATTCTATTTATATCATAATCTCCGACTTAATTCCTAGTAGATAATTACATCGCTAATCACTATTAATATATCTCAAAGACAACCCATGTCTAGTAATTAATTAACACAAAATTACGCTGCTTAAAATATAGCCTAAAAGGAATTCCGAACAAATCCTAGAATTAGCCGGGAATGTAATTATTGTAAAAACAAAGGTTTGTAATTAGGAGTGGCTCGTCCTGGTCCACACAGTGGCTGCGGGGCTAAATCATATTGATACGAGACAAGGCTCGCTGTAAGCTCTTACAAGACCTTGTATATGGTGCAAGAAGTGAGAGAAAGCCTTTTTGTCCTCTATTATAAGAAATTCTGCGACTAACGATAAATCAAGCTTACGCAGAAAACAGCTAGCTATCACCAGTCTGAAAACTATCAAGCAACTGACTTACTTACTTAGGTACTCCTAATAGTAAATAAATAAATGTTTATTAGGATTTAGCAAGTTTTATAGGATTAAATTTTTTGCATATACTTAGTCTAATTGAAAGTGGATGAATAATTCTATCCGTATCTACATGAATATTTAACACCCTTACTTTAGGAAGCTCGAAAAAACCGTTCGTTGAAACTGTTTCAGGTGCAATTATTTGTAAAGTAAGTAGAAGTCCCCCAAACCGTTCTATCGCTCGAAAGATTGATTATGAGTGTAGATACATATAAGATAGTTCCTGTCAAAGTACCACAGCGTGTCTTTTGTTTTTAATTTTTTTATAGAATATTTTTTTGCCTGACTTGCAGCCGCGGATCTTGATTCATATTCATTGATATACTAAAAAACCTAAGTATATCAATGTTCATATTGGAAAAATCAATTAGCTGTCCGCACCCGCCACCGCCCATACCTTACGCCACGACTCAAAAGATGTCTCTTCATTTTACACCAAAAATAAAATCTTTATCCGGGGATTAGGGAGCGGGGCGGAGCTGGAGGGGGGAGGTAGCTATAATTTATCTCACTAATGGTTTTAAAGCTGACATCTGCCCTTTTAAGAGCCCCGTAAACAAGCGGCCACACTTTATATCGGGGGCTGTAAAAATGCATTTTTCCGCCTCTCTCGTTTAGTTGCCATTTAGGAGATTGTTTTTCGTTGATCTTGTGGGAACTTAGTTTGGATTTGGTTTGCGATAACGACCTCTGGCTGTCATGATGTTGTCTTGGTTTTAAAGGGTCGTTGGATATAACTTGTAAAACAATATCTAATGTGGAATCTTCTCAAATAAACTTCTTTTGGCGATAATGCATAGTATATAGCATGCATTGGTGCTATTCATATTATGAGTACCTATCTATTACAGCAAAGATATTTCGAGCTTTTCATCATATTTTGCCTGCTTTCTAGATTAAGAAGACTCTTTTTTCACGGCAACTTGAGTAACGCTAGCGATAGCGTTTCTAATTAAAACCCAAATACAGACAATTAAAACACCACCCTGTACAGACACACATAAAACTGAACAACCGTTATTTAACCCCCGCTCCCCCCCCTCCACATCTATGTAAGCCTCATAATCGACGTCTGTAGTTGCTGAAAACCGGCTTAAAACATGAATAAATGTGTAAATAATCTGCAGAAGGCGGGTTGAGATAACCGACTCATTGCCTCCGTGATGGCCAACAGGGCAACTGTCCCGTTATCTTTTACTGAAACTCCGGCTTTCAAGTCTTCAGGATTAAGCTAAGAGTATAGTTAATTAATATTTGTACGCTAATTCAGCTTGAGAAGTGCTGAGTCAGTATTTAAATATATCCTTTCATTCATTTCTTAATCTCTTGGATAGGACGTTGTTGTGATCCTATTGTGAGGGAGTAAGGTTCAGTTTTGCAAAAGCAAGTCGAATTAGGTGATTAGAAGTCTAATTTAGGTAGACTTGAGTCATCTATAGACACTATTATTCAGCGAAAAAAGTTTACTACAAATAGTCAACAACTACAACTGCAGTATGTCACAGATATAGTCTAGAATTTTAAATAGGTCATAATAATTATGTTAACCACACGTATAGATGTTATCTAAATTTTTTGCATATTTGTTTGTTTGTTCATAAAGGATAAACTTAAAAAATAATTAACCGATTTAAAAAATTCTTTCATCTGTAATAAAATAGAGATCCTTGCCAAAATTGCAATAATGTAACCCAAGGTATCAACAATTTGCGTGCGCTGGGAAAACGATTGATGATACGTAACATAATGTACTGCATGTTTATAGTACTCATCATTATCCGCAAAAATCTCCGCAAGGCTATAATATGAGTAACTGTTATAGGTAAGTCACAATAACCCTTTTATGTTCAAATTAGTCAATCAAAACACGGGCAGAATCGAAAGATGATGATATTCGTATCATGATATTATTAATGCTTATCTAACTAAATAGTTTCATAAGGTAGATTATGACCCTTAGGAGCCGAGCAAAAGTAAAAAAAATTAAAGAACGCTAAGCGAAAACGATGTAACAGCGTTAGCGGATGATGCGAAGGAACAAGAAATTCACGCGGTCGAAGTCGCGGGCCAGAAGGTAGTAACACATAAAATAGCATCACAAATCGATGATGTACATAGTACCTACATCAACATTTCGCATGTTATGTTTGTTCAGCTTATAACCTAACATTAACTCAATTTTAATGGCCTAGCTATGCTGTAGTTACTAAAAGCATTGTTAGAAGCACTGAAGCACGTTAGAAGCTGCGCTTCGTTATTCGGAGTGCGCCGAACAAACGACAAACAATTTGATCGCTTTCGTGCAGAATGTGCAGCAGAAAGTTGACAAGAGCCGGGTTTTGAGATATAATGACTTGTTGAGATGTGAGCTGGTTTCGTGGGAAATAAAATCTATTTTAGGGTACAAAGCAAAGGGACTCAAATATTGAATGTTTATCGCCTCAAGAATATGTAATTAAATATCATACTTGTTATGAAGATCTTGCTTGTTAAATGTGCAGATAGTAAAATCATTCGTCTTTTTAAGTAAAAAGGAGGAGACTTCTGTCCTAGACATCTCGTCTCTTTACGTCTATATAACGCGATAGTGGATCAGCTTTTTCAAAGGAAACTTTGGTAGATACGGATCGTCAAAATCTTTTCAGTGTATAATTATCTAGGTAGTAAATACACTACTTAAAACATTTCTAATCTCCCAAACACGTGAGTGCCAAAACAATTAAATTACTACTTAACTCTGTTGCACACCGAGTAACATTTAGGTGCGCGTTTTTCTCTTAAAATATAACGCGTAGGTGGTGGTGTGGCAGCAAAAAATATAAAAATCGCTCGGACCGCGGCCGTTATAAATGGGCGGTAATTAGGGCACACAACGGCACCTCTTTCACCCTCTTTCATCCCCTGAACACACCGCGCCTCGGATATTCACCCCTTACACAGTTACACCACATGGCGGACTTTTAATCTGTGAGAAACTTGCAAAGTCTCGATAGTTAACTGGTAAAGTTTCAGTTTCAGAAATCGATTGGTTCATCCGATTCGTATGCTAAAGTTTGAGATTTGATCTATCGAAATTTCTCTGCTTGAGTATCTGATCGGTTACGCGCTGTAATTTTTCAAGGTATCTTGAAAACTGATTACAAAAATTTAGGTACAAACTGTTCTTGACTTTTTTTAGTTTCTGCTTCAAATAACTTACTTTCTCCACTTTATTCCACAGAGCCTATAAACATCACTATTTGTGTTACGTACAAAATAACCTATTTAACCGACTAGCAAAACAACAGATACGAAATATTGAAGCAAACTTTCACTAAAATATTCATGCGGATACGTCGGCGCCCGGTGTGCCTCGGGGCTTTATTTTACACTTTTTCCTATCCTGCCTGTTATACGGTTATAACGTAGCGACTAGGCTACGAGTTTTTGTGGATATTATGCTTTTAGCACCGTGTATTATAAACGTTTGGGCAAAAACCTGCGTTCTGTGAACCTCTTTATATCGCCATCGCTTTTTGTGGTCGCCGGTTGAATATTTAGGTACCTGGAGGACGGATAAACCACACTAACCATCGAGGTCATGATTATCCTTCGTCGTTTAGGTCGTGAAATAGTGAGATGGATTGTTAAACTATGATTACTTGGCAATACATAGATTACCAGAAAGTCTTCGTATTGTAGAGAGAGATATCTTTAATGCAAGGTAGGCAGCTATGTCATTGATATTTAATTCGAGACTGGTTTTGTGTTTCACAAACAGAACGTCTCATAAAAAATAAAAATGCTCTACGACTTGAACCAAAACCTATCTCTAATTCATTAACCTTAGAAAAACATAAATCCCCACCATCCAGTACCTATAGTTTTTTTTTGTGACTATTTTGTTGGTATAGGTCCTAAGTATACCAACAAAATAGTCACAAAAAACGGATGCCATAAAACTCCCCAACAAAGTGAAACATCCAATCCATTCCAGCTGTAATACAGCTCAATATGCGACATCCACCGACATCCACGGTGCAACTAGGTATGAATGCAGATCCGAACTCATATTATGAATATTGCAAGCTTACGGCTCCTTGCGACCGACCTAAAGCCAAATGCGGAATGAAAATTTAATCTGAAATGATCACGCCGGTACATTCCCTGGGAATTATTCATACGAGGACTGCGACGTGGTAATAAGTAAAAACTAACAAAGAGGAGAAATATGAGTGGGCCCCATTACAACAATAAATGTCCCCGCGCAAAAACGTGGACCAGAGAGTAGAGACGCTATTCTGTATTTGTTTTTAATATTGTCGTTCATTTATTTTGATGTCGGACGATATTTTGAACTTGAATTATGATAATTTAAATTGGTACGTCTGAAAAACATCGAGGATTTTTATGAATGAAAATTTATGTTGTGTATTTTTTGCTGGAGAAAATACGTGAAAGCAAGACATTCATGTACCTATAATCTAAATTGTTAAGGAATACTCAGTATTTCATTGCCGTCTCTATTTCCATTCAACTCAATGTAAGTCATTTAATTCGAAATTTCTACGAAATTTTGAATCCAATATTATTTTACAAGGATAATCTCGCAGATAACGGTGAACGTCAATTTGGAATTATTAACAAATTAATCAACTTAATTTAAAATCAAAATAGGCTCAAAATTAAAAATATTTTATTTCATATAAACCTACATGGGCACTTATTCAACGTCAGAAGCTAGGTGCACGGTTCCAAATATGGTCGTTTCCTATGGAGAAGAGCCGGCAAGAAACTCCACGGTTACCTTTTTAAAAATAATTTGCTTTTAAAATACTTTTAAATAACAGTGTTATACTTATTAGGTATGGGATGACAGTGTACGTGTTTCAACAAGTACCAAGTACTTAACAAAATAGAAGATGGTCAACAAGTCTACAGTCCACTAAGCTTACAGCGTTCTCACATTCTATATAAAAGATAAATTAATTAATAAAAACCTATTTTAAACATGATTGCTATAACAACTGTAACAAATATGAATAATTATCATGTCCACAAAAGCCACTAATAAAGAGTTGAAATTAAATAGTAGGTATTAGGTAAACAGTACTAATGTTGGCACCCCCCCAATGATTGGCACTTTGCAAATTTATTCTGCGTGCTACAAATGTTTTGTTTTTTTATATGTTATTGCAACTCAATTATAGGTAGAATATATGGGTAAGTATAGTCTACCTATAATTGAGTAGCAATAACATAAAAAAACAAACGAAGTGTATAGAGTGCCGCGAGTATTCTTATGGCACTCTAGTGTCGCTGCCTCGGCCCGGCTAGGGTGCCGTGAGCGTTGCATTGTCACTGTCACTTGTGTTAGGTTAGGTTAGGTTAGAACTGTGACCACACAACGCACGAGCCGAGCGAGCGTAGCGAGCGGTGCCTCGGTAGCGGCCGGCGAAGTGCCAGGGTCCGTTTAGGCACAAGAGAATGTAATGTTTTGGGAATGTGGTGTTTTACAGCGATCTAACCTCGACCATCAAACAAAATACCAAGTGACGTGACTTAGTGACAGTGACAATGACCATCCAATGCTTGCGGCACTTTGGCCGGGCCGAGGCGGTGTTACTAGGGTGCCTGTAGTGGCACTTTATCCGTTAGGGATAGAGTGCCACTAGTGGCACTCTATACACTGCCAAAAACAAAACATTCGTAGCACGCAGAATAAATTAGCAATGTGCCAATCATTAGGGGGGGTGCCAACATTAGTACTGTTTACCCTATGTATAATGTCAAATAATATGATGATTATGTCAAGGAAGAATGTAAAAAATATATAAATATAAACATGGTAATTTGGGAGCGGTTAATAGACTCTTACATAATTTGCCTTTTATGAGGTACCAGGGAAGCCACATGTGCAGAAGGAATTATTGCCAGACTTCTTCAACGTAGTCTTTAATTTTATAATTTCTTGATATGGACACGTTTGATGTGGGTCGCGCAGTTTACGTCGATTTGGCTAAAACAAATAAAACTTAGATACATTTTGATAAGATTAGGTGTATTTCTAGATTTTACAGTCTAAAAAGAATAAGTTATAGTTAACATAAACATATCGTTACGTTTCCAACAGAATTTTAAACGGGACGTGGTCATAGTAAATATATTTACTGTGACTTGGTATTCTGTTTTAAAATTCAGTGTGCACATAAAAGTATACGTTTAAGTATAGTGCCAAAATGGCTTTACTCTCAAAGTAACGATACTGCCATTTTTCGGAATTGTTTGAAGAATATTTTTTTTCCTTCTTTGATAATGCGAGTACTAGGTCAGTTAATAATAAGAACGTCAGAAGATAACGACCATATCTACATACACAGATACATATGAGATTAGTTACAAACTTGGAACTCACGCAAGGTGATACGGCCTAGGTAGAGAGGGAAGGATTGAATTCCTTTTTACACGACGTAGAAAAGGCTAATGAAAAGGAATTGATTGTTAGAAGCTAGGAAGACTACGCGTCCTTTACAGCAAAAATGATGGCAAAATTGCCGTGTTAACATAGTAACCACCATAGGTCCAACTCTTCAAAATCAACAATCTCTTGAACAAAACACTCGAACGTCCGTGGTTACAGAATAGCCCGCTGACACCGGACCTCGCGAACTAACGCGCTGCGCACATATGCACTTATTTTGTTTTATTTCGTGGCGTTTGTTCCTCGACCTTCTCTTGTTTTACTCATTTTTAATTTGTGTTCAAATGTTCAAATTAAATGTTTGCAGCTCTTTAGCGATATTCGTTGCGATATTTGAGTCGCGTAGAAGTAATCCATCTGAAGCGAGTGTTTGATGACAAAATCCGCCTTAAATAAATGTTTCAGAATAGTGAACTTATCATCGTTATGTCATCAATTTCGATAAATAAAAAGACGATATTTTGACAATCGAAACGTCTGGCGCCCAGTACCTCTACCATGAGTTGCCATCGAAATTTACTCGCTAGCGCTAGCGTATTAACCCGTTCAGTGCCGGGAGCCCTCCTGGACGGTTCACCTAGTCGCATATGGAATACCGGGAGCCCTCGCGGTGGGCTCATTTTAAATGTTGTTTTTTCTTAGCGAATACAGCTGGCATTATAAACTGTGATAGTAAAATCTGATATTATAATTTATAATTTAATTACTCGTATCAATAAAAAAATTGCTCACTGTTACAAATATTCACACAAATTAACTTCGTTTTACAGTGGTTTATAATACGGTTTTAAACCTAATGCCGTAGACCGTCAGCGATGGTTAACTTTAGCGCAAACGAAATGCCGGTGACCCTCCCGGAGGGTTTACTTCCAATATGTATGGCAGCATGACGTATGAGCTCTATGAAAAGCGGGTGGAGTTGGAAGTGTTGACGTAGATCAAACTGATTTCGATAATGCTCGCACCATGAGTTTTACGGAGTCTCATGCAGGCGCTAAGGTAAGCTCGATAGATCGTGTCACCTACAGTGTGACCATTTCATAAATGGCGAATCTGCCACAGACTGGGCAAAAAAACTGCCAAAATCTGCCACACTTGGCGCCAAAAATGCCAAAAATATGCCTTCATGGAAACGGAAAAAATAGACACAAATTCAATGAAATATCATTAATCAACAAAAATATTTAACAATTTTCTTATGCATTATTATACCTAATAATAATAAAAAAAGGAAAATTCTAATAAGGTTATGTGAATTTCCTTGAAGTCTTTTAAATCTGCCAAAATCTGCCACTTTTGTAAATCGTCAGCAGGATCTGCCACAGACAACATTTTGGAGCGAAATCTGCCAAAATGGTAGAAATCTTCCACACTGGTCGTCTAGCTAACTTCATTCTTATGTTTTGTTTCTATCTTTCTCAGTAATAAGAAGAGGGAACGGCTCATATGATCAAAACGTCACATAAGTAGTGATGTGTCGGGAGAATATTCTCACACGGAGAATATTCTCGGATCGAGAATGTTCTGCAATATTCTCGAATATTCTTTTCGACGGAGAATATACGAGAATTTAAAAATGGAAGTAAAATTGCTAAATTTTAATACAATAAGTTTCGATTTCAAGGTCTAAAGTAAACTTCTATTGTTGTTATTTATACTTTACTCGAAAAAACGTTACTGTATTATGTTTCGGACTGGAAATGGCGCCGATTCTCTTGTACACCGAACTAAACTATCACTAAACACTATGACACACTTGTGTTACTTTAGTCTATTTCAGAATGGGAAATCTTCGTTTGACAGGACTAAACTAAATTTTGGTGATTTTTAGTCTAGTTTAGAGGCATTTGTGACAAGAAAATCGGCACCAATAGCGACTCCACGTGGTACTTATTTGTCCTACCCCGTGATTTTTTTTAAAGTTGGAAGGGTGCTGGGGGGCACTCTCGACGTGTTTTATACGTAAGTTTTCACTTTTTGTATGGAAAATATGAAAAATGTTTGCTTACATGATGAGTTTTAAGGGTTTATGAGTTTCATAAAGGGGGTCGAAATTTTCATTATTCTGCGATAGGGCACACTTTTTTCGAAATATTAGCAAAAGAAAAGAAAAAAAAGACAGTACTGTTTTTGCATCCGAAGTCAAGGTGTTGGTGTGATTTTTAAAACCCATAAACCCTTAAACTCAACATGCAGGTAATCATTTTTAAAATTTTCCTTGATATTTTTCATATTTTCCATACAAAAAGTGAAAAATTTCATATAAAACACATCGGAAAAAACCCCCAAAACTCAACATGTAGGTAATTTTTTTTTATATTTTCTATACAAAAAGTGAAAAATTCCATGTAACAAAACACGTCGACGCTGCCCCCTGCGCGCCTCCGGCTCTAAAAAAAATTCCCAAGGTAGGGCAAACAAGTACCACATGGAGTCGCGATTATCAAATTCGATTTTAGTTGCGTCAAAATTATTTTTGATTGTTATTTTGTTTTTAATTATTTGCACCATAAACCTTTCTTATAATGTTGTTTTCTTATTCATTTTATTAATGCTGATTATTTTAAACCCATAAAGTTCGTTTTAATACAGAAATCATACTTTAACATTACTACCTTAGGAAATTTAAGAGAATTTATGAGAATTTTCTCGAAAATATTCTCGGGAATGTTCTGGCTCAGGAGAATTTACTGAGAATTTAAGTTGAGGTGTAGTTTATTTTAAACTCAAACTTCGTAAAACGTTCAAATGCACTAAAAACTATTAGTCTAAAAAAAATACCGATTCAATACAGTCATCCAATTTTTAAATTCGCATAAGTTCCCTACCAAAAGAATGTTCTCGAGAATTTAACAGCAAAGTTCTCGCAAGGAGAATATTCTCGAGAATTGCCCATCACTACACATAAGGTATCGCTATGGTAACAATGTTATGACAGTCAATAGGTATCATGAAACAATCCGACTAAATAGAAAGGTTGGCAGTTAGTGCACCTTTTTATGGTATTTAGGGGTTGTTGAATTTTTATTCCTTATAGGCAATAATTATTTACCTCTATTCAATTTGTAATTTTGTTGACAATGTGTGATTCGCGGCGTTATTTATTTAAATTTAAAATGAACTATGTTTACAATAATAGTGTTGCGGACGGCAGAGGTACCTACAGTACCGCAGGCAACCTGGGACGATCTCCCACTGATATTTGATGCGCGCTCCCTGCTAACTGACCCTAGGTGAATCCGCTGGCTGCACAACCACCACGGACCCCTGAATACGTACCTAGGTTGGGTACCATAACCCACAGTGACCACGATGAGGACTATCTTGAGGCAGCGAAATAAAACACTGATTTACTATCTTGAATGATTCCGGAGAATTCGGCTTTTCTTGGTATGTTTCTTCTTTGGTGGCTGAGCTCCGTATTTAAGTGTAATCTAGGGCTGAACTGCGACTGAATTGCCCACAAAATGGTACCTATGCCTTTTATAGTAAGTAAATCCGTTAGGATATTGTGGTGCAAGCCGAATTCTTGGAATTGTGCATTTATTTATTTCTTATTAGAATTACTTACAATCTTTGTAGATTATTCGTATAAAACACTATACAATTAACTTATGTAGTTAAAACTTTTAGAACAAATCGGTCCCGTCGGCGTCGCCGGCAAATAGAATATTTTGTAAGAGAACTAAATAAGATAGTTTCTTGAAATTTACGTTCTTCCAGTCGTTGGCCTCCAAATTTTGGGGCCACTAACATATTCCATGCTAAATAATCTCTTCCAGACATTATTTTGCCTTTAATAGACCTAAAAACGTATATAATTTGAATGTAAACATGTTTCACACGTCAAAATGGTAGTGAGCAACGTAACTACTATCGCAAGCGTATTTTTCGATAGCGTCTGTTGATTTAGTGACTCATGGTGCCGTTTTGTATGGTGACAGCTGAAAAACGTTAGCGACTATCGAATAGATTACGTTAGGTTTCTTACCTATCGAAAACTATAGTGCTCTTGGAACAAATTTTAATTCTTTCTGTGACCGCTAGGGGCGCTGTACAATATCTTTTCATATAAATCATTTACGGGGACGCTAGCAAGTTTTGACATTATCGAAATGTATTTGATTAACGTTAATACGCTAGCGAGTTTAACGCTAGCGAGTAAATTTTCGATGGCAACTCATGGTAGAGCTACCAGTTTCTGGAACGAAAACGAGGACATGTCAAAATTAAACGCAAGTCAAGTGATGCAACTGAATGTTGATCATTCATTGAACCAATCACAGCAGCGCAAATTATCAAGCAAGTATTCCACTTTAAAATTATAGATGTTAGGTTTCTGTTTTCATTGTATAAACTCCTGAACAAAACAAGCTCTGAAAACAGCATTATTTTCTCTCCAATTCCGTAACAGCAGCGCTCCCAGTACATGGACGGCAGACTCTCCAGTCTACAATATAGGACATAGTTTGAAATTCAATGGCGGTCGCAATTCGCATGCGAGTTACCTCGTAAAGATGTACATTACGGAATCAAATATGCGCCATTCAATATGAGCGGTCCGAGTCGGAATGTATTGTGAGTTTGTGCATGAATGAGACGACGTATGGAGGCTATAGAAATGTTCAGTTGTGTGCTTGGAAGTTCCACAACTGTGTCAAACGTAGCAATATTTAGCTCTAATGCTATTTAAAACTTAGTAAGTACAAACTATTTCACAGTTTGACGTACTTGGTCATAAGTAGAATGTGACGTAGGTTTTTAAAATAAAATAATAGCCGAGAGTGTAGTGACTCCTTATTCTGAAAGGTGGCAACGTCGCAAATAGATGTCAAATATTTCCCTGTTTTGATTAATTTGACAATATTACTGTATGGAAATAAGAAATGTGGCTAACTATCGAACTAGAATATTGATTATGAAATGCAATAATTACTTAATATCTTAACACCAAATATTTAGTTTTATAGGTAAAAAAGTATTTAGAAACTTTCCAAATGCCTTTTTTACACCTAATATGGTTACAACATCAAATTCAGTGTTATAATTGCAATTTGTTAATATTCTAGTTCGCTAGTTAGCCACATTTCTTATTTCCATATAATAATAATAAATAGTAATAGTAGTTTAATTTTTGGTTGTGAATTGTGACTGTAATATTGTTTTTGATTAAAACACTACTAACATAGTTTTCTAAGTTCTTATACTAATACAATATGGATGTTTTCTGAAATAAATGATTGAATTGAATATTGCCAAATTCATCAAAGCAGGTAAATGTTTGATAGCTATTTGCGACGTTGCCAACTTATAGGATAAACGCTCTTAATAAAGACAACGTGATCCTGAAAGGAGAACCTTCGATAAGTATCATTTCTAGTTAAAATGTTACCGAGACATAGAACCTACTGCTTAGGTGTACTTATACGAAAGTTGATACGTACACAGATACGTACCTACTTGTATTCCAACGCTTGTCTCATGACTACCCTGAGATCTTTTTGGGTAGAACTGTGTTTTGTATCCCATCTCGGAAATAGTTTAAATACATAACTTGCGGTGCTGCCCGCTTCAATGTTTATAAAATGTGATGGAAATGTTATAACATTTGTGAGAAGTAATTCAAAACCTACTAACCGGGTTACCGGGCAATAAAGATATTTCTCATTCATAGATGAAGGTACTTAGATCTTTACATGAGTATGTTTTGAACATTGACAGTAGGCCAAAAATATATAGTCCTGCAGACCGTATTTCAGCCACGGCGGCCAATCTCACCTGAGAGTCTGAACCTATCGTTAGGCGCGAGAGATATTATAGCGCAGGCGGGTGTTTTCTCGTGGACCTACTTTTTTGTCCTACCAGTAGGTCCACGAGGGTATGTTATTTCCGTTGGTCCTACTGAACTGTTGAAACCAACATGAACCTTCTGTGTACAGAAATTAGACTAGGTGTGGTTTCAGTTGTCCTACTGCTTTCATTGAAAGTAATACAATTTTTTTTTACAATATTGCTTTATTATAATATAAAAGAACAAACTTAACATTTCATTAATATTTTAACTTATTAATATTTTGTCACTATGTAGATAAAACTTAAGTTAATATTTTATTAGTCAAAAAGAAGTAAATGGCTGTAAATGTTATATCAGCATCATCGATATTCTTTTAAGGAGGTATGTACAAGGGAGGTCCACGCAATATGAAAGCAGCATGATGACTGAAGGTCATCACTCATAACAGCACTGCTTCGACACAGCAAATAACTTGTCATTTGTCTTGAGCAGACCGTTCTCCGGCGAAGAAACGCCTGCAAGCCACCTAGTCACACCTAGTGACACCTATAATTCTTTATACAGGAGGTTCATATTGGTTTCAACAGTTCAGTAGGACCAACGGAAATAACATACCCTCGTGGACCTACTGGTAGGACAAAAAAGTAGGTCCACGAGAAAACACCCGCGCAGGCGTGTGTGCACTCTCTCTTCCCTCACTCTCATAGTACGATGGGATGGTAATCCGACACGACCGGAAAGAGATCAGGCATAAGACCAACGGCTTAACATGCTTTCCGAGGCACGGGGCGCGGGGGTACCACACCGCCAACTTCCAAACTCCGAGCCGTTACTAAGAAAAAATACAAAGTTATTGTCATGTTTATACCCTAGGCAACAGAAATGTACAAGATTTGATTTTGGCAAACTTACATACTTACTTAGGTATCCTAACTTTTCTGTATACCGAACTAACAACTTACAAACAGATTTTTGAACTATGAACTCTCCTTGAAGCCATTTGTACCCAAGAGCAGTACAAAAAAGTAAAAAACTGGGAGAAACAATCAATCTTCCTTCCAAACATTCACAAAATATTTAATTTTATTTCCACCTGTTTCATGTTCCCAACCCATAGGCTCCCATAAAGCTCTACCTACATCACACAATTCCATCCATACATCAATACGCAGAGATAAGACCGACTTTAAACGTACGGTCCTTACATCATAACATAGTGCGAGTAATAACGTAGTAGGGTCGCTGTAGCCAGTCGTGTGGCGCCGCCTTTATCTTTCCACTACATTTGCTGGCCGGCGCGCTGATCCGACAAAAATGTCGCCCCGTCCAATCACGGCCTTCACCGACGTCTGCCATCGTCGACGGACGGGTTGCGTCGGGGTTTTTTCAGTTAATTATTATTGGAGGCTTAGATTAGGTTAGTGGGTTGCTCCGGGTAAATTTTTTGGCTTACAAAAGGAAATCTTGTCTATTTTCGAAAGAACCTTGGTTTAGCACAATACCGTAACATAATTACTAGCTTAATACTTAATAAGACAGGCCCATGCAAAAGAAAGAACTACAAAATATTGGTTGGCACACTACCACGTTTTGATTGGCAAATTCTACATAGAAACCTACCTAATATCTCTGGACAGCCGTCAAAAAGTCAACTACATAATTAATTTAGTACCAAAAACCTTTAACCTTTACCTCTGACGACCCCCTTTAAACCAAGATCATAAGCAATCATAACATGACGTCGAACCATCTAATATAATTAATTCAAGACTCATACACGCGTTAAATTTTGTTAACAATGTTGATTTAGGCAAAACTGACTAAATACACACTGTGTGCTCATGTGCTCGCTATAGTGTAAATGTGCTGGGATTTTTAGTGAGGCTGTGAGCAGAGAGTGACTTGAGCGGGAGCGATAGCGGAGCGAGCTGGATGGAGACATAGCATCCACGAGTGCAGTCAGTGGAAGTCAGTCTGGCTACTAAATAGTTATCGCATCATGAGCTATTTAATGTAGTTCCTAACTAACCGAGACAAAAGCATCAACTGACTGCACCGAATCATAAAGATGAGAGTGGACAACTACACGGTAATCGAATTTTCCAGAAAACTGATTTTTATCGACTCAGTCGCTCACAGGCACTGGATTTCATCATTATTAATCTTGCTAGTAGTAGCTCAAGTGGCTTGTATTATAAAGTCTTAATATTTTAAATTTATGTAATTTGTCTATTATAGTGTTCTGTCAATGTTAATATTAAGTATAAGCTGGATTTGGAACCGGTACCAAAAATACAGGTTCTGTATCAGTACTTAACGTAATTTCGGTACCAGTTCCATACGGGTACCTCACTCAACCTAACTATTACCGGTAACAAATACAGGTACCCGCCTCGTACCACAAATCTAGTATTAGAACAAGAAGCCTCGTACGGTTGGCAACCTTGAAGTTGTTTTTGTAATGCCAATTTACTATCCGATATCTGTTTTCTCACTCTTACTTACGGAAATATTTGATTGGTACCGGTTTTAGTACCGGTACAGTACCGATACTGATTAGAATACCAATAGTAAAGTACGTCTAGTACGGTATCACACTAAGGCCAATGATACCGGTTCCCAAAAATACCGGTATTTCAAGCCCTTACACCCAGGGCTTGAAATACCGGTATTTTTGGGAACCGATAAAAAAAAGTAGTAAGTAAAGATAAAAATTCAAATTCAACAAGATGCCTATGGTAACATTTGACAGTGACAGCGCAGTAGCAGTAAGGGCACTTTGGGCGATACAGTCGCTATCAGGTAGCTACATAAATATTTCCTATGTATTTATATTTGTTACACTTAAAATCCGTTCAAAACATTCCGAAATGTTCAAAAAAGGGTATTCTGTAAACTATTGCTCAACACATAATAATTGAATGTTGTTAATTATACAAATAGTGATTGTAACTAATATAAATTAACTAAAGTACCTACGTACAGGCTAACTAATGTTTGACAATGCAAAAAGCTTCGCCAATATTGACATTCATTTTAGTAAACATTATCTACTAATTAAACGTAATAGAATGGCATTTGTTTGGCTGATTATCAATTAGGTATGATCAATACATAATAATAACATTGCATTTTGATCAATTATTGTAGTTTATGCAAACCAAACCAGCTTCAAAAGTTAGGAACTTCCAAAAACGTTTTCTAAAAAGTACATGATTTTTTACCTCACACTCAAATGAACAACATGACTGTAGCAAGATAATCAACACATCACCTCATTAACCCCAAACCAACAACAAAACAAATAAAACTCGCTTATGACAGCCCACAAATTAAGGCGAAGGATTCACAAATTAATTACCGCAATAAAAGTAAAGTTCGCTACTAACGTGTTACGAGCAACCCTCCAGCGCCGCCTTCAATATGTTAATGTATGCCCGGGCAACCGGGATAGCCGGGGTCGTCGGGGCAGTCCACTACCCCCCACCACATACCCTAGAACAGAAAAAGATAAATTATCAGACAGAAAAGCTATGTAATAATTTAAAAGCGTTTAATTTATTCCTTTTGAATTGCGTTAGGTGCAGCCTTGGAGCGAACCGAGTTTTTTTCTCATTTAATAATTTTATACAATTTTCAATTCTATTGGATGGCAATGGAATTTGAAAAGAGAACTAAATGTTTAATATTCAATGTTCCGAATAATGTTTTCATTGAAATAATTGCTTATTATTAATTTATGAGTAATAAACATTAGGTAAGTAATTTAATTTTCAGTAAAATATTTCTAATAGAGAGACATTCTGTTAATTTCGAGCATTTATTATCTCTTTGAAGGTATAACGAATGGCATGTAATGACAAGGACTGACAGGTCGACGAGCCCGACGCGGGCGGCGCGGGCGGGTCGACAAACGGACTGGCTGACATAGTATTTACAACAAAATTCCTTGTGATATAATTTTACAACAATTATACAAACAATTGTAAATTGTAAAAAATGAAAGAAAATTTAATACTCAGGTAAAAAGTACACTTTGTAAGCAAGCATATTACCGATTAGAGGATTATATCCAAGAAAAGAATGCTTGGAAACATGCTGCTCCATAGGACAATTTAGAGTTTAGACAAAATCAAACTGGTTGCTTACTTAATTGTATTTTTTTTTTGTTGTTTGACTTAGATTTTCCATTCTGTGATTACTTCCTCACACACTGACTTAAATTGTACAATTTTAAGTAAAATCGTCTACTTTAACAAAGTTTGTAAATATATGTGAGCACCATGTAGGTATCTATCTATCACATAATAAGTTTATCTGTGATTGCTTCATTTTTCATTCTTTTTACCAATTTTGGTATAGTAATTTTATTCTAGGTGCATCGTCTTCACATATAATTATACATATAATTAATGTATACAAAATATTGTAAAACCATTTTAAAAGAGTAACGGTGGAGTTTCTTGCCCATTCTTCTCCATACAAAAACTACCTTTTGGATGGGGCGACTAGAATCAATTAAATTTTTTTTTTTTTGTAAATCTCTGATGTTCAAACGTGCCTTCTATGTGCCTAATTGAAATAAATTATTTGACTTTGACTTTTACTATAAATCATTAGCTACCTATTACGAAGCGCGATCAATGAATTTCCGTTGTGGACTTAGCCCAAATCACAAATTACTTATATTTACAAAAACTTCACGAATTTTTTACTTTCGAATACAATATATTAATTACGCCTGTTACGGATAAGACCTTTGCCCGGCAGTGAACTGTTTCAAGCCGAATCGGGCAATAAATCAATAAACAAAAGGGTAAGTAACCAAACAAATATAACTTTACAAACTCCCTTCGGCTGTTACAGCGGGTATGATTCACCCGGATTCGTCCGTATGATCCAATTTTACGGCGTCTGAAACTAATATAATATCTCCGACCCTCGCAGCTATAAACTAGTGCCAGGCTTTATAAATGTACACTTTAATTTCCAGTGTTAACAAATATATTTGAGCACGAAGTAAATCTGGAAGCCATTACTCACCATAAGCCTCACCTCTTGTTGCGAGCATGACTCGAGTATAAACATAAAGATAAATTGTCCGTTCACAATGTTCACATAGACCCTCGTGGCCTTTTGCGGGTTAACTAATAAATATGCAAAGTTTAGGAGCATTTCTAGACAAAATCGTACCTATAAGGGATGAGTGCTCAAGTCACAAATTTTGCGAACAGGTGTGTTTAATACGAATTTTAGGCAAAATATTGGTTTTATCCACCTTCGGAATAGATAATAATGATTTAAGAAATTTTCTGCGAGAATTCTCTCCATCTTGATTTAGATATCTGTCGCCTTTTTAAATGGAGAAGAGTTTTATGTCTGAGTCGATCGAAAATATATTAAAATATTCATGAATAATCGTCTTCAATATTGAGAAAATCCAATAAAAGTTGTCAATTAAAATTTACTATCTGTCGAAGTTATTTTTGTTCTTTTATCAAAGTTTGTGTGTAAGATAATATTTTTAATAGGGCTTCGAGTTTGATTCCCTTCAAGACTAATTGAAAATATAACTTGAGAACTTTAGAGTTCATTGCTTGTCATGAATTAAAATATGGGCGGTGGATTAGAAGAATTTATATTCATAGCGCAACTTAGATACCATCGGTATATTTTCATCTGGCTGCATAGTAATGTTGAAATATTCATATTTTATATTACTTTAAGTACATATCAATAATGCACAAAGTGAACTATTAAAATACAATATCGTTCAACTCAAAAAGAAGCGACATTCGACTTGCTCTAAAGTGACGTCAGTCAAACGAGCAACCGCATACCGGAAGTGATTATCTACCGGAAGTGGAGTGCAATGAGCTTCCGCCCGCACGTTTGATACCTGCAGTTACTGAGGCACCTGCGCTTCTGCCGCCCCCGGGCTGGGTCGTGGCGCGGTTATATTTGAACGAGTTATACTCGCTCGGTAAGGCTTTGAAATGTCGAACTTATTTTAATATGTGTAATGTGTGATTTCATAGAGTGTTGCAATTGTTTAGGCAACAACTACATTTCATTGACTGCAAAAAAACACATCCTATAACAGTACCTCTTGCTGAAAAAACAAAAAACAGTTAGTAAAACGTTTGAGCTGAAGTAGTAAATATCTTCAACATTTCTGTTCAATTTAAATTTTAAAATCTTACCTGATTTAAAAATTATTTTTGAATGCTAACCCAATGACATTTTCATTAAATTTATGCATCCCTTCACGTGTGTGAATAAAAAAGAAAAAAGCACCCAAATAGGGGTGCGCTTTGCAGGCTGTTTGTCGAACAAATGATTTTATTTGAATACGGATAGGACATGCCCCGTCGTGTCCGGTAAAAACGGGCTGTGTACCGACTGGGGCCGGACGAGGCGTGCCTACATACACCATGGCGCTTGATCCCTTAAGAGGTCAACAGAGCCCACGGTTTGATAACACAGCGTTTAAAAGGTGTTGACACAACACTTGGGATGTCTTAGGTTATTTTTTTTTTGTTATATAAACCAGGAACGTATAAATTTACAAAAAATTTATGAAAATTTAAAAATAAATGAATTCAAAATAATTGAAAACTTTAGAAAAAATATTTATTTAATCGAGAATTGATTGAAGAGCGATGTAGCGTGCTTCTATCTAATCCTCATGGTGACGAAACCTAGCAAAGTCCTCTTTCCAATAGATAGCTATGTATTTCATGATTGTATTAACAAGCACATTAAACAGCCTGTAATGTTCCCACTGCTGGGACACAGGCCTCCTCTCGGTGAGAGGGAGTGGGCCGTAACCCAACACGCGGTCCCAGTGCGGGTTGGTAGATGTCACATGTCATTTTTGGTTCTAATTAATACATACCAGTTTCACAAGATGTTTTTTTTCCTTTACCATTTTGAGAGCAGTGGTGATGAAATTCTTTACACAAAGAAAAGCTCCTGTAGGTTCGAACCTAGGACCTATAACTCGTAAGCCACGGCCGTTAACACTCGGCCACCACCAACAAGCAATATAACCTAATTAATAAATCCAGGCCAAGTTTACCTGCCGATCATGACATCACATTAATTCACCAAAGTAAATACAATTCTTCTTCCAAGCGAAAATTCTCAGTAGCATCTCGTGGTCGGAATAGAGCGCCATGAATTTCGCCTGGACTTAATAAAAACATTTCTCTTTTTAACGCAGCCCGGCTGGTCGTTAGAGTCTGCTTTTCGATAAATTCAGTTCGCTGGTGCATTTTCAGCGGTCAATTTTCAACTATCATAAAACTAGGAGGTCAGATCGCAATCGTTCTATGTTAATACTGATATTCAGTCGCATCTGCAACCTCATTGCGTAACACAGTTGTAAAAATTATAATAATACTACAAAATAGGTAGATTTGCTGTCATATGTTTCCAGAATGTGTCTGTTCCACAACTTTAATAGTGCAGTCTAGATATTGTCTGCATTTTCCCAATGGTGGGCAAAGGTCCCCACAACTTTCCACTGTGTGTTGCCTTGTTCGGCAAATCTCCCATAAACACTTCTATTAAGTCATCATGCCAGCGTTTCGTTGCCTCCCTCGGTAATGACTCCCGTCTTCTGGCTGCGTGATGTATGTATATTGTGGAACTGTCACAATAACATCCATTGAGATTACTCGGTGCTTACGTAATAAGACTGCTAGTAAGACTCCGAGCTTACATAATTCGGGAATAATCTAGTCTTCTTACAAAATTACATAAAGAGGAATAAATCGTAACATTACTTTCAGGAAAGTTTTTAATCTTTAGTTTAACTTTAAATTCAAGCGTCCTAGCTAGGTAATCCTTGAGAAATTAATGTGGACCCAGCTGAAACGGAAAGTTAATGTAATTGATGGCTGAATAATTAAACATGACGAAAGTGTTTTATTTTATAATTAAAAGTAATTAAAATGGACAGCCTTTACTGGTAAATTTATTGATTTAACCCGAATTTTGCTCGGTTTAAAGGTGAAGGAGGCAAAAATGGATTTAGTATTGAGCCTGCTTTAGTGTTCTTTTACTAATTCATCATCTGCCTAGCCTTTTCCCAACTATGTTGGGGTCGGCTTCCAGTCTAACCGGACGCAGCTGAATACCAGTATTTTACATGGAGCTGGATCTGACCTCCACACCCCAGTTATTGGGCAATACGATACCCTACAGTAAGACTGGTTGTCAGACTTTCGGGCTTCTGACGACTCGTAACGACTGTCAAAGATCTACGAATGATGGCCGGAACCAACAGCTTAACGTGCTTTCCGAGGCATGGAGTGGTCTTGGTATGTAAAAATGGTCACCCATCCACGAACCAACCGCAGCAAGCGTAGCTTAACCAGTGCGGCTATTATTAATTAGCCCTGTTCTTGTTCTTTTACTTATTATGCTTCCGTATTAGTAAACACAAACTTGTGTTTGTGTTGCCATCATACGTTTCCTTGTTGGTTCATTCTACTTTTATCACACTTCAAGAGAAAATAGGTATTATTTTGGTGCCAACCCTGATTAGCAGCAAAATACGTGCAATTATCTTAACATAAACAACTATAACTTAAAACAATTCCCTCTAAAACCGACCCAAACCTTACTAAATGAAAGTATTTCCGTCCAGACACTGCACTACATAACTGAAGCTATAAATGTCTTGCAAAAAACAATCCAATTCCACGGAAGGTTCCAGAAGCTTCCACCTATTTCAAGTTGGATTCAAAAGAGCCAGCCGTACGGAAACGGTCTAAGGGTCATATAATTAAATAGTTGTTCTCTATTTGATACCCCAGAGAGGGTAATTTGAGAAAATGCTGCGAAACGAGAATATTAATTTACTGAGATTGAAGTGCAGTATTGGATGTTTTGTAGCGAATTGTAACTAGTTTGTTGGGAACTTTAAAAGTAGATAGTAGAGGTAGAGACCTTATTGCTAGTTTTGCTATTTTATTTATAGAATAAAGTTTTGGTATTGTTCTGTGGGGTTACTTGTTCACACGTGGAGACTTCAAAAAGTGATAACTTGAGAGTATCTTGAAAAGTGTAAATTGAGGAATTTGTATAACGCAGCCACTTTTTTGGCACCTGTTACAAGATTTCATACTTAACCAACGAACTGAACGGTATCGACAGAATTAAATTCGATATTATAGGTATAGAATAGCATCAATGACAAGCATCCATTATAATCTCAACATTGTCTTCCCTCAGACCAAATAAAAACCAAGACTGCGCTGCGAACAATACAGTGAAGCATGCCCAAACTACACCTCGTTCTATGCACACACGCTCACACGCACACATTTACAACCATTTACAATCAAACACTTCAAACTACACCTCACTAAGTTCACACATGTTTACAATACCGGCCTCACCTCACCGTTGACAGCGCTATGTCTTGGTTTTTTATTTGGTCTGAGTGTCTTCCTATAAGATTAAAGTAACGAACAATAAAAAAAATATAAATATTATTATAATAATCTCTTGTTTCCCCATTAGCCTGAAAATACAACATTTAATATTTATCGACTTCAGGCACTTTCAAAACTAGTTCAAACAATAAAGAGACATATTAATTAAAAATATACGGCATGCTGTTGTCTGGTGGCAAAATTAATTAACGCAGCGCGCACGCTGTGGTCCGCAACGAACCGCTGCGATTTATTGTGTATAGCAGCAACCTCCTTTGAAAACTGTCTCATTATTTAATTAATTTGTTTTATAATCGATTATTACCTTCTTTTTTATTTCTTTCCTTTGACTGTTTGCTGGTTTTTTATTTAAAATGAAATGAGTCAAACTCTGTTACGTGGCTGATTTCACCAACGAAACTGAAACGCCCAAAGAATACACGTATCTTGTATGGGGTCATGCAAGATACGTGTATTCTTTGGGCGTTTTTTGCTAAATATTGTACGATGGTACGGAACCCTTTGTGCACGAGTCCGACTCGCACTTGGCCGGTGGTTTTAAGATAAAATGAATTCCGAAAGAAAGAGTATTCAGAGGTTCTAGCACTAACGCGTCCCGTAAGTTTACTAAAGAAAAATAAACTATTTATATTTTGTATTTTTAAACGTAACGTAAATTCGAGAGATTTCTAAATCGAAAATACAATTATCCTTTAGCATTTGATTTAAATTCTTGCGACAGGCACTATTAGTATCACCGATAGATATTAATAGTCTCTAACTAAGTTAATATTATGAGCGAAACGAGTATTTTTAATTTTAAAATCGTTCCAATTTACGCTACGCCTCCTCTGGTCCATTTTAAATGGTTCTGCCATTTAAAATTCACTTTGCAAAGCGAAAGGTCAAAAGTCCAATTAACGACTTTCTTAAAACAATCAATTAAGAAGTCTCGCCACAAAGCGTCACTGATTTAATTATAATATTTATGCAACACTTGCAGGAGAAATAACTTCAAATCCTGGCTTACCATAATTCAGCTGATCGCCATCTGATTTCCATATCGCCTGCTAATATGGCGGTCGGTGGAGTTATCGCAGGATTTGGGCAATCTTATGAACTTCTAAAGCTGGAACGCTGGATATTCTGAGATACGATTTGGTTGAAGTTAATTTGTTCATTTTCTTAGTTACCTGTTTGATGGATGTGGTATAAACTTGGAAATACTATGAAACGTTTTAATATTCATGCAAGTACAAAGTATGTACCCACACTACATACTCCGAGTTGAGCTTGGTTAATGAACACGGTGAACTTGGCCTTCTTACATGTAGGTGGGTATTCAGTCCACATTGGTCATAGACATTGAAGTCCGGATGCATGCTGATGTCTTCTAAAATCCGCTCAAAATATTCGTAGAAACAATCCCGGTCATCCTTCTACATTAGCTTCACCTGCCATTTCCAGGTGTGTCCAGGTGATACCTATATTTGGTGCACATTAGTAATTACTAATTTATCACTCGTTTAAAGTCACAGAACACCTTCAGAAACAGTCCCGGTGATTCTTCCACATAAGTTGTCAGAAGCTGGCGTTTCCAAGCATGTCCAGGTGTTAGCTATATTTGATGCACATAAACAATCAACAGTCTTCTAAAATCACAGACCACTAGTTGGTACTATAGGTCGCTACCTCCTTAAATGAACAAAACACCTTAAGGCACAATCCCGGTCATTCCTCCGCATTTGTTGCCAAGACCTGGCATTTCCAGGCGTGTCCAGGCGTTAGCTATGTTTGGCGCACATTAATAATTCCCGCGACGTAGTACAGGCGACGTGTACAACACTTCTGCTGGTGCAGTCCTCTTGGGGCCCGACACTGTGAACTCGGAGTTGATGTTTAAAATTAATTCTGGGAAAGGAAATGTTCGAGGCTTTTAATAGTTAAGTCTGTTTTTTAACTGAGTTGAAGTATGGTGACCTGTACCTAAATAGTGGTAATAAACTACTCAACATATTCTTAATCTAAATGTAAGATAATCCCAAGATGTTTTTTTTTTTGTGGTGTGTTTTGTTGTAATTGTGACAAAAAACCATACTATTCTCATGTGTGGTGTGTAGGGTTGCCCACCGTACTATAATATATAGTATTGTACTATATTTTGGGTCTGCGTACTATATACTGTTGAAGAAATATATATTTTCAACACCGAAATCTAGCAAACAAATTCTTAATTTAAAAAATTATGAGCGCGCTTTTCCATTTACTTTTGACTAATGCTCTACCATTTATCCAAATTCATTTATCATTGCGTTCCGAACTTGTCAATAATGTCAAATTGACAAAGTTAATCGAACTTCTGATCAGATTTTTTTTTTAGATTTTTGGAATTTGATGTTGTTCTTTTTTTGAGAAGTAGAAGTCCTAAATAAATTAGATATAGAAAGTGGCAGCGATAACGTATATGCGTCAAGTTCAAGTGCGCCGCTAGTAACGCCGCCAAAAATTTGAAATAAAACGCAGTTGAAAACAATTACAGTTTTTTTTTAATATAAATAAATAAGTAACAAATATATCTTTTAAATGTTTTTTTTTCCATCAATTTGGTATGTACTATATTTTTTTGAAGTGTACTATATTTTTTTTAAGCTCATTTTGAAAAATAATATATTTTGCCGAAGAAATGTTGGCAACCCTAGTAGTGTGTAATAATATGATTTTTCGAAATGGTAATGGCTAAATGCATGATAGATGATGTATAGGTATGTATCACAACACATAGCTTTACCTAATATTGCAGCCAGAAAAAAAAAGTTTTGGTTAAAAAAACCCTTGTATCTAGTTTAATTCAAAAAGTATAAAGCCATTTCTCTCGCTGGCTCAAAGTAGAGCAATCCACCTAAGTAGCAGTGCCGTTGCAGCAGCAATACGACGGTCTATACATCGCCGATGCCATCGGATGAAATTCTTAGCTAAACACGACGCCTGACTGCTGTGCAGTTATCGTAATACTTCAATATTGTACCTAGACCTAAGGGCCTATTCTACAAGGATATTTTCGCACTCGATTGATGTTGAACAGAGGGGCGCTGTTGGAAAACATTTGAACAATTGTTTTGTGGAATGTCACTTGAAATGAATTCACAAAAATGTAAGTTCAAAAACTAAAACTACTGAAAAATCACGCTCTACAAAGTATGAAACAAGAAAATATTTCAGACAGAAATCATGACATACCTGTATACCTATAAAATTATAATGTCATGCGACAACGGCCATATTGTAGTTTGACTTTATGTCCTCTAGAGGGCCATATTCAATTTAATGTGACGTC
This sequence comes from Conistra vaccinii, assembly GCA_948150665.1. NCBI lineage: Eukaryota > Metazoa > Arthropoda > Insecta > Lepidoptera > Noctuidae > Conistra > Conistra vaccinii. The sequence goes on along the minus strand of OX411322.1, from coordinate 24,342,581 downwards.
ACATAGCCCACCAGCAGACGATCAAGACGTTTCCAACGATACCTCATTTGTCAAATTATGATAAAATGTTTAAAGTTATGAAGGAACAGACAACAGATGAACACACATACATACTGGTCAAAAACTTGTATCGCTATAAACAAGTAGCAATCGCTTTCAAAGCGTTTTGCTACAACGCCTTTCAACGATATGTCTGTATTGTCAGAAACTTTTCGGTAACTTACGGTTATGATAGTCGACCCAATAGATTTATGAGTTTTTCTTCATCGTTATCGCTGAGAAAATGTCACTTTGTTGAGGCCCTGTTAGTTAATTGATGTGCTGATAATTAAATTATCATAATCACATTGTTTGCCCCTTTAGACAAAACGTCCTGTCCGTCTTATCATAAGTATCTGTCTGACTGGTTTTCATGAAAGTATTGAACCTTTAGTTAATTACTAGCTTCTGCCCGCGGCTTCGCCCGCGTGGATGTCGGAAATTATCCCACAGGAACGTGTAACATGTCCTAAATCAGCGGGGTAATTGCGTAGCACTTACAATAGCAATGGTTTTCATTTTGACAGTTCAACAATTAATTGCGTTATTTACGTTATTTCTCGAACATAATTATTAAGCAATAGCTTCCACTTGGCGCTCTGGCGCGTCATCCCCTGGCTGGCCCGCCCCTCCACCCTCGTTCTGTGCGCCGTCGACTCAATATCGCAGGTCATTCTTATCGTTCTAGCTTTTAAACTATTTGTCCAAACTACTTAGTGTAAAAGACAAACTTTATCTACATTAAATACCAAAAGCGATGAAGGTATTTATTTTGATAAGAATTAACTAAATACTCTAAAATATGCAATGTAAAAAAAGTATTCAATTTAACTGTATTTATTGCTCACTATTTTGGTTATTAAGGCTTCCACATAAAAGGTAGATAGATGCTGTCGCGGACTTTTATTTAGAACTCTTTAAGACAAACAATCCCACAATACATTTTCTTCATGTAACTCTAACGGTTTAGGCAGCGCACGCAGCATACGGTGGAGGTCTGCCCGGCTTGGGTGGACCACCGCCGAGGCGGTGGTGACCTCTCGCGTACGGCCCTGGTTCAGGCCATGGTGCGGAGCGAGAGGGCATGGCAAGCCGTCACCTCCTTCTGCAAAGCAGTAATGCTCGCGAAGGAGAAGGTGGAGCGCGCGAGGGAGTGGCAAAGGCTGCGCCCTACCAGCCCTAGCCGCCGCCGCCGCCGCCGCCGTGCCGTAGGAGACGGCCCGGGTCGACGGCGCATCGTGCCATGTTCCACGCGCACCTCAAAGAGATATCAAGGATCGAAGGAACACGTGTGGGTTTTAGTCAGTAAGAGTCTGACACGCCCTTCCGCTCCGCCCAGAGCGGGAAAAGTCATTGGATGATTAACAGCCCAAAAAAAAAAAAAAGGCAGCGCACGCAAAGATAGATCTCAGAGGGCAGGAATTTTTCCGACTTACTTGATACTTATCGTTATATTATGGCCAAATCACATAAAATCTTTATAAATTGTGTTATTCTAATGTATAAGCTACATTATTGTAAAGTTTCATCAAAATCCGTTCAGTTATTTTTGTGTGAAAGAGTAACAAACATCCATCCATCCATCCTCACAAACTTTCGCATATACAGGGTGACAGGGAAATTCGACCTATTCCTTGAAAGGGGTTATACTAGAGGTCATTAGCAACAAATTAAGTCCAATGAACTAGGGGTCAAACCTGGATGGTTCTCGAGCTGTGACGGTTCTTCGATATTGTAGAAATTTTCTGACTTGTTACCAAAAACAATTAATTATGAAAAAAATACTCCACTCTAAACATTTAATTGATACTTTTCTGAAAGCTGAGAAAGGCGTGATCATTGTATAATAAAAATCTCGCCCAAAACTTACATAATCTCAGAAATAAGAAGGTCTTTAGTAGCTATAATTTTTAATGATTGTTTTATTCCCAAACATTGAAGTAAGCTATTGGAAAAAAATTGTATGACAGTTGGCGTACAAATGTGTAAAATGACTAACTGGTTTCATAAGCTTTCCAAAAAGTTATAATTGTCATTAACTTTCCCAGCGGTTTTTCAAAAATCTGCAAAAGCGCGCTATAGACCAAATTTTTAATTTTGATTTGTTAAATTAATTCAGCTCGAAAAGTCAACGTGTAAAGTAGTGAATAAAAAATTAATGTAATTTGATACAGTTTAATACAAAAAAAAAGCAGTTAACAAAAATTACACATCCTTTTCGAATTGCCTGCCATTGTTGCGTATGCAGCCTACGACATACTTCACTCACTGGCACTCGCGTTGAAAGTGAGGTTTTCATGTGTTCGGCAGCTGCCATTCTCCTCCTCAGCTGCCATTCAAATCCTCTCCCTCAACTCTTTAATGTATGTCACTGGTGTAGGGTACACTAAGTCCTTCATGTGACCTTAAAGATAAAAGTCGCATGGCGTTAAATCTGGACTTTCAAAGATTTCAAAGGGCCCACCAGAGAAGATTTTCGTTAAATGTTTGGATGGGGATTGGCCATGATAAGTTCAGGCCATTCTTCTTGCCCTGAAATTTGAGTGGCATAACGTAACTACGAAAACTTTTAAGAGAAGAAATGAACACGGTTTTGGAAGATGTGCCTCTAGCTACGAGAAGAGATATGGTGTACCAGCACAATGGAAGCCCAGCTCACATTTACCGAGGTGTGCGACAATGGCTGGATGACAATTATCCGCTGAGATGGATCGGTCGAGGTTGCCCAACATCATGGCCGGCAAGAAGTCCATATTTAACGCTATGCGACTTTTATCTTTGCGGTCACATGCTCACTTTCAACGCGAGTGCCAGTGAGTGAAGTATGTCGTAGGCTGCATACGCATCAATGGCAGGCAATTCGAAAAGGATGTGTAATTTTTGTTAACTGCTTTTTTTTGTATTAAACTGTAACAAATTACATTAATTTTTTATTCACTACTCTACACGTTGACTTTTCGAGCTGAATTAATTTAACAAATCAAAATTAAAAATTTGGTCTATAGCGCGCTTTTGCAGATTTTTGAAAAACCGCTGGGAAAGTTAACGACAATTATACCTTTTTGGAAAGCTTATGAAACCAGTTAGTCATTTTATACATTTGTACGCCAACTGTCATACAATTTTTTTCCAATAGCTTACTTCAATGTTTGGGAATAAAACAATCATTAAAAATTATAGCTACTAAAGACCTTCTATTTCTGAGATTATGTAAGTTTTGGGCGAGATTTTTTTTTTACAATGATCACGCCTTTCTCAGCTTTCAGAAAAGTATCAATTAAATGTTTAGAGTGGAGTATTTTTTTCATAATTAATTGTTTTTGGTAACAAGTCAGAAAATTTCTACAATATCGAAGAACCGTCACAGCTCGAGAACCATCCAGGTTTGACCCCTAGTTCATTGGACTTAATTTGTTGCTAATGACCTCTAGTATAACCCCTTTCAAGGAATAGGTCGAATTTCCCTGTCACCCTGTATAATATTAGTAGGATTAATTTAGGGCAGTGTTTTTCAACCTTTTTCATGACTTGACCCCATTAGTATGAAAAAAAATCTTCGCGACCTCGACCATTCGAGAACGATTTGAACTCAGTCGAGATTCCCGCTGAGTCGAAGTGTCTGCAGCACGAAACCTAACCTGATGTTCCCGAGTTGCAGAGAGCCTTGCCTCACGACCTTCCTCAGATTCCTGTGATCGAACTAATCTCATCCTTTTAGCATTTCTGCTACATTGGGAGAGGTTGGATCTTCTTCGAGGCATTCTTACAATAAAATAGTACTTACTACTTAACACACAGTTATTTAGTAAACACGTACTATCGTAAACAATTAAATTATAAATACTTACAGATTATTTACAGTCTAAAATTATCACAGTTTAAGTAATAAGTGTTAAAACGTGTAAATCAAACGTACTAACTTTATAAAACAAAAGAATTGCTAGAAAAATTAATTACTAACCTGAGCTAATAAACTTATACTTAATAAAGAAAATCAAGAAAAGAAATGCCTAACCTATACCAAATACTTATAATATTTATATAGAAACCCTAAATAAAAATTAAGATAAGTATACCGAAAATCAAGGAAAGAAATGCCTAACCTATAACAAATGTTCGATGTGATTCTTTAAATTGACATAACTTTTTTATTTATGAACCGATTGACATGAATGAAATAAACACTAAATGTTAAGTGAAGCTTACTGCAATATATTAGTGAAAACCGCATCTAAATCGAATAAGCCGTTTCTGATATTAGCGTGCACAAACACACAGACAAACAGACAAACAGACAAAAAAAAAATTTATTACAATCTCGGGTTCGGCATCGATATAATAACAACCCCTGCTACTTTTTTTTCATATATTTCCATTGTACAGACACCACTTTTCTACAATTTTATTATATGTATAGATAGATATAGATATAGAATAGATATAGATAGATAGTATGTATAGATATAGAATAGATAGATTTATCAGTCTAACCAACCCAAAGAAACAGTCTAGGATTTTCCAGCATGTTCCCGGTATCACAAGACTAGAGACACTGAACAAACTGAAAACTGCAAAATTCCATCCATTTTAATTTATAGAGCCAAGTGTAGTCGCGAGACTCGTTTATAGCTCGTTGGACGTAGTTGTGTCCAACTGGGTGTCTATTGACCCGGGAGATGTTATGAAGTTCATGGCGAAAGGTGGAGGAACTATTTATTCGCAATAGTCTGAAAAAGTTGTAAATTATGTGCCTACACCATAATCTACAACTTTTTATATGAATATTTCTAAAAAAGTGACAATGCAATATTGACTGGCACTTATTTCAACGTGGTGTAGAGGGTCTTATCCAATAGTACATTACTGCCGACGCCTGCAACAGGGGCACTCACATATGTGTGTGCCTCGGTTTCGCCTTGGCCCACATTTCTACGATAGTCCATCAATGCTTGGTTACGGCCAAGGCTTTTATAGTACCTACTTTTTTCAAATAATGCGCAGAAACTAAGTAAATTCATTACAAATTCCAGAAACAATGACGAACAACGATAGTTTTTCACGCGCCAAAATGTTTATTTGTTTCATAGCTGTATTTGTAAGCGAAATCGAATATTAAATAAAACCTTTGAAAAGTTACCTCCTTCGTTGCCATGTGTCGAAATAAAAAGTTCCTTCCATTTTTAATTAACACGACAGACAGTTTTCGTAGTAATTTATTCGGCGGCAAAACACGGATACGGATTTTCATACAAACATTTATATATTGCCGGCCGAGCGCTCGCATGTAGGTATTTGACCGCACAGCATTTTCGATTTATCTCGACAAAAGGTTGAAAGGACGATGGTTGTCAAAATAACGCTTGAATTGCCAAGCATATTTGAGGCAAAAAAAACACTACATACCTACTACTTTTACTGGCCTCTTTAAAAAAAAGTCTCACACTCATCACTGAATTAGTGCGAAGACTAAAAAGGGTAAAACCTTTTTAGACCGTGTTTTGTAATAAGACGGTATGAGTTAGATTACTTAGTGCAGTGCAAGTGCTGACTATTTTATAGAACACGTGAATGAAGTGTCTTCCCCTTAACATACAGTGAAAAAGAGACGTTATTGGATGATTTCTTAATTTTATAGTTAAATACTGTGTAGTTTAAGTTATATTTTAATTACTTATTTATTAGCTAGCTTGGCTAGATTGTAATGTGAATAAAGTATCATCAGCTATGATACTTATATAAAAGGAAAAAAAAACATCTGGTGAAACGAGCAACATAGCAAAAAATCATAATTATACTCGTATGATTACATACACAACACATACCATACTGATGACGTGAAACTATGAAGCACGTTCACTTCGTACGCTGATGATAACATTACATATTTTCGCCACTGCTATCATCAGCATCGGTGGTTCAGTGGTAGAATGCTCGCCTGCCACGCGGGCGGCCCGGGTTCGATTCCCGGCCGATGCATCTCTTTTTGCTAATTAATTAACTTTTTTCACCATTTTTTTTAAACAGATTTTTTGCTAATTGTATTAAACATAAGTAAATTCAGAATATTCTCAAAGTTTTCTGAAATTCTTTAGTTTGTTTTTAATAACATTCAACTTTATTTTATTGAAAGTTAACACAACAAAAGTAATAATACCAGAATATGTAAAATTGTAAATGAACTTTAAAATATGGGAGTATGAAAGTAGAGCCTCTCTGACATTCTCTCTCTCTCTCTCTCTGACATTAATTGAGTCTGTTGACATTCACGGGTTTATTTATAAACATTGCTTACAATGAAAAATGTCAAAACAATAACTGTTTCTGTATTTCTGTATTTCTGGGCTAAATCTAAAAATAATCTAAGTGCTAGTCGGCTCTACTGTGGCGAACTAAAGTTTTGTAATCAACTAGAAGCCAATATTTACAATTATTGCATTTCAGAAGTTTATTTTTACCTCAGAAGTACACGAAGATATTTATACTAATATAATAATAACTAATATATACTTGTTACTTATGAAGTTATCTATTTCAGTAAAACAACATGACGCCCGTATTCCCCGATGGGTTAGGCAGAGGTGCACCCCATCCGGGAATCAAACCCAGGACCTTATGCTCAACAGTAGCGCTTGCGACAACTTACTAGACCAACAAGGAGTCAATTTAGTACAGTCAAATATAAATCGTTTTGCGGGAAAGTCCTAAAGGGTTACCGTGGCCTCTGGCAACGTAAAGGCAACTGAAGGAACACGGGTGGGTTTTAGTTAGTAAGAGTCTGACACGCCCTCCCTCCATTCGATAATTACCCACCAATAAAAAAAAAGTAAAATTGTTGGTTGTTTATATACAGGATGTTAAAACTCCTATCACATAGCCGTTATCTACGCATTCTGTGCATCAAACTAAGTTACATTACAGTATATTTATACAGTGTGGCAGGGACATCGACGCGAAGCCGGTTACCATGGATTCAGTACATGATTCTGAACCCCCCTGCGTTGAAATTTTGCATTGGTTATTAAAAAAAAATCTGCTGTTCCATACATTTTGACCGCGTAGGTATTGCAATTTTCTATGAAACAGCTGATTTATTTTTAAATAACCGACGAAAAATTTCACCGCAGGGGGGTTCAGAATCATGTACTGAATTCATGGTAACCGGCTTCGCGTCGATGTCCCTGCCACCCTGTATTATTTATTTATTTATTTATTTATTAAAACTTTATGCACAAGTAAAAAAAATATACCGTACAAAGGCGGACTTAATGCCTGAGGCATTTTCTACCAGTCAACCTTAGGGTGATGCAGAGACAAGACATGGCAGGTGCAACATACGAGATTGATAACAAGAAAATAACTATAAAATACAAGAATAAATACATAAATACATACATACATAATAAACAGAATAAACTTTGTCTACTACTTTGTGTATTATGGTTACATTGAGCAAAAATTTTTGCAGGAAAACGATATTTTTTTTAATTGAAAATCGCTGTAAACGGCAGCGCGTACCACGCACAAAATATTGTGCTTATGCTGCCGGCAGCCGCTGTCGTACCACGTCCACGACGAACTGCTATTGTCCGGCACAATCCTGATGATATTGAAGCTGCTAAATATGATGGTCACTTCTGGTAAATAGATCTTAGGTATGCATTCGCGATGCTATTAAAATATGAGAACAAATTATTTATTTATTTATTGCTTGCATTATATACGCTACCATAAAAAATATATAATAAAGTGAGAATAACAAAACATAATAGACATCAAATACGATCACCATAGACTATAATATATTGTGTCCTGTTAAAAACTGATTATATTATTTTCTGTGGTAATACCTAATAGTGCATTACCAAAATCATGATTCAGTTTCGCAGTTCCTTCACCAAAACTGGCAACTTTACAGAACCAACCAACCAAAACCGTTAATAACATTTACGACCAATTCCCGATTAGAAACCCAATCTACAATAATTCCTTTATTAATAGAAAATGCAGTGCAAAACGAAACGTAACATTAAACGAACCAACTTATTGCCGACTTGCTCATAAATTAGAACCTGGCTTTCTCTTCGGAATCGGATAGCTATTACACGGATAACATATGCGACTTAAATCCTGTGAAATTCAATTGTATTATATTCGTTTAATTAATGGATAACGAACGTTTCCATAATGGCGTGGATTTAATTTATATGGGAGTTGGAGAATTGTTAGAGTATGAGGATGTATTGGTGGAAGTAGAATATTTAAACTTCTCGCTCATTTGGAAACATCGTAAAACATTTGGCAGTGTCGTAAAAAACGATTAGGAGGTATGGAGGTTTCACACAACTCCTTATTACATACCGATCTTATTAAACAAATAATTATAATAACTATTATTATAATTTTCTTCATCTTGTTATTTTTAAGATAACTTAGTACTTATCTTGAAGCCACTCATTAGTATAAACAACACTAATTCCACCACTGAATGAACTATATTTTACAAAGCTATAAAAATGCATGTTCTAATCATAGATCAGACAACAGCTTAGTCTGAAAAACAATTTGATATTTTTTTTATTATTCATTCATTTATTTCAGATTCATAATCCATACAATACATTAAATTAAATTAAAAACAATTGGTACATAAAATATACACTAACATTACATTAAATTAAATTTGAATTTTACACAATACTAACATTACATTAAATTCAATAATTTACAATAAAATCAAAATCAAAAATTGCGTTAGTATATGACGTAAAACAATGTGTTAGTGAGCGCCCAAAACAATGCGCATCCATTTGTTTTGGATAGGGCAGTCCGCACGAGATACAATCATCTGCAGGATGCCGTTGCTACTGCCTCGCACACGCTGGGACAAGGAAGCTACCCTTTTGCGCACAATCGCATGGAAGCCGTCCGTTCGTGCCTCTGCAAACATACCAGACGCACTACAATAACGAGGCAGCCGCATCAGCATCCTGAAAATGTTGTTATATTGGACACGCAGAGTATTAACAGCCCTATGACCGCAGTTTATCCACAAGCTGCTCGAGTAAAAGGACTGGCAATACGCCTTAAAAAGAGTTATCTTTACTTCCCTCGAGCAGCGAGCAAACCTACGCGCAACCATGTTCCCCCTGACTGCTAATACTCTGCGCTCCCTCTCAATGTCAGCGTCATCCTGCAAATCGTCTGTCACAATGTGCCCCAGATACCTGAAACTGCTCACCACTGCTAGCGCTGCACCATTAAGCTTAATAGGCGGAACATGAAGTGGAACATGATTACCACTCTTAAAAACCAGAACTTCACTCTTTTTACAGTTATATTTCAGTCCATGCTCCGCCGCATACGCCTCACAAATCGCCACAAGTTTACGAACTGCGCCCACCGATGGGCCCAGCAGTACCATGTCGTCGGCATAGCTGATGTTATTGACGCTAACTCCATCCACAAAACAACCCACATGAGTACTGCTGAGCTCACAGATGAGGTCATTCACGTACAGGTTGAACAACAGAGGAGAGGTAATGCCCCCCTGCCTCACGCCACACTCCATGCCATATTCCTGGGAGAGAGCCCCAGCCCATCGTACTTGGTTTCGCTGGTACCGATACCAATGCCTTAACACTGAGACAACCTCAGCCGGCACACCAGCGCTCTCCAGCTTCATCCACAGTCTATCATACAAAACAGTATCGAAGGCTCTGGATAAATCCAGAAAGCACGCGTATACCGGCGTTCTCCTCTCAGTGTAGTACCCGACAGCCCGCTTAACACACAAGATAGCACTTTCCGTAGAAAGTCCACCTCTAAAGCCGAACTGGGCATCGTGTAAATCCACGTAAGTCTTAAGGGTGTCATTAAGCAAGCTGTCAAATACCTTGGCCATTACCGTAGCCAGCGATATAGGCCGATAGTTGCTCCTATCTGACAGATCCCCGGTCTTGTTCTTTACAACCGGAACAACGATCGTTCTGGTAAGTTCATCCGGCAAATAACCATGACACAAACAGAGATTGTAAAACATGGAGAGTACGCGCGGCAGATGAACTCCTGCATCTCCTAGATGCTCAATGCTGAGACTGTCATAGCCAGGAGACTTACCTCGCTGCATGCTGTTAATAACCTTTTGCACATGTTTTGCTGTAAATCTTACAACTCGCTTCTGAGTAACAGTCTCAGCACCATTACACCCAAGAGTCGAGGGACGCCTCTGTTCCGTAGAATCACAATGTGGGGCTATATTAAAATGGTCTTTAAAGAGATCAGCAATCACGCCGTGATCACTGACCCCCTCCACGCTCACAGGAAAGCCAGGCCTAACGTTCATTTTCCCAGTTTGCTTCCAAAACAACTTAAAATCTTTGTTAGTATGACGAGAGGCCAGGATGTCCATTTTTATCTGATCCTGCTTATCCTGGCACCACTTTAGTTGTTTTTTAAAAGCTGTTCTGCTCTCGCACATATCGCAATACACTTGACCCCTATTCGGCTTACCAGCTTGAACCCATAACAAAAATTTCAGTCTGGCTTCCCTGTGGTAACCAGCCACGTGTTTATTCCACCCCGCTATATATCCACCTCTCCAATGCAATGTTATTTATATACTTGCTCTCTGCAATGTTATTTATATACTTATATAAATAACATTGCAGCGCATAATATCATGCGAGCAAAACCAGCACTTGCATGACGTCACTAATACAAACGTCGTCTCAGACTCGCATCTCTGCTTGTACATTTAAAATGTCTACCAGTGAACTCGTAAATTCGTTTTACATAAAAAACTTTTATTGCTACTCGTTCGCGTAAAATTTTGATAAAACATAAAATGTAACACATAAAATGTTTGATTCACTGCCCTCAGATAGAGTTGTAATTATGCCCGTTTTATCTTCTTAATAAAAATGTACTTTCTTTGCTTCGTAAAAAATGACTTAATGGTAATAATATAAGAAGATTCATGATCATGTACGTAGAAGTATCAACATAGCATAGATCAGGATGTGCTAGCTCTCACTAGAAAGTTCTGGAAGATGCTTTACCATCATTGTGACGATAAAGCATAAGAAAACTCTAGTAACACTTATGAAAACAAGGAAGAAATAAATAACGAGTACGCCCCAGTGCTCCTAGATCTTATAAATCCACATATTATTACTCCACCTGCGGTATATAAAGGCATCAACCAATTTACACCGCAGATAATAACTGGCTGGCGTGGCGTGGCGTAGCGTGGCGTAGTGTGGCGTGTTCCCGTGTGTACGGGGCTTAGCATGAGGATTACTGTGCCGCTAATGTAGCCCGGGTATGTTACGACGCAGCCTTCAAGACTTATGCACCCTGTTTAGAAGAGTAGCGAATGAAACACGTGGGTGTATTGAAATTAAGCTAGAACTGAACTGAACTGGGAAATTCCATCAAAAGCTAAACTATTCTTGTACGATGTTGTGGCTATATGACATATGACAGATTGTTTTTTAAGAACGGCTCGTTGATGGTGGACATTAGAATGGTGAATTGTGTCCAAAACAATAGGTACTTGAAATGAAATAAAATTATTGTTTATTTCTGTAAGAAGATCTTTTAGGACATGATTTTTTTTTGGTCAATATTTTAAAACGAGACGACTCAGCCTCTCAAACACCCAGAAGAACATTTTCTCCGAAATTTCAAAACACGAAAATAAACTCCAGAAATTACCGTCACGTCTTCAAAATAATAAACATCTCCACATCTCATCAGCGCTGGTCGTTACGCAGTCAGTCTTATCTCGGTGAGCTCTTATCTCTCATTAGCGATACAGCATTCCCGTTAAACCGGCGATGGTCTAATAAAATTTCTTGATAAATTTTATTAGACCATCTTCCCTCTTTCGGATAATGTGCGGGTATCTTCACATCGCGATATCAATGAGCATTGTAGATTTGATTATGATATTATTTGATGACTACGCTTTATGATCCCGATTCGCGGCTTTATTGAGTTTCAGAGATTATAGATTGTCACGGAATTGTTTGGCTGTTGAATTTTGGTAGTAAGTGCTTGATTTTAATGTTTTAACATTTTCAGGCGTTTGATAGCTCATCCTTTAAGGATTATTGTTTAAAGTCTTCGTATCCAAAGCACTGCAAATAAAAAACAATTCCCGAAAGTTTTTATAGACCATCACTTGTCTTCAGTTCGAAATCGTTCGAAGCGCGAGTTCTAACTCCGCATTCAGTACGGAAATCCAATTTTAACCATATTGCCGTAAATAAACTGCACTTAAATATCAAGCTCAGTTCACTATCACCGGCTTTTCTTACCGCACTTTATGTGAAACTGGGTTCGTTCTAATCTCTTTCCCGATGCACCGGGATTAGTATTCTTTCAGCGCGCCGAAGATGTACGTCGCACAAAAACCACAACAACACACTTCTATTTATATGCTAATAAAGCAAACTCCACTCATATTGTATTTTAAGCGATAAACTCTCGAGTTTTATATCCACCGCCGCCATTAGAAGATTCGGGAAAAAACTTTTAAAAATAAAACATGGTGGTTCTAAAGCGGCGTTTCGTTGCTAATTGCCGTTTTTTGCCTTCTCGAAAATAATACATTTCGCCGAAATGGCGTGCTTTTTGCTAGACCTTTGTGCTTGGGTATTTATTATGTTCATATATGCTCGCGCTTGTGTAAGTAAAAACTAACGATGGAGGGTAAAAAAACGGGAGAGAGACAAAGAATATTTTTGAAAATCTGTAATACCAGTATACAGGATGTTTGATAGAAGACACAATTTTCTTAGGGATAGGGAGCGTCATATCCTAGTTTTCAATAATAAAACCATTGTCATAGGTGTCACGGTAGATAATTGAGAAAATAACTTGTTTTATTTTAATTACCCGAAATGTCGTCACAACTTTCTTGAACGCAATAAGTTTGGACGCTATAGGCAATGACATTTATGTGAATGCATTTTGTTGTTTATTTGTATTTCAACTTTTAAATTAATTTAAAAAATGAAAAATAAAACAATTTTATGCTAACAAATGACACCACCAATCCCTCAAAAAAAATTATCGGTCCTTCCACCAAACACCCCGTATAGTTTTGAATTGCATTGCAACGGTAGTATATGTGAAGCTTTTATTAATATTAAGATCTTAATGTACCATATACTGAGAAATAAATTAGGTATATCTTATCATATCTTAAAATGTATTGAATAGTGAAAGAGCCAGAATTGAAGTCTGCAAAATGGGTGGTGCCAAGTTCCGGTAAGGTGGTAAGTAAGCCTAGTTTCATGGCCCACCAGCCGGCCAGCAATTAGTCTGAAACCTTCCAATGAATTTACGACGTCACGGTATCTTCATGACTTTTTGATTGCCAGTTTATTGACCAACATTAATGTATCACTTACTTTGTAAATACATTGTGGTTCAACTTGGTGCTTAGTAAAAGCAGTAAAGATTGTATACATAATAAAGGATAAATTCGAGAATAAAATGATCCTAATTATCAAATCGCCCTCACCGGAGACAGTTACTGACATCACTCAATCATTTTAAATGCTATACGTACTGTTATCACGGAAGAACTTTGACAGCTTCTTTATACCCGTGACAGTAACATGATTATCGAGTATGACATAACAAAAAATCCACCCTTTATGACCCAGAACTTATCTGAATATTTTCCATACGAATATACTTGCCACTATAACCCATAGTGCGCGTTGAACAAAGGCTCTGAGCCCGCTTGATACAGAATGATTTAGGACGAGACTTTCTTTCTTTTTACTTTTTTTATCTTTCCGGGACATTTGGTGGCGCGGCCGCCCCCGAATAATGACGTACTACGTTACTGAATTTATTAATGTTTTTATTTTTTTATCGGTTTTCGGTGGCAGATAGTGATGGGCTGTTGAATTTGAACTTGAAATGTTTTGTTAGATTGTGGCGCAAAAAAAACAAAAAAAAACATTCAGAAAATTAAATTTTCACTGTTTCTGGTAGGACTGAGGAATGTTTATGTTGCTACCGTTGCTACAAGCATTTTACAACTGTTAAAGTGAAGTACTACGTTTATTTATATTGAGTTGATAAGTTGGAAAAAAACGAATGAAATGTAAAATAGATGAGTCTTTTTACTATGACGTCTGAATCACCAACACTTCAGTAGGACCAACAGAAATAATATACCCTCGTGGACCTACTGGTAGGACAAAAAAGTAGGTCCACGAGAAAACACCCGTGAAAACATAACTATGATATTATTATTAAAGAAAACGCCGCGTAACGAATTACCTAATTAAGTAATAAAAACTATAAAAAGCCCAATAAACTACAAAGACATCATCGTGTACAAACTTTCCTCCACAAAGATTATGCAGAGAACGTTAAGCGGAGAACACATTAAACGCGCCGGCTTCAAGGCATAATTAAAGTCGGCGCCACTGGGAATGTTCGAAAACATTATTTCAGAAGCGCGACTAAGAATATTACATTAAAATCAAGCGAAGGAAGCAGCCTAAGTAAGTGCATTTCCGCGACGAGTGCCGCGGCTTCCAGTCAGAGACTGCCGACTTCCATCTAGACGCAGATGGAAGCCGGCCTGTCGCACAGAGCCGGCCGACACAATGAGCCAAATGGTGTGGAGAGAAATATGTAGGGCTGGCCAACTATCTCGTTTTGGTTATTGAAACCTCGATGAGGGCTGAGATCGATAACTTTATTGATTATGTACTTTTTGCATTTTAAGTTTACACCTCAGACATCTTTCTCTATAAATAGGCACTGTTTAATAAAATGCATTATTAAGCAATGCCTGAATATGTTGAGATAAATAAAAGTAAAGATTTACATGACATACCCGCGAGACCTAAACGACGCCATTCCCGTCCCGTCATACAGACTAACAATGGTGGAAAAGTATATAAAGGGAAACACCATGCTCAAACTTGTACAAATTCCCTTAAACTGCACCCATGGGAGTGTTAACCACATGACAATATGGCACAGTCGAAAACTGCTAACTGCAGCAACTAACAAGTTTCCTAACTAGCATAGTTAAAGTAACATACGCGTGCCAACCCTGAAGTACAGCCAGTTACTAGTACGAGGTGAATTAAAATAAATCGAATCGACATTGAATAGTTGCCTCTCGTGGCCAATGGCGGCGCCACTGCTTACGACAAATTATGTGATAGTTATGTTACTTACTTCTTGCTATTTTTCTGTATTGCTAAAATGTGTTTCTTAAGATTGAAGAGGGTTCCCTTTAAATTTAACTCAAACTATTTAAAAGTATATGGTAGTGTACCCCCAAAGGGGTTTCATAATGGCTGCTAAATAGGCAAATAAACACAGAATAAGGCCACATTTTTTTGACTATTAGCCTATTTTAGCGGTTATTAGAATAATCTAAAAGATTGGTGAAGAGATGAAACCCGAAAGCGTATCGTGTAAGTAACATAAGGACAATATTTTCCGAAACCTTTAGGTATTATGAAAGGTACTCATTGTATCTACATAATATTCTTCTCTACGAGTCTTAACAAGTACGCTCATTAATTTCATCGTAATAAATGATGTCACGGAAAAAAATTGTTTAACAAAATGACACACTACATCAATTTGCCACGTAGCCATTAGATACAACTGTTAAAGATTGAGAGTTGTGATTTCAATGTACGGACAATT
Source organism: Conistra vaccinii (assembly GCA_948150665.1). Classification (NCBI taxonomy): domain Eukaryota; kingdom Metazoa; phylum Arthropoda; class Insecta; order Lepidoptera; family Noctuidae; genus Conistra; species Conistra vaccinii. The sequence goes on along the minus strand of OX411322.1, from coordinate 24,326,843 downwards.
TAAGTTGATAGTCAATTTGCTTACAATTATCTTCCCTGACTTTACATTTTCTACTTCACCAAAACCTACGACATAAGACGATACGACACCTCTGAATTCGGGGCGTATAACTCCAAACACCGGTTACGAAGAGCAATAATTTGAGCTGAAGCACGTCGGGGCCGGCACAAGACAAGAAACATATCTCGTGCAGAGTCAATAAGTGTGCTCCGAGAGCCGTAAACATGTGCATCTGTGCGCGTTCTGTGCTCTGTGCAGCTGACTGACGATGTTATTGAGAAAAATATTGTTGTAAAACAAAATACTTACATATGTATGGAAGGAGTTAAGGCTTATGCCACGAACGACGCAAACAATACAATTTCTAAGAAATCTTCACGGTATAACAATAACCGGTGACGCGTCGCGCGACAAGTCGCGGTGGTCTGCACAAAGCTTTATGATGATACGCTATATATATTTCACAGACTACCTTTATACTACCTTTAAAAAATATCAAAACATCCGACTACGACTAAAAGTTTAGAAACAAGATTTAAGTTTTATTCAGCCCAGAATCCCACATACATAGATACGCGTGAAAAACATAACCCTGACTTTGCTTCGCGCAGTCGGGTAAACACAAACAAATACAAAAAAGAAAAGAACGAACATATTGTTCGAACAAATTTTGTGATCCGTTGGAGAACCAAGGTAACCGACATAGCTCGAAGAATTGCCAAACTTAAGTGGCAACGGGCAGAGCACATTGCTCGCAGAACAGATGGCCGATGGGGCCGAAAGGTTCTGGAGTGGCGACCGCGTACCAGAAGACGAAACGTTGGAAGGCCTCCCACAACATGGACCGATGACCTTGTAAAGGCCGCGGGAATCCGCTGGATGCGGGAAGCGCAGAATCGGTCGAAGTGGCGGTGCTTGGGGGAGGCCTATGTCCAGCAGTGGACGTCTTTTGGCTGAAATGATGATAATGCGTTCGAATGCAATCAAGCATGAAACAAAATTATTAGGTGTACAACAACTAAATGACACATTAATGATACATTTAATTAATACCAGTATTCATAAAGTGACTGCCTATCTGACCTCCAAAACCCAGTAACTGGGTAATACGGTACTCCTTGGTAAGACTGGTTGTCAGACTTTCGGGCTGACGACCCGTAACGACTGTCAAAAATCCACGAATGTCAGCCGGGACCAACGACATAACGTGCTTTCCGAGGCGCGGAAGAGTCTCGTTATGTAAAGATGGTCACCTATCCACTGACAAACCCCGGCAAGCGTAGTTTCACCTGAGGGATCGACCCGTGTGGCTGTTATTACTTAGCCATGAGCTCCATTTATAACATACCATGCAAACATAGATTAAATAATTTGCCACTTAGTTTGCAGTGGCAAATGGCAAGCATTCCATGTAAAGTACTAATCAGACGTAAAGTGGACACAACATAGTTCGAAAGCCAAGAAAAATACTTGATAATAATTAAAACCGGCCAAGTGCGAGTTGGACTCGCTCACGAACGGTTCCGTAACATCGTAAAATATTTAACACCACATTTATTTTTTAAATACTTTTGTAAATAAAACACTTTTCTTGTATGGGGATTTAAATTTTTAACTTTATTTTATTTTTTATTATAGCGACAATAGAAATACACAATCTGTGAAAAAATCAACTATCTACCTATTACGGTTCATGAGATACAGACGGACGGACAGCGGATGCTTAGCAATAGGGTTTTGTTTGGCACCCTTCGGGTACGGAACCCTATAAAAAGGCCGTCCACACTCATCCGAAGAGACCTAAGTCCTCACCTAAGTCGAGTTTTATTAACCCTTAACGTAGTTCCAGTATTTGTTGTTTCATTAAAGTTAATGGCTGTTAAGTAAGTGTGCAAGTTAAATCCTCAAACTGATTTAAAGTCACATAAATAGAAATAAGTTTGAGTCCATAGCTTACGGCAACTTACGGCAACTTAGTCGTTTATATTCATTTCTAAATAGTTAAAGGGTGTTTGTCTCTTCTTTGCTTTCTGGTTTTATCGAAAATTGGAGAAAATTGAGTCTCATAGGTCTCACAGATCGTTTAATGATCCGTGTATGCGTTTGTCAATGTTTAGATCCACACAATATTCCGTTTTAAAAGCAAAAAAGTAGAGCTCTAACAATAATTGCAGCTTCTGCGAAATCAAACCCCGATATTATACATTCCACATTAACTCCAAGTAACAAGGTCTTATAAAAGTCAACCGAGAACTATTTTAAATGGCATAAAGTTACACTACACTATATACAACTGTCGGTAGTTATTTCTGCAACAAGTGTACTAACTGCAACAGAATTGGCACAACTCGTAGCGTCTGAATAATTCATGAACATACCGTACGGGGTCTACGGGCTATGAAGCTACGGGGCTACGACGCTACGACACTACGCGGCTACGGGCTACGAGATGCTACGAGAAACCTACTAGTCGCGGGCTCGAACTCAATGGTGGGCCTGGCCAAAAACCACACTGTCTCACCTGGCATCGTGTCCGACAGAGATAGTATCAGTGATGAGCAGTTAGAAGCTGATCTACATGGACAACGTATAGTTCGCACGCACAGAAACACCGTACCGACCAATTTTAGTAAAACGAGCGCGTCAAAAATTACGAAAAGGCCTTTGGAAAAAAGGTTTTTCTGAAATAACCACTGCATAAATCAATTACAAATAAAATTTATTGAAATCTTCGTAAATTTTTCTGTGTCGGTACGGATTTTGTTTTCGAGATTTCACACTTCTTGTATTACTTATTTACGCCCAAAGTTGCGTTAAAATTAGCAAGAAAAACGAATCTTTGTTGGCTCATAACTTTTTAATGGCTTTTTATTTTACTATTCTGCTTCCGTACAGACAATTTTAATAATGAGACCTAACGATATCATGTTTAACTTTGAATGTACGATGTCAAATAGTGGAGTAAAACCCCTCCGAAGTTTGTATGGAAAAAATATCAAATTGTTTCACCTTATCATCATATCAAATTGTATGAATGTCTTAATCTTGTTGGTGTCGCGTTTTTGTTCCGGTGCGAGATTTGAGTGGAAGCCATGCAGGGTTTTATGTTTGATTATATATTTATAGATGTTTTTTTTTAATTTTGCTATGAAATTAAAAGTCCACGGAAAGTTAATATTTTAATAATAAATAAATAATATTTGTAGATTTAGTTTAGAATATACTTTAATAAATGATGAGACTGACATGGGATAAAAGTCTCTTACAAAATTTAAGACTAAGAAAAAAGTAAATCTATCTTTACCTATAATAAAATGGTAACGAAGTCACCCGTACATTGAATATTTTTGAAAAGAAATTGTTAGAGGTGTCGGAACGAGTCTAATGCTGAAAATATAGTTTGTAGATTTTTTTTCCGTTTGTCTGTTTGTCTGGATGTATGTTCCGGATTGGTGCAAAAACGGCAAAACGGATTTAGATGACATTTGGCACACAGATAGCTTATAACCTGGATTAATACAAAGGGTATTTTAAATCCCGGTAATACGTTCCCGTGGGATATTTTCCGACATCCACGCGAGCAAAGCCGCGGTTAAGGCTAGTAAATAGTAATATAATCATGTATTCTATTACAAATATAATACATCACTCATAACACAATTCACTCTTCAACAATGATCTAAACTCAATTCCCGCACGACAAACACTGGCACAAATAAAAGTTTGCCAAACACTGGTACAAATAAAAAGTTTACCAAGCTTGGCCCGAGGCGCCCTCTAGTGACAATAATACGATGTTTGTACGATCGCGTTATACTTCGACAACTGTTTGTAAGTTCGGAATATGGTGAAGATAAATATGTGATCGAATTGACGATGATAATGTAATCAATAAATTCTTTATAAACTTCGACCTTAGTTCTTCTTTAACGAATATTGGTTTGACCTACAGAGTTCTTTCAGGTCTGTGTGATATTATTATAGGTCTGTTAACCACGAAAACTTTAATGTGGCAAAGTGGATTTAAAACCGTACTGAAATGAAATTGTATAATCTGTAAATAGGATATTAGAATCACTTTTACACGTCATATTAAAAAAATAAGATAGATGGGGTAGGCGTTTCCTATCTGACCTGAGAAGAAAGTCTGAAACAAACTCAGAGGTCGCAGTCTCTTTTAAAGTTCAAAAATAATATGGCTCAGGCCCGGCAGTCTCGACATAGATAGCGATCGTTATACAACCGAATTCGGTCGCAAAGTCATAATGGCGTCCCTAGACGCGTGCGACGCGCTTGACAAGCACGTGATTTTGTCGTACTTGTCAACCACATCGCACGCGTCTAGGGATGCCATTAGGACTTTGCGACCGAATTCGGTTGTATAACGATCGCTATCTATGTCGAGACTGCCGCCGCAGGTCATTGTAATATGATCTTTTGAGGAAATAACCGCATTTGTCAGTAATCGTTGAGCTCAACTCAGAACTAAACTAAACTATTTACTAGTACCTTATTTAACAACAGGCGTTCCGCTTAATGTTACCTAGAAAAGTGAGTGTTGTTTTCGTTAATAACAAATAAGTTCTTTGTTAAACCGATTACTTAGCTGTGAAGTAGCTTGGTGGTATCTATAAAAGAAAGATAACCAACCTACGTATCACTCCAGATTCAAATTCAAAGATTGATAAGTTAATTTCATAATGACCTTCCACGCAAGTCACGGCTACCATGAATACAATTTGAAACACAAACCAGCCCCACTGTCCAACGGAACAACTTCATAAAGCCTTTCCATGCATATTTCATCAACATATTCACAAATTACGACATTTCACAGGTACACAAAGCAGTAAATTAAATGATGAGCGCAATTTACGTTTGTTTACTTTATTTATAGTTCCTAACTTTAGCGATAATGAACTCAAATCGCTTTGTAGAGCTAATAAATTCAGCCTGGGCTTGCGGCAACAACTTTGTTTGACTAATATTTTAAACAAATTGTTTACACTCCAATATGAAGGCAAATGTTGTATGAATATTTAATTTCAATATTCGCAGCTAACAGCTAACCCTCGGTTTAACTAGTTACAAGTTAACTTTGAACGGAAACATGACATCTGACAGGCTCGTTGTTTGATTATGCACTTTGACAGTTTTTTTTATGCAAATGCTATATATATATATATATTATATATATATATGTTTGTTTTGAATATCAATGATAGAGCAGCTCACTATTATTGAATCATGATACTATTTTTAAACTAAAACATTAATGAAAACTTATTCACTCATCCTCATTATTCACTCAACATACGTAAATTAATATAATATACTTACCGAAAGGCAAACAATTAAATTTTAAATAAGACCCAGAATAGATTAATTTCCTAATGAAGCACACGGTGGGCCAACATTTAAAACAAAACCATTTATGTTAATAGTTCTCGCTAAAAACTAACTGAAAGATGAACAGTTTTGCGCGGCGGAGTTAATCCAACGCGGTCCACCGCCAATGAATTATTTATACATGAATACAAACATTACTCCACACCTAAATCTAACCAAAATAAACCTTATTCCATCGTAACAAGAATGTACAGTCAGAAATTAGAAATGGCGCTATGTATCAAACTTGGAGCAAAAATATTATAATACGGGTCGAAACTGGAGTGTATCTTTTTATGACGTCGAAAATTGTAATAGAAATGCGGGGATTTCTTGTCGAGTAATAATTTAAAGTTTATTTATTACGTTACGAAACGGAAGGTAACAATAAAATGTACCCTCACTCATACCTACCTCCGTATATGAAGGTGTAATGCTCAAACTCTAAAAAAAGCGTACGAGTACCTAATCAAATTATTTAGGGTAAGAGTATCTTTAGAACGAAAATCTAATGGAGTAAACCCTGATTATTCAGAAATGTAACTATCATACCTGGCTGCGGCGGAGGCCAAAAGAAAGGTAAGAGTTTTTCAAAACCTTTTAGAAACGAATTGTAATCCCTCCGTACCTTTTCACTTTTTATTTTTATTATAATTAAAATAAACATAAAAAATGCTCTGAAGGTAGAATAGCCCTCAGCTGAGGCTTTTCATAAGGAAAAGTCTTTTCTCATAAAACGTAAGTATTGAATTGCTAAATCTGTCGGACAATACAACAAAAACGAACGGCACCACAAATAGCGTTTAGTGCTATTCCAGTCGAAACAGACACGAGGTCCAAAGTTTCTCATTCGGAGACTTACTGAAGAAGCTATTATAGGAGGTAACACCGAAATACATAGAAACAGGAAACAAGACTACAAAATCTAAGATTATTTCATACTAAAAATTAATGGGGTGGAGGATAAACCGACGGACACCAACACGCAACGGCGTAAAATATTTCTTGTGAATGAGAAAGGTATCACCATAACTATTTAGTCGCCGAGCAGTGTTATTGGTATAAGGTAAAACAACATAACTCTTCTATTTGGTTTCGCCGTAGTCGGGCACATGAACTTTTACAAAACGCATACGCAATGATAACCAGTTTCCATTAGGTGAGCTATCGACGTTGCATAAGTTAGGCCAGAACGCAATCAGTCGTGGAAACTGATTTCTGCGCTATTATTGCAAGTTATTCCCTTTTTGAAAGAGTATGACCAACTTACTTAAAACTCCTGAACTCGAAGCAAAGCAAATTCATAGCTCACAGACTCACATCCTAACTTTAATATATAATCTTAACTAGTCCTAATATTATAAATGCGAAAGTGTGTTTGTTACGCTTTCACGCTAAATCGGCTGAACGGATTTGGATGAAATTTGGCGCATGGGTAGACCATGACCTGGAAAAGGACATAGGCTTGTTATCCTGATTCGCAGACGAAGACGCAACAACTAGTTATATCGATTATACCTTTTTTCTGCTCAAAATTAGTCTACTCCTCACAATTTTTTTACTTGATTAATTTCATCCAGCCGTAACATATGATGTTGCCAGATCAGGCGTATACAGTGATAGTTTATTTTATCGCGGCCGTATCGCATCGAACTGGCACTTTACGACTCGGCCGCGTCACCGGCTTCCGAGTTCCGATACCCTGGCAACACGACCATATTGGTAAGTGTAGAATATCCACTCCACTCAATACTTGAAAACATGTTCGACAATACAGCGGACGCCCCCTCAAATGCAATACGTGGGGCATCGCAGGTGGATTACCATCCCAGCAATAAAGCTGGAATGTTTCATGTACCTCCAATTTCACCGAAACCTAACCTTTCAAATTGGAACAGGTCAACGATACTTGGCGGAAGAAATAGATCTATATAACATGGTGGTGGTAGTTATTCTACGGACGACGTCATGATGACCCAGAAACTGACGAATAAGGCGTAGGTAATAAACTGATGGCGGGACACATCACTATTTGTACCATCAGGCTAGGCTAGGCAATTTAGCCTGTTTTTTCAGCACACGTTAGTCGTTTTTCAATAGAACTCTATGGACTTTCCAAGCAAGATATTTCTTGCCCTCTAGTATGTCTTCTGTTCATTCCTCTATTATGGCATTACGACCACCCATAACTGAAGCATAAAACATATTTTTTATGGACATAAGAATTAGGTAGCTAAATGGATAGTCTAAAATTTTGTTGCAAGTTTTTATGAGTGGGGGTCACGAGTTCTTTCACAGATAAAATACTGGAATTGTAGGTCTAATCAAAAAGAGGTTTTATTGCATTCTTTTACCTTGGGGTTGGTGGTACTGAATGCGTACTTTAAGTTGTCTAAACATTACTAAATTTCTGATCTTAGTCGCGATTATAATTGGGCAACGAAAGAGTAGTTTACTTAGGGATAATAATATAAGCACAGGTAGGTGGTAGGACTCGCGAGCTGAGCGTTAGGTGACCTTGTGTTATCATCTGACATTATGCTGAGCTGAGGCCCTTTTGGAATTATAAGCATTGTTTTCTGTTATTTACAGTTTTATGATGTTTAAATTGCGCATTTTTATAATTTGCGCACTGTAATGTGCGCATTTTTATTTCTTTACTCCACCGCTTATTCAGCGGGTTCAATAGTTGCAGATAGCTTAATAAGTACTGCAACTACGTATTAACTGAACCCGGTAAATAAGCGGTAAACTAAGTGGTAAGCTTAGTTTGTGTACAGATTTCAAAACTTTGGTTACGGCGTGTTTTCAATGAACTAAAAGTAGGTATTAGTTTCCAGCATAATCTACATTTGTAACCGACTTCAATACTTTCAATTTAGTTTAATCGTTTGCAGATTGATTTGCGTTCGAATTTGTTTTATGCGATAGTCAATACTGAAAAGCCTTATTTTCAACTGATTAACATTTTCGGGAATGGACTTAATCATTGTGGTGAATGTACCTAATTTTAATAGTTGCTTTTAAACTAAATTACTATGTATCATACATACATACTCATGATTATCACTTTTATATACCTAGCATTGCTGGTCAAAATACTTTTTGGTAGGTTGGTACACAGACATTTTGCTGACCTTTGCACAGAGAGTAGATATACATAACAATGAGACTCAATACGCAAAGTATCGACTAAGTTACTCATCAAATCAAGTCGTTACATATCAGCATCTAAAGATTCTAAACAACAACCAAAATAGCTTTCAGATGGTGTAATATCATACTACTGAGCTAAAGCCTATCTCTCTGATGCTCAAACCAAGTTCCCACATAGTCTTACGCTGAGTTGACCAGTCAGAAGTCAATATTAAATTGAAACACGCTGTCCACAAACATAGCTACAACATTCATATTGACAGTGCGACCGTTCCCTCTGACCATACCCACTTTTGAAAAAAGTGCAGCAGTCCATATTTAATTAAAAACAGAAAAAAATGTTTTCCATAAAAATATTGAATTCGGCAAATCGACCGCTCAGTGGAATACAGGTTGAAGTATATTCATTCAGTATATTTGATCCAATTCGGTATGACATAAAAAATGTTAGTGCACTACGTATTCGATTACCAAGTTCACTCGGATACAGCGGCGGTCGCGTTTATCGCTCACACCACTATAAACCGTTGACGACAGGCGTGGCGCGTGGGTTGCTATTTTATGTTTTAAATTACCCTGATCTGTTTATACTCACTTATTCTGAGTGCCTGGTGCATGTGGTCTTCGTACAATGGTTGCATGATTGAATTCACTTATTTCGATTAAAGCAATAACTGCTGGACAGAGGTAGTGGAAGCGTCAGCACACTCGGTTATATTATTGGTGTAATCACCATTAATATAACCGAGTGTGCTGACGCTTCCACTACCTCTGTCCAGCAGTCGCAGCAAAGTCACTGTTAATCACCAGGCTAGGTACAGTTTCTGCGTAGCAAGCTAAATGATTATGGGTCCAGCCATCATCATCATCATCAGCCTACTCGTATTAAGGTTCCCACTGCTGGGACACAGGCCTCCTCTCTGGGAGAGGGAGTGGGCTGTAATGTACCACGCGGACCCAGTGCGAGTTGGTAGATGTAACATGTCTTCAAATTTTTTGGTTCAAAGACATGCCGGTTTCCTCACGGTGTTTTCCTTCATCATTTTGAGAGCAGTGGTGATGAAATTATTTACACAAAGTAAAGCGCCTGCTTGGGTTCGAACCCACGACCTACAATCTACAACTCGTAAGTCGGGGCCGTTACCACTGGGCCACCACTGCTCTCATGGATCCAGCCAGTCCTAATTGGATCACTAAAGTCTGAATATTATAAGAAGTGAAGTTATGTGAAGTATATCGAAGCAAGAGTGATAAACACAGTATGTACAATTCTTGGCACACAGGTGGTGCGTCAAAACAACCCCATACAGTGACGTTACTCAACTTTGAGTACGGCGTACTGGAGGCTTTTTCTAATCGATCTGACTGAAAGAAAGGAATCCGACGTTCCACCCTTGCAACTCAATCACATAGGACCTACATTTCTAGGTCTAAAACAACATCCGTATCCCAGCTACAAAGCTAAAGTCCCCTTTAACCGGCTTCCCCAGTCGGCTGGCGCGACTTTTTACGATGATTTGCGCCGACGAGCGCGAGTTACGACGGCGCAGCGCCATCTATTGTGCGCGCTTGTCACTACGCGCACGGAAGCACTAATGCTCTTTTTGCGCCGTTCCTGATTCCTGTTGAGCTTTTTCGTTTCACCGATACGGCAATGCGGTTTTACTGCTTGGTTTGGTTTCAATCTTACTGACTGTTGGCTTTAGGTTTTTTGTATTTTCATCGTTATAATCCTCTATATTAGGCCTTAATCAGTATGCTTTATCAAACGATTGACTTAAAAATCTCCTTTAAAAATTAAAGAACAGAAAAGACCGTTATCTATACGTAGAATAAAACAGTAGAATCCGGTGTCTGTCTGTTTGTTTGTTCGCGCACATCTCCGGAACTACCGAACGGATTTTCATGTAGTTTTCACCGTTCAGGCTCAGAATGTCCCTTTCCCAAACATGTAGACAGAGATTAATTTGGAAGAGAATATTATTATAGGCTTTGTTTCATAGTAGAAAGTTGCAAAAAAAAGTTATCGTCATACAAGACGGTATTCTCTTCACGACATGTTGTGCACAATTTCTGAAAGTAACCTAAAAAAGTATTAGGCTTGCATGAATTCAAGATAGTATTACAATCATTAGTATTATGCCACTATTGCCACTAATAGGATTTGGATGAAAAACTGTTTATAGGTAACAAAAATGTACTAGGCTTGCATGAATTCACGTTTAGTTTATTATGAGTACCTAACTACATAAAAAATGCTATCTATAAATAAAGATCTACTGCCGTATGTATAAAAGGTCAAGAGAATGGCACGACTGATTTGGCAGTTTTTTTTTTGTTGTATTTGTAATTGTCCAGACAAAAAAATTTGGAAAATCCACCGGAAAAGTCGGAAATACACCCGGGCGACGCCGGGCACGAACAGCTAGTTTAACAATAAAATAGTTTCAAAGTCTGTGTGCGACTACATTTTTTGTTTCTAAATCAGAAGAGTCTATATAAACACTTACAACCTCGGAGACTTACTACAAATATTAGAACAGCGTTCCCCACTCACTTCTTTGCTGTTCCACCTAAAAAAACTTTTACAAGATCCGTTTATTTTATAACAAATACCACTTACAAACACAGACCTATATAACTTTTTCTCTATAACTCCCACTCTACCTTTAGGCCCTTTCACACATTCCGACTGCCGGGTACGTACCCGGTTTTGGATAAGTAGGTAGGTATGAAAATTGCACACGTATCGATATTTACCCGGTTCTACTATCCGGCAGTAGGAGCGTGTGAAAACGATCTTAGGCATATATAACACAATACACCGCCACAATTTTAGCTTTCCATAAAAATCTCATAGAACAAACATAGAGATTGTTTTCGTATAATTTCCATAGAAGCGTAAGTTGCGTCGTGGCGTGACACCATGTTGTCTTAACGCAAAGCTTGCTTATTTAGGACAATGAGTTCCGTACGTTGTACCGCTCAATCCGATCCCGGCTTAAGTGCGAATAAGGTGCGGTCCCATGAATGCGACGCAAACTAATAAAAACGTCTATAAATTGGGGGTCGTCGTAAAATTTTAATACGGGAGTTGCATTCGTTTTGGTAAAGTATCGACATATGGTTTAAAGTGCCAGTTTATGTTTAGTTTTATTACTTTGATTCTTGTATTAAATGTATTAATCTAAGAGTTATAAAAGGTTCGAATATAACATATTAATCAACATGCTGCCTACAATTTATGTACTATATTCTCAAAATACAAGAACGTTTTTCCCATTATATCATTACATGTAGTTATGCATATTTAAGCTTAGTTCCGACACTTGAACAGCCGAAACTGTTAATCTCAATTCATCTCTTCTCAATTTTGTTCACATCTCCAAGTTCTCGTACTCTTTGGTACGTCGTCGCAATGAAACCACCCCTTAAAAAAACATGAACATTTTTATAGGAATCAAGTCATTGTTTTAGATACCGCCTACGAGCTACGTTCAGACTTCATGTTTTTTCGTCTTTTTCTGTTTTCTGAGTGAAAACCCGAATGGATACATAACAGGAAAAGTGAAAATGAAGGGGATAACACTGGGTTTATTATATTAAGGTTTCAATAGAGCTGATTAACCTCGAACAAATTAGCTAGAAATACAGGCTTCGAACGGTGATTCATCTCGCGTGGTGAGGGTTCCGTAAGATGAATATGACATGTTATCTACCATGTTTTAATCTAAGAACAAACTTAACATTGTAGTTGAAAAACATGTTCCCCCATATTCCAACTGCAATTGTAAGTTTGTACGCACAATATTGAGAGATTTACCATGTTAAGACTTCTGATAAAGGGGTTCAGACATTTTTGTATGGGACCTGGCATACCTAACCCTCCGCCATTTTGAAAAAAACTGGTTTTGGCGGCCAGTGATGAAACAAGTGTCAATTGATAGAGTAAGTGATTGCAAACAAAAAATATTTAGTGATGAATATCGTAAGTGATATACTTCCTGAGATATTTGAGTTAAAACATGGGAAAAAAATAAAGCAGTAATATAATTTTTTTTCAATTTGCTGGATCACAAATGAGTCAGCGAAGTTCGTCCTTGCTGTAAGCAACCGGTAAAAAAAATCCTTGAATTCATTTACAAACATAATAATTTGCATTTTTAAATATTTTTATAGAAACGTAGTACACCACACCGGTATCAGGAGCAGGGTCCTATCTACCGGTGGTCAGGGCTCCTGAGACAGGAACCTCCTAACGATTCCGACATTTTTGTGTGCGACCTGGCATACCTAAGTACCTACCAACCGTACCTGGCGGTCAGTGATGAAACAAGTGTCAATCGATAGAGTAAGTGATTGCAAACAAAACATATTCAGTGATGAATCTCGTAAATGATATACTTCCTGAGATATTAGAGATCAAAAACGTGAAAAAATTAAGCATTAATTTTTTTTTTTTTTTAATTTAGTGTGCTTACACCAACCGTCTGTTTGATGTTTGTCATACGGCTTCTGTCAGAGTCCACGAATGTTTCTTTAATCATGCGAGTTTTATTTTTATATTTTGTTGCGTTGTGTTTGTTGTTAATGTTGTATTACATGACAAGTAACACCAACGGCCCACCAGGATCACGGTGTTTGTTTTGTGGAATCAGTACGGCCACCCGAAGGGGAGGACGCCGTTCTAGACCGCAGTTACGAAGCTATGAGCTTTCTGACGAATATCTCACTGATCATCCACATGTACAAGCTTATGCCCATCATCGACTTGGTGTGCAAGGGGTTAGTACTTTAACACCATTTTTATACCGTTTTTCTTATTATTATTTATAATATATGTTATAAACACTAAGCTATTATTAAAAAATTATGGGAAAAATAAAACTCGCGTGAGGAAAGAAACATTCGTGGACTCTGACAGAAGCCGTATGACAAACATCAAAAAATATGACGGTTGGTGCAAGCACACTAAATTCAAAAAATAAATAATTTAAATGCTTTATTTTTTCACGTTTTTGATCTCAAATATCTCAGGAAGTATATCACTTACGAGATTCATCACTGAATATGTTTTGTTTGCAATCACTTACTCTATCGATTGACACTTGTTTCATCACTGACCGCCAGGTACGGTTGGTAGGTACTTAGGTATGCCAAGTCCCACACAAAAATGTCGCAATCGTTATGAGGTTCCTGTCTCAGGAGCCCTGACCATCGCTAGCTAGGACCCTGCTCCTGATACCGGTGTGGTGTACTACGTTTCTATAAAAATATTTAAAAATGTAAAATATATGTTTGTAAATGAAATCAAGGATTTTTTTTTTACCGGTTGCTTACAGCAAGGACGAACTTCGCTGACTCACTTGTGATCCACTAAATTGAAAAAAAAAAAAAATATTGCCGCTTTATTTTTTTCTCATGTTTTAACTCAAATATCTCAGGAAGTATATCACTTACGATATTCATCACTAAATATTTTTTGTTTGCAATCACTTACTCTATCGATTGACACTTGTTTCATCACTGGCCGCCAAAACCAGTTTTTTTCAAAATGGCGGACGGTATAGGTATGCCAACGAAGTCGGATGTTCTTTTTCTGTAATCTGTAAGTAGAGAACCATTCTCTGTATTTTTTCTAAATTTTTGCATAAGTAGTTTTGGAGATAAGGTCAATTCTCATAAATAAGTGCATAACTATTTATTTGAAACATTTATAATTATATATTTGAAACCCTCACATTGTTGTGAGGGTTTCGAATATATAATTAAGCCCTTTCGTTTGATATGTCCCACGGTACAGTTTGAATTTTTTTTAAGCTATTGCATAGCTACCTGGAGACCTAATCCAGAAATTTCGTAACGAAAATACGAGTACCTAAGAAAGAGTGTTTTGTGTTGAAAATTATGTTTAACTGTTTGACAACAAAGTTCAAATTTACTTAGACGAATGATACGAGAGTGTTGTATTGAAAATTATGTTTAACTGTTTGACAATAAAGTTCAAATTTACTTAGACGAATGATCCTTGACTATTAATAGTTAAATTAAAACCTTTTTATTAGTTTGATGTTCCCATTACGTTGTGTCAAGTTTTAAAAACTATAAATGTGAATAACAGTTCCTGTCAATGTAATCATTGCTATTTCTTGTATTCGGGTTAATATTTTTCAATTGCGTAAGTTGATAAAAAATGCTATGCAATAGCTTCGCCGGGGCAGTCCCCGAGTGCCACACGTCTTTTTTTTATAAATTTTCAATTTGCCTCCCAAAAGTGACCCTCAAATTCAAAATTAATTTATTGTCGTTACACGTCCGTATTTGAGTCACAGAAATTAATCTATGTACCAAAATTCAACTTAATTGGTCCAGTAGATTCGGAGCAAATTGTTTGTGGCAGATGGACAGACAAACACACGAGTGATCCCCCGAAAAGCCCCCAAATTGTTATAAAACACCCGTTTCAAGTTGACCCAATAAAACCACACCAACGTTACAACACTCATCAAAAAGATTAATCTTCGAATAAATTGCTGCCAATTCTCAAGGAGTATACCTTCTCTCAAAGCCCCAAATTTCAACTTTCACTTCAATATTCCACGAAAAAGATAACTCGAAATTATCTTTAACTTCTAACACCGAACTTCATCAGATCGATATGTCTACATCATCAAATTACTAACTTTTCCCGCTATAACTCACAATTTCGGCTCTCTGGCTAACTTTTAATCGAAGTAGTCAAACACAACAATATTGCCAATTCGGCAGTTAGTCGTTAATTGTGGCAAAGGGACCGAAGTCTCGTGGCCAGTGAAGTCGGTGCTTACTTAGGACCGGCC
Source organism: Conistra vaccinii (assembly GCA_948150665.1). NCBI lineage: Eukaryota > Metazoa > Arthropoda > Insecta > Lepidoptera > Noctuidae > Conistra > Conistra vaccinii. The sequence continues at coordinate 24,311,460 of OX411322.1, read as the reverse complement.
AAATTGTACTGCCTTAGAAGTTAGAACTGCTCTCTTAGTGAAAACAAACCACTGAGTCGGGCTAATCGATGCTGGGAGATACTTTAGACGCTACTTTAGTGCTTTGGTGATTCAATTCTAGATTTTGTAAAGTTGTGCATATTGTGGCGCAAACTGAAGGAGCCGGTTATTAATATTTAATTAGCATAAATTAATTTCTGTCAGAATAGCACAGTAATTGAAAATAATACTTAATAAGTTTATCGTAGAACAGATGGGCGATGGGGCCGAAAGGTTCTGGAGTGGCGACCGCGTACCGGAAGACGAAGCGTTGGAAGGCCTCCCACAAGATGGACCGATGACCTTGTGAAGGCCGCAGGGATCCGCTGGATGCGGGAAGCACAAAATCGGTCGAAGTGGCGGTGCTTGGGGGAGGCCTATGTTCAGCAGTGGACGTCTTTTGGCTGAAAAGAAGATGATGAAGTTTATCGTAACATACGTACGTTTTCCTTTTCGGGTCATGAAGCTAGTAGAAAAAGCATTAATATTATTATCAGAAGACAATGTAAACCTTTGAAGAACCTTAAAAAAAAAATTGTGCAGTCGGTACAAATAGCTCATGTCAAAATAAAATCTCAAACTGAGCAGCTATTTAAACACACAAGTGAAGTTCAACACAGTGCACTGCAGTGTGTGTGTGATAGCGTCACTGTTTTCAGTGCTTTTGAACTTATTTTATCATTCCAATCACAGCGGGGATTGCATTTGCATGGCATCCCGCACTTTCAGTATGAAACAAACAAAAAAATATCCTGATTAAAACCATTGATTGCCAGTTAATAAACGGACAAATATTTGATTTAAAACTTTAAACATTGGGAAAAACCCAGCGGTAACAAACTGATGAAAACTGTGTGCATTTGGGCGGCGCATGTAATTGATTGGGCAGCGCTCAACAGGTTAGCTTTGCTAACACTAACTATTCAGATTAAGGTAAAACACACCTGGGTGAAAGAATTAATTAATTGATAATTGATGATGAGGTATTTGGAAAGAGCTGCAGTATTGTGCGGCTTGAAAATTACTTGGATGCATTGCAATCAGCTACAAGCAGCAAAATGATTTTTAAGAGTGAAGCCTTAATTTTTTTTTTATCTTAATATATGCAGTGATAGCCTAGTGATGTGAACGTCGGACTGCCAAGTCATTGGTCTCGAGTTAGAACCTAAGGCACGCACCTCTGACTTTTCGGATTCATGTGCGAATTGTATAATTACCAGTTGCTTCAAAATCGGTGCAGGAAACCATCGTGAGGAAATCGGCATGCCTGAGAGATATTTCTCGACGGCATGTGAAGCCCATTCAGAGGCCCATGGGCGGCTTTAAAAGTCTGACACTAGGTTAGTCACTAACCACACGAAAATAAGAAGCAGAAGAAGTCTTAAAAACATTTTCATATTCTGTTCATATCTGTGACAAAAAACGACACGTAAAATCATACAGCCAATAAAAATAACGGGCATAAGTTAAAGAGTAGAGCAAATGCCGAACTAAAAAGAACTTCTAGAACACAAAGTAAGCACTAGAAAAAAACTGCTAAAGTAGCTAAGTATGTAAAAAAAAAGAACTCACTACGTACACACATTACAGAAACTCGCGTAAAAAGATAAAAACGAAATGTAACAAAGCTCGGATTAAAGAAAACTCCCAACTTTCGGCTAGTTCGACGATTACTTAAACCCCGAGTCTGAGATTGTTGGTCTGTTACTGCTGCCAACTATGTGTATCAACTATTCAACATACTGCTCGCTGTTTACCGGCTCAAGCATTACTTTTGCTTTGATCTAGTTGCAGAAGTGTTTTTCTATAGGCACTTGCTGTTTGCATTTTATTGCTAATGAAATGAAATTAATGAGTTGTTTATTTTGTAAATAGGATATCGGAATCACTTTTACACGTCAAAGTAACAAAAATAAAAAAATAAGCTAGATGGAGTCGACACTCGTGGATAAATAATAACAGCCGCACGCCATCAGGTTGAGCTACGCTTACCGGGGTTGGTCCTCGGATGGGTGACCATCTTTACATACCGAGACTCCTCCGTGCCTCAGAAAGGACCACGAACTGGTTCTGCATCTCGAGGACTGTTAGACAGGGTTGTGTAGCGTCACATTATATGGCTCTTTAACTTGTACATTTATAGTTGTCAAACACCGGACCCATTTTGAAAATTATTTTTTGTTTGTAAGGGTATGCTCCCAAAGTGGTCCCATATAAATTTTATTAACTTTACTTGGATAGTTTTTGAGTTAGCTTCACGAATACGTATTTTTCCCAAGTAGTTTATACGCACGAAAATTCAAAACCAAAGACACCGACTTCCGAAATTAAAGTTATTTTCACTTTGTAGTGTTTTTTTTTGAAGTCGGTTGTTTTTTTTTTCTAAAAAGTTTTTATTATTTCTTTCTTATTTCCAAAATAGTTGGGCAAACGTCACCTAATGGGCAAAACACTCCCAGCTCCGCCACAGTTAAAACCACTCTAGTTTTGAAGACATTGCTTCTCCCTTTATTCGAACCGAAGCGCATCAAAATCTGCCCGGGGTTCTTCAGTTCCGACAGGTTATGTTAGGCAACGTGGCGGACGTGGGTGTGCCGCCCATACATTTTTGCCCACTTTGTTGATAGCATTAGTAGTTCTTGCAATATCCAGCTGTGACAAACAGACGGACGGACAGACAGACTGAGTCACACTATAAGGGTTCCTTTTTACCATTTTGGTACGGAACCCTAAAAAGTGTGTGTGTCAGCTCGGACGCACGACTGGAGTTTACTCCTTAATACGATTGACTTTGAATATGCAAAAGGCAGAGCAAAAGCAGATGCGAGAGCAGTGGTGGTCCAGTGGTAACGGCCCCGACTTACGAGTTGTGGGTCGTGGGTTCGAACCCAAGCAGGCGCTTTACTTTGTGTAAATAATTTCATCACCACTGCTCTCAACACATGTGACATCCACCAACCCGCACTGGGTGGTAGATTACAGCCCACTCCCTCTCCCTGAGAGGAGGCCTGTGTCCCAGCAGTGGGAACATTAATAGGCTGATGATGATGGTGATGATGGATGCAAAAGGCGAAGAGGGTAAATAAAAGCAATTATTTTCTTTAAAAAAAAAACCAACCCTCCCACCTCACATCATACTCGTACATGCACATTGCACACCGCACATCGAATATTCAACATATTTTTTCTACCAAGATTTTTCAAAAAGTTCCAAACAAAGACAAACCCTTCATCTCCGCTCCCTCTAAGCCCAACATCCGAAAACTATTACCGGGAATAAGAAAACACATAAGATCAGTGCTGACTTGCAAACTGCGGGGAGATTCACACACGTTTTGAATAGCTCCAATAAAAATCTATTAGGTCAGAATCGGGTGGCAAATGATATTTGCTGCGCAAAGCTGGCGGCCTAAGCAAACAGGCCGCGGCCCGATAGAGCAATACCTCGCGATAGTTTCTCCTGCGTACACTGGCGGCCCCAAAAGTTTACCCACACACGGAAAATTATAAATATTCAGAAGCTAGAAGTTCTGAAACTTTGGGGTAACATCAAGGTTGGCTTTAATATTAGTTGTAGTTTCAAGAATAAGCCCGTTTCGGGTAAGTTTTTTTTTTGTATTTGAGATATAAAGTACTTTTGTTATAAATGTAGGTTAAGAAACAAATCACTGGAAGGGGGATACAGCAGGATTTGATTACTGCAACCAATGAGGTTATACAATACTAGAGGCGCAGTGGACGGCACATAAGCGTCACCACCACTTAGGTGTCCGCAGGCATATCTGAATTCAGTTGTCAGCTTGACGTCAAGTGAACAATTGCTTAGCGATAAAAAATAAAAAATGGTGTAATTTGCGGTTGAAATTAGTATGTCACGGTCTGAAAGGATTAATAAAGCAAGTGGTGTTACATTTCACAATTAAGTTTGCTAAATTTTCTTCAGATTATCCAAAAAAAACATTACAAAACGAAATAAATTTAGCAAACATTGTTTTTGCGATCAATGTTACCAGGAAAAATGATGTTGATTTTGCCAGACTGTTGGGAGTTTAGTGAATGACGACATGTAAAAATATTTCGTACTCTTTTAACTTTTATTTAGTAGGGATAGATGTAGTACCTAGTGTGTATAAAACTGCACATAACTAGGTATTAAAACGCTCGTGTTTTAATACCCCTCCAACAGTTTCATAAACTACTACTAACTATTTTTTTATTGATGTTATTGTTCTAAGAAATTTGAACTGGAGGAGGAGCTCGTGGCTAAGTAATAACAGCCGCACGGGTCGATCCATCAGGTTAAGCTACGCTTGCCGGGATTGGTCTGTGGATGGGTGACCATCTTTAAATACCGAGACTAATCCGTGCCTCGAAAGCACGTTAAGCTGTTGGTCCCAGCTGTCATACGTGGATCTTGTGACAGTCGTTACCTACGGGTCGTCAGAAGCTCGAAAGTCTGACAACCAGTTTTACAGGTATAGGTCTGATAAGCAGTTGCTCCATGTAAATACTGGTATTCAGCTGCATTCGGTTAGACTGGAAGCCGATCCCAACATAGTTGGGAAAAGGCTAGACAGATTGATTTAGATTATTCTAAAAAAAGTGAATGTCGCTGGTTAGTGCGTTACATCACTTTAATTAATTTAATCGATTGTCATGAATATAGAAATTATATATTCCATTATGAACAATATTATTTGTCACAAATCTTAAAACTTTTGAAACTTTTTTTTTTTGCCTATGTTTTGTAAGTATACCGTAATCCTTGTAATTTTTTTTAAATCTTTTATCTACACCCATGCTATAAATCCTCTATAAAAGTTCCTGAAACAGTTGGCTTATTGCCAAAATTAAAACAGCCAGTGTCATAGTAACCCTAATGACATCCAAACGGGTGTTATAATGTTGTACTAAATTTCATAATGCAACTCGTTTTTTACTCATCGAACAGCCACATTCTCGTGGTATGTTTATGAATTTCAAAAAAAGAACATTGTCATGCACGCACGTTCCACAATTAGAAAAGGTTGGGTAGGTTCTTCGAATTCACGTCGTATCCCGCCATTTTTGTTAGATATTAGTATTGCAAAAATTTATTACTTTGTTGTTTATAGAGGATTCATAATTATCATGGGTGTAGTAGATAAAGTCTTGAATGCAACTGTTATAATTAGGTATTAAAACACTCATGTGATACTATTTTTTACAAACCCACATTCGTGTTTTAATACCCCTTATTATACAACAGTTGCATAAGTAACTATTATCTATTGAAAGTTCCATAACACAACCTTTCATAGTACCTACCTAATTGATTCAATAAAACCTTCATTCATTCTGGGCAAATTATGTTGATAATTGGCAACTCTGGTCGTTTTTTCGATAGCAATGTCTTGTCTCATTCCAACGTCATTAGTTTGACGGTAGAAGAAATGAGACAAACATAGATTATTTTGACAGATTGACATTTTATGTATCCGTTTCAAAGCTACGTCTTTAAACTCGTAAGTGGTGACGTTTTTCAGAAATTGTTTGTAGGACGCTGCTCCTCTAGTATTGTATAACCTCATTGACTGCAACCACTTGTATTCTGTTAAAGTACTTACTTAGCTGTTTCTCAAGGTTTCGAAAATTCTTTTATCAGGCTGGGAAATCACTGAAAATGCCTTCTACTAGGAACGTAAAAAATACATAATTAATTAAGAAGCTAAAACACCTTCCATTTTCGTAAAATCTTTGAACAAATATTATAAATGGTATAACAGCTTTCTGAAAGCATTTTTTTTCTAAACGTAAAAACAAAATATTCCCGGAAATGTTTTGCTCTGAATCTTAAGGGCGTCTATCAACTGCGACTTTAGCAAATTATAATTTACTGTGGATGATGTTCAAGACATACCTACCCATTTATTTACTTACAGCGTACTAGGAAATAAACACGGTATTAAAATTAGATTCGGATATTTTAGATATTTTTTATTTTTCCGTAGACGTATACATGTTTTAAACTGCATACGTTTTCCTTTCCGGCAGTGCACATGACTGGTAGGGCGTTCCCCGGGGGCGTAGTGTTGTCCTCGGTAATACCGACGTTTTCTATTGCGCTGCGTAAACAACTAAACATCGCAATCGGATGATTGCGCAACACACGCGGACTACCTTATCCCATACCTACCGCTGTGTCTTAACTTTCTATAGTAGCTTACTTATTAAGGTTTGTATTGAATTTTTGTGCTTTTTCTTCCATTGTAAACGAAAATTCGAGATGTGCTACTTGTGCTAGGTACGATCCTTATAACTTAGCTATTTGCTTCGTCCACATTTTGACGCATTTCATCTTTAAAGCTGGAGTTTGTCTGAACCGTTAGAATTTGGATGGTAGCAGGGGGACTCTACGGTAGGCAATAACTTTTAAACCATTAATAGATATTCGGTATTATTTATTTATTTATACTTCAAGCACAGAAATGTACTGAGATGGACTAATTGTAGGTGATGCAGAGAGTGGTAGGTGCAATTAATGAGAAATAAAAAATAGGTAATAATTTTTAAGTAAATATAAATACACATACACCTATTACACACTATAAATATAATATATATTTATGCCTAAGTATATATAAGTATAAGTACAAATAATAATACATAAATACACGGTATTGCCTCAAGAATATCAAAGACACAATATGACACATTTTTCTTTAATGCCTAATAAATTTTGCACTTTTACACGCGCTCCATCTGCATCTTCAACGAAAGTAAAAAAAAAACCGTTCATTAACATTAAACCGATTCATAAAATTCTTTCTCAATGCACCAAGACGCTTCCATCTAAAAGAATCGAATTATAAAATAATATTTAATTCCTATTGAAACTAGGGTTAGCAGAGGTCCTGGCGGGTTGCCCTCTCATTTTTCCCCCGTTTTTCATCGTCACCTCGGGCGGCGTGAATATTAATGAATGGAATTAATTGATTGAACGAACCCATCAATTATTCGGCCTATAATTTTATTTGCACACTGTTCAAAGTTTAAGATCGTGTAATATGCAGATTATGAAAAGTTTTTTTAATTTCTATGATGATTTTGGCAGTTTGAAGAATGTTGATTGGATCTGCTTCCTTTTATTATAAAACTTCTATCAAAATGGATTGTGAAATCGTCTACAATGAAACTGCAGATCACTCCGTAAAGGCCCACTTAAGAACATCAAACATGACTCCTACTTCAATGAAAGGAAACCACTCAGATGTACAGTGGGCAAAATAATTTCAAAATAATCCACCTGTTTCAAATCCGTCTTACGTATTCTATCAATTTGAGGAGTATGCCAAGCTTTCGATTAGGTGCCAAGAGTCAGGTCAAGCAGGTAACAGGTCCTGTCTAGATTCAGCTTTAGCCTAAGTAATCCTGCCGACAAAGGCGAAGCAAACATTTGCACTGGAAATAGAATTTCAACAGCGCTTTTCAGTTTAATTCGAGTTCGACTGGTTCGCTTTGTAACGAAACTGGGTTAGGCAGACCTAGGACTCCTAGCTGGCCTTATGTAGATACATAACTAACTTGTGACAGCTATAGAAGAAATGGTTTTTGACTCAAGATAGGTGCTACAAGTGACCACATGCTATTGAACAAGCTAAAACAAAACAATAGGCATACATTTTGTGTTGTTTCATTCATCCACGCTTTATAAAAACCCCTGTTGTTTTTTGTTTTGATCCACCAGACCCGAAATTCATGGCAAACGCGTAGCGCGATAAAAGAAGTTGAGAACCTTGTAATTTTACGGGCAACTTTTCCGAGCCCAACACAGAAATGAAGCGGCCGAAACGTACGGTAATGCCTAGTAGGCTTCCCCAGACAAATCTTAAACAAAGTACGTTAGATAGAGGCAAACAAAGACTGACCAACATAAACCAGTGTAGATGTAACAACAGGCCCATATCACCAATTACCATCTCTTCATTGTACATATAATTATTGGCAGCGCGACGCGGCGTCTAGAGGACTCATTGTGCGAATCTAATTTATTCCCGTGAATAGAGTGAGCTCTTTTATGTAATATGCTCATTATGTGCCCCGGAGTGCGCTCACTAGGGCTGACAATGAGCTCACTGTACCTCTGAGGAAGGTGCACTGAACACTCCTCTTTAGCGTGTGCGAAAGATGTGTCTTCATTGTGTCTGCTTTTGTTGATGAGGAATTGTAAGGCTATTAATATTAGTAGGGCTTTAAGTTACGTTGTACATCACTGTATCTATTTAAGCAGGCGTCGTAGCCTGCATTATGAGACCAAGTGACTCAAAATATTGGGTTGAAGGTAAGCAGCAATGAATGAAACAGCAATGTTGAGGGGATAAACTTAACCAAGAAAAGATCTGGCTGAACGATATTCGTATTTAAAAAAATCAAAGTCTTATCCACTGCTTTGACATTTGTCCCCACCTACCTGTATGGCTGTATCACAGAGGACCACAAACCAGGTCATTAACGACGCTATTCACGTGGCCACAAACTAGCCGTAACTTATTTTGCCACAGAACCACCAACGTTGTTACTATAACGAAAATACAGTTTCCTGTTTACACACCCCCATAGGGCTCATGGTCATTTAGCCACAGGTACAAATTAGGCAGCCCTGTGCCTCCCGCCGCATTAACAGCGAGTGCCGACAATGAGACAGTGCCGAGATTACCCCTAATGTTGCCTTTGTTTAGTAACGAGCGAACAAATTGTGCCCCTTTCGCCCCCGTGCCCCACGCTCCTGAGCCCCGCCGGCCCTTTGTGCCACTAGTTTCAATTTATGTGTTTAACGGTTATTAATGAGATGTTTAATTAATGGACAGGTTAATTAGAGGGTTTGTAAACGGGGTTGTCCGTTAAAATGATGGGAAGGTGGGTTTTTTGTTTGTTTGAGTGTTGCGTGACTGTGTGTCTTTAAATGGGTGCGGATTTGGACACTCTCTGACACTCTACATTAAGTAAGGATATAGCAATGAGGCTGCAGAAGTGTTTTTGCTGTGGTTGTCATATAGTTAAATAACAAAAAGACTATGTTAGTATTCAGTTTATGTTATTCTCAAATGTAGATTAGACTGCTCTCTTAGATACCTCCATCAAAATTATAAGCTGCAAATAGAAGTCGAAACACGTCGTATCGTAAATACGGATTTCTGGAGGCCAACCTAAGTAACGTCAAGAAACGAACGCACAGTCATACTTCACTCCTTAACCCCCAAAAATACTGCACATCCGATCCAAAAACACGGCTATTATAATTTATAGTAGAGTAGCAACTGTAGCCACTGTTCGCCGGCGAGCCTATTATTTAGTGACGTACTTTGTCCATAATGGCCGCCGTTCCAGCCATAACGAGCGTTCTGACATCGCCGACACAAACTCATAATATGAAAACATTATGAAGATACGGCCCGCACGTGAAACTATCCTAAATATATAGGTAAGAGCCATTTTCCGTATCTAAATGTGTGCAGGGGAATAATTTGATTGTGCGTAAGTGCGCCATTCTTCCGGGAGAGGCGGAGTGCATCAGCCCCATTTTTTTGGAGCAGTCAGCGCAAGTTATGAGGTCATTATTTTGCTGTAGGAGAGATCCTGGTTCGAAAAAGTAAGCTGCGGTGGTCGCCACACTCACTTCTATGCCAACAAACATACTGAGGATGGTACAGCACATGAGACATGTCAGCATCCGGATAAGCAAAGAGTACGGGACATATGCCAGTTCCGCTTTCCTCAGACCGGACCAGCAACTAGGTCAAAACAAAGACCTTTATACAAACCAATTCTACCGTTCATCAGCACATCCACTTAATTAAGTTCAGACAACCGAGTCTATTCCCGACATTAATTAATTTAATTACAGGTAATGCACTAATTAATTACATGACATTGATATCATTGCACGGCCACTTCAAAGGACTCGATAGATAGATACAAGATGTACACTACAATCTGCAGCGATTATATGATGCAACAGTAATGTGAACGGAATTTCAATTGCTTAAACATACATACATGAACTAATAATAATAAAAAATAACAACGGGTTGCACTCCGGGAGTGCCGGCAGAAGTGAAAACTTGACTGCTTTTTTTACCCATCAATATGAGTAAAAAATTTCTTACCTCGCAATCTTTATGTAATTCAAATTCAAAATTATTTATTAGGGACAACAAGATCCACGTGTTAGTAGTTATACAAAAAGACTTAGACACTATTGTTAGTACTTAAATAAAATAATAATGTCAAAGACTATTTATTTTGATATTTACTTTGTCGGTTGCTAGGCAACGAATCTTACGGTCACGTCCTGACGCGAATTTAAAATTTTTGCCCATACCAAAAAAGTGCACAACGGCGCTTAGCGCCGTTGAAGTTTTCACTTCAAAAATGTTTTGATTGACATAAACAAGTTGTTGCATTTTAATTTGAAGCCCTGACCCCTGAGCTAGGTGGTACCTGTGTTAAGGGGTCAGTGTCTTCACCTGTTTTTTGAACATCAACAATTTATGCAATAAAATAAAATAACTAAAATGTAGGTGCATGCATTCTCTTGAGAGTTTTGTGTGTTTGTTGTGTTTTGAGTATGTGTGTGTGTTTGTGTATGAAAACTCACGCCTTCTTCCCATGGGGGTATGCAGAAACTACAGAACGCCACCTGCTACGATCCTTATATACTCCTTTTGCCTCGTTTACGTTCATACATCGAGCGAGTACTACGCACCTGACCTTTCTGAAGAACATCACCAATAAGGTTACTGTAAGGTCATATAGTGCATCCTCGAGCGTCCTATTGTTTAAAGTAGGTAAATAAGATAAAATTTATCTTAATAAAACGTTTACTGTAAACAAATTAGTAGTAGTTTCAAGTTGATATACAGCGTGTGTCAAAAAAATGTGGCTATTTTTTTTTACCTTCAAACTGAACAACTTTTTCTAAGAGATCAGTTCATCGTAATCCAGAAAAAAAATTCTACTATCCCTTACAAAACTTCGATACCTACTCGACCCAAATATATGGAAAACCAGATTTAACAAACTGTTTACCTTTAACATGGTTTCTTTTATTAGAACTGATGTTCCGCCATACTCTATATACGCGATAACTTTGAAAATACAAAAGTTTTCGTGTAAATCGTCCGTATAACTTGACCAGAATGTTGGCAAAACTTATCCATTTTAACAATTCTGGCAAATAACACTAATAGTGCAGCCGCCTCCACCATATTTACACCTCAGCAAGAGGACTATTTTGCCCACCACCCACGGCCGCTCCATCAATCAAAATTTGATATTGATAAAAAGCGAGTGGAGTGTCTTGTCAAAAACTCCGCTTCAATTAAATAATCGGAGATCACGTTAACTTGATTGATATTTCCACGAAAATAAGTTACCGACCTCTTAAAAATGATTAATGAACTTTAAATCCGGTGACACTTCGCCTTATTAGAGGGTTTTATAGAGTTTTTTAAATTATTTAAACACCTTGTTTGCGGAAAATCTTTAGCGTTATCTTTCTTCAGTTTGTTTTTTGAAACGGTCTGAAAAATCCTGAATTTGATTTGTTATCTTGTTATGACATTTATTTGTTTGTATTTTTCAGGTTTGAGACCATTACAATAACCCCGTCTATCATACGCGCGTATTTTGCGTACGGCCTTTTCAGGAATACAAATATGCGGAAGGTCATCAGATGATTCATCGATCAAGTTCTTCGTAACACGATTATTGTTGTTTGTCTTGTTTTTCGCGCAGCCATTCTCAATATCAGTCCGTTCTCATTTCAGGCACTGACTGCTGACAGTAACGTCTTATTATTATTACGCCAGTAATTACACGGTGTAAGCACGAACCACTGTTGACTACCACATCATACGGGCGGTTGGAAACGTCGTATGCACACGGAATGGAGAATACAGAAGTCTCACTCGTAACAGTTCTGGTAATATCCTGCTATCTTATCAACTAACAGCTCCATGCCTTTGTGCTGCTTTGCCTTCTACTTTTAGACTTGGACCCAACCAAGAAGATTTGAGAGACTTACGGATTGCACAGTAATCATCAAACCAAAGTAATACTACATCATAACATAACGCCTATTTTCCTCTAAGGGTTAGGCATAACCTTAGACCAAATAAAAAACCAAGAACGAACAGTGAAGCATGCCAAAACTACACCTTCGCTCTGTGCATACACGCACACATTTACAATGACACTACAATCAAACTACACCACACAAAGTGCACACATGTTTACGAAACCGGCTTCACTTCACTGTTGACAGTCCTCTGTCTTGGGTTTTATTTGGTCTGACGGCAAAACATAACGCCTATTTTCCTCTAGGGGTTAGGCAGAGGTGTACCTATAGTACACTTATATTTCGCCAGTTATGGGTGCCATAACAACACTGGCGCATGAAAAATATGACCTGTTCCTACCATAACATTATTCAGATTACCTAATTTGGTTGAAAGAGTTAGCAGGAATATTTTATTGGGTCTGTAGCTGGAACCCACGTGGTTGTAATCCTTTCCCGCTAAACCGACCTTCGAATAAAACTTCAATAAACAGGAGATGCCTTCGTAGGTAACATTAACTCAATCACACTGCCTTCCACACTCGATGATCTGATCCATTGTTTTTGTTTAATTCCCATATCAGGCAGACAATACATCAGACATTTGCATAATATACTAATGTACTGGGATAAGCACGCCGAACGCGACTAATTCCATGTACTGTTGTAATTATAACATCTATTGTATATACAAGTAGTACATGTAGCTATGTAGGTAACACGTAATCTGATGTCTTGATCATAACGCCAATATATGTCATGTATAATAATGTTAAAGAATAGAAACAATTTTTTATATTGTTGCAAAGCTACATTTTAAAATTACATTTGTACAGTCAGTGACAGAAGTCAAGTAACACTTGAGAATTTCTAAAAAGTGTTTTGGTCATTTTCGCTCAATCCTTTTTTTACTTTTTTTGTCAAAAACTAGTTTCCCTCCAACTGTCAAGTTACTGAATGGATACAATTACAGTCCAAGCATAGAAGAGAGAGAAGTAAGATTCTCCGTTGCGTTCAGCAGAATGCAAGTGCGCAATAGGAATTGCACCCGATTAGCTCGCCGACTTGGTGGAAAACCGTTCAATCAATCTGCATAGCCTTTTTCCAACTATGTTGGGGTGTCGGCTTCTAGTTTAACCGGATGCAGCTGAATATCAGTATTTTACATGGAGCAACTGCCTATCTGACGTCCTCCAACCAGTAACTGGGTAATACGATACCCCTTGGTAAGACTGGTTGTCAGACTTTCGAGCTTCTGACGAACCGTAAGGACTGCCAAAGATCAACGAATAACAACCTGGGACCAACCAACGGCTTGACGTGCTTTCTGAGGCACGGAGTAGTTTTTGTATATAAAGATGGTCACCCATCCATCGACCAACCCCGGGAAGTGTAGCTTAACCTAATGGATTGACCCATGCGGCTGTTATTACTTACCGAAGTTTTGTGTACCTTAGTAAAATATGGATAAACTTGAAAAGTCTTTGCCTATCTGTAACCTAGCCTTTTAAGTGCAAGACCACGACCCGACAGGACCCATTTCATATTTTTATTAAACTAATTTGGAAATAAAATGTAGGTAGAAAAAAACATAATTCACATAAATAAAATTACGCGCACTCTGTTCGGTAACAACTCGCTTAGTGAGACGTTCAGAAGCCATTATAATATTTAAAAAGCCATTACTTACGACCATTTATTTAGTTCTTGGTTTACGCGGTGAAGGAATATGTCGCACTATTTCATTTCTCTTATAAATTAGAATGAAGAGTGGTAAAGACCTAGACTAAAGGCACCTACAACGAGAAAAAGCTTAAACATCTGAAAAGAAATATATAATTCTAACTTCTAAGCACTCATACGGTTTTTTGGAAACCCTTTTAATTTGTGCCTGTTATTACCCCACTGAAGGGTAAAGGCACTCATCACGCTTACTCAAGACGGGTTGGTGATTTCTGAATTAAATTGATTTTGCCCACCGGGGCGGAAACTACTCTGTCTACTACAACGTATCTGTGCCGTTTTTTCTCTCGTAGTAATATCCGAAGAAAAGGACAGTGACTCTAGATCCGCGCGGCCGTCTACCATAATTATTTTGTTACGCGTAATTTTAAATCTGTAATATCTTCTAAAGTAGTTATTTAAGTGATATTTCAGCATATATGATCTGTTATTAAATGCCCAATTTAAATAGCATATTTTTTGGGTAAGGTTTAATAATATACCGGTGAAAATAGTTTCGTAAAAAACAATTATTTTTCAAATTCTGAAAGATAAAAATGTTGACTGTGGTGTGTCGATAGCATATGGATGTATGTCCTTAGAAACAGGCATCCATATGCTATCGCGGACATTTTTGTAGAACTTTTTAAGATGTACAATCCTGTAGAATATTAATTTTAAGTATCTCTTACGGTTATGCGGCGCACGCCAGTAAAGGCTTTTGCAGACCAGCGCGACTTGTCGCGTGACGCGACACGAACAATACAATTTCTAAGAAAACTTCACGGTATATCAATAACCGGTATCGCGTCGAGTCGCGCTGGTCTGCACAAAGCTTAAAGCTCCCGACAGTCTACATGATTTTTTCCGACATCTTCAACAATCGTGGTTATATATCAGCCAATTTACACAAAACCTTAATGAATTAGACCTTCTTCATGAAGCACTACGTACGTCAAAATTACCCAGCAAAACGCCAACCCTCTGAGCGCCAACCCTTCACCACTTTAAGTGCTTTAGCTGGAAAGAAGAAGTGGCGCAACAAACTCCCCACCAGCACAGCTGTCTGTTCAGTTAGAAAAACATGATTTTATATAATAGTATGCAAAATAATTTACATTACGTAACACAAAACATAATTTAAATTAAAAATTAATAGCCATTATGTCAACTAGCACACGCTACTATACCAACCAAAAACATCGAGAATTATACTCAGGCAGAAATAAAAAATTAAAACGAAACTTAAGCAATACGGAAATACCAGCCTCCAGGCATGGCTAGCTATATGTAAGCGGGCAAGGGCTTGCCCGCTTACATATAGCTATATATAGCTGTAACTGGAAGTTATAAATGATAAACTAGGACCCATGGAGATAAAATAAATATACAATTAATTAATAATAACAAGAACAAAACCATGATCAGCAAGACGACCAGTCACCACACAAGCAGTATCCGTTCACGAGCATAACGCAAAGATCAGTCATCACCCCCCTCGCCATATTTGAGGGAAGGAGGCAACCCGACACCCGATTCTACCGCAAGCAATGACATCTAAGGGAGCATGACGAACTTGCTGCTGGTTGCTCAGGAAAAATATATTATGATGATCAATTGTCGAGTTCGCTAGCTAACCACATATTGTAATACAACTCATAAAAAAACATCGTAATGAGTGGATTATGTTAACAATGAATTGTCTTATAAAGTCAAATAAAATAAACAATTATATAAACTCATATAATAAAAGATAACGTCTTTTTTTCTTTTCTGCTACTTTTTCAAGGAGACGTTATCTCTCCGAAACTGTTCACCGCTGCACTGGAGGATGTCTTCAAGGTTCTGGACTGGAAAGGGCTAGGCATCAACATCAATGGCGAGTATATCACTAACCTTCGGTTTGCCGACGACATAGTTATCATGGCTGAGACCATGGAGGACCTCAGTATAATGCTCGATGACCTCAGTAGAGCCTACGAAAGAGTGGGTCTTAAAATGAACATGGACAAGACAAAGGTCATGTCGAATGCCCATGTAACACCCGCTCTCATAAAGATCGGAGACGCTACGCTCAAAGTTGTAGACGAGTATGTTTACCTAGGACAAACTGTCCAGCTAGGTAGGTCCAACTTCGAGAAAAAGGTCAATCGTCAAATCTGACTCTGCTGGCCAGCGTTCGGGAAGCTACGCAATATCTTCTCATCCCACATACCACAGTGTCTCAAGACGAAACTCTTTGACCAGTGCGTGTTGTCAGTGATGACTTATGGCACTGAACCGTGGTCGCTCACAATGGGCCTATCAGAAGGCTTAAAGTCACCCAAAGGGCAATGGAGAGGGCTATGCTTGGAGTTTCCCTACGTATTGGAATCAGAAATGAAGAGATCCGCAGGGGAACCAAGGTAACCGACATAGCCCGAAGAATTGTCAAACTTAAGTGGCAATGGGCAGGACACATTGCTCGCAGAACAGATGGCCGATGGGGCCGAAAGGTTCTGGAGTGGCGACCGCGTACCGGAAGACGTAGCGTTGGAAGGCCTCCCACAAGATGGACCGATGAGTAGTTTTTGAGCTTATGGCGTTCAGACAGACAGACACAGCGGGGGACTTTGTTTTATAATAATGGTAAGTCCAGGTTTTCTCATAATGTTTTCCTTCACCGATATCATTAATGTCCAAGATAAATTCAGAACGAAAACCTGTAACACTAACAATCATAAAAATAAACAAACTCGTTTAAAAAATAAATATTAACTATTTGAAAATTATGATCTTTTTGTAAAATGTAGCTTGAAAAACTTTATGTCTATGACATTTTGAATGAGTAAATAATAAAGTTTCTATGAAAGAAAGAATGTGAATGCAGTATGAATGCTCATTGACATTACCTACCTACTTGCAAATCTACCTCAACAGCAAAATGTACTACAAAAACCAATGTTCTAGTTACACATCACATCAACAATAATGACGTTGTTGTTTACCTCTGTGGCCCACCGTGTGTTGCATTCAATCCCATGACTGATGGCACTAAGCCATTTATTTGCACGGTTAATTGGATTATACAGGGTATTGTCTTATTTCTGTGAACCCGCTGTGCATAGCTGCGGGATTATGGCGATCATAAGCTACTTATACTAATCAGCTGAATCAGCAAGCTTGCTAATATAGAAATGTGGTAGGTAGAGCATGTTGTGTGGTCGAATCTGTTTAACAAATTAATAGACATTAATTTGGCAGAAGTTTGGCAGAATCGGTGAAAAAATAAAAGCAACTACAGTACAACTATTTTCTTAATCTCCCTCGGCAAATTTCGTGTTTCGTCAGTCTTCGGATTTCTATCAGTTGCCCTTTGTACTTGGTGAAGACTGGACGCTGTCAATCGACATGGAATATACTTCCGAAATAGTTGTACTATAAGTTATTCATTTAGACTGATCAAAATCAAACTTAAAATCTAATTCCAGAAGGCAGCTTTACATACCTGGTTTAAAGACGAAAGGATCATCTACGCTATAGCTAACAAGTTATCCTTGTTAGCTATAGCGTAGATGATCCTTTCGCTTTCCAACTGCTATGAAATGATGGCCAATTTAACTCCCAATTATTAATCTGTGTCCCAATCCAGTTCTGCATGCTAAAATGTAAATACAGTTTCTAAACACCTACTTCCTCATTCACAAAATACAGTAGAAGGTAAGAAACATCTCTTGCATCAGATCAATATGGCGGAGCGGCGCGGTGTCAATAGTCAATATTGAAGCATTCCACTAGGAGCGCTAATCTTAGACTCAACGCGAAGTGCCGCGCTTTATACATGCTGCCACGCGCAATGGAAAATAACTTTGTATCTAGCTGTTTCGTTTTTAGATTATACAAAAGAATTTAATGTCAGTGATACCCGAGTCGTTTTAAAAATGCGTTGTACGCGTTGAAGAGAAATTGCAATGTTAATGACAAACTAAGTTAATTTAAGAAAAAATTCTATAAGTGTGCGTTATCAGTATTTTTTTCAAGTTTTAAGGCTAGCTTACATCTGCATTAGTTAACACTTTCCTGGACACTGAACGAGACACAATAGAAGTTTTATTATTATGTTGTCTATGGGCGTTTAGTGTCCCGGAAACTGTTAAGTAGGTAGCGAGTTCCGCATATTTTCCCTCAACTTGTTCTTTTTCGTGTTTGTTTTTTTTCCTGCTGTCATGTTTACCGCAAATTGATGTATTTTCTTTCTTTCTAGTTAAGTTCCTTGACGTATAAACGTGACACTTCACAATAAAAAACTGTCACTATTGTACAGACGTTTTGACACCTAGGTACATATTTGAACATAACTCGGTACTGTACTTAACTAAAGCAAATGTAAATCAGCCATTAGAGCAATTAAACCCTGAATCAGCGCTGTAGAACTTTGCCAACGAAAACGACCAAGCATATTTAAAATTAAAATATGTTTGAATTGCATAAAAACTAAAAAAGGATTCCCATTTTCTGCTGTAATTAAAGCCAGAACCAAAACCACCCAAGTAAATATAGTTTTATTTCGTAAACTAACCCCTGTCATCTGTTGCACCTCCTGTCATAACTGACACTCATTCTCATCGCTCACCTGTCAGCGACGCCAAATAACGACGTCACTACTGTCAACATGTAATAACGCGACCGATGCATACGTATCTATTAATTCTGCGACATTAATTAGGTGTGACGACATCATACGATTGATATCGGCCGCCATTACCGGAGATCAATTAAAGGGATCAGTGGTACATGGATGTGTTGAGTCATGACTGACCTTACTTGGTAGGAATTATCGCAATTTTTTGTAGTGCAGGTCTTGATTGTTTCACTGAAGGGCAAATATCTTATTTTTATTACAGAGACCAGAAGTGTTGACAATTGCCGATCATACATTATTATAATTATATCTTATTATATCTCATTGTACGCTGCACCGGTTAACGTCATAACGTCAACGCCGGCTGTCGCTGAAAATCAGCGCTGGGGCTCTGTCTCGCAGAGGGTCGCAGCATTATGCTGAGCGATGACCGTTTTGCGTGAATGTGACGCATATTTTCCCCCAACTTGTTTTTTTTTTGTTTTGTGTTCTTTGTTCGCGTCATGTTTACCGCAAATAAACGTATTTATTTTCTTTCTTCTCTCTATACCTATTATTGGAAGGAGAACATCAGTGCATGCCAGTTTGGTGTACCCACAAGCATTTACATAATCCTATAGGCTCCCACGGACATGAATAGTGGGAATATCCTGTATTTTCCACTATCAATGTATGCAAACCCCGTGCCCCAACCCGCACAAACCCAGAAGTAGACCACAAAACAAATGAGCGCTACCTACCAACAAAATAACAAGACGAATTACCATTTCTCCGTTTCTTTCACAAAGCAACCTTCAGCATCCTTGGTTAACAATCTTGTACTCCGACAATATTTTCATTCAGAGCAGCACTTCGCATTATAATAACTTGTAGTTATACTTCCGTATCGAAAATATGGCGCTGCGTTAAAAATGGCGGTTTGTAACACGTAGCCGCGATATTTTAATTCAGAAGCGACTGCGAACGATGCCACTGTGCTGCGAGCGTGACCTTTCTGTTTGCCGAGCGCGGCTGCTACTATTTCGAACAATTTTTATTGAGTCCTTAGAGTCCACCAGAATTTCGTTTGTGATTTTTGGCAATTTTCGGCGGAAAAATCCATATTCGATTTCGCCCGAAAAAAATTATCCATTTTCGGTCGGATTCTACCTCACCTACCCTTTTCACATTGATATGAAATTATGAATCAATCCGCATTTCCTAGCTTACTTAGCTAGTTATAACAGTCACCATAGAAATGACTACTTAGTCATTTCTATGGTGACTGTTATAACAGTGACTGGTATAAGTTAATAGTTTTCTTTTTCTCTTTTCTTATGAAGTCCTAACATGTTCTGTGCGTGTGTGTTATGTTGTGTTTGTATGTTGTTGTGTTGTTTGTGTGTTATTATGTGTGAGTTGTGTCTTTGATTTACTAAAGAAGGACAAAAATTATTAA
This sequence comes from Conistra vaccinii, assembly GCA_948150665.1. Classification (NCBI taxonomy): domain Eukaryota; kingdom Metazoa; phylum Arthropoda; class Insecta; order Lepidoptera; family Noctuidae; genus Conistra; species Conistra vaccinii. The sequence goes on along the minus strand of OX411322.1, from coordinate 24,291,543 downwards.
TATATATTATATTACTTTCTTTTCGTACCTACCTTTTAGAATGTAAAAGTTTGGATGTTTGTTACTCAATCACGCAAAAACAGCTGAACGGATTTGGATGAAAATCATATCCATATGATTTTATGATGTTTTATATGGACCGATATTTTATAACCTGGATAGGATACTTTTTATCTCTGTAAATGACACGGACCCAATTCGGATGTCCACGCAGAGGAAGTCACGGGGAGTAGCTAGTCAACGAATTTTGTTAAAAACCTTAATTTTTGTTTACACCTTATTATTTTTCCGACCACTGTCAACATTTTGAATGAAAATTACAGTTCAACATGCGCTCGCTATGTGAGAAGGTTCCAAAATTGCTTAAGAGGGTGCATCCTAAAAGTTGGCAACGTCGTAAATAGCTGTCAAATATTTACATGTTTCGATTAATTTAGAAATAATACTGTATGGAAATAAGAAATGTGGCTAACTAACTAACTAGAATATTAATAATGAATTGCAATAATAACATTTAATTTGATGTTGCACCCGTTTTAGGTGATAAAAAGGAATTTGGAAAGTTTCCAAATACTTTTTTTACATCTAAAACTAACTATTCGGTGTTATGATATTAATTATTGCATTTCATAATCAATATTCTAGTTCGCTAGTTAGCCACATTTTTTATTTCCATACAGAAATATTATCAAATTAATCAAAACAGCGAAATATTTGACATCTACTTGCGACGTTGCCAACTTTCAGAATAAACCCTCTTAACATGGTCGCTTCTTGACAGAGTAGCAACAAGACGAACTCCCAAACCTGTAACACACCTCGCAGTCGGTGGCGAGCGACATATAAATTATTTTTATGCTTCCTACACGGGGCCGCGGACAAGCCCGCCGACGGCCGAGGTTTTGTCTTAGTCGCAGAATTAACAACAATACACACATGCATGGCGCGCTTTATGCACCGTTCCGCGCCGCCGGGTTCGCGCTAAAAATTAAAGTTATTGCCGAAAAACAATGCACGAGCCACGGGCAATAAAATTAACTGCAGTGAGATGTTAGATTTTATATGGCTGCAGATTTTTAATGAGAGTGTTGAGCTGTATATCGCAATAAAAGAGGCGATTAGGATTTCCGTTCGCACTGAAAATGCTAGATAAAACTTGGTGAAAACAACAGAGGTTTATGCAAGATATTATTTAAATTCTTCAGTTGCCTTCTTCTGCACAGAAAAATGGAATCGGAAAATAAAACCTGTTGTACTTATGAAACATACAATTATCGTGCTATTAAAAACAATTATCTGAATTAGAGAATTAGAATCAAATATTAGAAAAACTGTACAGTCTGCACAGTACGGTAAAATAAGATGTGCAGTCTGTCACTCACCATAATTTAAAGAGACTGACTAATGTGAGCAAATTTTGTAATCATCGCAGGACAGTCCTGTTTTTATCAATCAATCTTCCTAGCCTTTTCCCAACTATCTTGGGGTCGGCTTCCAGTCTTACCGGTTGCAGCTGAATACCAGTATTTTACATGGAGCGACTGCCTATCTGACCTCCACAACCCAGTAACTGGGTAATACGATACCCCTTGGTAAGACTGGTGTCAGACTTTCGGGCTTCTGACCTGAGCCTGAGTCTGAGTCTGACCTGGGCTGAGTCCTGTTTTTATGTAACCCTTAATTAATTAAATTAATCATTAATATTTGAACTGCGTCATACTCATGTTAAAAATAATGATCCTTAAACAAACTTATCAGACGAGGAAATATTTTGTAGCCTAAATAAAAATAAAACGGTACATGGCTGGCCTAAAACCCTGATTTTTATTCAGGATACAAGCCAAAACAAGCTGTGACAGAACTGCTTAAAAATCCCAAGTAACTTAGACCAACGTAGTGTCGCAAACTTCACCAAATTAGTTTTGTAGTTATCCATTAATATTAATACTTTGCCGCAGACTAATAACGGTGGCTGCTAAACTAAAAGAACCGCTTTCGAAATAACTAGTCTCTGTGGTGAAGCTAGAAATTCATACGACGTTAGAGGTTAGTGAAAGAGGCGAAGACTAACAAGAATCAACCGATATTATCTTTAGTTGGAGACTAGACTGTATAATTAATTTATTACTTACTAGTTGAGTCCCGCGGTGTCACCCGCGTCTGTCTCGATCCCGTGGGAATATCGGGATAAAAAGTATCCTATGTCCTAATCCAGGTCATGCTCTTACCCATGTGCCAAATTTCATCTAAATCTGTTCAGCCGTTTTACCGTGAAAGCGTAACAAAGAAACTCACTTTCGCAGTTATAATATTTTAGAGTTAGATTAGATTAACTAACGAGAGTCACGAGTTTCGACGAATTTATTTTCATCAGTAGCGGCTTAAAAGATTTGTCCGTGTGTGCATCGAACTGTACGTTCCGCAATCACAATTTAACTACTAACGAAGCAAAGCGAACCAAACTCAATGCATAATCGCATGCCGTAGCAAACGTTCGGCAAGCGCCGCTTCTCTATCCCGCAGACCATTCAAAACGTCAAACGTTGAATGAAATATGAGAATCTGACACTCGATATGGCTATAACCAGAAGATGCTACTCGTATGAAGATGAATATCGATTCACTAACAGATTCGTGTCACTCTGTTGCATTTGCACATCTCTATATCCGACATCGTTCCATCGATTCAAATGTCAAACATGGAACGGCCGGCAATTGTTTTATTTATTTGGACTTAATACAAGTTTAACATTTGAACTAGTTCCAGTGTTGGTCCTTCGAAACAAACTAGGTACACTTTATAGTGTGAATTTAGATTCGGTCTCTAAATATGTATGCTGGGTCCAGAATTTGGGTAGCGCTTAAAAAAGGCGCAAATAGATTCTGAATGAAGTGTTCAAGTATTCAAGTGGTTAAGGTTTAATTTTTAAGTAGTTCTCGTAACCTCAATTCTGATCAAAGAATTTTGACCAAAGTGCTGTAAAGAAAAATATTTGGAAATGAATAAGAACGCCCTGTATAACTTTCTATAACCATTTCTCTTATTTACAGACCTTCCTTCCAAAAAATATGGATAGAATTACAAATATATAGTATGAAAATTAAAGCCTATCACATCCCTAGTGCCTGACGCGCGTTGTCACAACGATAACGTTGCGTTGGCGGCGCTCCATAACTAGGCCCCCGAGAATATACGCAACAACGGGGGCCATTACTTATAATATGATATTGAAGCGAATAGGTATAATTATTAATAATTTTTAGAAACAGACTCATGCGTATGTATTGCGTTTTTATTTCGCTTTCGTGTATAACGTTCTTCAGTCGACGTGTTACGTACATTTAAGTAAGTCATATGGACCCCCCTATGACTTACTTAAAACGAATAGTTCGTATTCGAAAAACCCCAGCATTGGGTACTGCTGGGGTTTTTCGAATACGAACTATTCGTTGTCATCAGAACGCTGACTCTGTATTTTGTAATAAATTATACCAATGTGTAAAATAAGATCTGGTAGTTTGCTTCATGACAGCTGAAAATTATTTAAAAGCGCGAAAATGAACAGTTTCGAAACTAAATGTTTGCAAAATCCTGCCACAATGTTTTAAATTCGTCTACGAAGATGATGACATTATTACATGTAGGTAATTTCCGACCAGGCTTGAATGTTGCTTTAAGCCTTAGACACGGATAGGTATCTTGTTGACACTAGTCAGACAGCGTGCATTAACGGTACATGAAAATGTAGGTACATAGGTGCAACGCTGATATTAAGCCAATTTTGAAGATAATATTTAATTTAGTCGAGTTCTAATGGATTTAATAAAGTGAATGGATGTATTTGTTTTAAATGTACTTGGAACGATAAACAGAGTAATTTTTAAAACACTTGGAGATAATTGTTTTTTAATTCTTAATTATTTTGCGACTCAATCGGAAGTACTAAAACTTTATCGTAAAAACGTAAACGTATGTTCTTACGTACTTATTGACGTTGGTAAGTACCGACTGTTCACCAGAATACCCGCCAAACCTATCTGAGACAGCGCAGCTTTTAACTTTACCGAGCGTCCAAACTTGTGCAAGTGTTCTCGTTTCGTATTTCGTGGCTATTTCTACAAAGTTCGTTTCCATCAATCACTTATAGAAATACAGGTTAGGTAAATTCACTTTTCGCGTTTCTCTGAAGTATTAGCAATAGATTTTTACTTTGAAGATTGATGGTCTAAATATGTATTTTTCTTATCTCACATGGTAATTGGGTTTCGCGACTAGTAAGCTAACAATTACAACCAGCAAGATACAATTACAATGTAATAAATTTCTATCAAATTGTTACCGTGACAACGTTTAATGAGAATTTAGTTAGGACTTTTCGTTTAATTGAACATAAAACAAGATTTGAAATACTTGTTTTAACTTATGGAGGCATGAGGGACAGGGTGTAAAGTTCACTCATTCTCTACAGAAAAGGGACTGTCTGGTGCGCAACTGCCTGACGATTAATGTCGGGACGTTGTATATATACTCGTCGTGCGGTAAACTCTGTCATGTCTTTGATGCATGGTTTGCTATGGCGTTGTAGATGCCACCACAAACTTATTAAATAGCTGTTGTTGTATTAAAACGCTAAGTGATTAGGAATTCACCAACTCAAACTAAGTTCTCTGCCACATCTGTCTACCTACTCGAACACACATACAGGATGTTCAAGAAATATTTATGTTTTAACTATGTAAAAGAGCGAACCTGCTCCAACTCTCCCGGTAAAGAAAAACTTATGTTCCTCATATTTCTCTTTGATCTTCACGTTTGCATCGTTAGCATATGAAATGCTGTTCTGCTGCATCTAATTAGACTTGAAACTTACTTGGAAAATGGGTAAAAGGATGGCTATCGATCTACGAATAAAGTGTATGAGGAAGTTTTGAATAGGTGACCATTATTTTAATTTGCGTTTTGGGGGACTGTCTTATGTAATTTTGACGTTCGAAAAGTGCTGATTCTCAGCCTAGTTTGAATAAATGACTTTTGAATTTGAATACACCTCAAAACCGTTGTATTTTTATCCCTGTTTGCCTCTGCGCATCCCTTTGGAGAATACAGGCGTGATGTTATATTTATGTGAATATGAAAGATTGAATAATACAAAAAAAATCTAGAATATATTTTCTCCTCAAAAAAATTTCACCAACCCGATATCATAGCTCCATATTTTTATACGACAACACCTGCAGCCAGAACTTTGATATTTTGGAAAGCACACGTTTACGGCTACGAATGACATTCAATAACGTTTCCATCCGCCATGTTGGCGAATAATTCATGAATGTATTTGTATTATGCATACGGAGCGCCATTGCGGTGCTCCCCGCCCAAATTCCACACTTTATAGGCAAAGTTCGCGGCTTGACATCGTAAAGCACATTGTCCTTTATTACATCATCATGGAACCCGGTAGAAAAACATAACATTTGAATATAGATATAAAGTATCAATATTTAAGATAGAAAAAAACATAAACTATATTTTTGTCCGGGATAAACTTACAAAAATGATGGTCACCCTAGTTTATTCATCTTTTTGTTCAATAGTACGATGTCCCTGAACTAGTAGTGCTTCTTAATATTGTTGAAATGATGTAGATACCTAATTGAAAATGGTTTTCCAAATGATTCAGTACGTAGATAGGTACTTACTTCGCTTACCTACCTAATGTCATGATGAGGAAAGCTAGCAAAAACTCACATGAGTTACAGAAAACACACGATTTTTAAACCACAAAGGTAGGTATTTGAATGTGCAAATAACTTGATATGACTGTCTTTATTCTACTTAAACCGCACAAAGCTCGAAGAAATGGCATAAATAAACAATAACATGCACATCCTTACCAAATAACATTCAGTTAAACGATCGTACGTGAACGGCGCAAAGTGTCAGCAAATATTGAATAACCCCTCTCTGCCTACCCTACGTGACTGCCAGCGTGAAGCCCCAACATTGCCATTAACCTTACATCTCACTAACAAAATTCAATAACGAAATCCTGCGAACTTTTGCGATGCCACGATACATCTTAAAAACCACAGGCCTTTGGATTGAAACGAAGGAAAGTCGCCTTTATGTCTTAAACGTTAAAGTTGAAGTTGAATGTAATGTAAAGTTTGTGGTTATTTATTAAGAAACGTTAAACAAGGGTAATACTCGTTGTGAATTTTACAAAGACGGTCCAAGGGCCACAAGTTAGATTAAAATAGTTGAAGTCTGGCCGCCGCCCGCGCCGCCGTGGCCGGCCTCATATGACACAAGCTTCAGACATTGTGTTTATTAGCTCGGAGACTTCAAAGTGGACTTGTAAGTGTTCACATGCCGCGGTTAGCGACTTAAGAAAGTGGTTTGCTTAAACTAATGGGAATTTTAAACTAGCGTGGTGAAGAATATGAGAACTCATTTGTTTTGAGTGTATTTAGTAAAACGACGTCTGAATTTATAAATCATACAAAGTGTACGAACAATGAACTTATTTATTATAACAATAATGAGTTGTGAATTTATTTTTCTCGAACATTCTTGGAAATTCGAACATTATTTTGACAACCTTCTTCGAGATAAATCGATAATGCTGTACTGGTCGAATACATGCGCTCGGCCGGCAATGTTTGTATGGAAATCTATATCTGTGGTGTTCAGCGGCCGAATAAATTGCTATGAAAACTCATATCTGTCGTATTATTTAAAAATGGAACGAACTTTTTACTTCAACACATGGCAACCAAGGAAGTAACTTAACAAAGATTTTATTTAAATTTCGCTTTGGCTTGCAAATAGAGCTCTATAAAGTAAAGAAGAAACAAATGATCATAATTGGCGCGTGAAAAATTATCGTTGTTCGTCATTTATTCCGGAATTTATAATCAATTCATTTAGTTTGAATTTCCACGCATTATTTGATGAAAAGTATATATTATACAAGCCTTGGCCGCAACCAGGCATTGATGGACTCACGTATATGTGCCGCAGCTTCGCCTCGGCCCACATTTTCACAATCGTCCATCAATGCCCTTGTTGCAGGCCGCGACAGTAATGTACTATTTTTGCTAGCTACCTATGACGTAGGTATACCTACGTCATAGGTAGGTATGTAGGTATTTCTTTGAAATAACGACGCCATTTTTTTTTGTATGATCAACCACCAAAGTACCTAGTAGGTCCGGCAGGAATCGGTGGCAAGCCCGACGCGGGATGGATGAATGCTTGTAGGAAGTTTTAAAACAATAAATCCTAAGTTATATTATTAATAAAGTAATTTACAAGGTGGCAGTGGTAGGGACATCGACGCCAAAACTGTTACTTATTACGACGTATACGATTACTACATGATTCTGAACCCCACTGAGCTGAAATGTTTCGTCGTTTTTTTTTTAATCTGCTGTTTCATAGAAAAGTGCGGTCAAAATGTATGGAACAGCAGATAATTGCATGCCCTAATCACAACGGAGCATATCGTATGCTTTGCTAAAATCTAAAAAAGTGACATGTTTTTTATCATTTAACTGTTTATTGACTTTATCAGTAAATTCTCTTAATAATTGTGTCGTACTCTTATTTTTCTGAAATCCATATGGTTTAATAAATTCAGGAAAACAATACCTATTAGCATCAGAATGCTAGAGGGTAAATTGTTAAAGATTTTGATTGCCATGCAATTGGAATTCCTGCTATACAAATGTTGTCTCTGGCTAGGTGCAAGTAATTTATTTGGGCTTCTCTTCTCAACTTTTTTAGAAATGTGTTCATACAATGTGAACATGTGCGGATACATTTTTATAAAAAAACAAATTTCAAAAATGTAAAGGCAAGGAAGTGGAAGAATTTTTAGTGCTTTAAATAATGGCTTACAATACTCTAAGTATTTTGCCCCATATACAGCTCTGACGCATTTTTTTTTGTGCAATGCATGCTCTGTCCACGTCTACTGAATTACCCCATATAACAAGGCCGTAACGCAGCACTGACGAAACATAGTCATGATATGCATTAAGGGCAGTTTCTTTATTTGGCACATGGGTAGATCATGACCTAGATTAGGTCGTAGGATACTTTGTATCGATACTATACGGGTGAAACCAAGGGGCGCAGCTATTATTTAATAATTATGCGTTAATTAGATTTCTCTAGCAACACAGTGAGCAGGTACACACAATATTGTTCAGAACTTCAGAAGGTGCAGAGACTATGTTAGAAAACACACACACACGATGTTAGTAAGCACAGTCATGCACAGGCACATACGCACAGTGTTCAGTAGATAAGGACACAAAAATATAGCATAATAAAATAGGAACAATAATGATTAACTAAAATGTAAACACAAAAACGGAGTGTGGCTGCGTTTTACGTGATGAATACGTGTACGTTACGCGAGTAATATTTACTTTGAGACGAATTCTTTGGTCCTTTAGCTATCGAGTGGTGTAATTAAGTTTTGGATGTAGATGATAGATATGTAGCTGCAGCATCAAACTGTATCCCCCGATATTGTTATCATCGGTTTTTTTAATTGCCCCCGTATTCATGTCAAAACACGCATTGCGCGCCATCCTACGCGTCGTACTACGTAAAAATCTCAACTGATGACGGACAAGAGTGACGGGACCAAAGAACATAAATATACTCTAAAGGGGACGGGACAGTTCGCTGTTGCCGCTCCGTGGTTAACTAGTGATGAGGGTCGAGTCAAAAGTTAGTCATTCATGAATGTAGAAAAAATGAATGTTGACTATCGACTTCACTTCCAACAACTGATGATTATGCATCGGTGTATTATTTGTGATAGTGTGATTATGTTAATTAATAATTGTGTAAATAGTTATTGGAACGAAGTTCTTTAACGCGGCTTGTAAACATTCAGAAATCGTCACGGTAAAAAGTGTTAATACTTGCGACTGTCTTCTTCTAATTCAAAGAGAAAGAAAGAAAGAGAGAGAGAGAGAGAGAACGCCGGCAGAAAAAACAAAAGAAAAGAGTAAAATGATTATTATACAGTGTCGTGGGATAAAATTGTACACATCGGCCCGAGTACACTGCATGCCGGAGAGAGACAGGAAGTGTGAATTATGTGATTATAAAAATGCAAGATGGCAGCCGCAAAATTTTTCGAATTTGTCGTCATGGGTGTCGCATTCATAGTTTTCGAGGGTGCTAAAGCCGATAGTGAGGTCAAAATGTAAAACCAAGATGGTGGCTGCAAATTTTTTATTTTGATTTAAATCATACGTGAGAAGGAATTTCGCTCCTGACGATGACGGGGGCATCGCGACCTCACACGTTTTTATTATTTAGTTGTTAGAAATTGTACTTAAATAGATAATTTTATTGATATTTAATTACTACTTAATTTGTTACAAATTACTACAATTTACCTAGCTAAGGAACAACACTGTATTCTTCGAGATAAATGTGAGATCTAAAAAGTAGTCCCATAACAGAATTTCCATTTCCCGTCTTCCTCAATACCTATCTGAATTCCGATCAAAAGAAGTCATATTATCAGAAAATACGTGGTGTTCACAAAACAGGAACAGAAATCGACCCCTCTACGCCATTTAAGAAGTCACAGCACAACATTGGCTGTTCAAAACACCTGGCTTGTGTACCCAGCATCTACCTTGATTACATCGTCAGTTAGCATTATAAAGGCACAGCCCCAGGGACAAGCACCACCTCCTACGGATTAAGATATGCAAATGATATCGGCGCGGCACAAACGTGCAGACAAAACAAGTCATTCGACACACGTCCTGTATCTCCGCGATTGGATCGTGTGTGAACAGCCTATTGGCAATGTTAGAGCACAGATAAGGGTTTAATTAAGACTGAATAATATTGTTATTTTGTTATATGTAGGCATCGGGATTGAAGAAAAACATGCGGCTTGATAGAGTTGATAGTAATATTGCCTGAATAAGGACTACTTCCGTGTGTAAAACCGGTAGCAATACTATAAATAGGTACCCATTATTACGATCATCCACCTGTATGCTAAGCGTGGTGATAATGACAATAAGGTTTCATGAAAGACCTACTTTAGCTTTCACAAGAAACTTGACGGGCTACTAAACTATCGACAAATATTTCAACAAGGTTATAATTATTTTTACTAACCTTACCTTTACAGCTACACGTGTAGGGTCACAAAGTTCGCCACGAACCTCTGGAGATGACTCCCACCGTATTATAAACACAAACAAAAATATCCTTCATATTATGTTTTATTTACTCGACGAATTTCTAAGAACTTGGACTTCGGGGTAAGCTCACAAGCTGTTTTTCTTTTATTTCTTAGTAAAATAATATTTGGCTCCAGAAAAATATTGTGTGCGCTATCTTAGTTCTTAATATAGCCGCAAACGATAAGTCTGAGGATGTCCTAAAATAACAATTCCGTCACGATGTCGCCAAAAGTCCTTTTCTTAAAACACCCCACTCCACAAATTAGTGTATTCACAAAAAAGTTGGGATTTAGGTACCAAGTCAACCGCTCTTGGTATCCTTAGAGTTTTAGTCTTACATTATTTTAAAGGCCTTTATGGCATAACATGGGCTATTTAATCCTACATAAATTACTAAGCTTGGTAGATGGATTAGTGGTCTTGGTACAGTACGACACAACTTAGATGTAGCATCGACAAAATTCGTAAAACCGTTCACCATCCAAACTGAGTGCGCCTTCAAAATCACCAATCGTTATTACTGCTTTAGGTGAAAATTATCTTTCGAAAACACAATAACTTGTAAAGTCATATAGCCAAATACATTCGTGAAATTGAAATGAATGAATGAAAATTTTCAAATCTATGCTACATCTAAGTTGTGTCGTACTGTACCTTGCTATTAACCTAAGTATACAGGAGGTTGCTGCTGCCATCCTCTAGAGAAGAATTTCTTAGACACGTGGTGCACCCTAAGTTACCCTAAGTCATCGTTTTCAAACTAAAACTAACCAAAATACGCCAGAAGCGCATACCATTAGCTGACATGAGGAGCACTTTCCGTCACTCAATAATACTGTTATCATATTACAGATAAGGTCAAAAGCTCCATGTCCTAAAAGTGTTTTAAGAAACTCGTAGGTCGCGGATGAATGCGTATTCTGACATAAACCTGGCGATAATACGCTTTCGTCAAGCTGCATAGACAAGTAGATAGACAACAAAGATGCAGTAGAAGTATTCCTAGACTTTTTCATACAATTTTGTAGGTACAACAATAACTGCAGTTATTGTTGAACAATATTGCCGCCAGGCCTTTGGAACTTATTAGATAGGTACCCACCAATTTAAACTTTGGTCTGCAGTTCTGCACAATTTCCGAACCCATCATGCGTTGTTAGGAGTCCGCCTTCTCTGCTTCCCTTCTGCCCGTTCCTATAAAGGAAGTGACGTAATATCCTTACAACTCTCCCACGACAGGTGAACGTGCACTTCATCACAACTTGGTTAAATTCAACTTTGCGCTCATCACGAGTTTATGTTTCCGTTTACAGCTCTGAAATGAACCCATTTGGAGTAAATTATAAAGACGTTACATCATGAAATTACGTTAGCTACAGTGCCTAGGACCTTCAGTAATTTTTGATTCTCATCGTCATTATTCCATTTTATTGGTACGGGTGCAAACTACAAGGATACGGAGATATCCTACTGGACTTGCTTCGTTTTCTTTTTTAACCGACTTCAAAAAAAGCGATGGTTCTTTTTTCATCTGTATGTATTTTAATGTAAGTATGTCCATCGATATTTTCATTTTTTTTTTGTTTACTATATATATAAAGGATATACTCCTAAGATAGTCCCATATAAAGGCCAAGTTATAATGACTGGTTTTTAGTAAGCTACAATAATACGTATTGAATCCATTTTGTTGTATATGTTGATATTATTAGGTAGGTTCCGGTCACTGTTTGTTGTACTTACCTACGAATTTGTATGGGGTAGGTACCACAAAAAAAAAACAAATAAAAAACAACCGACTTCCAAAAAAAACACTACTTAGTGAAAAATTTCGCAAGTCGGTGGCGAAAACGAAAATACAAAATCAAAGACTTTTCACTTTGTGGTGTTTTTTTTTTAAGATTGTGAATTTTAGGCCACGGAACTATGTAAGGAGATTCAGCCAAAATAAACTATCCTTGAGTAGACCGAACTTTCCTTGATTATTTATTCTATTTGTCTGCACAATAACATAACACAACACAAAGTCCCCGTTCGGTCCGTATATCTCGGATCCGCGGCCGTCCGGCGCGTATTGTGCCCGTGTTTATCGCTTCCGGTCCGTTGTGCCGGCGCGCCACCGAAACCGAGCCGTTTGCATATTATGTACTGGCTGCTGCGGAATTCACGCCCCCACTCCGCGTATGTGTACCAAGTTTGCCCGTTAACTTTCTTTTTAAGAAATAATAAGACAAACTTACTATTTCGAGTCCATAAACATAATCAACCCGCAGGGCAGTATGTAGTGAACTGTTGGGCAGTAGCGACCCCACGGACCCTATCTCCCGAGAGAACTCCTGTTCCTCAGCTCTGGCTTGCCTTTATTGACCGGCTGGAGTGAACACTGACAAGGAACAGACCTCCCACCTCATTCTTGTCTTTATTGGCCGGCTTGAGTTGAGATTCGCAAGATTAAACGTACTCGGAGAAAGGAAGTATTCCAGTAAGTGCTGCTAGGAATATTGATCATCTTCCGAAGTCTGGGATTGTTCTGATAGCCGCAGAATACCTCTCCACTCCTCAAGTACCTCAGGAAGTGTTGCTCTCTTGTCGCTACGTCACTATGTGCTAGTGACCGTTTTCGGGGGCCCATTATTGAGTGTGCAAGTCATCACCCCCTGCCATTTTATCCGTGTATACCATAACATTGATCAGGCAGGGGACATAGTCCTTCCATAGTTCTAAGTAACTAATCCTTTATAGTCACGTGTTTTGTTTCCATGTTCTGCAATAGTCCTGCACCAACCGGGGCTTGTCCTTGGGTGCACTTGCATAGTGTATACAGGGATTATCATCGGTTGGTGCCTCAACACTGAAAAATGTCCAAGGGGCCTCTGGGAGTTGGCTTCGGCCCCTCGTACGCCTTCCAAAGGTCCGGGAGGGACCCAAGGGTCCCGAGATATGTCCCAACCGAGACATTTACGTATTTGTAGGTACAGGTAATGGTGCTGGTGGTGGGTACCGAATTACTAATTGCTTTCAACAAGACAAATAACTGTGGGAAACGGCTTAAATGGACACTATCTGAAAATTACCATTTACAATCACATATATCCCATAGGACTGCCGCACCACCGGTGAGATGGAAATCATAGTTTGTGCCGACCCAATTTGTCAAATGATCGTGATCTTCTGATTAAATATTAGCGATCATAGCACAACCCAGTTACGCCATACCCATTCAAGTCGGAGGATATTAACACACACACCAAACAAAGCAATAAAGTGACCGAGCGAGACAGACTTCAGAGCCCTCTCTATCGGAAACCAAATAACCGACCACTATCCAATAATTAATTCTATAAATTAATATTTCAAATCCAGGTAAAATCAGAAACACGAAAAACAGCTTCCGAGTAACTAATTACTCTGAATTCTCTATCAGGAGTTGCATAATTTACTTACTTAAAGGACCGCTAGTCAAAAGGGCAAGGGACTGCCCACTACGGATTTGCATAACTTAAATCCGATTGGGATGCCCTTTGACAAAGAAGGGCCGATGTATAACTAGGTCAGTGCACTGTAGCTTACGATTAGTGAAGTAAAAGTTTTTGATAAGGGTGTGAGTCTTGCAATTGAAGTTGGTATTTTAAATCGATTAACTTCCAAGGCTTAATTGGACCATCTGCGAAGATCTTAATTTCTTATCACTGCTTTTTCTACTTCTACGAATAAGCGTAACGGTTTATTTATTTATTTAACCATTTATGTACACACATTTAACAACAGACAAGAAGAAAAGAACAGAAAAATACGTACAAAGGTGATGCTTATTTCTAAAGAAAACTCTTCCAGCATACCTGCGATAGGACGGTTATATGTTTTCAGTTTTGTTTTCATACCTAACTATCTTATTTTGTGAGGATCTTACAACTTATTTTGCTATAGACAGTGCCATCTCAAGTAAAGGTTAACCACAATGATGCCTCCAATGTTCGTAAGGTGTCTTAATAGAGTACCTAATTACCAAACATTGAAGTTCACCGTCCTCAAAATCCCCCAAGATAACCCAGGACCTAGTTATTAGCCAGTCGAGTCTGTAGGTGAACGTTAATGATCACATTATCTAGAAAGATCTCCGATACAATAGCTGTTTATAAGCGGGAAAACATCGCCGTATCTCCGCGCCAGTTAAAAGATAATGCGCGCGTAGTCTCCTAATAACATTTGCATATCTTAATGCGAGCCCGCGGGCTCTCCTCCCAAGCCTGGCCGATACACTAGCGAGCTGAGCAGTCCCGATACTAGCTAATATTGGCTCAATAAACAACACCACGGGTTAGCAAACAAACCATAGGGAACGATACGACACTCTCGTAATTACAGATTAATTATAATGGATCTACTGTATAATTGTTGAAATATGTAAATGAACGCGGTCTGCGGCGCAGAGCATAGTGAAAGATGGCGACGTAGTTGTGTATTGAGTAAAAGGATTTCCACAAAAACTGTACATCGGGAAATTCGCGGAGACATCAAAGGATTGGCATTCACGTCGCGCACAATAGTGGTGTGCGCATGCAGGTGAATGGCGCGCTGTGCGGCAGCGCTCGCGTTCCTATAAAATTCAAAAATAGAACTATGGAAGAAAGCGCGCGTCGTACATTCTGAGAGTTTTGTCCCTGCCACAGTCCCGGCACAATGGCGCCACTCTGTATAGGAATTCGTTCTAGTTTATTACGGAATACATGGCTTGTAAATCTTTTGTTGACATATTTATATATGCTCCGGTGCAATTGTTTGGATATTTTATTGTGCTGCTATTTACCAGATTTATGCTAAGATATAAGTATAGCGCTGTATGTGTTGGTAAAATGCCGTTTGTTACTTAGCAACTGCTTTGATTACTATCATTATTTAAAATCCAATTAAAGAAAGATATGTAGGTACATATCTTATTTTCAATTTGATAAGGTAAGTAAATAATTGGTAAGAATTATTTTCAAAATGATAAGTAGGTAGGTAGTACCTTTTTTTCCAGAATAACTTCAGTAGGAAGGCTCCTCGATACCTCTACCTATTTTGTTTTATGTGCAGGTCCTCTACAGAGGAGCCCAACGAGAGGATCTAATGGGTGGTAGGAAAGCAGCATGCGGCCAACGCAGGACGGAAATTACTCACCCGCGCTTCCGCGCGTCTAAGTAAGGTCGCAGTTTGGAGTTTAGGTTTCAGCATACCTATAAACCCTCAGGCTGCTAAAAAAGCTTTTAAAGATCTTTAAATTAAATCAACAGAAGATCTCTGGGGAATGTCTGCAAAAGTCTGTAGATCTATTATCGAAACCATTGCGCCCTATTTAGCTTTCATATTTAACATCAGTGTAGACCAAAGAGTCTTTCCAGATCTCGTGAAACACAGTAAAGTAGTTCCATTGTTTAAATCCGGTGATAGTAAAGAACCCAACAATTATAGGCCTGTGTCAATTCTACCAGTTCTCAGTAAGGAGTTGGAAAGTTGATGCTCAATCAAATGTTACGTCACTTTAAAAAACATTCCATCTTTCATGAACAACAATACGGTTTCAACAAAGGGCGTTGTACCACTGACGCCGGTGTCACCCTAATAAAGAACATTTTAATGCCTGGGAAGAAGCACAAGATGCCATTGGAATCTTTTGCGACCTCTCTAAGGCATTCGATTGAGTAGACCATGAGACACTTCTGCTGAAACTGGAGCACTATGAGATTAGAAATACAACTCTTGATTTACTAAAATCATACCTGAAAGATAGAAAAGTTCAAGTTCAAGTAAACGGCATAAACTCATTAGGGTCTGAAATGGCAATGGGCGTTCTTCAAGGTTCGATATTGGGTCCAAACCTCTTTTTAGTTTATATTAATCATTTACCCCAATTACTTCAAAATCAACCGAAGATGGTGTTATTTGCAGATCATTGATCATTAAAATCAACCGACGGTCACAAAATCTTGACGACGTGAATAGGTCTATTCTTCAGGTCCAAGATTGGTATACGGTTTAATTTGGTACTAAATAAAAAAAAACAAATGCATTAGATTTAAATTACCTAATGTTAGAAGTAGCGAATGTGGCATCATATTGAATGGAGAAAAACTGGAATTTATTAATCAAACGGTTTTCCTAGGAATCACACTAAACGAGAAATTACAATGGGGAATTGGGGACCTCATATAACATCTCTTGTGGGGCGGCTAAGCTCGGCCGCTTATGCTGTTAGAAAGATCAGACAGTTAACAGATGTAGAAACCGCGCGTTTGGTCTATTTTAGCTACTTCCACAGCATTATGTCGTATGGCATTTTACTGTGGGGTCGGGCTGCTTACATTGAATCTATCTTTATTTTGCAAAAGAGAGCTGTCAGAGCCATTTATGACCTCCGTCGTCGCGAATCTCTCAGGGAACTATTTAAAAGGGTTAATATTATGACGGTACATTGCCAATTCATTTATGACAATATTTATGTATGTAAAGAAAAATCTACATCTTTTTTATCAAACTAGCTTTTTCCCACGGCTTCGCTCGCGTGGAACTCGGAGATTATCCCACGAAAACGTACTATTGGAATAAAAAAAATCTTAGGTGCTAAAAACTATCTGTCTGCGTCATCCAAATCCTATGAGTAGCATAAAAAAATGATTGAACACTATCGTGAATTCATGCAAGCCTAGTACTTTTTGTTAGGTTACTGCTCAGAAATTCTGCACAACATCTAATGATTGAAATACTCTATCGTGACTTCGTGAGTTCAAGAAAGCCTAGTACTTTTTGTTAGGTTGTACCAAGATTCAAGTTTATTAACTCAAGGAATAAGATTTTTCATACAAACAAAATCCCCCCTTTTCACCCCCTTAAAAGTCGAATTTCCAAAAACCTTCTTAGTGCTCCCCTACATTATATAAGGAAGCCGTGTGCAAAATTTCACGTACCTAGTCCCAGTAGTTTCGGCTGTGCGTTGATATGTCAGTCAGTGAATCAGTCAGTTTCTCCTTTTATATATATAGATAAGTGATAGACATTATTTTAATACTATAAATAAAGATAAAATAAATAAACAATTTTTCAGATTATCTAAAGTACACATCTACAGTACACATCTTTTATGGGGTACTGTGTTAAATGTTACAACAAAATACATTATGATATATTGCAATTAAATGAAATAAAATAAAAGCAAGGTATTTAGGTATATTAAAAGTACACTTTGTAAACAAGCATAATACAAATTAGAGGATTATATCCAAGATAAGAATGCTTGGAAACATGCTGGTCCTGCTCCATGATAATTTAGAATCTAGACAAAATCAAACTGGTTGCTAATTAAATTGTATTTATTTTTTATTTTATGACATTGATTTTACATCCTGTGATTACTTCCTCACACACTGACTTATTAATTGTAATTTTTTTGTAAATATGTGAGCACCATGTATCTATCACATAATTAATTTGTGTCGTTGTTTCTCTTTAAATTCTTTTTACCTATTGTAGTATAGTAATTTTATTCTAGGTGCATCGTCTTCACATATTATTATAATTATAAAACTAACGACAATACGCCTTAATAAAAAAAAAAAACTATGTATTTACCATACATTAATTTAAAAAAAATACTTTGACCTTGACATTGACCTTGTAAATGTCTCTCCTGTGAACTCTTCCTCCCTCCTCCAACGTTTTTACTAGATTCTTCTTTTCGTGTGGTTAGTGCCTAACCAGGGCCGGCAGTCTCGACATGTAGCGATCGTTATACAAATTAATTCGGTTGCAAAGTCCTAATGGCGTCCCTTGACGCGTGCGACGCGCTTGACAAGTACGAAAAAATCACGCGCTTGTCAAGCGCGTGATTTTTTCGTACTTCTCAACCACGTCGCACGCGTTGTCACTGGGACCCATAAGGACTTTGCGACCGAATTCGGTTGTATAACGTAATTTATAACGTAACGTTCGCTATCTGAAATCGTTACGGAAGGCCGTCGATACGGGCGCTTCATTCTCCGTCTCACTTACGGACATACCGTGAGTTAGACAGAGAGCGAAGCGCCAAATTACGAGCAGTGATAGCCTAGAGGTGTGACCGTCGGACTGCCAAGTCATAGGTCTCGAGTTCGAACCCAAGCCAACCTCTGACTTTTCGGATACATATGCGTATGGTATAGTTATCACTTACTTCAAAAATGGTGAAGGAAAACATCGTGAGGAAACCGGCCATGCCTGAGAGATATTTTTCGACGGCATGTGAAGCCAAGTCAGAGGCCCATGTGAGGCTTTAAAACTCTGACACCAAGGGGCCTACTCCCTAAGCGAAATCGTATACGAAAAATATTTGTCGAACACGGTATTTTCCCACATAGACTCGTGTGAACAATTTAATATATTTCCTACTACCACCTATGAAATTTTATCGAATACAGCTATTCGTTAAAATTTCGAAATCGCATGTCTACAACACGTGAAAAAGTGTTTTCTGTGTACAGCGTCATCTATAGTTTTCAGCAAGCACTTAATTGGCCCCACCAAGTGACTGGATAGTCAGTACCAAACAATCCTGCGGAGTGCTGATGCAAACGTAGGACCCCTTCAGGCTAGGTGGAGCGACTATCTTCGTAGGGTGCCTGCGGTCGGATGACAGTACCCCACGTTATTCTAAAAACTTTTGCCAGTGTTTTCAAATTACAATGTTCATACTTAATAGGTAGGGATGGGAGGACAGTGCAGGCCGGTCAACAAGCACCAGGTACGAGTATTTTACACCATAAAAAGTGACAACAAAACGAAACATATAGGTATCATCATTATCAATAAAAGGCCTACAACGTAGGAACGTTTAGTATTCATAGGCTGATTTTAGTCTCACGCTGACCGTTGTCGGCGCTGACAAGACAATGTATATAAAGTGTAGTATTCTATGAAATTACGCCAACCGCTCAGCGCTGACATCTGAAGTTCATACGTTTCGGCTGTCAGCGCCGACGGTCAGCGTGCGGTCAGCGTGACTCTAAAACCAGCCTTAGGAAACGTTTTTTAATTACGCCAACCGCTCGGCGCTGACATCTGAAGTTCATACGTTTCGGTTGTCAGCGCCAATGGTTAGCGTGACTCTAAAACCAGCCTTCGAAACGGTTGTGCTCAGCGAACTACTTTTTAAATTTGTTTTTCCAAAATATCATCGTATAAAATAAATACTTTTTAGATGAATAAGTTAGTAATAATAAGTTTTGTTTTAATTTAGTTATTTTTGTTGATTTCCTTATCTAAATAGATACATTATTTGATTTTGTAGTATTTTAGGGTAATTCAGTCGCGGGTTAAAGTTAGCGTTAGCCCAAAGTAACTATTCCACGCGGACGAAGTCGCGGGCAGAAGCTAGTACTGGATAATGAGGCCATGAGTGCTTTTTGGCGAAACATTCCGTTGGTGCCCGTCAGTCACGCTGAAGGTGATTGGATGCCAGTTGTTGAGCGGGCGTGTGATTCAATACCTGACATGGAGGCTATTACCATCAATCAGCCCTCTGGATGTGGCCCGTGCAGTCCGTCCATTGCCTAACTGGAAATCTCCAGGACCGGACGGACTGCACAATTTCTGGATTATAATGGCTACAAAGGTCACACACCTGGTTAACCTCGCAATTCCAGTCATCATACGAGACTAGGTCGCTACCAGTTCTTTACGACAGGAGATACCCATCTGCTCCATGAATCAGGTACTGTAGAACCTGATAAAAACCAATAACTTGTGCACCGTTGGTCTATAGATACCAATTACATGTTTACCGATGGTGTATAAAATTCTTGCATCCATTCTTAAGAGCAGTGGTGGCCCAGTGGTAACGGCCCCGACTTACCAGTCGTAGGTCGTGGGTTCGAACCCAAGCAGGCGCTTTACTTTGTGTAAATAATTTCATCACCACTGCTCTCTAAAAACGGTGAAGGAAAACATCGTGAGGAAACCGGCATGTCTTAGAACCAAAAAATTCGAAGACATGCGACATCTACCAACCCGCACTGGGACCGCGTGGTGGATTACAGCCCACTCCCTCTCACAGAGAGGAGGCCTGTGTCCCAGCAGTGGGAACATTAATAGGCTGATGATGATGATCCATTCTTAGAGTAAAAAAAACTACCTATACCTTACCAAACAGTGGAAAGGCTTTCCATAAACTTTGCGTCGATCCACACGTCGTAAATAAACTTTATTTATGACGTGTGGATCGACGAGGAACCGTTTAGTCCACTCTCGCCCCCTCGACCCCCAATAAATAATGTGTCCACTGGACCCCTAACTATAGTTTATTCTCGACCCTTGGGGGTCGAGAGTGGATTTTATTTTCCAGCCAAGTTTTAGTTTCCTCTCGACCCCCAAAGTACAGTCATCAGTCTACCTTATAGTTGCATACTTACTATATAACTAAAATACTCTCAATATAATTTACCGAGCAAACATTTTTTTTTTGACAGAAAAAAAAGTAGCTCATCGCCACGAAGACACGAATTTGTGTTAAATCATTTGCGTTTTAGTATTTATCAAGTGATTGGCATGTAAAATTTATATTTGCAAATATGTGATAGATATATCGACTGCAAGTGATAATAGGGCGCATTTAAAATTTATAACTTCCCACAGAGGAGGATGTGTACTGCTTCTGGAAGGTCATCAATACCACGTCAAAAAAAAAACATGAGAGGCAGTCTTTGGGGATTGCCGATGGAAATGAAAACAGTATCCTATAATATTATGTTAATAGTGGTAATAAACTATCTGTCTGCCTCATCCAAATCCTATTAGTACCATAACATAATGATTGAATACTATCGTGAATTCATGCATGCTTAGTATTTTTTGTTAGGTTACTGTGCACAACGTGTAATGATTGAAATACTATCGTGAATTCATGCAGGCCTAGTACTTTTTGTTAGGTTACTGCTCAGATATTGTGCATAACGTCTAATGATTGAAATACTATCTTGAACTCATGCAAGCCTGGTACTTTTGTTAAGTTACTAACAAATTCTACTCTCCCTCCGTCTTACAAATTTTCGATCAGGGTGAGGTTTAACATTTTTTTTCCATCCCAAAAAAAGTGCACAACACCGCTAAAGAAGTTTTCACTTCAAAAATTTCAAAAACGGAACATCATATTGGCGGTGGTATTAATTGCTCGTTTATTTTTTTTAATATCAGTTTCCGAATTTTGCCATTAGTAGCTGTAGCTTACTGTACCAAAATATTAATTTTAGGTAGTTACCGAACTAGGGGTTGAAAGTGGACGAGCTATCCTATCCTTTGTATAAAAATTCAGTCTCGACCCCTGGGGGTCGAGTGTGAACTATGTTTAAGGGTTGAGTGGAAACAAATAAACAAATCTTTTTTTAGGGGTCGAGGGGTCGAGAGTGGACTAAACGCGAGGAACTAACAAGAATACAACAGGATAAATGAAACAACAATCACATTAAACATTTTATTTTGTCGTACGTCGCTTACATAGACAAGCAAAATGAACTTAAATTGTTTTAACTTAATTAATATCTCCATCTACTAGGACAATAAATATAATACCAACATGGTAAGTAACCTAAGGTTTACTTAACTGAAGATTTGGAAAAGAAATCTGCATAAAATGAGATCCTATATTATAATGTTTATGATAATCTGTGCTTATCGCACGATATTACGTGCTCTATGATTAATTTATATTCTTACATTTATAAAGATCTATCATCTTGTATACTTATTTTTAAAACCACATGAATTAATATGGCACAACCTAAATAAAACTTTTTTGCAATCCACAAAATCAAACAGTGTCAGAAAATCGACTAAATAATGACAATATCAGACTCAAATCTGAACTTAATCATCGAGTATTATGTGCTTACGTTTTAAATTGGACTAAGTTTAAATCTTAACTATTCTCACTTGGATGTGGATATAGGAGAATATTTCTGTCCTTTGTAATATAACACATTATAACTATCAAAAAGTCAAATTTTTACCTATATTTTGAAGATATTGGTATTCTCCTTTAAGCATTGCGTTTCCAAACCAAATCTAAGTTCAGTGAAACTTTCGTGACAGGTCGGTAGTGTTTTGGCACAAAATATTATTTTTTATGCCTTAAGACTATTTTTATCTTGCTTAGCATGTTAAATATTACAATGGACAGATATCTCCACCTTTCTCTTTTCATAAAATTAATAACAAAACAAAGGGACAAAAAGTTAAACGACAGTATAAGACTGGCAGTGGATAAATGCTTCTGAAATCAACAGGAACGAAATCTTTACTTATTGAAATATTACAGAGATCAAATTCAGACAGTTTAATCGATTTCTGAAATCGATTACTTGATACGTTAGTTACAATGTTACCAATAGGGCCACAGCTACACAACAAGCTATGCCCATCATCCTTATATCCAATTGATTTACACAACCATGCATTAAAAATGTGCGCATACTCTTCTAAAATCGCCTGATTTGTCCACAAACCAGTTTCAAACGGTTTAAAAGAAGTTGTACAATTAAAATAGAGAGCATAAGAAACTAATTTAAAATTAAACAATACTTAACAATCACAGTAATAACACCATCCGTCCATTCAGAACGACTTTAGTCGATTTTAGACAATCGACTAAAATAATTCTACAAACGATTGCACGATCGTTTCCTACATCCACACCAGCACATCTAGCACGGAGGCGACAGCAAATGAAGTACTAACGTGCGAAACTGTGAATGACTCTGATGTTATCAAGACTTGTTCAAAATGATGCAGTATTCACCAGGGTAGTGGTATTATCGTTATTCGTATAATAGCCATTACTGAAATAATACTCAGTAACTTTATCAGACCCCCGGTATTTAAAGCAGACAAAAATATTGTATACTCCGATGGTACAATCTCAACCTCTGCTATATAGTCTGCTTATAATCCAAAGGTGCAACTGAGTGGCGAATATGTCTTTTATTTTAACAGGACTCCCTGTCCAATAAGATTCACGGCGATTGTTTAACTATTGTATTTTAGCCGCTAGACAGTTATATATGACGGATCTCTCTCTTATCCTCGATAAGTCCTCCATTTCCTATCCCCGCCCCGCCGCCCCGGCCCGCACTACTGCGCCAGCTTGTTGTCCTGCTCGTACTCGAGCAGCTCGGCCAGGTTGCTGATCTCGATCTCCTGCACGCGCTTGCCCGCGAACTGCATGAAGTCGTGCGGCGGGGCGTCCGCTGAGCGCTTGCGGACTGGAAGAGGGATTTAAACCAGGTTAAACATAGATTTTTCCTGTTTAAACTCGTTCTAATATCATTGTGGTTACATGAATCATTTTATATGTAAACATTACTGTTTCGACTGTTGTTAATATAATTAGGCTCGAGTTTATAGAGTTTTGTGGTCTTGAATGACGTTAAGTAACGAAGGAAAATGCCGTCTACGATAAAATACCTATAGTACCTATTTTGTTCCTTAAATAAAATAAATGTTACAGATTCATTGATTTTAAATAGTGCTCAAAATATACTTTTCAACACAGTTGCTCGTAAAGTGGCTCTTATTTAACCGCTTTTAGGTTCATAATGCAGTGTATTATAGACACGTGCTTTTTTTCTTTACATAATCGCACTAGTGCGGTAATGTGCGCCATAGATAACTATTTACTAGTCGGAGTAATGACTGTACATATGGATTTAGTAAGTACTATCAAGGCACGACATGTCTTTCTTATTGCGATTTAATAGTGTGACAAAGTAAACAGGTTTTTGGAACGAAGTTCTTTAACGCGGCTTCATTCTTGCGTCCGTCTTTTTCTACTTCGATAGAGAGAGCAAGATAAATTTCGTCAAAATGGAAAACTAAGATGGCGGCTGCTAAAATTTTCTAATTTTTCGTCATGGGTATCGTTTTCGTAGTTTTCGATGGTTCTAAAGCTGATAGTGAGGGCAAAATGGAAATCCAAGATGGCGGCTCCGAAAATTTTCTAATTTTTCATCATGGGTGTCGTTTTCGTAGGTTTCGATGGTTCTAAAGCCGATAGAGAGGTCAAAATGGAAATCCAAGATGGCGGCTGTAAAATTTTCTCATTTTTCGTCATTGGTGGTTTTCGTAGGTTTTGATGGTTCTAAAGCCGATAGTGATGTGAAAATGGTAATCCAAGATGGCGGCTGTGAAAATTTCTCATTTTTCGTCATGGGTGTCGTTTTCATAGTTTTCGACGGTTCTAAAGCCGATAGTAAGGTCACAGTCGACACCATGATGAAAAATGAGAAAAGTTTTGTAGCCGCCATCTTGGATTTACATTTTGACATCACTATCGGCTTTAGAACCATCGAAACCTACGAAAACGACCCCCATGACGAAAAATGAGAGAATTTCCGGAGCCGCCATCTTGAATTTCCATTTAACCAAATTCGCACTTTCTCTTTTGATCTCTCTCGATAGAGAATAATTAGTAATAATTAGCTGAGAAATCTAATTTTTTCACGACATAGAAACGTTTTTACTGGAAGTGGATAGTCAGTACCTGGCAACAAAGGTCAGTTGAACTTTATAAATCTAAATGTATCATTTCTCTAAAGTTATGTTATTGTAGTATAAGTTCTTACAACAATACGGTTTCTTTCCTCGCAAATGTGTTGAAAAACGTCGTATGAAACGCGTGTGCATTGATCATTACCCACTCGGCTACATTATCGAATAATACCGCCTTGTGCGTAATGACCAATACAGCACACTCATAGCACAATGTACTATATCGTATGGCTGTTAGTGGCATTTAAGTTATTTCGACGTATTCTGAGTTAGCTCTTGAACTACAGACTACATCATCATCTCATCAGAACACAAACTATATATTCTAGAAGAACAAATGGCAAACGTAACAATATACAAACTCCTCCAGTTTCCTTCTGCAGCCTATAGGTGGGTTCATCGGTGCACTTGTTGAGGGTAGTGGCAAGCTGCACGTTCGGGCTGAGTAGTTGTACCTAATCCGCATCGCAACACAGTCTATTCTAGAAGGACAAATGGTAAACGCAATACTCATCGGCTACTCCATTTTCCTTCTGCAGACAGGTCGGTTTATCGGCGCATTCGTCTAGCGCAGCCACAAGCTCGACACTGTCGAGGCTGAGCGACCGTACCTGCTCCTCGCCACAACAAACTATTCCAACACATGCCAACCGTGGGTATACTCACTGACGACTCCCGTTTCCTTCTGCAGCCTGTAGGTGGGCTTGTCGGCGCAGCTGTCGAGCGCGGCCGCTCGCCGGCCGGCCTGCGCGCCGAGCGGCGGCAGCAGCGCGCGCAGCTGGTCGCGCACGCGCGTGACGTCGAACTCGTCGCCGCGCTGCAGGCCCAGCAGGAACAGCTCCGGCTGCAGCACCAGCTCGGGGTCCATGTCCATCGTGAAGCAGCGGTCGGAGTCAACTATGCCTGCAATGTTCGCGAGGACTAAGCTATGAATCCGAACCATGCGCGACACGTCCTTAACTTGTATATCTTGTAGTTCTTATTCTTTACGTTGCTATACACGACAGTATTTCAAATTTTCTATAGAGAAGCAATATAACAGATTTCCGTTGTATCTCTGCAATTAATTCAAATTTTCAGAAGAGAAACGAGCGATGTCTACACGCAGCTTTTGAAAGCCTGATGAATCTTGTTGTCCAACAATCTGTTGGATGGCGAAATTGGTCGACTGAAATAACATTAATTTATTGCACTTGACACAGTTTCATTAATAGAATAAAGTTTCTGAAAAAGGGAATGCATGTAGACTGAACATTATTAAATCGAAAAACAAGATTTTAGGAAAAACAATCGTTTGGTTTTTGCACCAATACCACGTAACCTAAACAACAAATCATCTATACTAGTCATTCACATCCAAGATAATCACACTCACCAGTAACATTAGATTCGAAATCATGAATGAAGCTGACGGGGTGTCCGTTGTTGAAGACAGAGATCTTCTCCACTGACTCGTCGATGTCAATGTCCAGTACTTCGCGCAGCAGGTCAAACAGGTGCTCTGGGTCCTCGTCCATCAGGCTCACCACCTGTCCTCGAGAATAGAGGTCAGAGGTAGGAGGAATAGAATGGTCAAGGTAGTGCATTGGAGAATAAGGAATAGAGGAATAGAAGGTTTATCTATTACGTGGGAGAGTAAGTCTTCCGGAGGTAGGAGACTGAGGTGTTCGTAATACTAGCCTTCAGTATTAAGTATTGTTATGGAAAAACGACGGAACTCTAGTCAATTAAATCGCGCGATTCTAAAGTAAAGGGAGGATCCACGATGCTTCGGTCGCATTACACGAGCCGCCGAAACGTGTAGAATGGTTTTTTTTTCCACCAACTCTCGGTTGGTTTTCATCGTCGGTATTGAGCAACGCTGTCATCTGCTGGCGTTTTTTGGCATCCAGCTACTATTTATTTTAGCGTGATGGATTTCCATTTCCTGTTTTTTCGCGAAATGTATTGTCTTAAGTGAATGTAAATATCAGAAACATTTAGGTACCTACTAAGTATTTATTGAAAACATAATGTTTTAAAAATTAATAAATGCTATAACGAACTGCACCAAAAATAAACTAAGTACTTAAAATAATAAATCATTAAGTACCTGAATGTTAGGTTCGGCGCGGCCAACATTGGGGGTTGTCTTCCAGCGCAGAGGCATCTTGCGAGACTCCAACATCTGTAGATCCTGGAACACAGACAGACCATGATAAATATGAAAACATCGAAAGACGTCCACTACTGGACATAGGCCTCCCACAAGCACCGCCACTTCGACTGATTCTGTGCTTCCCGTATCCAGCGGATTCCTGCGGCCTTCACAAGGTCATTTCTTCTGGGAGACCTTCCAACGCTACGTCTTCCAGTACACGGTCGCCACTCCAGAACCTTTCGGTCCCATCGGGCAAATGCTCTGCGAGCAATGTGCCCTGCCCATTGCCACTTAAGTTTGGCAATTCTTCGCCCTATGTCGGTTACTTTGGTTCTCCTGTGGATCTCTTCATTTCTGATTCGATCACGTAGGGAATCTCCAAGCATAGCCCTCTCCACAAACAGTCAGATAACGCACAGCCTAACCCTGTGTTTAGAAGTATGAAATTTTGTACAAGAGTTCCTTATATAACGAAAATCAGCATTAAAGAAGAGATTTTTTATTTAAACCCTTTAGGGTATATATTCAAAAATCTCTTCCTTGGGTAGCAAGTTTGTAAGTCATTTTTGGCGATGGGAAGTCCCATTGGACACACGGCTTATGAATCATTATGACGACTATGGAACATCGGCTTAAGGTAAACGCTATGTGGTCAGTTCTATCTTGAAATCCGTCTGACCAACAGAAAAAATACCGTACAGAGTGCGGCTATGTCATGGCCTCCTCGACGGCCGGAGCGTTTACTTGTTGAACCAAATCGATAAAACTAAACAGACTTATTGTCTGTGTACCTATGGTCGAATTAGCGCAAGCCACGAGCGTCCAGTGGAGATTACGAAGAAACAAGATGTAGGTACAGCACTATAGCTACTCATTTAGGACTCATACAGGAAAATAGTAATAAACAAGAATATAATATACTTACAGGAAAACAACTATGAATCAAAATCAATCTGTCTAGCCTTTTCCCAACTATATTGGGGTCGGCTTCCAGTCTGACCGGATGCAGCTGAATTAACCGTATTTTACATGGAGAGATTGCCTTTCTGACCTCCACAACCCAGTTACTGGGTAACACGATACCCCTTGGTAAGTCTGGTTGTCAGATTTTCGGGCTTCTGACGACCCGTATGGACTGTCAAAGATCCACGAATGACAGCCGGGACTATAACGTGCTTGCACGGAGGAGCCTCGGTATTCACCCATCTACAGACCAACCGCAACAAGCGTAACTCAACCTGATGGATCGACCCGTGCGGCTATTATTACTTAACCACGAGCTCCTCCTCACAGGAAAATAACTATGAATAAGAAATGCATTATTGAAATTGAACAGATATATAAAGAATTTCCATAACCCACAATATTATAATGTGGTTCTGTTCCATTAACTTTTCATTGAATTCCATTGTATATTTGTAGGAAATGGAATTCGTAGAAAATTACTCCTATTTACCTCCTACCTAATACAAGTAGGTAGGTACTGTACAGATCTTAACTTGAGTATTTAGTTATTATACGACCTATTCTCGCTATTCTAATAACTAAATAATACAAAAAATATTACCACATAAATACTGTATTTAATCAACAAAATATTAAAAACTCCGATTCGTAAGGTAGGTATTTTATTTAAATATGGGCGATTTTCTGCTGCCGCAAAAACTACCTTTGTAATTATGAAATACAAATTAATCTTTGCGATTTTTTTAAAAGATGAAAAATATTCTTCGTTTAGTATTTACATTTATTTGCTAAATATTGCGCGGTGGTGCGTAACTCTTCGTGTGCGAGTCCGACTCGCACTTGACCGGTTTTGGACTACACAGTACAAAGTTTCATAGGCTCGCCCCCTATTACATGGGACTTAAACATAACTGGCGAAATGTGGGTGTACTATAGGTACACCTCTGCCTAACCCTTCGGGGAATACAGGCGTCATGTTATATTACATAAGTTTAGAAACTTTCCACTTTTCTGAAATCTTAACCCTGACAATTCCTCTGTGTCATACTGTACCTGCGACCAAGCGCATAAAAAGATCACAATAAATTGTTAGAAAATAACAGACTTCCCATACTACATCCAATTACGTTCTTTAATGGAGGTCAGAGTCAACTGAGCGGGTCAATGCAGTGACCCAGGCAGTCATATACCTGATGTGCCGGTAGTGGACCAGTTTTCAACCTTATGATTAACGGCATAAGGGTGAAGTGGTCAACCGCCACTGTCCGCGGTTGTACCTGTTGACATAATGGAACGCGGCATTGGATCCGATCGTGAGGACGAGCACGTCGTCAGACTCGCGCCCGTAACCGATAAGTGCGAGTGGTGCCACACACGATAGTTTGTTGATATGTAAATAGCGCTGCTATCTTTGTAAGGGTTCGCACTTTAATAATCTACATGGTCCTCATGTGGCCTGACCAAGATTATGTCTGGACTTTAAAAGAGACTGTGACCTCTGAGTTTGTTTCGGCGTTTCTTCTCAGAGTAATCAGATAGGAAACGCCGAACTCATCTAGCTTATTTTTTTAATATGACGCGTTAAAGTGATTCCTATTTACAGAATAAACAATGTCATGTCATTTCATTTCATTGCATTTCAATAAACAGAATTACCTACGGTTTCTGTGGTCTGTATGTTTTCTTGCCAGAATCAGACTTAGGCTAAGAACTCACGGCGCGGTTTGCACCCGCGCCCGCCGCGGTTGCGGGCCCGCAGCTTCTGTAGGATGTAGATTTAATGCAAAAAGTAAAAGCACATTTCACAACGCGTTTTTCACCCGCGGCGGGCGCGGTTGTTTGCGGGTCCCGCGGCACCGGCGGGCAACTTGTAGAATCGTGCGGGCGGTGGTCACCCTCCTCCTCTGGCGGGCGACCGCAGTAGCTGGCGGGGCGGGGGGTACAGAAACCCGACGCCATTTTTGCACCCGTCTTGTGATTATCGCTCGCCAAGTTTGCGGGTCTCTCAACCGCGACGGCTGCGGGCAGGCTAAGAACTCACGGAGCGATTTTAACCCGCGCCCGCCGCGGTGGCGGCACCGCAAATACTCGTACTAACACGTAATACATGGAAATTTAGATATTAATTTTCACGATGCGGTTTATGACCGCGGCGGGCGCGGTTGAAAATTAACCTTAGCCTGCCCGCGAAAATCAGCGGTCTCGTGAGTTTTGAAATAAAACCGCAGATCCACGACCGCGGCGGGCGCGGGTGAAAACCGCGCCGCCGCCGTGAGTTCTTAGCCTTAAAGACTCGTTTTCACAAGCCCAGTTTCTGACCACCCAGTAGTCAGCAACTGTACATTCTGCTGTCTATACAGTACTGTCACTTTCCCGACGTGTTCTCACTACTGGGTCTGCATATGAGACCGTACACAGCTACTGTGTTACTAGTTCTGGCCAGGTGTTTCTGACCCATTGCGTTTTCACGAGGCCAGCAAAATGGCTAATCAGTGCGATATAATTAGAAAAAATATACCTACGACTATTGGCATTACTCCTTGGTGAACATTTGATGGAAATTCTCAAAAGCCAGAAGAGAAAAAAGAAAAAAATATGGACAACGTGTTGGTTACAGAGGAAAAAATATTTATAATTATTCCCATTTCTCGAACAATGTCCTGTAACGATTCTTTGCGAATATTTCTATCTTTATAATCGTTTACGGCGGAAGACGGCGCGCCGCCCGCCCCGCTACCCGCTGCCGTCGAAAATACTGCCCAAGTCCGTCTGTCTGTCTGTTCGCGGCTTAGCTCAGAGACTCTTTATGTATTAAAAAGCTGCAATTTTTCATGGGTATATTGGGTACACATAATCACGACGAAAAAGTGGTAACATTTTTTAAATAAAAACTTCTTTAGGCGCGTTGAGGATTATGTGGTTATGGCTTCGCGTCACCGACATGCTCGCGCCGTCCGCGTCGTGCTGTATAGGCCTATAGATGCACATCTAGGCAGCAATAACGAATGAGCTGTGATGTCGACGAATCAGCAGATTGCATTACCTCTCGTCTCGCCGCGCACATACCTCAGGCGCAGTACAGCGGTCTCGGTCAAACAATAGCAGTCAGTTTGAAGATGGCGTTTGCGTGCTCCTGAGAATTTTATTGAAAACTAAGCAAGGGCGGATACAGGGGCGGGCATAGGGGCACGTGCCCCCCCCCCCCCCACCAAACGGTTTAAGTAAAATAAAATCGAATCGTCTGAATGGTCTGGCCTGAATGCATATCTATCAAGGCATTGCTTCAATGATGAACGCTGAAGAAGTAGGCTATCTCATTAATTGAAAAATAATTTATTCCAAGAACAGCATAGTGTAATACAAGAAATGGGAGACACTTCTTACCTATCTGACCCATGTGTCCCTCCCAGAAATAAATCCTGGATCCGCCCTTGAAACTAAGTGTTTTCGATTTGATTCATGAATACAGTAGGTACATGAAAATGTACATAATTATTAATAATTTCAATTTACAAATTAATTATTGTTTTAATTAAGTATTCTTTTTTTTAAACAGTTGTTCCAATGTTTTGAGTTTTCACTTCTGTCGGCAGTTCCCATGACTGCATTATTTTTTTGGATACCTCCCCTACACGCACTGCACTAATGCGGGGATTTTTTTTTTCTCGTCTGACCCATGGTGTAGGTATCGTTGGAATGGTTGGTCGTTCAAAAATATGTGAATTTGTCAAAACCATTTTTGGATTCAGGGATCCGTTTGCGAAATATTAAGCTTTAAAATGTTATTTTTTGTTAGAGTCCAGTGTTGGATATGTGACAAAACACACGGCAGTAGTGTAAGTATATAACGAAGTTAAAAGGAACACTACCACAGCTAAGTAGGCTCTACAACTTAACGCGTACTATTAGACCAATTTATTGCAGTTGGAATATATGGGAGAACATATTGTTCAACTACAATATATTAGGGTCGCACCACACCTGCCGAACGTTCGGCGCGGAAGGTTCGTGAGCAAGCGTCACATGACGCGACGGAACGTTCCGTCGCGTTTGTTCCGCAGGTGTGCCGCTACATTTAAGTTTGTTCTTGGGATAAATTCATCCCAACTACGGCACCCTTCATTGTGCGTGGGCCGACACGCACTTGGCCGACTTTATTCGTTAGAAACGGGCTTTGTCGATCAAACAATTGCGTAGCTGTTAAATCGGACCCCTCAATGTGACACCGTTCCCACTCGCACAGTCACCCGATCTACATACACGTTATTGGCTTCAGACATGCCATTTTGATATTCCCCCTCGTTGGGAAATAGGCCAAGAGCGTGTCCAGAACACGCATGTTACACGACACAATATCTACCTAATCCATATAGAAAGGAGTTTACTGACTGGTATAGCAACGCCCTTGAAATGGTACGATAGCTACATGGGTTGGGTTTGCGGAAGGTATTATTCTTGGAACGGTCATTCAAAATTTAACTAGATGGTGCAATTCAATAGGTACTTGAATGAGGGACGAAGCGATACTATTACACGGTGCTAGGATGTTCGTGCAAGAAGAATCCTTTTAATATTTTATGATTATTGGAACAGTCAC
Source organism: Conistra vaccinii (assembly GCA_948150665.1). Classification (NCBI taxonomy): domain Eukaryota; kingdom Metazoa; phylum Arthropoda; class Insecta; order Lepidoptera; family Noctuidae; genus Conistra; species Conistra vaccinii. Next base: position 24,259,057 of record OX411322.1, on the reverse strand, counting down.
AGACAGCATGTTATTGATATCCTCAAAATGACTAAAACGTAATACAAACTAAGGAACCATAGCTAATCAATATCCACGTCTTATCCTGGACCGAAATATCGCTGAATTGATTTGCTTGTTTGTCTCCCGACTATCAAAGTTGTTCTTAAGCATCGTCAAAGCTTGATAATCAGCCAATGGCTTAATGGGGATGTTTACTGCCATTTTATCACGATAGGTGGCGCATCGTCGACATGGCCATTGAAAACTGTCAATTCCATACATTTTATAACCTATCATTCAGTAAATTCAAATTTTCTCCAAATATGCATAAGTGTGCTGTACCACGATGTACTAAAATACTTAATCCGGTGTTCATTTATTTACCAAAGATATTACGCAAATAGAAAGTGGGAAACTAAAAGAGTAAAACTAAAAGTAACTTTGAGTATGTTGATTGGTAATTTTCGGCAATATGGTAGAGCTTTGGTGGAGCTATTAACGTCTTAGTAAAGTTCTACAGCAGGAACGTCAATTGCTTGGCTTTCGGAAGCTTGAGGGCTTTGATTGCTGAATTAAAAATTTCGGTCATAGATAACCTAAACAATAAAGAATACCATTTATTATTAAAGTACGGTTCTCTCAATTTTCGTAAATTTTCCTACCATGAACCAAGTAATAATTAACATGTTACAACAAAAAAAATATCCAAATCTAGACCCTAGCACTGATTAAAAATATTTTATTAGATAGAAGTCTACCTCGCAATAATGTCTCATTTCTTTCCAGTAATCCTTGCTCCTGGTTTGTTTAGGTCGTCTTTCAATTCTATAGGCTTCCAGGAACAATACATGTTAGCAATAACCATGGTGCATCGGTTTCAACACAAAAAATAGCAAAAACCACTAATGTAAACAATGCGAAAATTATTTGACAGCGGCCATCCCGCCGCTGGCGACATCTACGCTAAGCTTTGCGCGTGCATCCCCATTGCCAAGAGCCTCGACCAGTCGCCTGCTTGGGTTCGAACCCACGACCTACAACTCGTAAGTCGGGGCCGTTACCACTGGGCCACCACTGCTCTTAAACTGCACTGCGGTTCAATAATAGGCAGCAGGAATCAAAGGTGCAGTGGTACCTACATCACAATTCACACGGGAACAGCTGCTCAAGCGTCATCAAGCGCAAAGTTCAACCGTATATGGAGAACTGCTCTTACGAGTATCTCTGGGGTAGATCTGCCATATACCGTTTGATATGCTTGAGTTGATTGAGAAAAGAGCCAAGTAATCCAGTCCCTAAAGACAAAAAAGGGGGCATTGGCTTCAAAAGGTCAAGGAGAGTTCTAATCTGGCAGAGTGGTACAGTTTGGTTTCCTAATTAATATTCCGAATTTTCGACCTTGAGCGACCGCCGGCGCTCGCGCCAGTTATATTGGAAAAATGGTGCCAAAAACCAGGTTTTCGAGAATATCTTCTTTCCAACGTCATCTCGGTTAGAAATGGTCAATACAAAAATTATGAACATGAAATTTCCCGCAATGGCCTCAGGATTTGTGTTTCGCTCGTAAAGGTTTGGGTCAAAGAGAGGGGACAGCAGACTCGCCAAGGGTCTATTGTATTGGCCCCAACCGAAGGATTTTGACCTGCTCTGATCTGAAGTCCTCTCCGCTAATATTCGTTTAGTCCTAAGAGAAAATACAATGTAATCTAAAAGTTCTGTAAAAATACCGTCAATTTGATAAGCGGAAATGAGTAAAAAACAATAGTACGGATTTATATAATCGGTATACGTATACTGAACATTCTGAGAAAAAATGTAATGATTTTGCGAATTGTAGGAGTTTGACTTCGCTGTAACTCGTGAAATATTTATCAGATTAAAATATATTTCTCACAAAAGTTGCTGGAAATTTCATGCTCTATAATTTTTGAAATGACTATTTATAACCTAGATGTCGCTGGAGAGATGATATTCTTGTGAAACTGGTTTTTGGTACCATTTTTTCAATAAGGCGGCACGAGCGCAGGTCGCTTAAGGTCGCAAATTCACAATATTAATTAAGATACCAAACTGTAACACACTCTGCCAAATTAGAACTCTCCTTAGCTTTTTGTAAGTCAGAACCTACCCCAACCCAGTGACTGGACGAAAGAGGTTCATCAGCAACGACGCATTGGTCGAGTCAAAGCTTCAGAGCATTGAACATCGTCGCCGAGTTGCGAGCCTATCGGTTTTATCGTTACATCTCGGACTGTCTGTTGGAATTGCAAAAGATAACGCCAATACCTATAATCAGGCAGCATGACACACGACAATGCGCCACCGCCACATGATGTATAATGATCCCCTCCGTATGCACAAAATGTTTTTGGAATAGGTCATTGTGCGTACAGCTAAGGAGTGGAACTCCCTGCTGGATTCTGCGTTTCCTGACAGCTATAAACTGTGTCTTCAAGTGGAGAGTGAACAGGTTACTTGTGCGTGCTCCTTCATTGCTTACCATCAGGTGAGATAGCGGTCAAAAGCGAGCCTATCAATATTTAAAAAAAAACACTGCAAGTAAAAGTCATTTCTTCACTTCTCTGCCGTAGCCAATTCCTAAAAAGTAGGACAAACAAATCATCGAGCCACACGTACCCTGGACAGAGGGATAGAGCAAAAGCCCTGGTAGTGGTTGTGCTGAGACATGTCGGTGGTGACCTGCTCGTAGATCTGCATGGCGGTGATGACGCCCATCAGTACCAGCAGGAACATCGTGATGATCATGCATAGAAGAGCCCCCACGCCGCGAACGCGCTTGCCCGGCGGACCCACCGGCATTTCGATGATCTGAGAAAGACCAAATTATATTTAGGCTATTCTTGCGAGTTTTCATCTGTAGTTGGTACATTTATACGATATTATAAAAAAATTCAATGAATGAGCTTAGAAAATGAAATTGTTTTCTGATCAAATGTATGAATAGATAGGTAAGTAACCAGTAGGTATTCTAAAGTCTGTCATCATTTTATAAGAGAAACATGCAAAAACACCTATAGCCGCAAATCCCTAATCCCGCAATGTGCAGTGCAGCTGCTAAGTAGTCTTCCTACAACACGGCAACACCATCCATTACATAAAATACAAAACTAACAGATAGTAACCTTATCCCGATTAACCTTTCTGGCGCCAATTCTAAAGCCGCAGCTACAGGCACAGACGCAAATCCTTTTCTTTTTTTGATTCTCGCGTAGTGGATCTGCGTCCCGGTCATTTGGAGGTTTAAAATGATAGCTGGGAATTGAAACAATTACCTACTCGCATACATATTTCAGTATCGATTGCGTTACTTTTAGCTACAAAACCGTCCGCCATAAACTGAAAATCAATGATTTATGTCGCAGTAACTGCATCAAAAATATTTTACTGCGCGGTAGGCGCAGCTTACTAATCAATGCGAAGCACTAATATCTATCTATGGTAAAAATAAAGCCCAATTTTTCTGAAGACCAAGTTTTATGTCGCCTAAAATTTATCGTATCAAAAAATCGTATCGTATCGAAAAGAGTAAAATGCACCGCGCCGATCGATGATTGATGTTTCACACAAAATTCATATGCAAATGTGATAAAAATTGTATACATACTTCATCGCAGTTGCTTTCGTCTATCAACGGAGTTTTCGTAATTGTGATGCTTGACTTCGTCAGTATCGTCATCTTCACGAGATTTATTACTCGAATTGAAATAACTTGTTTGTATTTTACAACAATAGTCCTGTTTTGACTGCAACAAATACGGAAGTGCGTAATATGAAAGAAAATTCATCAATATCGTGCAAATTATTACCAACATTGAAAATATTTGTAGGTTTTAATTTTTTATTGCAACACTAAATCTTTTGTCAACTCACATAAATCCATAGATAGAGTAAACTCAAATTGTAGTCGAATCCTGGATCGACTGTATCGGACTATTCGAGTCTTTCAATTTCGTATGTTATGACTTGATTGTAGAAAATATTGATGTTTGCAACATTGAGATGAGATGTAGTTGTCTATAGTCAGTTCAACCGAAAAAAAGAAAGAAAGAAATTCGAGGAGGAAACGGACGATTAGTTTCGTGTCGTAGAATATTCTGTGTTAAAAAGAGGTTAATGAATCAGCAACGCTAATAGTGTCGTTAAAACATGTTTGATTAGTTTTCTTCGTCATTATTTTATGTTGATCCTTTGTTTCATTGTGTAATTACCACGTTTGTAACGAGACTGCGAGCACAAAAATAAAATGGCGACTGATCAAGTGAAGAACCGCATGCATGTTTTCAAGAACACTGGCAAAGATGTCGACGTAAGTATGGAGACGTAGTTCAATGCCTCGTAATAATGTAATTATAGCAAAAATAGTTTGTGACGATGAAATGACGTTTCGCGTGTGATTTTTAGGAAATGCGCAGGCGGAGGAACGAAGTAACAGTAGAACTGAGAAAAAATAAAAGGGACGAAACGCTACAGAAACGTCGTAATGTGCCTATCAGCTACTCAACAGACGAGGATGAGATCGAAAGGACCCTGGCGTCCACGGATCTCAAGGAGTTGGTGATGAACGCGGCGAACGGAGAAAACCCTGAAGTGCAGCTAGCCGCCGTGCAGCAGTGCAGGAAGCTGCTGTCGTCCGACAAGAACCCGCCCATCGATGAGCTTATCGCAACCGGCATCCTCCCCATTCTCGTGCAGTGCCTCTCGAGGGCTGACAACCCTACACTCCAGTTCGAAACTGCTTGGGCCTTAACAAACATCGCATCAGGCACTTCAGCACAGACAAATAAGGTTGTTCACGCTGGTGCCGTCCCTGTTTTCCTCCAGCTGCTCATGTCTCCTCACGAGAATGTGTGCGAGCAGGCGGTCTGGGCTCTGGGCAACATCATTGGAGATGGCCCAGTACTACGAGACTTTGTTATTGAGTTGGGAGTGGTGAAGCCACTGTTGAGTTTCATCAAGCCAGACATCCCCATTTCTTTCCTTCGTAATGTGACCTGGGTCATTGTCAACCTGTGCAGGAGTAAGGACCCACCACCACCAGTTAAGACTATTCAAGAAATTCTTCCAGCACTTAATGTCCTCATTACGCACAATGACAACAATGTAAGTACTTTTTATATACTTTTCAATTGCCTAGTTCGTAAGCTAGGCAACTGAAGTTCATTCAAGTCCAATGCTAGAAAATACCATGCTTAAATTCAATAAACATGCCAACTATAGTACTGTAGGAGACTTTATCATATTCAAAGGAAATGACTAGGTCAGGCTACAAAACTTTAAAATGCATTCAAAAGAACTATTTTAATTTCATTAGCTGAGGTAGTTGAACATTAAAATGTCATACCTACCTTACAACTTCCAAGTTGAAGTAAAAGATTTGAAGCAGTTATATATTTCATGAAAGAACACAAACAACTAAATCAGATTGCATCAAATATTGTGCAACACAGTTGATTAAATTTAATGCAGTAAGAATGTACCTAGGATGAATCTTCTGTTATTTTAAAATCATATTGCATTTGTTATGGCTTTGAATTAATATAAATGACATGACATTTAAAAAGATTACACATACTTTAAAGTCATAATGAGTCACTCAATTAGTTACTTAATCTAAATCTATTAAATGGAAACCATTTAAGCTTCTTTATACAACACATCATTATTAAAACATCCAGAATTTTCTCCAAATACGGTTCAATGAATATTTATAACAAAGCCAGCTTTGTGACATGTTATGTTGGCATCAATATATTTATCTATGACCACAAAATTGATAAAAACAAACTTATCTGATGGAATAATCTGTGGCACCTCAATTAATAATTTCAAATAATTGTAAGCTGCTAATTTTCTCTTCTATCAATCAAATCATGTAAAAATCAAACAATTATGCCTGAATTTAATATGCCAACCAAATCCTTCTATTTTAAATTCACACAAAAGTAGATGCCTGAATATTTAATATGCCAACCAAATCTTCCTATTTTAAATTCACAAAAAAGTAGGTATTTATCTGAAAGTGAATCTGTTAAGATAATAACTATCTATACAGACTAGGTATGAATCTAAATGTTATTGTTTCTACAGTAAACATCATGATAAATTGTTCTTGAATCTCCTGAATACATTATAGTCTTAAGTTTGTATCAACCTGACAACATGATACTATTAATACCATCTGACACCATGTGCTCAATTACAATCTAATGTGGTTGCACAGCTACATGTATAACATTATTTATTTGCTATGTTCCAGATATTAGTAGACACAGTTTGGGCAATCAGCTATTTAACAGACGGTGGCAACGAGCAGATCCAAATGGTGATAGAATCGGGAATTGTCCCGAAGCTGATCCCTTTGCTATCACACAAGGAAGTGAAGGTCCAAACGGCAGCTTTGAGAGCAGTGGGCAACATTGTAACTGGCACCGATGAGCAAACACAAGTGGTCCTGAACTGTGACGCACTGTCGCACTTCCCCGCCTTACTGTCGCATCAGGTACGCTCGTTTTCATGTTTATTAGACTGGTGGACATTCTATTTATTTTTGTAAACCTGCCAATTTCACCAAAATAAACAAATTGGTATTCTGTAAACAAAGTGAGAGAGATTGGAATGTTATGTGCCGTTCACATACGCGCTACTTTACTTTTACGCGATTGTATGCTTATTGTAAGTATTATAGGATGCTAAATAAACTGCATAGGTATTGTTTACTCAGTACAATAACATAAAGTTTTGCTTATATGCCTTACTCAATGAGTAACTTAGACTGGATTAATAAGCTGTATTATCATACTATCAGTTGATGGTGGCTGTTTTAAGTTATTCTATGTTTAGTAGTTTATGCACCTGTAAAATGACGTATGTTCAAGCCAATAGGACCGCGTCAATTCGTCGCACAGAAAATATAATATAATCAAAATATGCATACAAGACAGTTTCACACAGAAATACATAAAATATGTAATGTGTGAATGACTAGAGGTGTTCGCGCGTCTGGTTGGCGGCCAAGATGGTAATTATCTATTATTGTACGCGCGTGAGTTACCGTAGTCAACTGCCTACTCAGAATCCGTTGACATAAAACATTAGACAGTACATTGACATGCTTCGTTGAATGGTCATTGACTGATAGTGATAACGGCGACAGTCTGACCTTCATTTTTGTCAATTTTATTAATTCGGCTAACTACCTCAAACATGTTGCGGTTTTACTGAATGAAACATGAATGAAATGATAAATGAACTGAATAAGTTTATAAATACATTTACTGAGTACGTCTATTTAGGCCAACAAAACCTTGGATTATAACAGTCGAATGCTGAACATAGGCCCCTCCCAAGTTATTTACTTCCCACAAAATCAGTTTGTGTGCTTCCTTCTATTTATAGCATCTCCTAAAGTACCAGTTTATTGCACTGTTTGATTCGCATTGCGGCCTTCCGATCGGATATATGCGTACATCCACGAACTCATAAATTATTCACAGCATGTTTTGTAATTAGCAGAGGAACAGAAACGTCATTGTGAAGGGTCAGCCGAAAGAGTTTTAATGGATGCAATTTCATAATGTTATTATATCAATATGGATTTATTGTAAACATTGACGTTATTGCAGCCAATTAAATTGATAGGCCTCTTTCCACTGTTGTGACTGAATTAAATTAATAGTTGGGAAGTAATAAAAGTATAACCATCAACTCAAAAAGAAAAAGAATTAAGTATATTTTTAGGGGTCCAAATGAATGGTGGCAAACGGAACCCTAATACCTCTGCCTCTGCTGTCCGTGTTGACTAGAGATTGTCTAGACTATAAAACTCATTAAGTAGGTACAAATATTATTTTTGTTTTTCTTCAAAAATGAAGAAATATGTAATAGTTTTAGACCATTTTTGTATGAGCTCTATCGCAACAACTAAACAAGTTAGGAATTCCAAACTTCTGTATAAATCATGTGCCATATACTGTTTTTAATCAACAAAATAATATCAAAAACGCCGATTCATAAGGTATTTTATTTTAATATTGGCTATTTTCTGCAACTGTAAAAAATAACTTTGTAGTCACAGTATCATTGTGTGATTATGACACAAATTTATCTTTGTGATTTTTTAAGTATTTTGGAACCTTTCGTGTGCGAGTCCGACTTGCACTTGGCCGGTTGTTTTTATTATTTATATATTATTGACTTGTTCCGTTAACAGAAAGAGAAGATCTGCAAAGAGGCCGTATGGTTCTTATCAAACATCACAGCCGGCAACAAGCAGCAAGTGCAGGCAGTCATAGACGCGGGCCTACTGCCCAAGATCGTAGAGAACCTCACAAAGGGCGAGTTCCAGACGCAAAAGGAAGCGGCCTGGGCGGTGTCCAACCTCAGTATCAGCGGGACCAAGGAACAGGTCGCCGCCCTCATCAACTGCGGGGTCATACCGCCATTCTGCAAATTACTCAGTTGCAAAGATACTCAAGTTATCAATGTAAGTTATTCAGTGACTTTTTAACCTATTTCACGAAAAGGATGATTTTCTTTTCCCAATTCGTCGGAAATTCGGAATTTATTGTAAAAGGTGATGAGCAGTGGAAATTAAGCTATTGTACAATAGCCTAATTTTGACCCACAAAAAAAATAATGAAACATTATTACAAAAATAAATAGTTATTAATGATTTATCTCCAGGTTGTGCTAGACGGTTTAAGCAACATGTTGAAGATGGCGGGTGAAAACGCTGATCAAGTTGCTAACATGATCGAAGAGTGCGGCGGCATCGACAAGATCGAAGCGCTGCAGAGCCACGAGAAAGTGGAGATCTACAAAATGGCCTATGATATCATTGAGCAATACTTCGCGGGAGAGGTGCGTACTCACGTGTTATTGTTCACTGTTGTATTGTAATCCTATTGGGACTAAGGGATAGACGATTTCCCTAGTGGATCCTTTATTGTTTTATATCGACAGTGGCGGAGGTTTTAATTCTATGATGTCATGAAATTTTTATTTTATTTGTGGTTACTTTTACGAAATATCTTAAGGTTGTCAAGGCAATGGTGGCATTACCTCCTATAAATTCAGAAAAAGGGTTTAGCTCTGCCTATGTAATAATCAAGTTCGTAACGTGATTGCAGGAGGAGGACGCGACGCTGGTCCCGACGGCGGCGGAGGCCGGCTTCCACTTCGACGCGGCGGCGGCGCCCGGCCCGCACGAGGGCTTCCGCTTCTAGTGCCGGCCGCGGCCGAGCGCGCAGCACGCGAGCGAGCGGGCCGCGAGGGCGGGCGCGCGGCCAGCGAGTCGCGGGCGCGCTGCGGCTCCGTTGTGATACAGCTCTATTGTGATGTTTGAAAATTTTCATCTTTGTTTTTCGATTTCGTAATGTACCGAGTAACGGACGATGGACACGAAGTGGATAGCTTTAATGTTAAGTGCCGCGTACGCGACGTATGCGTTTAGTGTAATCTGCTTACCGATTGAATTGATGCTTTTGATAATAACATAGTATTTATGTTTCGATTTTAACTCCGATGATATTAATTAAATGCAGTACCAGGCGTCGGGACGGGAACGGCCGTCCCGATATGAAATTATGTTGACTTCAGCCCATTTGTATTGTATCTATATACCAATAAATTCTGTCCAATATAATAATCGTTTTATTTTAATAACACAGATTATAATATTAATTAGAGTAAATAGAAGGCAATGAGTCTTGATGCATCTGCTTGTAGATGTATTCGTACTGTTTCTGTGAACAAAGAGAACTTTTAGTTATATTACTTTTTATCAAACTATACAATGGATTTCCTGTAGACTCACTTTTCTAATCTCGCACGCGTAACATTTGACGTTGCTGTAGCTTTCCTCCGAGGGCTCGGGCAGAGACCGCGCCGTTACTTTACTGTTCAACGACTCCGCGTCGTAGAACAAACCCACCTTTTGCTGGAAACTAATATTTACATTGATACAGTCTTTTTCTTCCTCCATTAAAAGGAATAAGTTATTGCTTCGGTAGAGAGGCAAAGCTTACCTGTTTCTAGCCGCCTAAACCTATGTAGTGAATTAAATCATTTATTCAAATTAGCTGAGAATCAAAACTTTTTGAACGTCAAAATTACATAAGATAGTCCTCCAAACGCCCACCTATCACCACTTGCTAGTGTGCTAGTGCTTTAGCTGGGAAGTTGCGCAACAAACTCCCCAGCAGGATTCCCTTCAGGCTATCTCTACCTACCGACGCGACACATTTGCATAATATTATTACAATAGGCGGTAATTGCGTGTGGCCTACTTACACCTGTAATAATATTTCGAATGTTTTTTCCAAAACCATCCATAAACTAGTTAAGTAAAATTTTTCACTTCTGTCAGATAAAGTAATGAGAACCTAAACGAGTATGTAGGTAAGGATTGTAGTGAATTTCATTCTGAACTTTCTATCTACCCTCATGGCAAAGAGTTTATATAATTATGAATTCGTGTATATATAAGTAGTGACTACGTATCTACCAGATAACTTACTTGGGCAGTGGCTTAGCCCAGTGATTATCAAGCCGGTTCACTTTCATGATATCGTTCAGTCGCTGCAGGAGGCTGAAGTTCTCACTTTGTATCTTGTTCTTTCTGTCAAGTTCTCGCTGGTTCTTCTTCAGTTTGAGCGCGACGTGCGGCCGGGCCGCCGGGGCTCGGTCGTCTATCGCTGGCAGAGCCGACCTTACCTCGAATCGAAAAAATTAAGAGGAATAAGCATTCCGTTTGATGCAGACAGAGATCAGTTTGAACTACCTCATAATTATTTCTAATTTATACATTTTGTATGAAAACATGAACCATAATCAGTGACTCACTTTTGAACGATGATCTGCGAATCTGCGGTCCTCCCACGGCTGGATCAGTAGTTTATCTCTGCGCGATAACATTTTACGATAGAATCAATTAACACGAAACGAGCGCGTGATCTTGTTTTGATTTTGAATGGCTTTGTTTGATCAATAGCTGTTTGTAACTATGGTGGTATTAGCAGGAAAATCTTTCGGTAACTAGGACCAATTCCTTAATATTAGATCCATAAGAAAGATTGGGAGTGATTAGATATTTAGCGAAAATAATGTACATACCCCCTTACTAATAAACGTTGTATATCGCCTGTATAGTTATACCGATTTCAGTCGTCAGTAATTTGACATTCGAAAGAAGACACAGCGTTGTGTAACTAAGTATACAGGCGATATACAACCTTTATTAGTAAGGGGGTTAGTAGTTGAAAAAAAGAGGGTAAGTATTATATTTATATGAATAAAACACCGGATCGCAAATTAATAAATAAATTATTGTTAAATATTACATACTGCACTTACATTGGCTCGTTATATCGGATAATATACATTCACAAAAACGTACAAACAAGTTCACAAATACAAATTATAAAATAATATACTTTGAGCAATATAAAAATAAAAAACCGAATCACTCTATAATCTATAGCTAGTTATACTATTAAAACGTTTGATACAATAATGTAGTTTAGTCGATTTTTGAAAAACTGGTAGGGCGGTACTTTAGTACCCAATACTTAAGTTTTAAGCTAATCTTCGCAAGTGTTATTATAAAAAGCTTTAGGAATGTAAAGTCGGCTTTAATTCCTTTCTAAGTTTGGCAATGTTTATTTTATAAAGCTTGTAATAATTAGTGCACTATAGTTTTCACATTCGCAATCAATTACCATTCGTTTGTCCGTCAATCGAACATTTAATATACAACTCATGACACTCTGTCTTACTCTCGTTAATTTCAAACAATTCAATATTTCCATCTTAATGATTACCCCGTGCTTGTCGCTACTGGCTTTGTGCTTGCATTCAATAATTGCGGCTTCAAATGCTGCAACATTCTAGGAAGACTTTGTTATACAGTATTTTGAACTCAAACTTGGATGATGTTTTCTGCAACTAAACTCAAACACAATAACCAGCTTTTTCAAGCTTATGGTTCAAATGTAGACCATGTATATAGTTTTAATTACAAAACCCGATGCGCCGAATACATATTCAAGTTTTAATCATTTGTATGTAAAAAAATCGCTCAAAACCTGCAGCGGCGGTACATTTTGCTATTTTTTTTACTAATAAATCTCTACACTGAGTTTGCCTCGCATTTAATTCTAATTATATTATTGAGTATAAAACGTATTAAATACATCAAAAAGATCTAGTAACTTACGATCACTGCGTTTTGAGATATAACTTGTGTCCCACGTGTTCACTATGATGAGTCGAAATGAGTAACACAGATAGATACTCAACCATTTTTCTTTAGTCTCATAAATATAACTTACGAAAATGTATTTGATGAGCGCTATTCTTTAAAAAAAAACTCGTTTCAAGATTGCCTCGAGGAGCAAGCTTTTTGACAAGAATAATGCTCATAAATATGTATGTATATTCATAAGAATACTTACATAAATAATATTATGATAATATAATTTCTCTTAGGTTCATCGAACCCTCTACTCTTGGTTGAGTATAGTGTCCATCGAAAACTAAAACTCATCAATAATATTGTACAAACACAATAAATTATAATATCAATTTTTGAATGTTTGTAGGAAATTCTATTTTCATAATGCCTTTTACAATTTCATATGTGACAGATGCATTTTTAAATAACATATTATGCAACACGCCTCAGTTATTTAACTCTCACTTTTGATCAATTCCATTCCATTATGCTTTAGGTACTTCATACTTGTGTAGACAAAAGCTATATCTCAAAAGTATCACTTGTAATTAATTATAGTGCGTTATCAATGTCAGGAGACATCGCCATCTCAAGGATGTTTTCCATTCAGGAAAATATCTTCTACTTCAAAATTAATAGAAGCATTTTTTGACATATCTTCCAACTAATATTTGGCGATAAGCATCAATTTAGCAAATGCAACTGAGACCAGAGAACTTCATTTTACACGATAATAATTTCAGTTAATTTACGTTTTTAAAAAAGCAGCTTTTGTTAAATTAATGAGATATTGATAAATTAATCTCAAATTAGTCAAATCGTATAGAATGCGTTACAATAATAAATGCAAATAATCGTTCACACACGCGCAGAAACATTTTAAACCGAGGAAAACACCCTCAATCATCTAACATACAGTGTCCCATGTAACCTAACCTTATCGCTAAGTTTTCGCATACAAAAATCTCTACACTTGGTGCATCATCAACTGTCAATGTGTAAAATAAAAAGTCCATACAAAAATAATGTTCCTGTGTAAAAGCTATTTAGTTAATATTTGCCGTTATGGAGTGTTACAAAAGTGTTGGACGTACACTACAGAAGATATTACAGGTGCTACAACTGAACATGTCAAGGTTTAACTTAAAATAAATCGTTGAATGTGATTCGCATTTTAATTTATATATTGGTATCTACAAAATTAATATAATTATAAACAAATTATTTAATATGTATAAAACAACAAACAAGCTGCCATTGTTATTTTTACATGTGGATCGAATTGCGAAGCGTGCGCGCAACTTGCCTGAGCGTTGTATAATTTATAATACATATCGTACAACCCTTAATTCCACTTAATAATAACAAATTTGAGTCACGTATGACACCATGTGTTTATAGAATTATCGCCGAGAATAGAACAGAGCGAATACGACTTTGACGTCATTAATTTAAATCTTACACTAACATAGGTTAAGAATTAAATTTTAAACCTTTAAATTAATCATATATTTATTTATATAAATAATATATTATGGTGTATTTGTGACTGGAGCATAATCTTATTGTTTCATCGTCCTTAGTTTAGGACACCCAGACAGACTGCGCGCACAACGTTTACAAAATTAAATAAAACTGTAACATAAGAGCGAATTGTTTGTGATGTCGGCGTATAATATTGACTAGCGATTGTCACCTCAGTGGAAATCAACCCGTTGAGATTCCATGCCCACCACACCAGTTTAAACTACAAGATCATTGCCGTACACCTACAGTTGTAGATATCAGGCTGCCTTTTCTTTTGAATTTTGGTAAATACAGCAAGTTATATCACTTGGTGTAGTTATCCAACAGTCTAGACCACACACAGTGTTCGACTACTAGATTTCATTGTTTTGTTACGACTGCGACATCCATCAATCGGACATACACCGTATGACGCGACACAGTGATCCACCAATGACAGATGCGTCTTTACCCCACACCACACTACACCACACCACAGTTCCTTAACTTGATGTATCTGAATCCATCCATAGTGTTACGTGCCACTTGAAAATGTAAGTGTAAACTGGAGCGGTACCAACCAAACGTTACCTAATTCGTTGTCGTAAAGACTAAAACGTAGGAATATTGTTTATCATTGATATATTTGACTACGCGATTCCACTAGTCAGACTTATACAGTTGGTGCGTCCGCGCGTACGAGCTCCCTCGACTGACGCGCGATATTGGAGGAGCGGTCGCGACTGACAGTCGACACAGATAGATTGATTGATAGACGTGATTGAAGAATTAATTGTTTTATTAAGTTTAAGGAATGTTGTTTGGAATTCTGTATAGCTCGAAATGTTAATGTTGATAGTAAATTAAGAAATACTAAGAGTTCAAGAGAACCTAGTTTTTGTCAGCAATTTTTTATTCAATACACCTTGCCTCTGTAGTAAAACACAGTGTAGATACAAAAACGCCTGTTTCATTTAACGACATCTCTGTCAATCGCAACCGAGTCCTCTAAACATTGAGCGCGTTAGAAAAACCTTACAAAATTCCCACTCACTTACAATAAGTTGCCTTCCTTACACATTCCACGATTTTCCCTGATCATGACTTACATTATATCTTACTTAGCCAAACATCACAACATATGCATCGTGTATATCTAGTTATACATCACATATCTGAAGCGTCCACTTAATATATTCGCGGGGACTCCGAGACGCGATCATCGATTATAATAATTATGCGTAAAACACAGTTTAACTATAACTCATTATAAAAATTACACTATCGAACTTACCTAAATAATATGATATAAAATGTTATTAAACACTAATAGAGATAAAGAAGCCAATTTTTGGTTTTGTTATTGTTGTTTAATTAAGTTTAGGCGTTGCTTCAACGCCGTATTATACTAAAGTCGTAACAGTATAATAGGTGTTCGTACGAACAGATTCCGCGGCCGATGTTGTACTATTGAGTGATGTGAATCGATGGGAATCTGTCCGACTCGATTAATCGACTACTTTCGTGCAAAACCCTCACTAAAGGTGGTCGGTTCCGATCGAGTGGGCGGAGCCTGGATACAAATTTCGTACAAAATTGACAATGCATATACGGAAGCTCTGACCTAGTTTTAACGATTAAATAGTGGACACCGGAGTGCAAAACGGGAAACGCTAATTATAGTCGCACATCTGTACGGAACGGCTCGTCGACGAAAACGAAACAGATTTAGTAGGAAATGAACGTATCACACTAGTCGGGCCACCCACACGCGCCGGCCGGCCGGGACCTCAGCAGCGCTGCGTGGCCCGGGGCAGCGGCCGGGCCCTCAGCACGGCTGCGTGGCCCGGGGCAGCGGCCGGGCCCTCAGCACGGCTGCGTGGCCCGGGGCAGCGGCCGGGCCCTCAGCACGGCTGCGTGGCCCGGGGCAGCGGCCGGGCCCTCAGCACGGCTGCGTGGCCCGGGGCAGCGGCCGGGCCCTCAGCACGGCTGCGTGGCCCGGGGCAGCGGCCGGGCCCTCAGCACGGCTGCGTGGCCCGGGGCAGCGGCCGGGCCCTCAGCACGGCTGCGTGGCCCGGGGCAGCGGCCGGGCCCTCAGCACGGCTGCGTGGCCCGGGGCAGCGGCCGGGCCCTCAGCACGGCTGCGTGGCCCGGGGCAGCGGCCGGGCCCTCAGCACGGCTGCGTGGCCCGGGGCAGCGGCCGGGCCCTCAGCACGGCTGCGTGGCCCGGGGCAGCGGCCGGGCCCTCAGCACGGCTGCGTGGCCCGGGGCAGCGGCCGGGCCCTCAGCACGGCTGCGTGGCCCGGGGCAGCGGCTGGGCCCTCAGCACGGCTGCGTGGCCCGGGGCAGCGGCTGGGCCCTCAGCACGGCTGCGTGGCCCGGGGCAGCGGCTGGGCCCTCAGCACGGCTGCGTGGCCCGGGGCAGCGGCTGGGCCCTCAGCACGGCTGCGTGGCCCGGGGCAGCGGCTGGGCCCTCAGCACGGCTGCGTGGCCCGGGGCAGCGGCTGGGCCCTCAGCACGGCTGCGTGGCCCGGGGCAGCGGCTGGGCCCTCAGCACGGCTGCGTGGCCCGGGGCAGCGGCTGGGCCCTCAGCACGGCTGCGTGGCCCGGGGCAGCGGCTGGGCCCTCAGCACGGCTGCGTGGCCCGGGGCAGCGGCTGGGCCCTCAGCACGGCTGCGTGGCCCGGGGCAGCGGCCGCACCAGGTAGAGCTTCTCGCCCTGCTTGTTGGTGTAGATGGGCGCGCGCTGGTAGTGCGCCACCAGCTGCTCCAGCGTCGGGAACTTGCGCTGGCCGATGCAGTACAGCGAGCCCTCCACGTGCACGCGGAAGTGCTTGTTGCGGCCCGGCGCCTTCAGCGACACCGAGTAGTCGCCCACCTGCAGCGGGGCGTGGGTTAGACTTAGTACGGGCCAATGTCTGGTATAAACTCACTAAAAATGTACTCAAAACCAAATCAGGTAGGAACTATGAGCATAAATGAGAAAAATATTGGGCATTTTTATTTTATTCAAACTCTCAGGGTAATTGATTCAGTCAACAAGGCTGCAAAATGCAAATGCACAGTTTTAATAAACGATAAAACCTGCTGGATGCATCCTGGACAATCAGCCCGCCACCATGTTCTCTGACTGGTTAATAATTTGACAACGCCATAACCTATTATCCTACATTTGTATGTACGTATCCTGTTACCCGGTACCCGGGTCTAGGAGGTCAGATAGGCAGTCGCTCCATGGAAAATATTGATATTCAGTCATATCCGGTCAGACCGGAAGCCAACCTAAACATATTCAGAAAAAGGTCAGGCAGACGACGATGTCAACTCATGGTCCTACAATGAATGTTATGTACAGTATACACACGTTGGTCTCGGAGTCCCGGATGAGGAAGTCCCCGTCGTGTCCGTGCGTGTTGAGCAGCGCGTCGCAGTGCGTGCGCGTGATGGCGCCGTAGTACCACGCGCGGCCTGCCAGCGGGGTCCCGCCCGCGACGCCGGCCACGGGCCGCCCGCCCTCGCCGTCACTGCGGAGGGACACGTGAGTGGAGCACTACACAAGTACACAGCTACGGGGCTGACGGCCGGCGATAACGTTAGGTCATGCCGCCGCATTTAATAGCAGCGCTAGAATTCGAGTAAATCTTTACAAAGATAGTTCAAAGCTCTACAAAATTAGTAGCGCTCTGCGTGCAGTTACTACCGCACGAAGAGCGGTACTATGACAGTCATTGTACAGTTCGCGTCAAATAACTTTGCCGCTCTGAAGTTAGGTTGCGCATGCGCGCTGGCATGCGCGTTACTGTTTTTTAAGGCAGATTGACTACTGCGCAGTCATTTGTAGCTACTTCAGAGCGGCAAAGTTATTTGACGCGAACTGTATAAAGGAATAAAAATAACAAAAACACAAAATACCAATAACAAAAAAACTCCAGACAAAGTTCATTCGGTTTGTATGTATGTATCTAAGTATTAGTATGGTATTCTTTTTCGAGTTATCTATCCCATAAGTTGCATCTGCCATGTTTTGTCTCTGCATCACCCTAAGATTGACTGGTAAAAAATGTCTCAGGCGTTAAACTTTGTACACAATTTTTTACTTGTGCATATTTTTTTAATAAATATAAATGTATAATAAAAAGTCACCCGCGTGACCTATCAGTGAGTTGGTAAGTACTCTAAAGAAATCAGATACAATGCTTGGTAATGATATGACCGGCTTATGTCCACATCCACAACTCCACTTTCTCCTATTTTGCTTGCATAATGAAACTGAGAATCACGAGAGCTAATGAGATAACCTAACCAGTCGTGTTATGAAGGTCACTAGTTACCTGTAAGGCGTGGTGAGGTAGTCAGCCAGCTCCTGCAGGTAGTTCCTGGGCACGAGCCCGACGTGCCCGCGCGAGTCTCGAGCTCGGTACCACTCGGGGTCGGAGGGGGGTCGCTCGATGATCTCGAGCCGGTCGCCCTTCTCGAACGACAACTCTTGCTCGTTGTTCGACGTGAACGAGTACAGCGCCACCTGCGGGGAATACTGAGGACAATGCAGCAATGGAAAATGAACTGGTTGAAATGATCACGTAAATTACATGGATATAAACAGGACATTAATCAGTCATAAATAATTTTCTCTGAAGTAGGTTTCCATTTATGTCTTTTCTTTTACAACTTAGTAGGGATCGAACCCAGTGGCGAAGAAGACTAGTTTCTACAAGTAAAACTGCAACTTCACTGACAAGAATATTCATAGCATTTATAGAAATAGACTTTTATACAATAAGACTAACAGGTAATGGTGATGAAATGCATTTAGACTCACCACGATGTCGAGAACGTTTTCCGCCATAGCGTACGTATGTACAGGGTCCTCATTGTCACCCTCTTCGCTGGTGTAGTTCGAAGGAAACCTGCAAGGAATATCTTCGTAAATAATATCCTCACATATTATAAAAAAACGCATCGTTTCTCTGTTTGTTCCTTACTATGTTAGTCTATAATTCATGTTCTTTCAACTAGTGTCATTATAAAGTTGCTTATTATTTTCATGTTTATGACGTTAGTCACGTTACTGAGTTACGCATAAGAGTGCTAATTAATATTAACCTATTAGTTTTACATCGAATAGTATTCAATAACAAAATTATTATCCTGAAATTTGGTTTTTCCCCGGTTATTATAAGATAATGTAATACTAATAAATTAATAGGAAGAAATATCAGTACTATGGTCATTGTAGACTGTACTATAAATTAATTAAGCTTCATTGGCTACAAACGTTTTGAAAAGTGTCAAAAGTGCCTTCAAAGGCCTATTTGAAATAAATGCTTTGACTTTGACTTTGAAACTACTTCAGTTTTATTCTGAAGGCGAAGTCCTAAAGACAATGATCTATAGAAAATGCTAGTACAGAACTATGTACAATATTATAACTAATTTCTATAAAACAAGCAAAGATTAATCTTGACGTGCGAAACTAAGCACACATTTCTAAAGGCTTGTTTCACAAGTGTTTTAATAGGCACTATATAAAAATAGCCAGAGGACCTAGGCAAGTTGCAATCGCTTTCAAACTGTTTTGTATTTCTACAACGACTTTCCGTAGGAGTGACATTAGCTTTCAGTAGATGCCAATTACAGTAAATTTTTTACTTTGCCATCAACGTATCGCTGATAGGATGTCGCTTTGTCTAGGCCCTCAGGACAGGCCTAAAAAGGAAACCAGAACTCACCATCCAGTATGCTGCTGATACTGTCCTCGCCACCAGCCATCATTACTCTTCTCTAGTATCAGAATCCTCGTGCCCTTGGTGAGCGACAGCTCGTCGGGCTGCTGCGCCTGGTAGTTGTACTTGACGACGGCCGTGCCGAGCGCGTCGGCCGGCTCCACGCGCCGCGCGCCCGCCTCGCCGCCGCCGCGCACGGGGGAGCTGTTCGAAGGTAGGGTCTTCGAGCCGGATCCCTTCTTTACCTTCTTCTTAATACTGGAATTGATATCGAGTGTGTTGTTATTCATCATTGGTACAGGGCACTTGGGGTTGGATTAATTTTAGATGGGTGTTTACACAGATGAATATTTAGTCTAGGTTTATTGACTAGCAGTCTTCACTACATCTGTATCACTTTTCAGGCCGCGTTTTCTGTCTGTAATGTTCAGTTCAGTACTTTCTTAAGACAGGTCTATGAATTAAGCGTGCGCGCACGAGTGATCCACGAAAGCAGTTCAGGTGCTGTATCTATAGAGGAGGCCAGACAACTAATGTGTTTATTGTTGTTATTTCCTCACAACTAAACATTGTTCAGGTTTATTTGATAGACGCTTGTTTTCTCGCGATGTTTTCCCTCATTGTCTGACGACAGTGACACACACATTATATTGTATTTGAATGAAGACTAGTAGCATGGAATTTAACTTATTGAGACTACATTCACTGCTTGAGTATTCAATGACTTTTCTAACTGAACAGACAGCTGTGCTGCTGGGGAGTTTGTTGCGCCACTTCTTCTTTCCAGCAAAAGCACTAGGAAGTGGTGAAGAGCGGGCGTTTTTGGGGGACTGTCTTATGTAATTTTGACGTTCGAAAAGTGCTGATTCTCAGCCTAGTTTGAATAAATGACTTTTGAATTTTGAATGCAACGTTTTTGTCATCAAACAAATTATTTATTTATTGACTGCCTCGTTGCTGTAGTGGTCGAAGGTGCTACTGCGGAGCAGAAGGTCCTGGGTTCGATCCAGGTCAGCCAAAATGTTAATGGGGTTTTCTATAAGGTATTTCTCAGTAGCAGCCCGGAGGCTGGATTTGTGCCCGGGCACAGGCCTTGAACGTAACTACAGAAATGTGTGTGTACTAAAACCTCTGCCCAACCCTTCGGGGAAACGGGTGTGATCTTATGTTGTTATCTACGCTGCTGTGACGATTTGGTTGACGAAAAGTCTCCGTAGGGAGTAGTATGGACTTAATTAAGATCGTTTTCACAATACAAACTCGGAGATATGCAGATATCTCCTATCTTACCCGCATGGTACAATAATTCAAAGCAAGGAGACAGCAACAATTTTACTGATTAATAAGGTTGTAGCAGTGTAATAATTCACAAACTAATTACCCTATCCTTCAAACACAATAATTACCATTTTCCCTCGACATTTCAACAATACGGAAACAGTAACAGCTGACGTCCGCCAACGTATGTTTGTGTACATAGTTCACTGAGCCAGACTGTTACTATATTAAAAAACTTTTAACAAAAAAAAAAAACACTACAAAGTATAAAATAACTTTAATTTCGGAAGTCGTTCTCTTTCGTTCTTTCACTAAAACGGCTTAACGGATTTGGATGAAATTTGGCACATGGGTAGACCATGACCTGAGTGAGGACTACTTTTAATCCAGATATTCCCACGGGATCGAGACTTATGCGGGTGAAACCGCGAGGAGCAGCTAGTTCGCTATAAACGCGGCTGTCTGTTGTACATGACCGAAGACTACGAGTATTTGTTATAGGCGAACAGTGATAATGTGCATTCAAATGGAATTTTTGCGAAAATCTAAATTTGCCCATATCTTTTTATTGTGTTGACTAAGGACCTTGATACCTTTTATACACCTAATAAGGACTATAGACCTCAGTATCTGGTATAAATTTCAACTTGCTAGGTCCACCCGTTCCTGAGAAAATCGGTGGTGACACACGGACAAACAGACGAACAAGAGAGTGATCTTATAAGGGTTCCGTTTTTTCCTTTTGAGGTACGGAACCCTAAAAATAAGCTAGATGGAGTCGACATTTCCTATTTGACTTTACCCTTGAGAATGGTCATTTGAGGAAAGTACCAGAAACCAGAACAGTTTGAGTAAACTTGTCCCAGTAGTACTGCCTATTTTTCTTGAGAAAATCCTCATAATATATGTAGAATTGTAGAGCCAGAAAGTAATTTCAAACTGCCTACCACGATGCGCTTCTAATATTTCATGCTGAGAAAGTTACCTAAGTACAGACCACTACTACTAATGATAATGGTAATGCTGATGCAAGTTGAATATGCATTAGAAACCCAAAATATAAACTATCTGATCATGTGAGCTAAAACTACTTACAGATATGAATATTGCAGTTTGGTTCACGTACATCATCGCCGATTTATATAAGTAAACAAACAGATTAAATGTTTACTGAGTGCATTTTTGGTAAATGCAAGCTTGATAGCTTCAATGTCACCTTTGTAACACATAGATAAAACTCAAGATCGTGTAATGTTTGTTTTGGGCATATAACTAGAGATTACTATAATAGTTGATACGCAATATAATACCTATCCAGAAATAAGACCTAGATTCTAGGTACTGTGCTACGACGACGAGAGAATAAAATGATTGTATAAGTTACGAGGTATCACTTACTGCACATTTGTTAGTAGGTACGCCATTGATTAATTTAATTGAATTGCCAATTGATTTGAAGACATAAAGAAGTGCGTAATTGACCGATTTAAAACTGGCCGTGATAATAGTAAACAACGGTTATACATATCATTTGTGTAACTGACAAAGTATGAGTTATTAGCTCTGTTTTGTATATAGCCATCGGAATGCAAAAATGTCTTCGAAAGAATAACTGGGTTGTTCCAGAGATATCTGGTTCCATGTGCTGAAGACGGCCAGTTATCCAGAGACTAAAATACCCCGCCGTATTCCCAGACAGAGGATATTCAAAAAGACTTCCACACATGGCATAGAATTCTAGCTTTGAATTCAGAGAAAAATGGCAACTTTGTGCCGAAAACATTTGGGATATCACGAAAAACTTTTGTTTCACTTCATGTGATTGTAGGCAGCTGAATATAGCATCATCGGCCAGTTTGCTCAACGACTAGAATTGTTGGCTTTGGCGAAAGATCTAAGACCTAAAATCCGCCTTGCCTTTTCCCAACTATGTTGGGATTATGTGATCTTAAAGATCTAGGACCTAATTGCTCCTAAAATGCAACCAATACACTATACTTCATAGTTTTGTTACCTAGCGTCTTGTAGGATCATGTGTCATAGTAAACGAGGTTATCTTCCATAAGTATTTTCACAGACAGTGTTTAAATATTACAGACATACATATTTTAGGACCTAAATGCGATAAGTTCGCGCCGTCGCAGATTTTATCGATCATTTGCAAAAATATGATAGTTTCGTGTAGTAAAGCCACTTTATATTTGATGTAATGTTCATAATGAAAATAAATCTTTGATGCAAGAAACCATTAGGATTTCTTGCATAATTGCTTACTATGTTGGGGCTGATCTACAGAAAGAGGTTCTATCGTAGCCACGTGATTTGGGACAGGCCACAATATCAGTTGGAATTTTAAAGTGTGACGCATACTTCCGCATTTTGTATGACGCAAATATGTAGTTTTTTATTTATTACTAGTTGGGTGGCACCACATCATTATTAATTAGGTTAGGCCCACTTGCGCGTTCATGGGTTAGCTAAATAACTCGGAGCTAACAGCTAACTCAGGGTAAATCCAAAGAGAATTATTGGATTAACCCTGGGTTAGCTGTTATATTATTTCCTAGTTTGATTTGAGTAACCTGCGGCTATAACATGGCATCATCAATTCATTTAATGGTATTCAATTTCGGGTCCGCTGGACTGAGAGGTTTTTGGGTATGGTGACTAACAGCGATTCTTACAGGGTGATGATATCCCTAACATAATCCCAGCTGGATGGATTGCGGACTACGGCGCACTCCCTCTCTTAGAGAGCAGTGGAAATATAACAGGCTGATTTTAATTATTATAATCCTCGTTACTTATATCCTCACCTGTCAAACAACGAAGGCTTCTCCTTCTTAACATAGTTGCTGGGCACGTATCCGGACTGGCTGCGCGCGTTCTGCACCCGCCACCAATGCTTTGAGTCGTCCAGCAGTAGGTACCGCTCGTTCTTGCGCAGGTCCAACTCCTGCGCACCTTGCGCCGCGTAGTCATACTTGGCAACAACGTAGCAAACGTCGTCCTGGAAAAAGTTACAAGGAAATCAATAAATAGCTACGTATTTTTTGGTAAGTATTGCAGTTTCCTGCATCGAAAGGCCATCTCGTGCGTGTTGTAGAAAGCATTCAACGGATTATAATCTAGAGAATAACCCCTTTTTGGGATAATGAAATCGATAACCAGAACAATACTACTGATGACTGCATTAGCATATTAGAGTGTCCTGCACCTTTTTGTTTATTAGGGGATGACTGGGGATGCATTAATAAACCCTCGACTTGTGACGATATCTGAGTAGGTACATCGGGCACTAGGGCTGTTCGCACTGCTGATTGGATTATCGGCACGACATGATGCCGACATCGGCAAGACCAACCAAAATAGCACATGACAATGTGTCGATGACAACACGGCTCGCTAGGTGTTAACGAGGGAAAAGCCCCATGTGTTTATAATTTGCAGCTGATTAAATTATGTGGGCGTATTTGTGGAATAACACAGCTGATTATTTCATAGTTTTTATGGAATGCAGCATACATTGTCGTCATAATACGAGGCAGAGAACATATAAGATCAGATTTCATCAGGAATCTCATATCAGTTTCCTGCCTATGTATGAGACATTAACGCAAGTGGCATTAACAACATGGCTCCAAACATTAGCCCACAAACGAGTCAGCAAGACAATAACTGCATAACAACCCTATTGAATAGAACCAGTGTCTTTTATTATTACCAGTGTTGTGAATAGGACTTATTGCCACTGGATATTCTGGTCCATCACAGTGGCAAGCTACATATCATGCAGCTGGAATTGATTAATTATTTAAGGAATTACCGAATTACACAAAATTCCAAGGAATTTTATGTAACTATATTGTCTCAAGAAACATGTTTGGTGTTAAACCATAAAAAAACGTTGTCATATTGAATTATTCAATAATAAACAGCAAACCAAAATCCAGGAAAATTGCACATGTTAGGGCTAGCTTCAAATGATTAATGCTTTGTTTAAGATGACTCCTGAATACCTAATAAGCTATTGTTTTAAAGGATATTTTTCCTGTTTATTCGTCCTGGTTTTATTAAACTTGTAATGTTGCATTTTTTCATTATTATATAGGCTTGAAGTTTAACCAAAATTACACCTCTGATCAATGGCATTGAATAAGCAAGCTATTGAAAAACAGAGGTTAAAGAAATGCAGAAAATTTACTTGTTAGCATTACATAACAAGAATAGCAGCACTATCAGAATTGTTTAATTATCATCTCTCAATCAATATCAGGCAGGTGTTCACTCATTCAATATTTGTATTTGAAACAGGATAAATAAGGGAAAACAAAACCAATTCAATATAATTCATTAATAAAATTGTGGTAGTATTTCATTGTTTATAAAATTCAATTGTTATTTCCTGACCAAAGCTCGGCCCACAGGCCGCATGCGGCCCGCCATTTACATGTTCTTGTTCCGCAACGTATATTCTTTCACCAGGGCAGAACAGAAACGGTTCAACAAGAAGGGTTAGATTTCTTCAAGCTTATCGGCAAGCCATTCCCCCAATTTACCAATTTTGTCTTAAAAGTGGGTTTGATGATGGGCAGTACTATCTTTGTGAAAGTGCGTATTCAACTATGAATTTTATAAAATCGAAATATAGTTCTTCACTATCGGATAAATCACTTGTTAACGCACTGCATCATCTACAGCGAATGTTGACATTGATATTGACAGGATTGTTAATTATAAATTAATGAAGAAACAATAAAACATGGAGAATGATGTCACCTACATTTTTTATTTGTTATGTCTTTTATCTTTTATGTTATTTGTTTCTGCAGCCCGCCAGTCTATGTCGTAATTTGTATTGGCCCGTGAACGTCTGTAGCTTGGACACCCCTGACTTAGTCCATAAATTCAAACAAATCATAAAACATCTGAATGTGGTTGGCTATAAAGTGGAGGCACAGCCATGTTGTGGATGGATTGTGTGAGAGATGATAGGCCAGACAGAGGGTGAACCACGACGTTTTTTTTTTTTCTCTTTTTTGCTTTCCTGGTGCCAGATTATAGCAAAATTAACATTTATTGTTTATAGTCGCCATTAGATAAGCTGGGCTAGGGGAAGGCCACTCACTGACTAATATTGGAATCTAGTAAAAGTAATAAATAACTTATTACTCACTTCCTAACTGGTTCACAACTGCATGTTATTGCCACAAATGGAAACCATGTGGTGTGTTTACAGTTAAGCAGTGTTTTATTGGGTAAAAAGATTTGATGAAAGAATGGTTCTGTATGCTGATGATAGTACTGCAATAGTTGTATCTGAAGACCCTACGTCACATGAACATGAAATAAACGATACGCTATCATCTATAGTAAACTGGCTAGATTTTAATGAACTTCAAATAAACCTAACTAAAACATTTGTAATGACCTTCAAAAATAAAAATTCTAAACTAAGTAAATTCAATATAAATTATGATCAAATAAACATAGAAAAAATTAAAACGACAAAATTTCTTGGACTACACATAGACTCAGACATGTCATGGAAGACACATATTGATCAACTATGTACAAAACTAAGTCGATATTCATATGCTATCTATATGCTCCGTAAAGTGGTAAATCAAAGCGCATTACTATCTGCTTACCACGCTTACGTTGGTTCGACACTAAGATATGGTATAATGTTTTGGGGGAATGCCACTGAAAGAGAAACTGTCTTCAAAGTCCAAAAGAAATGTATCCGGGCAATATGTGCTTTAAAACCTACAGATACTTGTAAACCACATTTTATAAATTTAAAAATATTGACATTTCCATCGCTATATATCTATGAACTAGCATTAGACATTAGAAATAATATAAAGAAATATGAGACGCTAAAAAGTACCAGACTTGCCAGTACACTTCGTGCAATACCCCATAGAACGGTTATGTTTGACAAGAGTGCATTTTGTATGGGCCCTAAAATATATAACAAATTACCTAATAATATAAAGGAAGAAAAGAATTTTATGTCATTTAAGAATAAATTAAAGAATTATTTAATTAATAAAGCCTATTATAATGTAAATGATTATTTGAATGATAAATGTAATTAAATTTAAGTTATAATAATAAAATTGTAATAATAATTAATTAATATCATAAATACCCCAATAATAATATGTGCTACTTATTGATAATTTAAATGTATGTTTATTGTATGATTATTTTTTATTATTTTTTTGTGTAATAATATTTGCACACCTATTAAGGTAGGATAT
This sequence comes from Conistra vaccinii, assembly GCA_948150665.1. Classification (NCBI taxonomy): domain Eukaryota; kingdom Metazoa; phylum Arthropoda; class Insecta; order Lepidoptera; family Noctuidae; genus Conistra; species Conistra vaccinii. Next base: position 24,232,047 of record OX411322.1, on the reverse strand, counting down.
GGTCTAAAGATCTTTTGTTTTATGTATCACCTCATGTACCTACCCATATTCCAGCAAATAAATGATTTGAATTTGAATTTGATGTATACCCTTTTCTTAGATAAAATCTATTGAAAAGGGTTAATTTAATAGCAACCTTAATTTCAATGTATTTGTTCACATGCTAGAATATTTTTTTTTTTACCTCTAGACATGCTATGCAGAATAGAATACAATTTATCATAATGAGTTATGTCTGATATCAACTTTTACTGGTTATGTAAATTATAGTCAATTTAATTAGGTATGTAAGTTATGGGCTAGGTAAGTAAATCAAGATACAAACTAAAAGTCTAGGCTAAAAGGAATTCAAAGAAACCTTTATTTGCAAAGAAATTCTTAGGTTGAATGCAGTGGAAACTACCTGGTAGAGACATAGATATTGCCATCCACAAACACGCACCCCGCATATATTACAGTCCAGTAATTGCATTTAGGAAAAAGAGTGGGATGCGTTGATGGTACTATCTTTAACATTCTTTGCTAAGATAGTATATCATAACAAAGAGAAAGATTACTTATTACGATTCATCATTCGTCTCATCAGAGATATTATTATACAGAGGTGTTAAATAACATTTAAACTTAATCTTTCTCTTTTCTATAATCACATGCAAGAAACTTTTTAAGTGTATTCACACCGATGATTATCTAAACATGGGTAAAAAAATAGTGAAAGTGTTAGGAGCATGCATAATAATGCATAATGAATAGCAGCATAGACTTTAGTTCATCATTCCACAATTAATTTGAAACAACTGCTGCCTAATTACCGGTGCTCAGGGCCAATCAGAATCATATTGCAGTTAATCAGTTTGTTAATTTAGCTAACTTACTGCAGTTTTATATGAAACTACTTGGAAGAACTGTTTCTATGGTACACAACTGAAAGTTGTCACTGCATAGATATTTTTTTTTGTAGAGCACCAAACAGGATGTGCCAAATTAAGATCTGTTAAGCAAGCTGATGACTACGTGCGGCAGTGGGTGTAAAGTGAAGGTATACCTGTGCGTTTTTCCCGTGCCTCGTGTTGGCCATGGCGTGCGGCGCCGGCAGCGGTTTGTTCGCCCACACCGAGTCTGCGGCGCGCGCCGACCGCGTCTCCAGCATGACACCCCCAGCTACGGCTCCGCTCGGTCACCGCAGTCCCTCACTGATACATTGCGAACAGCACTCGGACCACTGCACTGCACCACATACACTGCACTCACGCAATAACACCACACCACACCGATCGATTCACGATGCAGCACCACCACAAAATCGAATGATTGTTTATTGTAGGACGTCCGAAAATCTGATCGAAACCCTGAGAGACACCAAAAGAGCTTCGCACTAATCGACCCCTTAGATCTTCCGAATATTTATTATTCAACAAGAACAATTTATATGGAAGTGTCCTACAACTTTTGTAATATTTTTGGTAGGATTTTCACTCAGTATAACATAAATTAACGATTAATTTACGGAAAAGTCTCACTTGTCGGTGGGGCAAACGACGAATCAATAGACAAACTTATTTTTTTAGAAAACCACTCAAATCATAGACTATTTCAGACTATGGGTCCAATAACTAGTAAGTAAACTACCAATTAGTCGATTTCAAATTCTTTTTATATTTATTGTGACATTCTATAATTTTCAGTGCAGTTCTCTTCTCTAGTATTTTCTGCTTGGAGTGTTTAGCTGGCTGCCTGGTTATGCTGGCAACACTAATCGTCTGTGACGTTTTGCGACGTACCTATGGTGTGTTTTCGCCAAAGAGTATAATAATAATTTCGCTGAAATAATTTTTAATGGGTCAAAATCATTGATTTTAGTCCCATAAGAAGTGACAATGTCTGATTCGGAAGCCAGCAATTACTCAGGGAGTGGATCTGAGGCGGGTAGCGTAGCATCCCGTCGTTCACGGAGGAGCGCAGCGAGCGCCCGTTCAGTGCGTTCCCGCTCGGGCTCCCGGTCGCGATCCGGCAGCCGCAGTATTTCGCGGACACCCTCGAGGTCTCGCTCTAGGTCCAAGTCCAAGTCACGTTCACGATCTCGGTCCAGGTGTGTGCTACTTCTACAATAACAACGACAGCGTCTATGTTTGCAAACTATTAGGTCAAATTGATAACAGTTACAACAAGGTTCATTGCTTTAAACACTGGATGTGTTAAAGCAATGTTAACGAAGCTATTGCACAATGCACGAGGTTTACTGAATTCATTACACAAAAGAAAAATAACCAATAAATCTTTAAAGACTAGAAATTCACAGCATTTGCTCATTATACTCATGCTTTCACTGTTCAATATGTATGGATCATACATAACATACATTCCGCTATAACCACACAGGATATAGAGAGGGTTTGACTCATACAAAATCCACTTACTCAAGCACCTTCACACAGATTTATTGATAACATGTGGGCAACTCAAAAGTTATCCCTTCCAATTTTGATCCAACTGTCCATAACTGTACCTAGAAACTTAGAACTGATATCTCATTGTAGGGTTGGTGGGTAGCCTTAGGGGCGGATTTGTAGGAGTTGGAGTATATGCTTAGGGGCACTAGTGTCAGGTTTTTAAAATAATCCAAAGGTCAGAGGCAAAATTAAAAAAAATTTATTCAAGTCATTTATGAAAAGTGCTGATTCTCAGCCTAGTTTGACTAGGCTGAGAATCAGCACTTTTCGAAAGTCAAAGTTACATGAGACAGTCCCCCAAAAACGTCCGCCCTTCACCACTTCCTAGTGCTTTTGCTGGGAAGAAGAAGTGGCGCAATAAGAGTTACCTGATTAATCCTAACTAATATTATATATATACGAAAGTGAGTTTGTTTGTATGTTACGCTTTCACACTAAAATGGCTGCACGGATTTGCATGAATCAACATCGGATACCTTTTATCCCAATATTCCCATGGGATCAAGACATATCCGCGAAGACACATCTGTTTTCGTGAAGCCCCGCGGTGCAGCTAGTTTGAATATCATTTTTAGAATGTTTTTGCATGCTTATGTCTTATTGAATTAAGAGTTTTTATTTTTCCAGGAGTCGCTCAGCTGGCTCAGGCTCACCTGCTAGTCGCACCAGAGATGATGAAGCTAAAGAGGCTTCTGGTGATGAGGAAGTTGAGGTATGTTTATTATAAATTAGGTATTTTTTTATCAGATTCACTAATAAGATACAACTGTCAGTGCAATAAGGATGATCACTAAAAAAAGTTTTAATGTCCATCATGTAGATTATGAAAAAATAATGTATACATATTTTTTCTTTTCTTACGTTATCAAATTTTACGGCGATACATTGAGATAAAATGTGCCATTACATGACGCCACTTGTATGGAGATTTTATACTTGTGACTTAGCGAACCCCACTCCCCAACTTTAATGCGTTGTATCTAAGTAATTTTTTATTAATATGATAAAGAAAAAAATACGAGTCTAATATTTTATGTTTGACTGACGGACTAAATAGAATTTCTTTTTGTTGACCCAGGCATCATCCCTATTGGTCAGTAGAACCAAAACCTCTCAATCAGTATGCCTAGTAACAGTCTTAACTGGATGCAGCTGAATACCAACCACTATAACTGAGTAGTTAGTAGAACACAGACATGATAAGTTAACCAGTTCAGATTTGTAGCCAAAAATATTTTTAAAACAGAAAAAAAAAGGAAAAAAAAAAAAATTTTTTACCTATCAGTGACTCACGAGAGAGTCCTTTGTTTACTATCTTCTGGTGAAAGTCAAATATCCATTACTTGCTTCTGACCGCGACTTCGTCCGCGTGCACGTTCTTGTTCCCCCGAACCACAGCATCGCATTGCATTGCCGCCCGTTACCCGTTACTTTGTTTTCGCTTAGCCTTCTTTCAAATCTTTTTTTTTTTGGCTAGCTCCTAAGGGTTGTAGCATGATCTTTAATAACCTTCCTCTAGAATTGAGTTATCAAATGCATAGGAATTTTTCAAATACGACTAGTAGTTCCAGAGATTTGCATGTCGAAACAAACAAAAAAAATTTAATGAAATTATTTATTATGTAAATAGGATGTCGGAATCACTTTAACATGTCATATTAAAAAAAAGCTCGATGAGGTCGGCGTTTCTGACTACTCTGAGAAGAAAGGCAAACTCAGAGGTTGCAGTCTCTTTTAAAGTCCAGACAAAATCTTGAAAAACAAACTAACTCCTCAGCTTTATTATATTACTATAGAGTTATCAGTTTTACTTATTTCAACTATTTAAGTTATAGAATAGAGTCTGTTATGCCTAATTTGCCATCTACTTTAAAAAGTTACATCTTCATTATTTAGACCTCCATCCAGGCAATTAACATAACACAACAGAATCATATTATTATCTTTCAAAAGAAAGTGGTATTTTTGGATATAATTCTCCAATACAGTTTTTCATTTCATTTATTTATTCATAAAACAATCTATTTAAAGGCATACTCATTGATTAAATTCACTTTGGAATGAAAATTTCTTGCAGGATGAACAAGAGCCAGAAGGTGAGGACCTGGACCAGGTGGACTCTGAGGAATATGAAGAAGACGAGGAAGAAGATAGGCTGAGGAAAAAACGCAAGAAGGACAGCCGCTATGGAGGATTCATTATTGACGAAGCTGAGGTGAGGATAGTTTTCAACTAGATACTTTTACTATCAATTGTTTTTGAGTTTTGACCCCAAATATTTTGGCAATAATTGTTATCATTTTATGTATATTATGCTCAACACATTGGCCACTACACATTACTCTTCCCAATTCTTTAAACTAGTTTTATTGCTACAGGTGGATGACGAAGTTGACGAAGATGATGAATGGGAAGAGGGAGCACAAGAGATGGGCATTGTTGGCAATGAAGTGGATGAGATTGGGCCCACCGCCCGCGAGATCGAGGGCAGGCGCCGGGGAACCAACCTGTGGGACTCACAGAAAGAAGAGGAAATTGAAGAGTACCTCAGGAACAAGTACGCTGATGAGTCCGCAGCACTCAGACACTTTGGCGAAGGTGGAGAGGAAATGTCCGATGAAATCACACAACAGACCCTCCTGCCAGGCATCAAGGACCCTAACCTATGGATGGTCAAGTGCAGGATAGGTGAGGAGAAAGCCACAGTCCTACTCCTCATGAGGAAGTTCATTGCTTACCAGTTTTCTGAAGAACCATTCCAGATCAAGTCAGTTGTGGCCCCAGAAGGTGTAAAAGGCTACATCTACATTGAAGCCTACAAACAGACACATGTTAAGAATATCATTAATAATGTTGGTACATTGAGGATGGGTATCTGGAAACAGGACATGGTGCCGATTAAAGAGATGACTGATGTGTTGAGAGTAGTTAAGGAACAGTCTGGTTTGAAGCCAAAGCAATGGGTCAGGCTAAAGAGAGGATTATACAAAGATGATATTGCACAAGTAGACTATGTAGATCTGGCTCAGAATCAGGTGCATCTGAAATTATTACCTAGAATAGACTATACAAGACTCAGGGGGGCCCTTAGAACTGTACAGAGTGAAAGTGAGGCTGCTAAAAGGAAAAAGAAGAGGCGCCCGGCTGCGAAACCCTTCGACCCTGAAGCCATCAGAGCTATCGGAGGCGAAGTCACGTCTGATGGTGACTTCTTAATATTTGAGGGTAACAGATATTCCCGAAAGGGATTCTTATACAAAAACTTCACAATGACGGCAATATTGGCTGAAGGTGTGAAGCCTACCCTGACTGAATTAGAACGATTTGAGGAACAGCCTGAAGGAATTGATATAGAATTAGCAGCACCAGCCAAAGACGACCCAACTAGCTTACATTCATTCTCTATGGGTGATAATGTAGAAGTATGCTCTGGTGATTTGGCCAACTTGCAAGCTAGGATTATAGCTATAGATGGGTCTATGATAACTGTTATGCCAAAGCATGATGCATTGAAAGATCCTCTTGTGTTCAAACCTAATGAGTTGAGAAAGTACTTCAAGCAGGGTGACCACGTGAAGGTGTTAGCGGGAAGATACGAAGGTGACACAGGTCTGATCGTGCGCGTGGAGCCGCACCGAGTCGTGCTCGTGTCGGATCTCACAATGCACGAGCTTGAGGTGTTGCCGCGTGATCTACAGCTGTGCTCCGACATGGCCACTGGTGTAGACTCCCTCGGCCAGTTCCAATGGGGCGACATGGTCCAACTCGACCCACAGACTGTTGGCGTCATCGTCAGACTTGAAAAAGAAAACTTCCATGTTCTCGGCATGCAGGGTAAAGTTATTGAATGCAAGCCTCAAGCGTTACAGAAAAGACGCGAGAATAGATTTACAATGGCCCTTGATTCAGAACAAAATACTATTCAGAAGCGCGATATCGTGAAAGTTATCGACGGTCCCCACGCCGGACGTAACGGAGAGATCAAGCATTTATACAGAAACTTCGCGTTCTTACAATCTCGCATGTATCTAGACAACGGTGGCATATTCGTCTGTAAGACGCGACACTTGCAACTGGCGGGTGGTAACAAGAACAATAATGCATCAGCTGGTCTATCCCTCGGTTTTATGTCTCCGAGGATACAGTCTCCTATGCATCCGTCGGGGAGGGGCGGCATGACGCCACGCGGGCGGGGGGGCCGGGGGGGCAGGGGAGGAGGGGTCACTCGGGACAGGGAACTGATCGGACAGACTATAAAGATCACGGGAGGACCATACAAGGGCAACGTGGGCATCGTCAAGGACGCCACGGGCAGCACGGCCCGCGTGGAGCTGCACTCGGCCTGCCAGACGATCTCCGTGGACCGCTCGCACATCGCGGGCGCCGGCAACACGGCGCGCGACGGCGCCAGCTCGTTCTACTCGCGCACGCCGGGCCGCACGCCCACGCTGGGCGCGCAGACGCCCACCTACCGCGACACCGGCATCAAGACGCCCATGCACGGCTCCGCCACACCCATATACGACGTGGGGGGAAGAACTCCTCACTACGGATCCGCCACTCCTTCCCACGAAGGAGGTCGTACTCCCGCACACGGCGCATGGGATCCTACGGCCGCGAACACACCGGCGCGGGCTCCAGATTTCGAGTACGGGGCCCTCGACGACGGTAACGACGCGTACGCGGCCGGTCCGTTCACGCCGCAGACGCCAGGCACGATGTACGGCTCGGACCACACGTACTCGCCGTACCGGCCGTCGCCGTCGCCGGCCGGCTACACGGCGGGCTACCCGGCCACGCCGTCGCCGGGCGGCTACTCGCCGCGCTCGCCGTACGCGGCCGCAGACGCCGCGGCGCCGGACTGGCACACCACGGAAGTTGAGGTGGGAATTGATTTCTAAATTACAGGTGCAACTTACTTACTCTGCATATACTCTCTGATAACGCAAGCGTAAAATTATGTTATTTATTTTTAAACGATTTAAAAATAAGGAGATTTTTAATTCGACACATAATGTAATATTATTGGAACTGCAATGTATTCACATAATATGTATAAATATAAATAAATCTATTAGGGCTTCCAAGATGGCACAATAGGCAATCCTACTGTCACAACTCCAATCCCAATTGGGATTGCTACGTAAACACAGCATTTCTTGGTATGTTTGCAGGTTATTTCAAAAATTTGTTGGGATCTTTTACGACTGCAGTTTCGAGTGTTGTGCCCTGTAACTTATGTACAGTTACAGCCCACTGGTGGCACTTTTCCCCACTTAGTTTATGTGGATGATGTTATAATAACCTCCTGTCACTATTATGTACATAGCAAAGAGCGGTATACGAAATTGTGTGGGGTAGTACCACAACTAAATAATTTGAAAAAAAAAACTTACACTAAACACTAGTGTTAGTGTTTGTTGTGTGTATCGTAATATCTGTTCTTTTCATGTATTGATTGCAAAATGGATTATCATGTTAAAGTGTTCCGTCCGGGAAAAAATGAAGTTGGGTTTCAAGTAAAATTTATAAGAAAATATTGCAATGTTCAGGTACGTGTCCGCGCGCCGCACGACGACGACGCGCTGGCCGGCCAGACGGGCGTCGTGCGCGGCGTGTCGGCCGGCATGTGCGCGCTGTACCTGCCGCACGAGGACCGCGTGCTCAACGTGCTGGCCGAGCTGCTGGAGCCAGTCGTGCCGCAGTCGGGCGACCGCGTCAAGGTACACTGACACTGATCATGACTACATTGAAGGAAAAATACGGAAGCCTAAAATGATTGATGTTGTTACACAACTGCTAATTTCAAAACTTTGATTGATTTGCCCCCAACGAAAAAAGAAGGGGTGTAAAAAGTTGGAAACCTACCTTTTGCATCTAAATTGGCCGAAAATAATAACAAATTGAAACTGTGCTATAATAAATATCATTTTTAATTTTCAGGTAATCGCCGGCGAGGACCGGGAAGCTGTGGGTCAGCTGATCTCTATAGAGAATCAAGAAGGGGTCGTCAAGTTCGGAACAGATGACATCAAGATCATGCAGCTGCGACACCTCTGCAAAATGAGCACCGCGTAGACTTAACATTGTGACAAGTTTAGCTAAACTAGGTTTACTTTAGGGGATACAGTTTCTTTAACTTCATTGTGACTGTAATCTTCTGCCCAACCTTATTGTAACTATGTTGGGAATAGCTTCCAATCTTACCAGCTGCAGCGCCTTGATTGTGTAACATACTGTTAATGACCATATCTTTTGACATAAAATCTATTGCTTTTTACCCGACTACGGCCAAAGCCAAAAGGAAGGGTTATGATTTTAGTGGTCTATGTATGTATCTATGTTTGCTTTTTACTGACTTCAACTCTTTATTAATAGCTTTTGTGGAAGAGACACCTCTGTTTCGCCAATAGATTTGCTACTTACGTTTGAGAATTTGGATTGCTCGACAACTAAATCAAAGCTATGTCGTTTTATTGCGCGACTTAAGAGTTGTAGGTCGTGGGTTTGGATTCAAGCAAGCACTTTACTTTGTGTAAATTATTTCCTCACCACTGCTCTCAAACCGGTGACGGAAAACATCGTGAGGAAATCGGCATGTCCTAGAACCAACAATTCGAAGACATGTGACATCTACCAACCCGCACTGGGCCCGCGGGGTGGATTACGGCCCACTCCCTCTCACAAAGAGGAGGCCTGTGTCACAGCAGTGGGAACATATTATAGGCTAATTACCTTATTATGCTAAGAGAATTGTATGGATTCAGCATATACCATATGCGATAGCGATACTCTTTGACAGTTACTTGTAAACTGGTACCATTTAGTATAGTCGGGTAATACTATCCAAAGAAATCGTACTGTGACAGCTGTTTTGTTGGGCTCCTGACACGACCGTCCCGTTGTTGGCTAACAACTAGGGTCAGACAAGAAGTTCGCATGCAAAGGAGATAGAAATAAATATTTGTCTTGTTTACTCTTATAAGAGTGTCCTTGTCTTATTATTAACTAGTGACTTCTATTGCTATACTCTTGTCTTCTTTCGGACCGTGTTACGCAATCAGGGTGCAGATGTGGCTACAGTGCGTTTCTTCAAATAGTTCTAATGTTGGCTCCACTGTTGTTGGACGAACACGCTAGGTACGGCGCTACATAAAAATGCTGATAGACTTGAGCATTCACTTGGTAACAGATCATCGAACATTCGCAGTTTTTAAATTTATCGAACTGAACAATGCATAGAGCCAAACATCGCTACGAACATTTTCACGATCATTCTAGCGAGCGCTCTAGTCAATGCTCGTCAAAAAAATATTCATCACGATCGATGATGGGAACGGAACAATGAAAACAGAAGGGTCGGCTCGGCAAAAAGCTCGAAGCAAATTTACTGTCCTTCCGCTAGAATGCTTGCTCAAACGCTCCCGTTTTTATTGTTCTGTAATGTATCTTACAATCAGGTGAGATGCAGGCCAAGAGTTTCCCATTGTGGATCAAAAAAAAATGTGGTTCATTCGCTAGGATGCTATAAGTGAATGCTCAAGTTTATCAGAATCTTAATAGGTCCGTTGTTAACGTTTAACAGTGGAGCTAAAATTACGGCATAGGAACTATTTGATGAAACGCACTATTTTTAAACGGAGCGACTGACATCTCAATTGACTGTACAGGTCGACACAACTTATATGTAGCATCGGTAAAATTCGTAAAACCGATTATTTCCGATTTACACAACCAATAGAAATAGCTGACTATCGCGCCATTCAATGCTATTCGCGCTTTACTTTCCCGCCTCAGTTCAACCCGAGACAGCGTTGTGAATGCACGTGGGTGAATCATTTTGTACACTTCGTGACAATTTAATTTGAACACGAATTTTTAAAACAAACAAACTCACTTTTGAAATTATAATATTAGTAAGGATAAAAGTTAATCGACTCAGGTGTGATTTTGCGGAAATCCATTATAAAATACAATAGACGATGTATATTTAGTAACTTAATCCGCTTAACTGTTCTTAAAGAGTTAGAGAACCCTGTAAGAAATCGACACGTGTTTCGCCTCTCAACGAGGCATCCTCAGGCTGACGATTGACTTGTTGCAAACTCGGACACGACGTGTTGCCACGACAAGAGCCAAACGCGAACACGAACACGCCGCGAACGCCGTTGAGAGGCGAAACACGTGTCGATTTCTTACAGGGTTCTCTAACTCTTTAAGAACAGTAAATATACATCGTCTATTGTATTTTAGTAAGGATAATGTAATAATTCAATGATACAAATAATTAAAAAAATATTGAAGTTTTAACTTTAAATATCTCCAAAGGCTTCGCAAAATAGAACGCGTACTTAGCGCGCGTTAGAGCGCTGGCGTCGTGTTCCACGCGCGCCTCAAAGAGTTGTCAGCGAAGCTGAAGGGGTCCGTTAGGGCCGATGCCTACCACCGGGGTTGCGGATAGTCCTAAGGGGAAACCGTGGCCCCCATCTAGGCAAGAGAAGGAACACGGGTGGGTTTTAGTCAGTAAGAATCTGACACGCCCTTCCGCTCCGCCCAGAGCGGGAGAAGTCATTTGATGATTTCCCACAACCCAAAAAAAAAAAAAAAAAACCCTTACGCCACGCTAACGTAACGTGCGTAACGAACTGTTAGCGCACGTCATAGTACACACACGGCTACACATCAAGCTATACATTTCCAGTTTAAGCTGACCTCGCATTATTCGGAAATCGTTTACAATGCGTGATCACCATAAACTGGAAATGTATAGCTTGATGTGTAGCCGTGCGTACAACACAATTCGGCGCAGCGTTAGGCTAGCGTTCTAACGCACGCTAAGTACGTGTTCTATTTGGCGAAGCCTTGAAAGTTTGATTTCTGATATTCATCGTTCTAGCCTTGTATCCTTCAAATCGAATCTAAAAACAAACAAAAAATACAGACTTTATTTACGTGATCATTTATTCTGCAAGAAAGTACATGTCAATCTCGCATCAATTTCACGAATGTATTTTGTTATATGACTTTACACGTTATTGCGATTGCGTAATGATCATTTTCGCCTAAAGCAGTAATAAAGATTGATGATTTTGAAGGCGCACTTAGTTCGGATGTGATCGGTTTTACGAATTTTACCGATGCTACATCTAAGTTGTGTCGACCTGTACTATCGACTATCATTTAGGGTCGGGCCACACCTGCCGAACGTTACGCGGCGGAACGCTCCGTCGAGTCATATTTCTATGGACGTAACGTTCGGCTGATGTGTCATAGGTAAGGGTCGGGCCACACCTGCCGAACGTTCCGCGACGGAACGTTCGGTTGACTACGCTCTTAATGTTTTTCAAGTTACCTATGACACATCAGCCGAACGTTACGTCCATAGAAATATGACGCGACGGAGCGTTCCGCCGCGGAACGTTCGGCAGGTGTGGCGCTAGGCTAACTTGAAAAACATTAGGCCCGACCCTTACTCAAAAATGAACTCATTAAGAAATAAACAAATACTCCATAGTTTTCAGAGAACTTCATATTTTCCGATGGTTTTTAGTAACTACTTCTTAAACTTAAATCTCTATTTAAAACTTATGTTATGAGAATATTATGTTATTTACAGAAGTATAAATAAAGTATACAACTGCAATGTATCAAATAGTTATTATTTTCATTCCAACCCAAACACTTATGACGAGGATCAAACGTGTTACGAAAAAATAACAGCCAATAATGATTTTATTAACATTTATTCAATAAATAATACAAAATTGGTTTTCATTGCAATGCTTAAGAATTTCAAACACAAACTTACAGTCACGTGAACTGAGCAATCTCCTACCAACAGAACACTGGTGTTAGATGAACGATTGTTTCACTTTATTATTTCAATATGATTACATCGAAAAATATAACGATACCGTACAGTAACACTCGAGTTGCCACATTTAAATACATCAATGGAATTTTACGTTTGTTCAGGTAACATTAATTATATTAAATTTACTTTAAAATTGTATTATATTTAAAAAGGATGTAAATGTAAATGCTCAGCGAAATGCGGCCAGAAGGATAAAATGCTGCAACATTGTTCAGTAACATTGACTAGCCTCTACCTCACGGTTGTTAGACGCTAAACAATAACATTAGCCATGATTTACAAAACAATAAAAACTAATCAACAAATTTATAATCCGACCAAATTATGTTGACACGCACACATTTGGTTCCTTCACTACGTAAAACTTATGTATCATGTAGTTACATGATATTCATAGAGTAATTATCAATTTTCTTAGAGTTAACTAGTAATAATCATGAATGTTTTATTATGCTTGTTCAGAATGCATCATGTGTCAACATAATCGTATTACATCAATACATTAAAACATATCAGTTAGCTAAACATTATGCAACACAATGAGCTCGCCTTGAACACTCATTTCTTAAATGAGTCATCATTATTATAATACATTACAAATAAACTGATGAACAAAAATGTATTTATTGCAAAATTATTATTATTACATTGCAAACACTATCCCCAATCCCCCTAAGTACTAATACAATTATCTTAGTCTAGCGATGTTTCGTCCCGACCACGAAACGTCGACTTTGTCTTTTAAAAACGCGTAGGAACAAGTCTGTGGGTTTCATGGTAGGGACAATAGCTATCTACACATGAGACGCTAGGCCAATATCTACACGACATCCGAGGACTTGTATAATAATGACGTAACATTTAGTTCCGTTCACGCACAGCGCACTCACCACATCAGATCTACATAATTTTAAATTTACACAAAGAATCTCAGAAGCGTTCGACCAGTCAAACGGTGTACTTACTTTTTATACATAAACATTACGATCATCCGTCCGCACTCGCACAAGCGAAAATTTAGTATTACAATAATACACTACGATATTTAGACGTAAGACACAAATATGTACACGACTTAACGAAACTAACGTAACCTAGAGCCGGCGCATCCACGCGGCGTGAGGGACAGTGGGACAGTACAGCGGGCCAGTGGGACAGTACGGCGGGCCAGTGGGCCAGGCCAGTGCCGGCTCACGACGCGTACATGCGCTTGATATCCTCCTTGTACCGCTCCTGGATGTCTTTCCGCTTGATCTTGAAGGCGGCCGTGACCAGCCCCATGTCGGGCGACCACACCTCCGTCACCAGCTTCACCTGCAGGGGCACCTCGAACTTCTCCAGGCCGCCTGCAACCACACGGGCTCATACATTGGACTACTTTATGATCTCGACAATATTTCACTATTCGGGTACATTAAGGAGGGCGAATATCACCCCTTCAAGGATGCAATTTTAGATTCAATCACGTATTTATCGTTATGCCCTAGTGTGAGTTTCTTTTAACAATCTCGACTTTACGCATCGACCGCGTTCGGCGCTCCGATTGGCCCTTCACCAGTGAAGGCCACTGAAGGACCAATCGGAGCGCCGAACGCGGTCGCCACTAGGACCTCGACTGTCTCCAAGTACATTACTTATGCTAAAGCATCTATCTGTACTGCACTACACCTTTCTAGAACAATCGTAATATCAAAACCCAACTCACATTTCCTAGCATGATCAGCCAGCTCTTTCACCACCGCCTTCTCCACGGCCGCATTCTGGCACAGCTGCTCGAAGTCCATCTCGGGCAGCCCGATCCTGGCCGCCAGCTCGGCCAGGTGCTGAGGGTTGGGCACCAGGAGACACACCGTGTAGCACTTGGAGCTGTCGCCGTACACACAGATGTTTTCCACGATGGGGCAGGTCTTTAGTTCGGCTTCTACTTTGCCAAGGGATACGTATTCGCCGGCTTGGAGTTTCACAAGGTCCTTTTTGCGATCTGTGGAGGAAGAGAAATGTTGTTAATACATAATAATGAATAATTGATACTGACTATTCTCTGACTTCATAGGTAAGCTAGATGTCAAAGAAAAACTTAGCAGGTTTGTAGTGGTTAAACCACCACATACGAACTACGTAGCAAAGACATGACGTAACACAAATCCTGCATCGCGCAGTTAGAGTTTACCGCGCGAACGGCATCGATAAGAATCATAAGACTATCCGAAATCAACTTACGGGCAGTTGCCCGCCAGACACAACACCCGTCTGGTCGAAGGGTCCTCCCTTTTCTAATGAGGATGACTGAATTTTACACCGTTCTTCATGCTTCTAAAGGTGGGTTGTTCAATAAGTTGTAAGAAAATGAATTACAAATGTTTGAGTTTAATATGATTTTAAAGATTGAATGTGATCATAATGAAATAAAAATGTATTGAATTCATTCTTACACATGTTGAAAGGATATGGGTTTATATTCGCACTTTTTAATCACAGGTCAAATGCGTGTCTAATTTCATTCTCCGGCCCACCAGTTTTCAATATTTATGCCTTGTAAGCTATCCTGTGTCTTTGTTAGATTATGTAGAATGTAACTAACCGATAATTTTAATGCACCCGTCGTGGTGCAGCTCGCCGATGTCTCCGGACTTGAACCAGCGCCGGCCCTCGGCGTCGATGAACTCCTCCTTGGTCTTCTCGGGGTTCTTGTAGTAGCCCTCCGCTACGCAGTCGCCGCCGATCACTATTTCACCCTGGAAAAGAAAAGAAAAGTTATTACTGAAACATTGCAAAATTGTATCATCATTTCATCCGAAAGACTTTGATGACATCGGCCTCGCTCAAGCCCAATTATATGATCGGTAAAAAAATATAAGATACAGAAACTGGGGGAAAGAGTTGCTTTTAATCTTGGATTATAATGTTTAGTTACATCAAGGTTCAATTTTTTACGTGAATTGTTATAAACAGACTTGAATAGAGTCAACATGTCTGAGGTAATAATTAAACATTGAGAACATTGTATTTTTATAGTAGGAGATTGGTTTTCGTAGGTCAAGTGTACTACTAAGGTGCCGCTGACCGTGCGAGGTGGATAGGATCTGAGAAAGTTCACTCGACCACACAAAATTTCATGCTTCTAAACCCAGCAGTTTAGGCTGTGCGTTGTCTGTCAGTGAATTAAGGAATTAAAGTTTATTATAACTAATTATTTGAAACATATTTGAAAACAGCACTCGACACACCTTATGTGTAAGTACTGCGCACCTATGCCAATATCTTCGGGGAATACGAGTGCGATGTTATGTAGATAGATAACAACTAGGTAGGCATCCCTTGCTTGTCGTACCTGCGGGTAGGGCTTGTTGTCGACCCGGTAGCCGCCCTCGTCCCAGTCCAGCAGGCGCACGTCGGTGCCCGAGGTGGGCGCGCCCACGCGGCCCGTGGAGCGGTCGTGCGGGTCCATGTTATGTAGATAGATAATAACTAGGTAGGCATCCCTTGCTTGTCGTACCTGCGGGTAGGGCTTGTTGTCGACCCGGTAGCCGCCCTCGTCCCAGTCCAGCAGGCGCACGTCGGTGCCCGAGGTGGGCGCGCCCACGCGGCCCGTGGAGCGGTCGTGCGGGTCCATGTTATGTAGATAGATAATAACTAGGTAGGCATCCCTTGCTTGTCGTACCTGCGGGTAGGGCTTGTTGTCGACCCGGTAGCCGCCCTCGTCCCAGTCCAGCAGGCGCACGTCGGTGCCCGAGGTGGGCGCGCCCACGCGGCCCGTGGAGCGGTCGTGCGGGTCCATGTTATGTAGATAGATAATAACTAGGTAGGCATCCCTTGCTTGTCGTACCTGCGGGTAGGGCTTGTTGTCGACCCGGTAGCCGCCCTCGTCCCAGTCCAGCAGGCGCACGTCGGTGCCCGAGGTGGGCGCGCCCACGCGGCCCGTGGAGCGGTCGTGCGGGTCCATGTTATGTAGATAGATAATAACTAGGTAGGCATCCCTTGCTTGTCGTACCTGCGGGTAGGGCTTGTTGTCGACCCGGTAGCCGCCCTCGTCCCAGTCCAGCAGGCGCACGTCGGTGCCCGAGGTGGGCGCGCCCACGCGGCCCGTGGAGCGGTCGTGCGGGTCCATGTTATGTAGATAGATAATAACTAGGTAGGCATCCCTTGCTTGTCGTACCTGCGGGTAGGGCTTGTTGTCGACCCGGTAGCCGCCCTCGTCCCAGTCCAGCAGGCGCACGTCGGTGCCCGAGGTGGGCGCGCCCACGCGGCCCGTGGAGCGGTCGTGCGGGTCCATGTTATGTAGATAGATAATAACTAGGTAGGCATCCCTTGCTTGTCGTACCTGCGGGTAGGGCTTGTTGTCGACCCGGTAGCCGCCCTCGTCCCAGTCCAGCAGGCGCACGTCGGTGCCCGAGGTGGGCGCGCCCACGCGGCCCGTGGAGCGGTCGTGCGGGTCCATGTTATGTAGATAGATAATAACTAGGTAGGCATCCCTTGCTTGTCGTACCTGCGGGTAGGGCTTGTTGTCGACCCGGTAGCCGCCCTCGTCCCAGTCCAGCAGGCGCACGTCGGTGCCCGAGGTGGGCGCGCCCACGCGGCCCGTGGAGCGGTCGTGCGGGTCCATGTTATGTAGATAGATAATAACTAGGTAGGCATCCCTTGCTTGTCGTACCTGCGGGTAGGGCTTGTTGTCGACCCGGTAGCCGCCCTCGTCCCAGTCCAGCAGGCGCACGTCGGTGCCCGAGGTGGGCGCGCCCACGCGGCCCGTGGAGCGGTCGTGCGGGTCCATGTTATGTAGATAGATAATAACTAGGTAGGCATCCCTTGCTTGTCGTACCTGCGGGTAGGGCTTGTTGTCGACCCGGTAGCCGCCCTCGTCCCAGTCCAGCAGGCGCACGTCGGTGCCCGAGGTGGGCGCGCCCACGCGGCCCGTGGAGCGGTCGTGCGGGTCCATGTTATGTAGATAGATAATAACTAGGTAGGCATCCCTTGCTTGTCGTACCTGCGGGTAGGGCTTGTTGTCGACCCGGTAGCCGCCCTCGTCCCAGTCCAGCAGGCGCACGTCGGTGCCCGAGGTGGGCGCGCCCACGCGGCCCGTGGAGCGGTCGTGCGGGTCCATGTTATGTAGATAGATAATAACTAGGTAGGCATCCCTTGCTTGTCGTACCTGCGGGTAGGGCTTGTTGTCGACCCGGTAGCCGCCCTCGTCCCAGTCCAGCAGGCGCACGTCGGTGCCCGAGGTGGGCGCGCCCACGCGGCCCGTGGAGCGGTCGTGCGGGTCCATGTTATGTAGATAGATAATAACTAGGTAGGCATCCCTTGCTTGTCGTACCTGCGGGTAGGGCTTGTTGTCGACCCGGTAGCCGCCCTCGTCCCAGTCCAGCAGGCGCACGTCGGTGCCCGAGGTGGGCGCGCCCACGCGGCCCGTGGAGCGGTCGTGCGGGTCCATGTTATGTAGATAGATAATAACTAGGTAGGCATCCCTTGCTTGTCGTACCTGCGGGTAGGGCTTGTTGTCGACCCGGTAGCCGCCCTCGTCCCAGTCCAGCAGGCGCACGTCGGTGCCCGAGGTGGGCGCGCCCACGCGGCCCGTGGAGCGGTCGTGCGGGTCCATGTTATGTAGATAGATAATAACTAGGTAGGCATCCCTTGCTTGTCGTACCTGCGGGTAGGGCTTGTTGTCGACCCGGTAGCCGCCCTCGTCCCAGTCCAGCAGGCGCACGTCGGTGCCCGAGGTGGGCGCGCCCACGCGGCCCGTGGAGCGGTCGTGCGGGTCCATGTTATGTAGATAGATAATAACTAGGTAGGCATCCCTTGCTTGTCGTACCTGCGGGTAGGGCTTGTTGTCGACCCGGTAGCCGCCCTCGTCCCAGTCCAGCAGGCGCACGTCGGTGCCCGAGGTGGGCGCGCCCACGCGGCCCGTGGAGCGGTCGTGCGGGTCCATGTTATGTAGATAGATAATAACTAGGTAGGCATCCCTTGCTTGTCGTACCTGCGGGTAGGGCTTGTTGTCGACCCGGTAGCCGCCCTCGTCCCAGTCCAGCAGGCGCACGTCGGTGCCCGAGGTGGGCGCGCCCACGCGGCCCGTGGAGCGGTCGTGCGGGTCCATGTTATGTAGATAGATAATAACTAGGTAGGCATCCCTTGCTTGTCGTACCTGCGGGTAGGGCTTGTTGTCGACCCGGTAGCCGCCCTCGTCCCAGTCCAGCAGGCGCACGTCGGTGCCCGAGGTGGGCGCGCCCACGCGGCCCGTGGAGCGGTCGTGCGGGTCCATGTTATGTAGATAGATAATAACTAGGTAGGCATCCCTTGCTTGTCGTACCTGCGGGTAGGGCTTGTTGTCGACCCGGTAGCCGCCCTCGTCCCAGTCCAGCAGGCGCACGTCGGTGCCCGAGGTGGGCGCGCCCACGCGGCCCGTGGAGCGGTCGTGCGGGTCCATGTTATGTAGATAGATAATAACTAGGTAGGCATCCCTTGCTTGTCGTACCTGCGGGTAGGGCTTGTTGTCGACCCGGTAGCCGCCCTCGTCCCAGTCCAGCAGGCGCACGTCGGTGCCCGAGGTGGGCGCGCCCACGCGGCCCGTGGAGCGGTCGTGCGGGTCCATGTTATGTAGATAGATAATAACTAGGTAGGCATCCCTTGCTTGTCGTACCTGCGGGTAGGGCTTGTTGTCGACCCGGTAGCCGCCCTCGTCCCAGTCCAGCAGGCGCACGTCGGTGCCCGAGGTGGGCGCGCCCACGCGGCCCGTGGAGCGGTCGTGCGGGTCCATGTTATGTAGATAGATAATAACTAGGTAGGCATCCCTTGCTTGTCGTACCTGCGGGTAGGGCTTGTTGTCGACCCGGTAGCCGCCCTCGTCCCAGTCCAGCAGGCGCACGTCGGTGCCCGAGGTGGGCGCGCCCACGCGGCCCGTGGAGCGGTCGTGCGGGTCCATGACGGTGGCGCACGACGTGGTCTCCGTCAGGCCGTAGCCCGCCACCACGTCGGCGCACAGGCAGATGCGCACCTGCAGCACATAAGGGACATTGATTATCCTGCACCACACTATCAACAACAAACATCGTGTATAGAGAACCTTTTATAAAAACTTTTTACAAAAAAAGAACAACCGACTTCCAAAAAAGACACTACAAAGTCAAAAATAACTTTAATTTCGGAAGTCGGTGTGTTTGGTTTTGAACTTTCGTTTTTTTGCCACCGACTTCCGAAATTAAAGTTATTTTTGACTTTGTAGTGTCTTTTTTGGAAGTCGGTTGTTCTTTTTTTGTAAAAAGTTTTTATTTTGCACTTTTTAGTGCTATGTAAATAACAGTGATTGGAAGTTATCATTATATCATCCATATAAACTAAGTGGGAAAAATACGTATTAATGAAGCTAACTCAAAAACTATCCAAGTAAAGTTAATAAAATTGATATGGGACCACCTCGGGAGCATACCCTTTCAAACAAAAAAACAATTTTCAAAATCGGTCCACAATTGACGGAGAAATCGCGTAACAAACATACAAAAAAAAAAAAATAAAAAAAAAAAAAAAAACATACAGACGAATTGAGAACCTCCTCCTTTTGGAAGTCGGTTAAAAAGAGTAACTGTACGAGTCATGTATCGTACATGGCACGCGCGCATTGCATACATCAGCACTTTTCCGTCACCTTGCACAAATTATAGTGTAACGTGACAGTACACGATCAGCGTTCATAGTCAGCTGTACTCATTCATACGACATTCATATAGCATTAGTTACGTGGTAGTTAAATAGATTCAATAAACCATCATCTTTGGCTATCCGTGACTTATCATTTCAAGCTATAATCCAAGGTGTGTGCGACCCATTCAGCAGCGCATACATCTTTTTGGTCCTTCGACCCTCAAGATTATAAGTGTTCCGCGTTCTTTGTGCCGTGGCGATTCGTTTGGGCTGGCCGACCAGAAGCAGCATCTCACCAGTTCAACAGAAGAAGCACCTGAACAGAGGATACGGACCGCGGAGATCATTGCACCAGCAGCAGCAGATACAAGATATCACCGAAGCACATCGGCAGTATCGACAGATTTGGTGCCTAATTAATTCATAAATAATTCCATCATGGAGGGAGTTATTCAAACGCAATATCAAGTCATGGAGGCTATGCATAAACTTCTGATCAATTTCAAAAAAGACGGAGAGAGCCGTAAGACTCCCGACAGTGTTCAGAAAAAAATAGACCTTCTCGACAAGTATTGGGCAGAATTTCAAAATAACCACGAGAAGATTCGCGAGCGCGAAGATCTTTCTCATCAATACTTTGTGCAAGATTCCCATGAACAGACAAGACAATTTTACAGAAGCACTAGGGAATTCTTTATCAAGTATTTAACTCAAGAACGGAAACCAGCGACACCCGTAATCAAGCCGTCAGCCTTTACATTCGAGTTGGCACCGTCGACCTCGCAGTCATCGGAGCCAAAACTCCTTCAAGATCAAGATGCAGGTGTCGCTGAACGCGGTAACCACAGATATAGATAGACATAGATAACGCAAGAGCAACTACTTCGCGTGCCCAGCTTACGTACAATAATCGTAAGCTGCCACTTTCGCGCTCAGTCTGCATCGTTGTGCCACGCTAGACGGACGTCAGTAAAATAATTTAAAATGGTTAATAGCTCAGTTATACATTGTAAAAACTTTACAAATGTGAGGAGAAAAAATAAAGGAACCGATTCTTTCCATCGATAAGTCATTTTGTGATTAATATTATGCGTATTTAATATTAAAATCAATTATATTTAATCTAATACTCTCTGTAATACCAAATTTGAGAAAAACATAGGTCATCAAACGTAAACTGAATATTCGTATTACATTGCGGCTTTTACTTGAAGCGGTTGATGCGACGTTTTGTTTTAACAAGTGATGAATATCGAAGCAAGTGATACTATCGTTTAACGCATCGGTTTCGTAGTACAGGAGCTTTTATCATTTTTCTGTCAATTTTAGCGATTAGTGCTGTTCATCGTATGCAACACAAATCGATTCTCAAGAATCGATTTCGGAAACAGAGGAATGATTTTGTATTTTATAGGTAGTAATTATGTAGGAAATTTTAATAAATTATCGTAACGTTTAGTGATTTTTTTAGTTTCCCACATGAACCCAATTTAAAAGAAAAATGGATTGAGGCGACGGGAAATAAAGATTGGTTCCCAACAAAGCATAGCACTATTTGTTAAATACATTTTGAGGAAGCATGCTTTGTTGAAGGGAAAAAGTAACGAATATTAACAAAAGCAGCATATCCGACTATTGATGTACTAAAGATCACAACTTTCTTTATCTTTTTGCTGTTGTAGCTCAAGTAATTTTGCATCCATTTTAATTTTATTATATCGTATTTTACTGGGTTTTCGTTTACCTTCTAAAATTTCTTCTCTGGTTTTTTTTTTGTTTCTGAAAGATAATCTACAACAATTACAAGGAATAAGTAGGGAAATACTGACAATTTGAAGAAATTATAAATCCCTAACTGCCTACTAAGCAGATCAGATTTTTTTATTTTCCTCTGTTTATCTCATTCCTCTGTCTATCTCATTCCTCTGTATATCTCATTCCTCTGTCTATCTCATTCTTCTGTCTATATCATTACTATGTCACAAAATCGATTAATTAATATATTTAAGCGATTCTCAATAATTCTTTACTGTACACGATTACTCAATAAATAGAGAAATGGTATAATAAAAAGGCGATCTTTATTCAAAATTGAGATGAAAAAGGGTAGAATCTCGTTGCTTTTGTAAACATTAGAACTAAATTGAATATAAGGTATTTCAATCGAATATTCATGTATTTATAATGGTAAACTTACTTGAAATTTTGGAAAAGGTATCCAAAAACAACGTGTGAACGTCGACGGAACGCGCACGAGCACACAACCTCTCAATGCGAAGACTTTTAGTTAGCGTACTGCTGGCTGGGTGAGCGCTGGCGCTAGGTGGGGGGGGGCCTAGCGCCAGCGCTCACCCAGCCAGCAGTACGCTCGATCGACGTATCGATTTCAAAGATAATAAAATCGATTCAAAGACGCTGCCGCGTGCGGCGGATTTTATTTTCCCATCACTAAATAATGCTTGTGACGTCATAGTAGGTAGTCAAAAAATGGCACGCTTGGTTTTCATACAGATCGTGATACTTGCGTTATCTATGTCTATCTATATCTGTGGCGGTAACCAATCATCCCTTTCAATAAAGGTGCCTGAAATAGCGGAGATCGCGAGTAACAGCAAAACAGACGAGATGTTACGCAAACAAAGAAGCAATATCAAAGCGTTTCAAAGAACCGCGTCAAACATCAACGTGGACCTCCTCAAAGAGCACAAGTTGTTTTCGTGCAAAACGTTTCTCGAATTACATCCTGACGCAAAACGGAAGGCAGTGGCGAAATACAATTTATGCAAAAACTGTCTAAACGTACATACGAATAGCAAGGAATGTTCGTCAAGAAAAACATGCCGCGTCTGCAACTCAGATCATAACACATTGCTTCACGACGCTTACCGCAAAGGGGGTGGACAGAAATCACACAGCAATTCAGTGCAGCAAACAACAGCTGGCACTGATAGCAAGAAAACAACAAGTGAAAGCAGCAATCACGTGTCTCAAGAAGATTTATCAGAAACTCTGCTTACCACAGCATTGATGAAAGTGCAAGCATACGATGGGTCCCTGATAACTTTACGAGCGCTTCTGGATCAGGGTTCACAAACATCCCTGATAACAGAAAAAGCAGCACAAAAACTACGATTACCGCGTAGCCGCTGCAAAGGTGTCATATCCGGTGTCGGGGCGAAACAGAATAGTTGCAAAGGCGTCATACGAATCACGTGCAGTGCCATTCACGGTGATTATACATTTGACACCGATGTTTTCATTATGCGCAACTTAATCAACAATTTGCCTAATAAATCATTCACAAAACCAAAATCATGGACATTTATAGAAAATATCACGTTGGCTGATCCAGATTTTCATGAGAGTCGTCCTGTAGATATTTTACTCGGGGCTGAGATATACTCAAACATAATACAAGAAGGTATCATCAGGCACGAAAAACCGCAACCAGTCGCACAGCGAACACGTTTGGGCTGGATTTTATACGGACACGTGCAAACAACCTATCAATGCAACGTTGTGATGAATAACATCGAAGATATTCAGCAATTTTGGACAGTAGAAGACATAGCAGAAAACTCGGGAATGTCACAGGATGATCTGGATTGTTTGCAGCACTACAAGAACACAACAACTCGTGACGAAGAAGGTCGTTACATTGTTGAGCTACCGTTCGAACCAAACTTTCAAGAAAAGCTAGGAGCTACGAAACCCATGGCCTTGGCACAATTCAGGCAACTTGAGAGAAAATTTAGCAAACAGCCACAATTAGCAGAAGCATACAGACAGATCATTCATGAATATCAAGCACTGAATCATATGGTAGAGTGTACTAGTAACGTGACACCGACTTGCTATTTACCGCACCATTGCGTTCAGCGCGCCGATTCCACAACTACGGCGTTAAGAGTAGTGTTCAACGCATCGGCGAAAACATCCACGGGCCATACTTTGAACGACCTCATGAAGCGTGGCCCGAATTTACAGCAAGACCTCATGTCATTGATCTTGCGATGGAGGCAATATCAGTTCGCGTATACGGCGGATATAGAAAAAATGTATCGACAGATACTTTGCAACACTGAACATCAAGCCTATCAGAAGATACTATGGAGAAACTGTCCTGACCAATGTTTACTCGAACATCAGCTCACGACAGTGACTTACGGTATGAAAGCAGCGCCATTCTTAGCTATGATGACTTTGAAACAGTTGGCAGCTGATGAAGGCCACAAGTATCAGCACAGCAGAGCAGCACAAGCGTTGCAAGAAGAATTCTATATGGATGACCTTGTAAGTGAAAGCTTCACGTTGTCGTCAGCCAAACAACTACAAGGCGATTTGATCCAGTTACTACAGTCTGGAGGTTTCAACTTACGAAAATGGTCGGGTAACAACGAAGAATTACTCCAAAACGTCACCAGAGCGTCTTCAAACCAACCATCATTCGATTTCAAGCAAGCAGAATCAACAAAGACGCTCGGGCTGAAATGGAACCCCAATTAAGATACATTCTCGTTCGGGCTAAAAATAAGCAAAACAAAACCAACAGAAAAACATACAAAACGTTCATTACTATCAGATATTTCAAAGATATTTGATCCACTCGGTTGGTTAGCTCCGGTTTCAACAAAATTAAAACTTTTATTCAAGCAAGTTTGGTTGTGCAACATTCAATGGGACGACCAGCTTTCGGTTGAAATAAGCACCGAGTGGGAAAAAATTAAAGCAGAGCTACAAAACATCAGCCAGTTTAAAATTCAAAGATGGTGTCAGACAGGAGAGCAAGACACAATTCAGCTGCACGGCTTCTGCGATGCATCAATAAAAGCATACGCATGTGTCGTGTATTGCAAACTTGATACCAATATTACACTCGTCGCTGCAAAAACAAGACTTGTGCCAGAGAACAAAAAGCTCACTTTACCACGTCTAGAGCTGAGTGGGGCGCATTTACTTACAACACTTATGCGAAAAATACAGCAAGCCCTCACCGGACGCAAAATCAAAGTTTTTGGTTGGAGTGACTCCACTGCAGTTCTCGGCTGGATTCAAGGCAACATCAATCGCTGGACACCATTCGTAGCGAACAGAGTTAAACAAATCAGAGACGTCATACCATCAAACAATTGGCATTACGTAAAATCAGCTGACAACCCAGCTGATTGTGCTAGCCGTGGCATCACAACAGAGCAATTGAAGCAACTTAATCTGTGGTGGAGCGGCCCGCAATTTCTCCCTGGTTTCGATGAGTCATCACTAGCAGAGAAGTGCGTCTACGTCACGGATCAAGAGGAGCGAAAATCAGAACAAAGCAACGTCACAATTCGTCCACCTCAAAGCGATGATGTCATAGAATCCATACTACATAGAAAAAGTAATTTGACACGCGCTGTGCGCGTACTTGCATGGGTGCTACGTATCACACGACGTCACAGCGAGTGCACTGCTTACTTGAACGGAAATGAATTAGAAACCGCAAAACATATGATTATAAAATATGTACAAGAAACGCATTTTTCTGAAGAAATTAGCAAGCTGCAAAAACAGGAGCAAGTACATAACAAAAGTAAAACTTTGTGCCTCAACCCGTTCTTGGACAAGGATGGACTTTTGAGAGTGGGAGGCAGACTCAAGCATGCGAATATTGACGAAAATATGAAGCATCCACTGATCATACCACACAGCAGCCACGTTACTGACCTTATTATCGACCAAGCCCACCGCCGCACGTTTCATGCGTGGGCTCGGATGACGCTTGCGAGTATCCGACAAAACTACTGGATATTAGGCGGTAACAGAGCTGTAAAGAAGCGCTTACATGCATGCATTATATGTAAGAAGCATAAAGCTGTCATACAGAAGCAAATGATGGGAGACTTGCCTGAATCTCGGAGCAATCCTTCACGTCCCTTTCATCACACTGGCGTTGACTTCACAGGATACGTTGACGTGAAACTCAATAAAGGGCGTGGAGTCAAGACAAGTAAGGGATACATCGCAGTGTTCGTGTGCATGGTAACCAAAGCTGTGCACCTCGAGCTCGTATCAGACTTGAGCTCATCTGCATTCTTAGCTGCTCTAAAACGCATGTCTTCACGTCGGGGTAAACCACATCATATCTACAGCGACAATGGCACCAATTTTGTTGGGGCGAATAGAGCACTTCAGCAAGAATTGGCAGAACTACGCAAGACAATCAACGGCGAGTTCTATACAGAGATCAATGAGCTGGGAATACAGTGGCATTTTAATGCCCCCGCCTGGCCAAGCGCAGGAGGACTATGGGAAGCAGCGGTAAAAAGTCTGAAACATCATCTTCGACGTGTTGTTGGCGAGCAAAAACTCACGTTCGAGGAATACAGTACTTTACTGGCTCAACTCGAAGCATGTCTCAACAGTCGGCCGCTGTGCGCACTTACAGAGGACCCAGATGATTTGAATTATCTAACTCCTTCACGACTGTCTTAGACACCGAACAAGATGAAAGGACAAGGTGGACAAGAACACAGAATATTTTCGAAGATATTTGGAAGAGGTGGCAATCCGAATATCTCGCGGTACTCTCAACAAGGAGTAAATGGAAGAGACCACACAATAACGTTCGAGTAGATGACGTTGTCATCATTCATGAGCCTGACCTCCCCGTAGGAAGATGGGCTCTAGGCAGAGTCACTGAGCTACATCCCGGTACCGATGGATTGGTCAGGGTTGTTACCCTGAAAAGTGCCCAGTGATTAAACTGTCAGTGCTGGTATCTGACCCCAAATCAACTACATTCACCGAGCAGACAGGGAAAATGTCAGACACCCAAAATGACAAGACCAAGGACAGCCAATCAAAACGACGACCTGGAACGGCGTCTAATCTGCTAGCAACTCTCGTTACACTATTTCTCTTCATGACCTCCGTCTTCGGCCACGAACAGCCAGCTCCTCCATATACTTTGACAACAATACACAAAGCACTCTATTTTGACCGAATATCAAACATGCAGTTCATTCGCGACGAATGGAAACTCATCGTGTATTATGACATGAACCCGTATTGGGACGGTTCGGCAACCTTCGACAAATACCTCAAACAAATAAACAGCTTATGTGATGGAGGAACAAACAAAGCAGAGTGACGTAGCTGCAGTAGGACGATGTCACATAGGTGACATCGTCCTACTGCAGCTACGTCACTCTCATGACGAACTGAAGTACTACAATGGACTGTTACTGAATCAGCATTTCGAAGAACGCACACGACGGCGGCGAGGCCTCATCGACGGTGTGGGCTACGTTGCCAACAGTTTATTTGGAGTTTTAGATCAACGTTTCGCCGATCAATACAAGCAAGATATTTCTCTTATAAAAGGAAATGAAAATCACTTGGCACTCTTGTGGAAAAACCAGACCTCAGTAGTAGAAGCAGAATATAATTTACTCAAGAGAACTGAAGAGTCAATTAATCGGCAACACAAAGCCATCAATCAGCATTTAAACAATTTAACGAATGCCACCAATATGTTGAACAAAAATGTGCAAGAACAAGAAGTTATGAATGAGCTAGCACTATCTACTATCATAGCTACAAATATGCTCACGAAGCTAAAATCCATACAAGACACAATAATCGACACAATAACAGATATCCATCATGGAATGTTTAGCGTCCATTTACTAACGCCGAAGCAATTACGAGAGCAACTCAGCATAATCTCAGGACAATTATCGCGAGAGTTATCATTACCGATAGAAAACATACAGACTGAACTATAAAAAATTTACCACCTTCTGAAGGTCAAAACAAGGGTAACATAGCAGTACCTCATATTCGAAATTAGAATACCATTGGTCAACAGAGAGAGTTATGACCTATATCAACTTATACCAATACCACAACAACATGGAAACACTACAGTCGCCGTCGTGCCGATATCAGATTACATCGCGATTAACTTACGCAAAGACACCTATCTGGCAATGACGGCGCGAGACATACAACAATGTGTCCAGTACGACGAGTCTACACGCCTCTGTCACTCCCGAAAACCTATTTTCCAGTTTAAGTCAGAAGATAGCATGTGTATCAAAGATACGAGCACAAACAGATGTCTTACAAACATAGCAGCATGCCGCAATAATTGGATGGAATTGAACAAAATAAATACTTACCTTTATTATTGTTGCGGACAGTGTGCACTTCGTGTCATATGCGAGCATCAGATTACCGCAATACAAATCGCTAAGGCCGGGGGCATAGCACTGGATTCAGATTGCGTAATTAAAGGAGAAGACTTTACCGTTTTTTCATACAAACTGGGATACTCAGAAATTAAGACCGCGGTAGACTTGGAATCACCGCAAATCGCACCTATCAACCACATCATCAACGTCACCTTGCCACAATTTGAAATCAACATCACTGATCACGAAACCTCATTGCGGCACATCAAAGAACAAATCGAGCAGATGAAATCAGAAAACGCCTTGAGCTCAGGAATTTCAAGCCACGACATCCATCAGTATTCAGCGATCTACGTGTTGCTGTCGGGCGCTGTACTAGCAGTCGCAGTTTGTCTATGTCGGTGGATTTGTCGTCGCCGGCAGAGGAGCGCCAACTTACAGTCGGACGCCGACATGCAGCACCCGGCCCCGCCGCGCCCGGCGCGGACAGCACGCGGCCCCCGTCGGCAACCCGATGCCACGCACTAGAGACTCGAGACAGCCACGAGAAGAGGCGGTTGGATTAAAGAACTTTTCTAGCTTACTTAGTAGCATCAAGCGCCACAAGGGGACACCTGCATTCGTCACACCAGTGTCTGGTGACAGTGACTACTTTAAGTTATGGCTAAGAATAGATTTTAATTCATGTATTGTAACTTTGGTGACATTTATAAGTTTAGCATAAGCACTTTGTAAACTCATTATCATCACCCACTCGCATCTTTCTCTCCCGGGAATATGTACGAGTCATGGCACGCGCGCATTGCATACATCAGCACTTTTCCGTCACCTTGCACAAATTATAGTGTAACGTGACAGTACACGATCAGCGTTCATAGTCAGCTGTACTCATTCATACAACATTCATATAGCATTAGTTACGTGGTAGTTAAATAGATTCAATAAACCATCATCTTTGGCTATCCGTGACTTATCATTTCAAGCTATAATCCAAGGTTTGTGCGACCCATTCAGCAGCGCATACAGTAACTATGGAATTTCTTGCCCATTCCTCTCCATATGCAACTACCAATTCATTAATTCAATTTTTAATAGCCTACAAGACTTGAAATTAATAATTTGACTTTATCTGTGATGAGAATACGTCAGGTCACTACTAGACGTAGTAGGCCTCTCCAGTTATGCGCCATTCAACTGAATCGTTGACTAGTCTAATTCAACTTCTGCCAACCACCCTGCGATGATTGTCGTTTCACCTAGCTTGAGGGCGTCCTTACGTATGAAGAACAAAAGACCCAAAATAAACAAAAGTCCAGGGTTGAAAATAAAAAGTAATTAAATGTAAGATGTTACCTGCGCGTGCGTGTCGGGCGACAGAGGAGCTCCTCCACTGATCATCATGCGCACGTTGCCGCCCAGGAGCATGCGGATGCGGGAGAACATCTGGAAGGAAAAACGAAAACTTAGTATATTGGATTTGAATAGACGAATAATTATTTAAAAACCATGAAATCCTCATTGAAGATCTTTTTTTGAAAAAAAGACTTCGTATTATTTTAGCACCACGACCAGTAACAAGTCACTTTATAATTTAAAAAAAAAACCATGAAATTTGCATTATGTATGATAACATCCCCCATTTCTTTACAATTTAAATGGTATTAAAATCAATTTATCAAACATCTCAGTATCCCTTCGACATACTTATACTCCATTTAAAATAAGATTAGACATTTAACAAAACTTTTTTTACAATTCGTTCAACCGATTTTGACTTCTATTGCGTTAGTGGCATGACAAATGGCAGCTGCAGTAAACAGTAGGTATTGAAATCACTTTTTTGCTATTAATGCCATATTTATGTGTTGAGACCACCTCAGTGGCCGCGCGCGGGCCGCACGCGCCGGCCGCGACGTGCGCGAGGCGGCGCGACAGTGTTGCACGCCTCCACGCGCACGCGCCGGCCGCGACGTGCGCGAGGCGGCGCGACAGTGTTGCACGCCTCCACGCGCACGCGCCGGCCGCGGCGTGCGCGAGGCGGCGCGACAGTGTTGCACGCCTCCACGCGCACGCGCCGGCCGCGGCGTGCGCGAGGCGGCGCGACAGTGTTGCACGCCTCCACGCGCACGCGCCGGCCGCGACGTGCGCGAGGCGGCGCGACAGTGTTGCACGCCTCCACGCGCACGCGCCGGCCGCGACGTGCGCGAGGCGGCGCGACAGTGTTGCACGCCTCCACGCGCACGCGCCGGCCGCGGCGTGCGCGAGGCGGCGCGACAGTGTTGCACGCCTCCACGCGCACGCGCCGGCCGCGACGTGCGCGAGGCGGCGCGACAGTGTTGCACGCCTCCACGCGCACGCGCCGGCCGCGACGTGCGCGAGGCGGCGCGACAGTGTTGCACGCCTCCACGCGCACGCGCCGGCCGCGGCGTGCGCGAGGCGGCGCGACAGTGTTGCACGCCTCCACGCGCACGCGCCGGCCGCGACGTGCGCGAGGCGGCGCGACAGTGTTGCACGCCTCCACGCGCACGCGCCGGCCGCGGCGTGCGCGAGGCGGCGCGACAGTGTTGCACGCCTCCACGCGCACGCGCCGGCCGCGACGTGCGCGAGGCGGCGCGACAGTGTTGCACGCCTCCACGCGCACGCGCCGGCCGCGACGTGCGCGAGGCGGCGCGACAGTGTTGCACGCCTCCACGCGCACGCGCGTGTTATTAACGTACATATTTTCATGTTTGCTTGCTAACCGACATCGTTGTCCGTACAATCCACTCCGCTTTAATTTAATTCCAACAAGACCTATAGTCGCGATCATTATGTCTATGGTATAGAAGTCAGAATCGGTTGGACGGACTGTAAAAAGGTTAACTTAATGTCTAATCTTATTTCAATCGCAATACAGACGTCCGCCGGCACGCACCAGCCTGTTGAGCAGCGGCGTGTCGTACCCGCGCCGCATCCACAGCTGCTTGTACCCGTAGGCCCACTTGAACAGCGCGCCGGCCAGCTCGCCCGAGCGGGACACCTTGTCCGTGATGCCCTTGCTGATGCGGTCCATAATTAACTGTGGAGAATTAGGCATGTTTTAGTACTGTCAGAACAATATCAACTTGGATTCGTTAGCGAACTAACGAAAGCATATAAAGTACTACCGTAAGAAATTGTTTACTACGCTTGGTTTTGTAAGTGGTGGAGTAATACAATATTTATATAATTGGGAGTTAGTTACATAAAATAATGTTCAAGTTATTTTCATAAATGGACGTAGGCTTCTCTTAAAAGGTGTACCGATCTCGATGGTAAATATATCAGTGAGCTGTGCCGAAACACTTGGTCCAGTCAGTTAGCGATAGTGCTCCCCACGAAGACGCGCCCCACGCCGCCCCGCTCCGCACTAAGCTACAGCTAACAGTAACAGTACAGTACCCGCGGAGCGGGGCGCGTGTCCGTGGATGGCACTACATGTTGTAAAATCAATACTGAGACCACAGTGAAGGGAGAAACTATGATTTCCTTCAGAATAGACCAATCAATGACAGTGAAACAAATTAAACTGAAGTTGACGTTGACTTAAGAAACAACTCAATATTTTCCAGTAGTAGTAGTAGTACATGATGTATTAGTGAACTGACCGGCACGGTCGTGATGCAGGTGGGCCGCAGGATGGTGGCGTCTCCCATGGTGCCCTTCATGATCTTGCTGGACGTGTCCAGCATCGTCAGCGGCGTGGAGTAGCCGATCGGGACGCCTGCAACGTTACAATAGTCAATTAGCCAATCTGCGAGTTACTGGGGCAGATACTGTGCCAACAGCATCGTGTGGCGTCTTATCGTAGGTAGATTATGTGACTGATCAAAGAACATGTTAGAAGTATATCAACCAATAAGTTTCGTTTGGCGTAAAAATCAAACTTGGATGTCTTTTGATGAAATTCATGGAATAATACCACAAATTGTTACGGTATTCAAATATAGTTAGTTGCAGTATTAAAATATTTCTAAGAGAGTCTGGAGCAGTAGTTAACAAGTAGATTTGGTTAGCAAAATTCTATGCAAGTTAATATTATGTAAGATTTAAGTCGTGTCGTTAGGCATTCTAGCAAAAATAACATAAGATCGCCCAGCCAAGGCTACACACAATAGTATTAAATGTAACTTAGCCAACAATCAGCTCTATCTATATTTATCTGCAATAACCGCCCCAGCGTATTGTCAGCGAACAATAAAATAACAATACGACATAAACATGAAACGTCTCATAAATACTGTGTTTACAGCCGTTTTCTTGCAACTTAGACTCAATTTCACCATACTCTGTTAGATATAACAGACTGTTAACACACATGTCAACTGCTGTGATTGGCTGTTGTCATGTCAGTGAGCCAATCAAAGCAGTAACCTGAGTTTAATGACCTGTTAGCTAATTTTTGTGTTTGGTGAAATTGGGTCTTAGATAAACAACCTAGACTTTGATCGACATTTATTTTATGGATGCATGAGAAGATCGTGTCATCTTTGTCACGAATTAGTGTTAAAACGATACGACTGCAAATCTTATTTATTTCATCTTCATTCATCAATATTATCTGCCTGCCTTTTCTAAATTATGTTGGGGTTGGCTTGCAGTGCAACTAGACGTGGTTATTCTCATTGTTATTATGATTGGTACTTTTTCTTTAGAGAATTTAGTAGCATATTTATTTATCACATTATCAGTTATTGGAATTGTTTATCGGGGCAGGTTACTGTTTCCAATAGTTTTGGACTTTGATGATGGTGAAAGAATTGGGCAAGTAGCTTTGATCCTATATAGTACTAGGATCCCGCTACAAAGCTACTTGCCAATTCTTTCGCCATCATCAAAGTATAGATTCAAATAAAAATAAATCGTTCTCACCTCCGACCATACACAAGTTCTCGGCCAGCAGCTCGAACACGTGCGCCAGCGGCAGGAAGCCCATGAGCACGTCTCCGTCGTAGATGGGCATGGCGTCGGCGAAGGCCTTCAGCGTGGCCAGCATGTTGCGGTGCGACAGCACCACGCCCTTCGGCACGCCCGTGGAGCCCGACGTGTACATGACGATGGCCGTGTCCGACGGCGCCGGCGGGACCGGCTCTGCGGAGGAGGATAGGTGAACTTTAGAAAATACTGTTTTCTGGCAGGAAAAGTATTTACTTGTCTATGATCTATCATTTTCCGAACTAATGATTTATACTGGAGAAACATTAGTAAATGATTTCGGTACCATGTGTTGAATAAAAATAAAGATATTCTATTTTATACCATACAGATTGATCAATCTGCGGTTTTAAACCGCAAGGTTATTTATTTATACCCCCATTCGACTTAACTATTATAACAATCATAATGCGGAGATAGAATCGTATCACTATCGAAAGCTCAAAAATTTGAAAAAAGTTTATGTAGGTATCCTTTCTGGTTATTAAACACACGAAGTAAAAAAAAATCACTCTTGAGTAAAATATTGGGAATTATTCAACCGCGTCAGATCAAACGCCTATAATTATAATATAAAAGCCCAGTAATGGCAAAAACTCACCAATTTTCGAGGTGGCACCTTTCAACACAACATCCTTGTAGCCAATAATCTTGATGCCCGGCTTGTACCCGTCCCGGTCGATACTCTTGAGCTGGTCCTCCATGTAGATGATGGTGTTGACCTTGGGCGTCTTGGCGAGGATCTTGCGGAACTTGGGCAGCAGGTCGTACGACGTGATGACCGTGGACACGTCGGTCTCGTTGATGCCGTGCGCTATCGCCTCGTCGCCTAACGTTGCGTAGATCGTTACCACTGGAAATTGAAACATATTTAGATTATAATAAGGTTTGGTTGTGTTCCTCCCATCACTGTGATCATTTGTTTGTACTGGACCATACCTGGTAACCTTCAAGTTACGAAGATATTAAAGGTTACAACGTTTTTTGAAGTTTTAATTGTTATAACTTAACTTTAAATATCACATGACAGGGGGTCATGTGAACCGTTGTATGCACCCATAAGTACAATGTTTTGCGATACATTGAGCGCTCGCAACAGTGATTTTTCACACCAAAAATTTGTTCCCATCATTTATTTTTCGTACATACTATGTTACTTGATGTACAGAATATGTACATGAGGGTTATGTTAGGGTCTAGAGGTGGGTGCCGGCCAAAAAATTGTCGGCGGCGGCGCGCCGAGAGGAATTGGTCGGCGCGGCGGCGCCACGCCGCAGCGCGGGTTATTAAAAAAAAAAATTTTGGATTTAGTGTTAAATTGTAAAACATCAAAGGAAGAAATTGGAATTAAAATCAGGAAAATGCATAATTAAATGTTTTTACAATATTTATGGATGAAAATTATGACGCGTGTCGACGCGAATTATGACACGCTCAACCGCGATCTTTTAGCTTTCAAAACGAAATAATAATTAATTTCTTTAAAAAAGTGTCCTGTGAATCTGTAATCTAAAACTGATGCCACTACATTACATTTTTGGTCAAATTCTATTTAAAGCGTCATTATAACACTTTCTTCGTCTGAGATCGCCTCAGACGGCGCCAAATTTCGAATACTCGGCAGCGGCGGCGGCGCACAGTATGCGGCGCGGTGCCCACCTCTAGGTAGGTCTTTTTACACCATAAAGAACGATGTTTTAAATTCGTACAGCGCAATATGTTTTTAGTTATTTGTGGTCTAAGAAGTGTGCATCGTACCAGGTATGCTCTGCTTGAAGCAGCCGTGCGCGGCCAGCATCCACTCGGCGCGCGTCTCGGCGAACATGACGACGTTGTCGCGCGGCCGGCAGCCCAGCTCGCGCAGCCCCGCGCCGAACTGCCGCGCCTCCTGCTCCACCTGCACGTACGTGCGCCACACGTAGTCGCCCATGTTGAACTGGGTGGGGAAACAGCAATAGTTAGAGAAAAAAAAAGCGGAGACGAAAAGGCAGACCATCTCAGATAAGGTCAAAAATAACAGTAGGAGATTATTGGCGAAAATGATCAGGACAATTAATTTTCCTGATCATTTTTGCCTGCTCTAATCCTATTTCCTTTCGAACTTCTACAGACCATGCTTCTACCTACTAGCTGTACTACTATAAGAGCATGTTTTGCATAAACCGAAGCCTATCGACTAATGATCACTAGCGATGGATCAATATCCATGTTGGCCAATGTCAACAAAGACAACAAAAAAATCTTCGAAATCTTCATACCCTCATATAGCAGGTTAATATTTTGACAAAAAATGTAGTCAGTGATTTTACACCATATGGTGCAATACTGTTTTAGAGGCATGAGGAACAGGGTGTAAAGTTCACTCATCCTCTATAGAAAAGGGAGGATCCTCCGGCCTTGACAAAAAATGTAGTCAGTGATTTTACACCATGCGATGCAATACTGTTTTAGAGGCATGAGGAACAGGGTGTAAAGTTCACTCATCCTCTATAGAAAAGGAAGGATCCTCCGACCTTGACAAAAAATGTAGTCAGTGATTTTACACCATGCGGTGCAATACTGTTTTAGAGGCATGAGGAACAGGGTATAAAAGTTCACTCATCCTCTATAGAAAAGGGAGCATCCTCCGACCAGACGGGTGTCGTGTCTGGCGGGCAACTGCCCAACGGTTGAAGTCGGGATCTTGTATATCGATCGTGAGGTAAACTCTAATTGCGCGATGCAGTATTTTGTGTGACGTCAGGATTTTGTGTGACGTCCTATCTTTGATGCGTAGTTCGCATGTGGCGATGATACGCCGCCAAACTGTAACCTTGATTTGCCAGTTCCCTTCTACTTATATTGCCCTACAAATGATTATGGTGCAAGCCAGTTATCAGCATATGAACAGCAGTCTACCTACTTATTATCAATTAGCTGTACCAAGAAAAAACAGCACGTGCCTCATTATTGTTAAGTTGAGTCATTAGACATTTGTTCGCCGCCAGTTTTCTCTCACACATTCAATATCAAACATATTGATATCAATCAATTGCTAACAATCACGCAGTAAATTGATTTGATTGATTGGCTGACATCCGTGGGAACTAGCAGGCACTTGTCCCAGATATAAGACGTGACCTGGACACCTATTTAGTCCAGCCGTGAGGAATTTACGTAATTTAATGAAACAATAGCTTTTTGGGGTCAAGGTTGGGGTTAGGGATGATTTATCCAGTAGATAATAGCAAATATTTGAAATTATAGAATATAACATATTATTATTATATTAGCTGCGGGGTAAACGCTTAGGCCTCTCTTTGCTGGTGCTAGTCTCCAAGTTCATGTCCGAAACCGAAGGCATCAGTCTCGCGAGCGATCGTTTACCTGAATTCATTCATTGATCGCGCGAGCATGTCATCCTAACTAATACTATAAATGCGAAAGTGAGTTTGTGTGTTTGTTTACGAATTCACGCTGAAACGGCTGAACAGATTAGAATGAAATTTGGCACATGGGTAGACCATGGCCTGGATTAGGACATAGGATACTTTTTATCCAGATATTCCCACGGGATCGATACTTATGCGGGTGAAATTCATATAAAAGAGCACTCAAGAACATACCTTTTTAAACACCCTTCCATTAGGCTGCGGTTCATCCTCCTCACTGAGCACAGTTCTGGTGCCGAGACAGTCGCGGTCGCCCCAGCGCGCGGCCGCGGCGCGGAGCATGCTCTCCATGGAGGTGACGCCGTCGCGCACCAGGCGCAGGTGCAGGTCGCATGGTGACGACACGGAGCGCACTGTGATGCTGTTCTGTGTCGTCTGGATTATACGAGCCTGAGGAACAAACAGAGAATGTTACATTAGAATGGTTCAAGGCGGAGGAAAGAGACAGCAAAATTCAATCAGACCCGTTAAAAAAAATACAGAAGCATCTGAAAGCTCGTAGCATAATATACATTGTAATTCACGCAGACTACGCCATGGTGAAACTTTGCCTTAAATTATGGCTTTTAAAGCAGTGCTTACACAGTTGTGATTCATCGCAGGGTATTGAATTTCCTTGCAGTAATTTGTTTCCATAAAATTTATGTTATTTTCTACAGCTAAAACTGCCACTTTTTCCTCAAAAAAATGAATAATATAAACAAGTTTCTCATTATTGTAATTCTGAGCGGCCATCATCGCATACGGTTGTGGGCGACAGAGAATTTTAAAACAGGTCAAACGAAAATAACAATACAATGGTTCAGTTCGAGAATATCTGCGGTTTATGTAATACATAACAAGAAGTAAGGTTACATACAAAAGTGTACCTCCTGGCCAATCAATCTGTGAACATCCGTTAATCAAATTACTATCGGAACTTTATGATCTGCATTTTGGCAAAAGATCAAAAGCGTTTCTCCGAGCGAATTAATCTGTGAAATGATTTAATCAAACTTTTTTTGAGTTCAGAATAATAAAATTATTGTTAGAAGAAGAAGTTGTTGACAAAACTCTGAACTTGGGTTGTTCAATTATGAATACAACATGAGATCAAAGTGTTGGACTTTTGGGGTCAATACAAAGGTCTTTGTACCCAGAATAGCTAACTGAAACTAAGTTACTTTGCATCATTTATTCCGAAAATAAATTTTCCTTGAGGGGTGTTTAAATTATGTTTAATATTGGATGGGACTACTTTCCTTAAAAGGGTATAAGTGTACACTTCGGCTTCCCAGATCTTACATTAAGAAACTTGCTGCAAATTATTATGACTCTGAATTTCTGAGCCTCATGGGGACATAGCTACATAGGCCTCCACAATCGCACACCATTTAACGTTTTCCTGGATCTCTCTCATCTAGCTTCACCAGCCAGTTCAACAGATGGATAGGATATGGAAGTATTCCTTTGGACAAAATCCTCTCAAATCGCTTTTCGCGGCCACTCGCACATCCACCAGTCAGTCCCGCAAAAAATCCGAAGATAAAGCTGTTCCTTACCTTAATTCGTCTGGAGAGCGCTCGTTTCCTCCACGGCCTCTGCGCTATGAGGTGGATTGGGAAGGTGATGATGTCGAAGACCAGCGCGACCGCACGGATGGTCTTCAGTAGTGCCGACACCCACCATGACTCCGGCCTGTGGACAAAATAATACGTGTTCAGTATGCTGTTTGATGTGGGATTTTACAAAGGAACCATTGCGAAGAAATCGGAGTGAATAATTTCTCTTATCCCTTATTTCTGAAAATTTATCATGTCAGCATATATGGTAAGTGTTCTATTCTTGGTAAACTTATTAGAAAAGCTAATATCTAGTTATTCTTGACAGCAGCTGATGGTGTCGAGAATCATGGTATCATACACTTTGAAACAGACATATGAATGATGTAACCAATATTTTGTAACAACTTTTTTATTTAAAAGAGTGTCCGAGGAGTTTCTTGCCTGTTCTTCTCCATAGGTACCTACTACGCGTTGGAACGGACAACTAGCTTCATATTTCTGACTGACCGACTCCTTGACAATTCAAAAGTGCCTGTTATATGGTTTAATTGAAATAAATGGATTCTTTAAGGTAAGTGCCGCTGCAATTTTTTTTCTCCTTCTTATTGGCGATTGCTACTAAATCTGCTAAGTCGCACAAATCCTGTCATATGACAAATATAACAAAAACACGTAGGTACGTAACCTGGGTTAAGGCTTTTACTAGCTCGTAAAATGAGAAATTACGTCAACTATGATTAACCTTTGTAACCGAGACGTGACTGTCGTGTAACTATAATTAATAGCAGCTTCTATTTATGTCCTTATGGCGAAAAAAAGACGTATATCTATATCAAAAGGGCTCAAGGCATACATGTCTGCGACGGCGACGCTCGCCTTGGTCTTATCTAACTGCTATTGAGTCAAGTTAACTATACAGTCTTGCGTATCTAGACGTTTAATCTATATTATTTCATTCTCATCATTTGGCTAACCTTTTCTTGACTATATTGGGGTCGGCTTCAAGTCTTACTGGATGCAGCTGAATACCAGCATTCTACATGGGGCGACTGCGTATCTGACCTCCTCAACCCAGTAACTGGGTAACACGATATCCCTTGGTAAGACAGGTTGTCAGGCTTTTAACTAATCTTAAGTCAGACCCTCAGGATAATCCACGGATCTATACCACTAACCTATCCATTCGATTTTTTTCTAAATATTTTGTACAAAATGCAGGTTCACCTATTTTCAGGGGACGTCACAATAAATTTCGATAAGAACCCCTGGCGCATTCACATTGAGCTATATCACAGATGAATGCTGTTTATTAAATTTAATGTAAATTGAATACTCCTACATAGGTTCCTACAGAAGAATTTAAACCTAAAAACAATTGAATATGATTCAAAGAAACAGAAAAAATTAAATAAAGATATTCAAGCATAATAACTTGGTCCGTTAGAGAGATTTTGCCTTACTTTGCACTGCTAAATGAATGCAGATGACGTAATGAATCACACTTTAAAACCCCACACGTCTGTGTAGGGTTTAAATAAACTGCTACTTGCGCTTCCAGTGCAAATAAACGGGGATTCTTCCTTCGTGCAACTTTGAACCTTGCTCGATTAAGTTAAGGTTGAACATGCCTTTTTGAGCAGGAATGACAGTAATTTTTAGGTCAATTGCACTAAGAGACCGGTGCTTACCATAAAAAGCAACATGTGCACGGAACAAGCCATGGTTTTTATAGCGGTCAGTTGCACAGGTGTCCGTTTAAGTAGTCCTTACACTGTTTGTAATAGTCAATCATTCTTTAGAAGGAGAGATCTTTAATAATTGTCTTTCTTCTTTCATGCACTAAAAAAATTCTGAGTGGATAATCGGAGGAATACAATTGAGGATCGTTCCAATCGATGCTGTGTCATCAGCTGAACTTATGCAGCAGTGATAGCATAGTGGTGTGACCGTCGGTCCGTCGGACTGCCAAGTCAGGTCTCTATTTCTAGAGTTCGTACCTGTGACTTTTCGGATTCATGTGCGTATTGTTGTATAATTATAACTTGCTTCAAAAACGGTACGGAAAACATCGTAAGGAAACCGGCATACCTGAGAGACATTTCTCGACGGCATTTGAAGCCCAGTCAGAGGCCCATGGGCGGCTTTAAAACTCTGACACCAGGTTAGTCAGTAACCACACGAAAAAGAAAAGAAGAAAGCTAAACTTGTAAGAATTTATAAAAAAAAACTCAAGAGTAGGAATTTCGGAGTTCACGAGATAAGTAAGAAGTAAGGATCGCACAGTGCACACAACGTCGTTTGCCAGGTCTTAAAGGTAAACAAAAACAAAACTAACCTACAGCTTATTACAATTAATGGAAAGGTCATAAACAATAACAGTAACAGGACTTTTTCTCTGAACGCGTAGGTTTGTACAAGCTGAAACCGTCATGTAATTTCTTGGGTGGAGACACTGGAGACTGTTTGTTAAAGTGCAAATTGAAGTTTCTAACTCGGAAAACTGTACACTTGGGGAATACACTAATAGCCATCTAAGACTTAATTAAGATGGACGATATAACTGTGCGATTCAGAAGAAAGAAATTTAAATTGAGACGAATTAGTTGGGTATGCCTCAGACAGACCATTCAGATACATACTTAAACTAGTTTTAATTTTGTGGAGTCGTTCGTCAAAGATTATGTAGGTAGTGTTTCAAACAGCTATGAGGAGACAGAAAACTCTCATTTAGTAATTCTGACCTAACTATCCCCCTCGTAATTACAACACACTCAATCAGATAAGTCAAACGCAAACTGTCCTCCCAACATAGATACGAGGTCAGTGTCAGGGAGCGGATGCATCTGCGCCGCCCGCCGCCGGTCGCACGACCATGACCTCCGCGCATGCGCCCAACACCCAATACACCCCCGGTGCATCCCACACCCACTGAATATGTAAGCGCATGCCTGTTGCAAGTCTAATTACTTTCTGGGAACTGGCGAATTTTCAAGTAAACGGGCAAGAGATGTGTTAACGAGGGTTTTAGCTGAAGGCAATTTTTGGTCTTTATCATATTATTCGCATAGAAAATGGACAGTAAATAATAACAGTAAAACAAATATGCACTAATCATCATGCCAGAACGTAATGAAACCATTATATTAATAACACTGCAATCTAAAAAGCATAAACTTGAACGATAGCAATTATCATGCCACTTGATTACAATAACAAGAAGAAGGTGACTACTGAATGTCATTTGGATGTGACTTCCACGATGCATCCAGTCGATATGGTTCAATCAAATTCTCGGTCTTTACCTCTATTCGACCGTTGAGGGGTTGAGGTCAAAAACGGTGGACAAACACGATTGCATCATGGCTATTTAGAACACCAATAAAAACTGGAGCTAAATGCAAATATTAATAAAAACCCATTTATTGATATACTCCAAAGATTTTTCTAAAGAATGTTCTGGTATTGGCCTTGTAAGACCCCTCCAGAGACGCAAGTGTAATTAATTTCTTTCAATACTTCTTGAACCCTTTGTAAGTCAAGTACCAAAAATTGCTAAGTACATCCAGCCTTTGAGACTGCCTATCAAAGATCACATCACAGACAGAAACGTTGTTTTATACAACGTAGCGAAATGTTCTTGAGATACCAGATCTTGAGATATAAAGGACAACATAATCCAAAGATTTTCAAAGGATTTATACGGGTGGATATCGTATAAGATCCTGCCTTGAGCCTCTCTCATTATGTTGGGGATTCCGCCCTGGATTTAACGGTAACCGGACTGGTTCGACATTTGAATCAAGAAAATCGTTAGAGAAATCTTAATAATTATTATTTTCATTCGGGGATTTGGGTTCCATTAACACATTAATGTCCCATGTCAGGGTGCCTCGCCATCACCTTTAGCCAAGTCACATGCTCAAACATCTAGACTCGGAACGACCCTATTAAGTTATTGAGTAGTCATAACAATGTGACGTAGGTAAATAGTGTTTATGTCTTGACTTGTGAGGGCAACACCGGTGTCACCTTGCTGCTATAAATAATATCAATGTAGGAAACTTACGTCTGTGGACGTACCTTCCTCCCCCTTAGTCGTTATGATAAGATCTTGGACAACATTGTTACCACAAACTGCAACATCGTACTGTAGTTTACAGTTATTTTCTGCAGTTACCACTGAAACCTTTTCTCTAGATACTAAAACTTTATTCCAGTTGGAAGTGGAACTGTTACTGATCACTAGTTTGCGGTTGGCTACAAAACCACTATGAGAAATTTCAGATCTAACCAATTCCGCAACTCTCGATGCATTCATCGGTCATCCATCACTGTTCCGAGTAGATTACAATGCATTTTTATTTATTCTGTAATTCATACAGTTGTTTTTATTTTTAAAGGCAGGACAGAATCAATTTACCTGGAACTAGCAAGTCTCTTTTGATGAAGGGTAGGCTACTAAATAGGTTGAAATGTTGAATATTTGATCTTACAAGCAAAGTTACCTAGCAAATTGAGAATACGTCTAGATAATGAGGCATTTTAACGATAAGGCATTAGAGATTACTCAACTGACACACATGCTAAAAGGTGGCGTGAGCGCAACACGTCATTTCTCAACCAATCATAGAAGGATACGTGGAATAAAACTAGTCTTTACTAGACATGTTGTTATTTTTTAGCTGCATTGATTTAACGGACTCAAGAAATCAAGACTATATACGTTCTATGAGATAATATATGGAAAAACTTATAATAATAATGTAAATTGTCATCTAAATGAGTATTGTTAGTCTAGCTTCATTTTTTGGTGAAGATTTAGTAGAATCAAGTTCC
Organism: Conistra vaccinii; assembly: GCA_948150665.1. NCBI lineage: Eukaryota > Metazoa > Arthropoda > Insecta > Lepidoptera > Noctuidae > Conistra > Conistra vaccinii. Next base: position 24,189,156 of record OX411322.1, on the reverse strand, counting down.
AATTGATATTAATCATTGAGTTATATGGAGCTTAACAACTGGACTTCAATAAAACTGTCAATATCATTCATGAAGTTCCTAAATTAATTGATATCGATTAAGAAGATAATTTGTAGACAGGCTTTATTACCAAAGAATATTATTAGACAAAGATATAGTGTACCTTGGACTTTGTATCATACATAATACTGATATCCTGTTGTTTAGCTAGATGATTGTTGTGTTATTTTTCGCTTCTTTATTATGTAAGGTGCATTCCTCGGCATACAGCTGTCAGTTGGGCTCCTACAAGGAACCACACACCATGGCAAATCGCGTTGCATGTGCAATGCCTGGCCCCGTTATGAATGAATCACTTTCTTGCAATGTGCGCTTGCTCAACAAAATGTTATGAAGTAGATACTACTAAAATAACGTTTGCAATCTTGTACGGTTGTTTAATGATTTTATTGAGCAACATTTTTACTTATGTATCTTTTGCCACACAAAGCAAAGCAGCTGAAGCCAAAAATATCATCAAAGGATACATTTTCATATGTGCAGATAATTCCAATAAAAAATGCTACTGTAAAATAATGAAGATATGTTAGGTGGTATGTTTCCGTTAGCATTTACTATTGTAGAGACCAGTCTCAGAACCAGCAATGCTTTTTGCAACGAAATAGTGTCAAGTGTAAACCAAATTTAACCAAGAATAGAATAGAATAGAATACTCTTTATTATGTACACCATAAAAATTACAGACATAGGTTTAGACATTACGACCAAGCACTAGTGATTGTCCTCTATAAGTTATCTGCCTTCCTGTCACATTAACCCATTGCCGTGCTACAAGCAGTCCTCTTTCTTAACACACGTTTTCCGGTGCTTAGCTATTTATGATAGCTGGTTTATTGATGCAATCATTATGCGATTTTAAGGACTCATATTAAGTTTATAGTTCCAGTTAGTACTTGAACATGGAAGTGCTGTGTACTTGTCGTTATTTGTCCATTCTATTGCGTCATTATCCATTACTAATTGTTATAGTTGTTTGTGCCGCTCTAGACATTGTTTTTTATTTCAGTTGCTCCATGTCCTTTCTTTCGGTGTTCTCATTTTTATTTACCTTTGCCTCTGTTTTTTACTGTTATAATTTTAATAGTTCATACGAAAATCCCATAGAAAAAAGGACGTTTCATTTTTAACCGACTTCCAAAAGGAGGAGGTTCTCAATTCGTCTGTATGTTTTTTTTTTTTTTTTTTGTATGTTTGTTACGCGATTACTCCGTAAATTTTTGTTTGAAAGGGTATGCTCCCGAAGTGGTCCCATATAAATTTTATTAACTTTACTTGGATAGTTTTTGAGTTAGCTTCAATAATACGTATTTTTCCCACTTAGTATATATGGATGATATAATGATAACTTCCAATCACTGTTATTTACATAGCAGGTTAGTGGTATTCGAATTTGTATGGGATAGGTACCACAACTAAAAAGTGCAAAATAAAAACTTTTTACAAAAAAAGAACAACCGACTTCCGAAAAAGGCACTACAAAGTCAAAAATAACTTTAATTTCGGAAGTCGGTGGCAAAAAACGAAAGTTCAAAACCAAATACACCGACTTCCGAAATTAAAGTTATTTTTGACTTTGTAGTGTCTTTTTCGGAAGTCGGTTGTTCTTTTGTCCTTTTTCCGGGAAACATTTCTAACTTTTCTTTCCCTAAGAACCTAATTTGGACTATTACGAACATTTTGAAACCAATAATAATTTCCAAAAAAGCGATGTCCTTACCAACAAACAGTATTTCATTTTTATTATACACTAGCTGACCCAAGAAACGTCGTCCTGTCAAAATTTCAATAATTCGTACAAGAAACGACGTTCACTTTTTCAGAATTTGAATATTTTCTGGGAAACTTTTCCAATTTTATTTCCGTAAGAACCGAATTACCGGACTATTACGAACATTCGAAACAAAAAATAACCAAATCAGCAAGTGGTGCGCTTACTAACGAACAGCATTTCATTTTTATTATACAAAAGATATAGATAAAAGTTATCGTACATTGTCTTACTACTCATTATTATTAATTTAATTAATACATTTTGTTTATGTTTCGTAATCCTTATCACCGTTTTGGCACAGGCCGAGGTGTCCAGCCGACAGGCATGCGTGCTCCATGCGTTATGTTGATGTGATCAGTTACCTCGACGACCGAAGTCCAGTGATTAGATAAAAGCATATGTGCCATTAATGAGTTATTAATGGTTTGTTTTTAGTATTCATGGTACTACGTTATATTTAGCAGTTAATGATTTCGATTGATATTTACGGAATGTATCAGAATATCTTAAACGTATATTATTGCGATTTTTATTAAAGATTTGCTTACGATTTATGTTTTTGTAAACTCTGCTAGATTCGTTAAATTATGAGTTTCAGACGATTTTACTTCTTTAGCCCGATTTTGACTAACAAAAAGGGAAATGTAAATATTAGAAGATGTTTCGTTAACAAAAGCGTAAGGTACGGAAACTACAATTTCGTTATGTCATGCGTCCTTCATTATTTCTTGTTTCAAACAAAGTCTGATGTTTCGCTGTTTCCTGTAACTAGATATCGTGCCCTTGGTGCCACTAGGTCGCCATAGACTAAAATAGTTTAGTAAAGATCGGATTAATTATTTCCGTATTTTGCTAAAAGATGCAAGTTCAGCAAACGATAGTAATTATGTGGACTAACTAACGAGAATGATATCAATTATATGAAGGTTAATGACAATCAAGTATGTAAGTCAAAGTTCAGAAACGTGCTCTTTATTTAACTAAACAAAAACCTTGACATTCACGAAAACATTGATCAGGACTTCAGGAGTAATCAGGACACGTAGAAAAAACCAGGTAAATTAATTTTTTCATTATAATTCGGTTGAATAAGCAAAACATCAAGCCAATAAATAGGTACAATTTTTGTAATTGAAAAGTTAATAATAATCAACACTGATAAGCTAAGTACTAAGTAGACATCAGACCTTGGCAGGCTTGCCTTGGCGCTTTAATTTGCGCCCGCGCATTACTTCTGAAGAGGTGACACCATTTTACAACAAAAAAAAACCCCGACAAGTATCACAGATTTTGTACAATTACGATAAAATATAAATAACAAAGTAATAATAAAATAATCGTTGTGTAAAACACGTGCAGAACTTTGTATTTGTAAGCCAATGTTCAACTTACGTAATAGGTAGGTAGTCAAGTAATTTACCGTGATTAATGTAGCAACCAACTCAACAGGTTATTTTGCGTGTTTATGGAACTCCTGCAAAGGAATTATAATATGGACTTTACTTAGGTACTTATAAAGATGAAGTTTCTTCATGCCAATAAAAGTTTTTAGACATTTAAACGAGAATAATGAGGGTTAATTAACTTTAGTGACAGATATAAAAAGCCAGGCGGCTGTATATTGTCAGGTTATCTAAAGGTCAATCCAGACATAGCCTACTGAATGATGCTGCACCCACTTCTAATTTGCGACTTCGACGTAATAATATTAGCACATATTATGTGCTTTGACACCCGACTGCAAAGAAAGGTTACGTTTTTTCAAAGTAAGAAGGTCGCATGTCCTTTATAAAATCCTAGGATTCCTCCGCCAAGTTTTTCGTATTATTAGGTGCGACCAGCACTCCTACAAATACTTTTTAATGCCTTCTAATCTGCAGGTGGATACAATTATCAACTAATCATTCAAAAGGCTAGTGGAAATTTCTTCACGGCCGGATCGCACCGGCCACAGTAGTGAAGTGACACACTTGATAATGATAAATTGATAACATTACTTATCAAATTAAATAAATGTTATCGTTTACATGTTACTATAAATAGTATCCTTGTTGTTTATTGCATGTTTTTTTTTTACTTTCCTTATTGTTGGTTTATTATTTTTACAACTAAATACCTAATACTGGTAAAGACAATACTACCATTTATCATTTCATTCGTTTTTGAAGTACTAGACTAGTACTTCTAGGGGTAGGTAGTAGAGTATGTACTAATAACTGGTACTTTAAGCTACTGAATAAAAAGTTTTCTATACGTGTTATTATTCTATGCAGTACATCGTCTGTGATCTTTATAATGCGCGATTGACAACAAAAATCTTCAACAACTTTTTGATATTAGTTGTATGGGAACTAGTAGTCAGTACCTATACGCGAGTCGGGTATAAAAAAATTGGTATGCACCAGAGACGGGGATTCCAGACAGTAATTTTGTTGAGGAAATCAAATGGGAGACATGGATTCCAGATAGGTAGTAGTTTTCTTTGAGAAACCAAGTGGTATAAAAGTCGCAAGATTTACATTTAGATTGAACCACATCTGGTTATAATGATGACCAACCCCGATAATAGTTATGCAAAGGCTTCGCCAGATGCTTTTAGATTCAAAGGACCACCAGACATAAAGGAATCACCAGACATAACATAAACGTTGCCTTAAGTAATGATTAACGTCTGCTTAACCGTATTTTGACGTTTAATGTTTTTAAAGGTATCTTAACTTTGAGCAACGTTTATAAATAAGCCCTTTTGTGCAGGTAAGTAAAAGTGCCTCTCTCACCAGCATTGAATAACTTAGGAGCAACTAGGACGAACATTTTTGTGAATTTTCCATTAGATACAGATTATAGATCACGTAACTATTTACTACTTGAACATTGATTAAGTGTCTAGACTATATCTAGGATGACCTCTGCGTGATATCTTTTAAGATAAACATCCTATTTGTGTATAAGCAAGAAATGATAGATATCAGCTAAAACATCTTTTACATAATATGCTTGTCCTATCGTACACAATTTATAGTATTCCAACGACAATTATTTATTTATTCTATGTCAAAATTAATTGGATATTCTATGTTGCTATACTAATATATCTATAGAAGAAAAAATGAATATTTTAGATTGGCTTCATCAGTGTTGTAATACAATTTGGTACATCATACAAGTAAAACGAAGCAACCGACCGCCACGCGCCACCTCATCCGTTCGTCCATCGTGTTCAGATTAATCTTGAAAACTACTAAACAGACTAAGACGCGAAGGTGTATCTACTTATAATATTGTATTTGTAAGGTTTCTTGTTTCGACATAGAATCATATTATTAATTTTTTCGATGGTTATTTTTGTACACAAATTAGATTTTCCTTTTTATATCAAAATATCAAAATTACTTCGGTCTTTCGAATTGGGTTATTGTTAATTCAATTACCTCCTTTCTTGAGTATTTCGAGCATAGACTATTGATTTGATAAAACAAACGCGTGAATTCACATAAAGAATAAAGTTTCTCTATTCATTATTTTAAACTGTTTTGTAAGCCAAAAGGCTAAAGTTAGCCAAGTGTTGTGAAGCGTAAAGGCTAAGACAAAATCGACCTGAATGTTCACAAACATCAACAAACCAAGTTTTCTTAGTGGCTTGGCTTCACGTCTGATTCGACCTTAATATGTTAGGCTATTAGGGGCAAGTTATTTACTCATTAAATTAATTTGTTAGTAAATCCGGACTTACAGAAAACAAAAAATAAGCAACTAGGTTGTTAGTCATCATACTAATCATGGTAATATTGACTTTTCTTCTTATATTATGATTGAATCCAAGTTCTGATTTTCTAATAATGATCTTACAGCTTTACAAATAACTTTTTTTTTGCTACAGCCTGTTGCAACACCTTGTTATCATGCAAATCTCCTAGATTGCATTTGTTTAAATACTAAATGATATGAAGACAATATCATTGTGTAGACAGATTTACTGACGTTTCCCTTCTTCGTGCATCATTACTCTGCTTCCACATAACAACTAAGTTTATTTATAACGTAGCAGTTCAGCATTCTGACGGACATGTTCAAATATTATGTCCTTTAGTACTAATGGTGTAAAGACGCGTCCATACCGAGAGCATTCAAAAGAAATCGCTCACGTGGTTGTGAAAATTCAATTATAGGGCAATCCTCTGTTTGCCAATTTTATAGAGATTTGTAAGGGATTTGTTAGAAAAATCATCAAAGAAACAGTAGAGGAATGAGGAGCCTGTGACAAGAAAGTAAATAAGAATGTGGCTACAAGGAAAACGGGAAGCAAAAGAATCGGTGGACGGACTGTGTGAAATATTCCATGGAAGGGAGTGGGCACTAGGACGACGCACACAGGAGTATTAGACCTCAAAATCCGGTCAAAAGACACAAAAAACTATTTTAACAATTGACACTCAATTTGCATTGCTTGCACACATCACTAATCGAACTAGTATAAACCGTTTCCAAACACGGCTTGGAAGCCACCCGCAGTTGGTGCAGGTAGTCGGAACCTAGTCGATGTTGAATGCGCACGTCTTTGTTTTCAATACACCCTATATTTTAACAACTTTGCGGTTTGTGTTTTGAGTAGTTTGTGGTGATATTTGTGAAGATTTTCAATGGATACCGAAGCACAGGGTATGTAATTAATTATGATGCCAAAATATGATTGTTCTTTTTGATATTTAGTTTCTTTTTCGAGGTTAAAATGACTGATACTAAAATATTGATATTTTTGACTAAATTGTTCAGAAAAAAGGTGTTTTTGTAATAGTTCCGGTCATGATCGGGCAATTTTTTAATTTTTATTGGTAACTATATACCTTAGCTATGCCATCCAAATACAAATATCTCACCCATCTTGCCACCATTTTTTTTAAAGGCTGTTTAAGTTTCGAGTGTATTTTTTTCATATTTTGCACATTGACTTAGAGTTTGTTTTTTCATTTTAGGTTCGGCCCCATATGACATCCAAATGTCTAGAAGATCATTATACACGCTTTTTAGAGACAGCAGTAAACGAAAATTAGATCATAAATTATTGGACATGGAACAGAAACTTAAGAAGATTACGAAATGTCCAGAAAATGAGTTTCGAACAATTAGGAATGATCTGAGACATTTTAAATCAGATTTGAAGCTAAGATGGAGCTTAGCCAACAATACAGAAGCACGTTTCCTCAGTATAAATAAAAAGTGGCTAGACAGTTCCATAACCATGCATAGCTGGTCAACAATGTCTACATCAAAACAAGGGCGACCATGCAAGTCATTCGACGAATTAACTGATCGCAGCAAGAGGCGAAAAACAAAAGAACTTCGAGAACAAGTGCCGGTCTAAGAATTAACATACGCTGCTAGTGTTAGTCAACGAAAATCAGGAAACATCGAAGCGTCGAAAATAATAAAGGAAGTCACTGCCACTCCTACGAGGGCAAAAAAGTGTGAGTGACTGAGTTGGGTATTTTTATGATTCTATTGTGCGTAAACTTGTGTCCTGTTTGTTTATTACAGATTTTGGAAATAAATCTTAAGTATTTCATATATAGTTTTATTTTTTTTCCAAGATTATTACGTTATATATACGATATAGCATTAAAGTCAGTATTTTAAATCATCTCCACTTAAAAAATCGCAAGAAATCATTATGACCGGATTTTGAGGTCGAATACTCCTGTGTGCGACGGCTAGTAAATATATGAAAAAAAATAAAAAGATATATTTATAGATAAGAGCAGAAGGACGATAATGTCGTCATCAAAGAAGTGGCTGCTCAAGTGCATGTAGCCAAATGTTCAAAACGCGCAAATACTCTCGTTGTCGACGCACCTTAAAACAAAGTTGTTCACCCAACTTATGTAACAAGGATGATGACGACTGGCGAGTACTCGAGTAGACAGTCGCACAGGACGGGTCAGAAACAAGCCGCGGTGAAAGTTAGTGCTAAATGCGAACCTGTTTGTCTTTGTTACTGAATCGGGTAAATCGCGCGGTAGCCGTAGGAATAGTACGAAATCCTCCCTGGAATACGGTAGTTGGTTTCAAAGGGATGTGTGAGATATTTGTACTATTTGTAAATTGGATGCTTCGCTTGGGTTTTTTCGAGAATGGTATGGCTAGGTTTCGGAATTTAATGGGATCCGGGACCCTTGAGGTAAAATATTCTAGTTGTCATTGTAACAAAAAATTTGTACAGATCTTTTGAACGCATTTTATCTAAAAACCCATATAATCCAAGGGTTATAATTATTTATCTATTTTGGATTCATGCTCGTCCAATGCTAATGCTACAGCTATGTCAAGAACAGTTTAGTCACGTGCAAAATAGTGCAGATTTTATGGACCGAGATAAGCACACTTCATGCTTAGTAAGAAAGAATTATTGAATTGTAATAATAACGAATAATATTATCTTAATAATCCGAAACCTTAAAGTGATACTATTACGATGTCTGGCTTCTGACACATCGAAATTAGCTGATAATTGCCAGATTTCCTCATGATAACGAGTTGATTCGATATCATAAAAAATAATAAAAATATGTATGATACAGTGAAACTAGACACGCTATCGACGATGATAAATATAATAATGCTTTTAAAAAACAACGTGTGTATTCACGTCAACGACAGACCCGAGTATGAAAATATACGTAAATAAATTAATGAAAGGAAAAGGGATCGAATGGAAACAGATGACTCCTGTGAATAGAAGAGAAATACATATTCCGCCACATCAAGCAACATGGCATTGCAGGAGAAGAAGACGTATGCGAAAATAATGCCTCGCACCAAGAGGTTATCAATTCTGTATCTAGAATGTAACCGATTAACAACCGTACAAATAAAAGGCAATTGGAAAAGAGCCAGCAACGTACTTGGTTAAGACAGTAAGTGTCGAAGGATCAAACCGCGCGTGTAACACTGCAAGTCCTGCCCATTCCCTTGGGAGGACACCGTGGTCTTATTGTACATACGTATGTGGATAGTTATGTTAATTGCCATCGTGTGGAGGTTATTAGTCACGCGATGCGTGTGCGTCGCTAAATATACCGCGTTCACAGGGTTGTAAGGATGGCCCGTTCAAGTTATTGTGCTAGTATTCAAACCAGTTGGCCTGGCACATTTTCCTGCAGTTAGGAAAACTAGTTTCTGCTGTACTCGGATATAAAATAATCGTTGTATCATCGTTTAACGAAGTTATTCTTGCGGAAAAAGTACAATTTACAATTTTCATCAGATGTTCTTCATTAATTCGTGCTATGAGATTTACAGCTTTAATTTCCTGAATTTACTTTATGAAAGTATTTTACTGTCCTGATTGTCAAAGACGGCTTGTGTTGAATTTAAATGAGCAAACTATTTTACAGACAGACTTTAATTAACACTGTAGTAACGTTGTGAAACCATTTCGCACACTTGTTCTGATTGAGTTTTCCGAAGATGTCAAGATCACAAACCTTAAAAAAATACAAATACTGAAAAGAAAACACACTACTTGTAACAAAAGGACATAGAATAAAATCTACTCACTTCTTATTAGTTGGCATTCCCATTTTGACACAATTACACTAAGCACAAGAACCTGCAAGTAGGCCTCGCTGCGGTCAACTAAGTTAGGATTACGACTGATAAACCTTATATGCACGAATTATCAAGCAATACTATTAATAAGGTTGATAAGTTATCTGATATAGAAATAATGTGAGACGGATGTGTTGCTACAGTATGTGTCGATGTCCAAGATGATAGCCGTCTAGTGGACACTTGACCAAAGATCAACAGCTCTAGTAGTCTGCTTATGTAATCAAGTCCGTTAGCGAATAGAAAAGTTAATGTCAAAATATGACATTTGTAAGGATAGGAGAGCATGTGCTTGTGGTGTGACTTTGGAAAAGATGGATGGACTGTATGAAAGATGATGTTATGGCTATGAAGGAAGTGAACTCTGTCGGAGATGATGGTTAAAGATGGATGGGAAAAATTACGCGCTTACTCCAAGCCAAGTACACAAATTAGTATAAGAGCAGGATTAGATCACGAAAGAAAGGTCAATGTTTATACTTGCTCCAGTAAGCAAGTTTCAGTTTTGTCTTATCGTATGCATTTCCGGAACGCAGCACATTACATTATAATTGAATTTACGATCTGTTTGTGCTGTTAATATTTTACTTTTACAGCGCACTAGTCTAGAGAACAAATCATTAACGGCTGGATATTAAAAAACACATCTGCGTTCAATTATAAATTAATCTAACACATATCACTGTATCATTAATTTCTATACAACATACTATACGTCAGGAGAATTTTCTATAGCCAGACAATATTCATACAAAGCGTGACCAACTGACCATTATCCAGATCCAGTAAATCATAGATTTTACATTAAATATAGATAACTATACCTAGACAGATAGGATAATTAATCACAAGTTTTCACAATGACTCACTTATTAAAATTCCGTGATTGCACACTAATTACTACTTATGTTACTACTAATCCTTTTGTCATTGATTAATTACACGTCTTTTTTTAAGGAGTGCCTGAAACCCTCGTCTAACATTTTTGTGTAACTTCGATGATATTTTTTATGATGAAAATAAACCATTCTATTTGTACCCGGACATGATGTTACCGTTACGAATATATGTCTGTATTATGATTATCTATTTGGTAATACTCAAGTGTGTATTAAAAACGTGACAGTAATTCCAAACATGCAGTGATAACAAATAAGTTATCCTTGTTGACAGCAACCGTTGGGTAAATGGTATTGCTATTTTTCTTGTCTCCCATTTTTGCAGAACGGTAAATTATTAGGTTTTCTGTGCTGGCCTATACTATAATATAAAGATTTCGATTGAGAAATCATCATCATCATCGAACTAAGTGCTGGTCCTAGTGCCCAACTACTTTTAATAACTTATATTCAGAATTTCACACACTTGTCACTGGTTTCGTAAGTAGGATCGGGGCGGTTCGCAACACTTCTGGTTACGATAGTTTTCTGATAGACCGTGACCATGAGGGCATCGTGTATATTAATCTAGTTCTATAAACAGATTTATCACTTGACAGCAATTGTTTCTGCTAGGTTCCTGGAACTGGCCACTTGCGCAGTACTAGTAGCTGAGGTAGATACACTAGGAAGCGAGATCACATCTCCCGAGTACTGGATCATGGACATCTGACAGTAGTGGATTAAATGGAACAGGCTGGCTGTAGGTTCGTTATATGCCTGTGGGATTACAGATTACGTTTTTTTTTAACCTCTAAATCGGGGCCGTCGCCGAACGGCGACGAAAATTTCCAATACCGTAAAGCGGGTCTGTCGCCGAACGGATACAGTACGTTCACGCTGATTCAAACTGTATTTGTACTATGCATAGGGGCTAATATGGTCTACAGTTAATTTTATTCTATGGATTTGGTAATATACTTGTCAAATACATCGACTAAAACGTCAAAATATGCAGAAACAATTCTAGAAAAAAGTAAAAATTGGACATTTTGGCACGGCAAAATGGCGACTGCGCATGCGTTCAGCGCGCTGCACTACGCGTCGTATTTATTTGTTTTCTATTGTTTTTTAAGTGTAAATCGACGGGAAATGGTGATAATTCAATAATTAAGTAGTGTCGTCATCGTATATAGTTAATACTTGCACTAAATAACATCGTAATTACCTATTACGGACCCATCAAAAAATGTAAACAAACTCGTTAGTGAAAAAACGTGTTGATGTGGAATTTGTTGTTTTGTGTGTGTTTTGTGCATGTAATCGCTGGTAAGTCATTTATTTTATATTCTTGAATAACTAATTAATAATAAAAATGCATAATACAGAAAAAAAAGAGTTCAATATTTTTTTGTCAACTAAATAAAGTTACGTAATGATACGGTTATCTATTTATTGAACTTTTTTGATTATATGTGTTTTTATTTATTGTGTTTATGCGTTAATAATGGTTTTGACCGATAGTATATGTATTCATAATGTATCCTGCGAAATTTCATGTGAATCGAACCAGTAGTTTTATTATAAATAATCAAAACAATGAACAACGGAATTTCTTATAAGAATCTTATAAGAATGTTTATTTATCAATACTAGCGTTCGCTTACAAAGATTCGAGGTATTATAAAAAATCCTTTGTCTAATCAGGAACCCAAAACCATTAACGATAAGACTATTTACGTAAAAAAAAGCTCTCAGTTTTTGTTTATGTTAGCGAGCTCTTATCTCTGACGCGCCGCGGGCGTGCCGCGCGGCTTGGCGGGTTGTCGCGAACTCGCGCCGCGTAGCTATAGAGGTTAAGCTATTGCATAGCTTCTATCGCGGGCCTTGAGCGTGGAGACCTAATCCAGAAATTCCGTAACGAAAATACCTAACGAGAGTGTTTTGTATTGAAAATTATGTTTAACTGTTTGACAACAAAGTTCAAATTTACTTAGACGAATGATACGAGAGTGTTGTATTGAAAATTATGTTTAACTGTTTGACAACAAAGTTCAAATTTACTTAGACGAATGATCCTTGACTATTAATAGTTAAATTAAAACCTTTTTATTAGTTTGATGTTCCCATTACGTTGTGTCAAGTTTTAAAAACTATAAATGTGAATAACAGTGCCTGTCAATGTCACCATTGCTATTTCTTGTATTCGGGTTAATATTTTACAATGCCGAGAAAGGGGTTCCGACATTTTTGTATGGGACCTGGCATACCTAACCGTCCGCCATTTGGAAAAAAACTGGTTTTGGCGGCCAGTGATGAAACAAGTGTCAATCGATAGAGTAAGTGATTGCAAACAAAAAATATTTAGTGATGAATATCGTAAGTGATATACTTCCTGAGATATTTATAAAAAATATTACTGCTTTATTTTTTTTCTCATGTTTTAACTCAAATATCTCAGGAAGTATATCACTTACGATATTCATCACTAAATATTTTTTGTTTGCAATCACTTACTCTATCGATTGACACTTGTTTCATCACTGGCCGCCAAAACCAGTTTTTTTCCTATTGGCGGTCGGTATAGGTATGCCAACGAAGTCGGATGTTCTTTAAATATTCAAGAAAGAGCAGCTATTATTAATGAAGAAAGTCACGAAAAAATAGTGAAAGAAAATGAGTGAGTACTCTACATACATACATTTTATTATTCTTATCACAAAATCACAAATGCAGTATTATAATTGCATAAGTTGATAAAAACAGCTATGCAATAGCTTTACCGCGGCAGTCTCCGAGTGCCACACACATCTTTTTTTAACATAAGCTTTGATAACGTCCTCTGTTTTCCCAAGTTTCTCCGAATAAATTTATAATTCGTTATACTTCATCGATATTTCTAGAATTCTAGTTAAAACAATACTTGACGAGATGGGACGGAGTATCAAAGGAAATGTTTACAAAGAGATATTAGCAATTTCCTCCGGTATAAGGGACCTTCCGGCCGATATGATGAACAAAGGGAAAGCAATAACCAGTGATCGAAGTACGTAGAGAATATTTACCTAAAGACTAAAGTTAACAATAATATGGACATTGCTTTCGAATTTCTTCTGTTATCCTGGGATTTTTTTAAATTACAAAGCATACAGAACATACTGTTTACTTTAGGTACATTGGGGATATAACAGTTAATTAGGCTATAAAGCCTAACCAGACACGGTTTATAAACTCAGTAAGCATCTGTTTACGATGTGCCTTGCATACTATGCTCAGATGAGAAGCAGTAAGCATGTCATTAGCTGCGTTTCATAAAACATTTGACAACTTCAATTCGCGTACTGACCTTCGTTCCAGTACACCCTTAGTATAACTTCAGAATCAGCCAGCGTACGTTAGGCGGCTGTGAGCGACACACGGTCGTGGGCTCGTGGCAAAACAGTTGCGTGAAAATATTTCAGTGTGCGATTTCTACAGCACTATCGCAAACTCTGCGGTACACAATTACTACTTGTTGATGAGTATCTTGTTATCTGAAGGATTATCTCTGGTCAATGACCAGGTCACTGGCACAATTATCAGTTAATGTGTTCATTGTGCTGTAACAATAACGACTTATTGTTCAAACACCAAAATATTCCATGGATAAGTGGACTTTGAATCTCCAAAAGCGGTTTTATCCAAAAAGAAAACATCAATTTCAATGTCAAATGAGTTTTTATAACGACATGTTATTCGAATAACAGACAGAAATACATAAGTGCAGAAAAAACCTTCACAACGAAAATAAAAGTGGGATCCAGTGAAACGTCTAGTCGTGTTCTGGCACTAGGCCAGCTCGGTTAATATCTAAGAAAGAGTAAATCTTAATACAAGCTGCAAGATTAGCAGCACGGAGCTGTAATAAAACAAATATTTGCTTGTTTTTCTTAACTTGTCAGTTAATCAGTTTCAGTAGGACTGCAATAAAGCATTTATGGACGCAGCAGTATTGGACAGTAATAAATTTATTACTACCAACCCAACTGTGGTTGTATAGTAGAAGTATTTTTTTTAAAGAATGCGCAGCAGCATTCTCTTATATCATCATCTAGGTCGTATTGAGGATGCCAATAAGCTGGTCAGCCTAGTGATTACAAGTTATTAGGTACACCAATATTTCCTAACGATCGGTCATTGCAGCGCTGCAAACTGTAAATTAGGACGACCATTTCCAGCAGTGAACATTTACGGACTGATATGATGCCGTAAATTCTCGCCACGCCGATGGGCCATTACGTTGTCGATATTGACGTTAGAGCTCCAATTTATATTTCACATTTTTTATTTGTTTCTATTGGATGAAGAGGGTAAAAGTGCAACCAATAGCAAAATGTTACCATTAAAATGCATCTCCGTCGACACGCGTTTACTCAGCTTAAAAAAAAACCGGAAATTGTATTTTCTCCTATCGATTTTTATTTCCATCACTTGAAAAATTGCGGCGCGGATATAATTATTGTCAATTGCAAACGCTACACGGTGCGTCTTGCCTAGTTTTTGCTCCATAGCACTCAAATTTATTTTTAAATATTCACACTTTAATAACAACAACACAAAATAACATAAAAGTAAAATATTGAGTTCCTTACACAATTTCTTTACGTGCAGTGCGACCTGCACCCTAATTACGTAATACACGATCAATCAGAATTTGAATCGGTTTGAAACAGATTGCTAATCCATTGCTTCATAACCTCGAAAAAATAAATATCTGCTCGACAACGTAAACAACGCAATGAATATTGTTGAACTGTCAAAATGAAACAGATTAATCGGAATCGTTTACGAAAATGTGTTGCATAATTAGAAAGCTGGGACGTTTCTTCACGTACTACGTAAACATACATCCATAAACTAAATTGGCTGTGAAACAGCTTCCAATGACAGATTTCATAGCCCAGTCAATTCTCTAGGCCTACGCGATCGCTGCAGATAATCCTTTGCCTACCTGTCAGTACCTACAGGTACTCATTATTAACAGAAACACGACCGATAAGCCGGCCTTGACTGAACACGCCAAATTGTACAACATATCCGTGATAATAATTATCATAATAGTGCTTATAAACTTTTATAGCCGTCGTTAAATGTGATTAATAATGTAAGTACAACCCGTTGGTAGTCAATAGCCGTCTGTAACGAGACTGCAAAGGGTGAGGTCGTAGCTATGAATCTTATTATAAGTGTCTCGGATGAATGAAATACGGGTACATTTTTACGAAGGTCAACAAATTACGATCAACAGTCATAATGACCCTGAAGATAAAGCACATAACAGCGCTATATTAAGTCATTACTGTCGTTCATTAACTCAAGATAAATAAAAGAAAAAAAGTAACTCACGTCTCATTCTCGTCTATAAACATTTCTGTGTGCTTCGACCTGTAACAAAAAACGATTAATCAGTAAAAACAATCAATATCATATCACCACTTAATTTTTCAAAGTTATGTAAAATAGGCGAGGCTAAATTCAATTCATATATCGAGAGGGCAATCGCAAATCCTCGGGTTTCCAACAGCGCTGCTGCATCTGCATCTATGCAATTGATTGCTGTTATTATGGGCATCGAGATTGCGATTGATATTAATGCAATATTGAAAACGAGTAAAACAATTAGTCTTATTGCTGAAACACAAATCATTGCAGATGTTATACAGCAAATAATAACAATCGCATCTTAAAGGAATGAGTCACAGTAATCCTTAAATTGATATCCATGTTAGCAACCCATATTAAATAAGCTTTCTTTCTTTTTCGTGTAGTTAGTGACTAACCTGGTGTCAGCGTTTCTAACTTGGTTTCACATACCATCGGGAAATATCTGCATACCGGTTTCCTCACGATATTTTACTTCACCGTTTTTGAAGCAAGTGATAAATGAAAGAAATAAGATTTTAAATTATTTCACAATACCACCTTAATATTATTAAGAACAATGACTCATTAATTAACAACGAATGACATTGCAAATTAAATTAGTTTCCAGTGTACCTAGATGATATGATTAAACTATAATTATTTCCATAACAAATAACGATTACAGTCCTGGTTAGTGATAAGAAAAGTCTTGTGATATTGTAGGAAATAGCGTGATTTTTGCTGATCTTGATAAATAGTAATAACGAAACATACCGAATTATTTTTGATAAATCCAAAGTGAGTTTGAATTTAAAGTTTATCCTACACAAGATTTATGTAGAAACAACATGTTCGAGAAATTTCAGAAATTGTCCGCATGTAAAAAATCTTCGCCGGAAAATATTATTACAGCTTTTTTAACATGAAGCAGGTATCAAAGGAATCCAATCTAGAAATTAACGTAACAACAGTAGAGAATGATGAATGTAATACATAAAAGTTATGCCATGTGGAGTAGTCCAAAAAAGAAAAAATCCTGTTGGCATTATATGTTTAAAAATATAAACGTAAAATAACAGACAGAAAACCTATTACAGCAGTAACAAATAAAATAGAAAACAGATCTTGGAAAACAGAAGCCTTAGACCGAAAACAGAATTATGAACCTAGATCAAAAACAAACAAGGTATATTTTAGTGTAAATATTGGCTTTACGTCAGTGACGAGCCCCCACGAGATAATTTTAGCATTGCCAGCGTAATACATCATACAGGTCAATCTTCGTTATGATGAAAACAGCATAAAATGCATTTGCGAACGAAGACATTCTATGCGACTATAAAGAAGTTTGTGAGCGGATATCAGCAGTTTTAGGTAGTGGCGAATACATAGTAGCAGACAAAAAGTAGCAAGGCAGGGATATTTAAGTTAAGCAGATTTACCTTCGGCTATATTGTATTCGCATTGTGAACATTCTCGCTGTCTTACTTGGCTTTTCCCAGACTAATTTAGACTAGCAAAAACAATACTGCTTCCGCAATTTTTGGTTGACAAAAGTGACTTGCTTTGTCCAGAGTGCAACAAGTAATGTGCTTGAGAAACTCGTAGAGCGCATACAAATGGAAGGCATTGTCCTTCTCAAGTGTCAAAGACAATGAAAGAAAACATGAACTTGTCCACGTTGTTGATCAATACGACCGTGGGAATGCAAATCTCATCCAATTCTGTGGCCGAGGAACTAAATCGTGCGAACGTACCAGAATATAAATTAGAAGATGCCCGTAGTAACTGCCTAGCGTTGGTCTTAATAACTAGTAATTGGATTAAGCGATTAGCAAGAAAGAAATGGAATTAATGGAGTAGTGCAGCCACACTTCGCAACAGTACAACTTATCTTACATAATCAGGATAAGAAAGCGACCTCAACACTTATCGGGCAAGTTCCAATGCCTTACTAAGCAATAAGCATGAATTAATACCTTAATCTGTTGCTTAAATTGTGATAAAGACATGTAGTTACTATCTTAATCTGCTATTAGTCAACAAAAAGCATTAACTGGTCACAGATTACAGTAATGAATGTAAAAATTGGGTTGCCCTTGATATACTGACCGCAGTTCGTGTAATTAAACTATGGACGCCGACCTCAATTTAGTAGCACGTGCTTGTATATGTGGTTGAAATCGTCGATATCTATATCTTCATCGTTCATTTTCCGAATTTATGGATATATGTATGTGGTTGAAATCGTGGTTATCAATATCTTCATCGTTCATTTTCCGAATTTCTTAGCACAATTTGGTCAAATCTATAAATCCATCTGATCTATCAAGTTTTTATTTACAAAGTGCACATTTATACGAGCGGCACAGGTAACTGCAGCCGTCAACACTCGTCGACGGCAGAGGCAACTACAGCCGTCGACACGTCACTGGTCGTGTATTTAGCACTTAAAGGTATTCATTTTCCAATAAAACGTAGGATTTGCAGCTTACATTACGGCAATTACGAAGGATTTTATATAACTTTTATGATCTGCGGGGATTTCTCATAATACATAAATTATCCTACACTTTATGATTCAGCAGAGGAAAAAGTTGGCATTAAAACTAAATTAATTCCTTATCGATATTATTATACACTGAGGAAAACTAAATTGAAACATTAATTAATAAAAATGACTCAGATTTACTAAAGAAGTACAGACAGGCAATAAAGTTACACCGTCACGCGTCAGTTAGCTAGTTATACAGACATTATGCCCGTCCAAAGTCCAGTCGGTTGCAGTAACAGTATCAGGGTGCAGACTACAATACAGAATACAATGAGTAACGTATTTCAGAGAAACATTTATGTTATCTCGTCCATTGTGGGGAATTTGGACTTGGTATTGAAGTCAGGGGTCAAAATTCATAAATTTTATTTACGTTAGAAAGATTATAATTATGGCGTTTTGTTGAGGACGTCTGTAGTAGCTGCTAGCTCAACATACTTAGAAAGCAAATTAAGGCAGAAAGAAGACCCCGAAAAATACAGGAATTCCTACTACAGGAAGGAAATTAAGTGAGATATTATTTAAACCAACAAAATTAATAATAACATCTGTAACCCAAAACGTAGCTTTCGTTCGTCGACGGAACACATTATATATTAATGTTGGTATAAAACTCAGTATTTATCTGCTGAAGTAATTTGGTGAAAACCAGCTAAGTAGTCTATCTGTGGTATTCCGCTCTGTTTCAAGTTTCTATGGTATTATAATTATAGCTATAGAATTTAGGTACTTGTCTGCTCCAGTCGTGACGTCAGAGCCCCGAGAAGTTGAGACAGTCTAAGTAGCTCGATTAGTCCAATTAATTCCACAATACACTGAGGCGACACGTAAGTTAATATGTACTCCAATTATATTCTGCGTTCCTAGTACATTGTCTCATTCATTATGTTCAATTTAACGCATTCTTCAGCTTCATTGTAAAAACCCGACCTTCGTTTAAAGGTTTATGTAAATGTAAACATAATATTATGGCAGTTTACCTGCCCGCGCATGCCAATCCACGTGAAATGATCCCATCTAATTGGCCCCTTTTCGACCTACCGGATATTAAAATGTTTCGACAAAATGTTTTCGTAGAAAGAGATAGTGATTGATTATACAGCCCACCGACAACAACCATGCAATTTCATATATTATACTAAGTATGTTGGCTTCTAGCAGACAGGTTTTGGATTTCAGATATTTAGCACAAATTATAACAATATGTCTACCCGTTTTTATGACTCGTCAGGTCAGGTTGTTTGTCTGTTCAGTAAGATAAGCAATTTCACAGAAATATGACATACTAAGCTGTACACTATATTCTCATTTAGCACATCGTAATATTAAAAATAAATAGTTTGGAAAATCCAAAAGTGCACGCCTCATACATAACACTCATTCATAAACGAAAAAGGATTTCAAAACATAGTTTCTAACAAAAATGAACAATTTATAACTTTTCATGAAGTCGTAATGTCAAAGACTGACAAAGATATTTACTTGGCGGTTGCTAGGCAACATCAATTCAAAGGTTGGAAATATTTAGATAAAGATATGATATTTTAGTTAGTATTTTATTAATTATAATTAAACTACTTCGAATAAAAGAGCCATTTTCAATAGGGTTCCTTCTACGGCTGAAACAAATGTATAAAAAAAAAGTTGACTCAATTAATTGATTTTATCGCAAGCTACAATGTTTTCAGGGTTCATAAATTGACGGACAGGAATTTTTTTCAACTATTTTGATGCTTTTTCCATTTCTGCTGCATTAAATCAATTGTTAAAAAGTAGCAGTATTAATCTCCATTTAATCATCTATACAATGGTATATAAATTAAGTAGGTTCTGTGTACGAGCAGGAGTGTAGCAATAAAAACAGTTACAGAAATGGGGCAAAAAATATTTTTCGATCGTAGAGCACACTCTAATGCTTCGCATTACGAGTCGTGCAATTACGTATATTTAGAGCAAAAAAATGAGTTCAAAGGTAGCACCCGTGAGGCGTATCGCGTCAACAAATTCCGTGCAAAGCTGACAAACACAATTACACGAGCTCGTGCCTTTTAATTAATATTTAACAATTAATGCTTGCAACTTATCTTCATTATGGGTCCTACTGTGTGAAGACAGAAACAATTAATTGTAATGAAAACTAAGCAGAGCAAGTGATGAAAACCTAAACGTAAGACGATTATTTACATCCTCTAGTTTTTTCTAGGCTATTTCCAAGGACTTCGGTTCACAAAAAGCAGTGCGTTTCCTAATATTCATCGAAAGACACATGACCATTTGACTTATTCTCAAAAGTTCCAAAATATTCAGGTTTTTGAAATTGTAAGGTATACTCCGCCCATTATGAATTTAAGAAGGCTTTTTGGCATCTGGCGCTAGAACTACTAAAATCCGCCTCTAAGATGACGTTGCCGATACAGTCCTCACCTCATCACAATTTCCACAATGCATATTTCATACGCTTATCTAGTACAACAAAACTGATATTATCATCACCAAAACCATGTATACTCACGTCATCGCGCACTACAATGTCTGAGACGAGTATAGTAAACACACAGACAGACAGCTCGATGGCACGGGCTATCACGACCGCACACGACTTGGGAATAAAGACTGGCACGTGATGGAGACTACCGGTCTCAATTAAACCCCAGCACAGAACGAATATAAACAGTACTTCAATTCAATACTACTATGCTACTAGTACTCGTAGTAGTCGAACTGTGGAGTACCGAAAGCCCTTCCAATAAAATGTCACTGAACTGTTATGAAAGCAAGGCAACGGTTTAATCAATATTTGCATCCGAAATAAATATTCGTTTATTTTGATATTGAATAGGTAAATGCCTTGCCGTAAATACCGATAATAGAATTTTCAATTTTTCATATAATGCCTTAGCAGCACTCATCTCGTTTCGATGAAATTCGTCGCATCACTTTTGCACTTTGCACATTGACATTTATTGTGTCCAACGCATTCTGCTATCTGCACTCAGCTTATGTACGACGCGCGCGAGGCTCACAATACGGAGCGAAGTCCACTCGATCAATTGTAACACAGCACCAGATTCACCAGTGACATCATGACAAATTGATACCAAATAAAAACATGGACTTTGGACCTCGACGACAGGGATCCGGGGACTGTCGCGAGTGACCATTTGAACCATAAACCTCATTCAAACGATGAATGGACGTACTCGTAGTACATATTGTACGCTCGCGATTGTTATCAAATCGATTCGAATAACTACTAAGGTGTACTAATTGAGATTTATTATTCTGGCTCTAGCTATACGAGATGTTTGCTCAGTGAGCCGTGGAAATCGATGGCGTAAGTTAACGAGTATTTTGTTTTTATCCAGACGATGTTATGGTTTATATCCGTGCCAGTTATGAAACGGTTCAGGGTAATGGGAGATTAGTTGGGTGAGGATTAGGAAGAAATGGACTCACGATGACCTGAATAAAGTAGCTGAGTCAACGTAGATGGCAAAGGTGGAGAACCAAGTTGCGCGAATTGGAAAAACCATGTTCAACAGTTGAATATACTAGGCAGAATTGAGTTTGTGACTAGGGGGAAATTCTAAAACACTTAGTGTTGTTTGAATAGCTAGACGTACGTAAGCTATTAGGAACCGTAGTCCCATAATAAATCAAAGAAAAACATTTCAATAGACACAAGCCAGTGGAAGACAAATACGTGTTCAAATGTCAAGTCAATTACCATAATGAGGGAATGGCGTTGAACTTAGCTTTTGTTGTCTGTATGTATGAGTCACTTCCCGATATGTAAAGTTCTTTGATTCGCACGTAGGTGTTAATTATTCGAGTGCGAAAATATTTGGGTCTTGCGGACAAACAGGATACAACTTTTTACTGGGAAGATTTATTGTGACTTGTACATTGTTTGTAAAAGGAACTCTGGCAAGCTTTTGCTTGAATTAAGATAAGAGATCAGAAGTCTTCCTGTCTTGATATCACTCCGCAGATGTGCAAAAACAATGCTGCTCACTTTTGCATCACAGTTCATCGTGTAGGTACTGCTAGAAGATAATGTCTTAATCTCCATTTGGATTTCAAGAATTTCCGCATAATAATATGGCACTGCAAAAAACCAGTTAGACAACAGCTTTTTGCGTAATCCTTGACTATCCAGAACCGCTTTTCATTTTAAATTATGGTAATTAAACAAATTCAATTCTTGTCTAGCTGTTTTTATTCGACCAGTTTTTGTTATTGCGTCAAACGTGTTATGATCACATCGATGCTCGATAGGTCATTGTATTTTTTCGTGCACGTACTAAAGTACAATAGTCTCGGCGTCATTGCCAAGGCCGAATACCGCTGTCAAAAAGCATCATCATCATCTGCCTAGCCTTTGCCCAACCATTTTGGGGTCGCAGTCGGCTTCCAGTCTAACCAGATGCAGTTGAATACTAGAATTTTACATAATACGATAATACTGGGTAATACGAGGTCCCCTTGGTGAGACTGGTTGTCAGAATTTTGGGTTGCCAAAGAGCATGTGGTTTAATTTAACTTTAGAAGTTTAACGCCTTCCGAAATCGTAGAACACTTGTAGCGCTTCGCGTTGGTTGTAAGAAATCAAGAAAGTTATTTTCTGAAATGTACCTATTTATCAACAAATGTAACGCCCACTACATATCTTGGCTCGCGACTACCGTCCTTCCTACTTCACGTATCTTTTCAGTTTCATATCAATCAACTCAGCCTTTGGCAGTTCACTGCTGGCCTCTTCCAAGCTGCGCCACAACACCCTGTTCTCCGCCTTCAGCATCCAGTATGACCCACTTTCTTAAGGTCATCGGTCCATCTAGCTGGGGGGCGTCCCACGCTCCGCTCGCCCATACGCGGTCTCCACTCTAGGACTAGTCTACTCCACCGGCTATCGGTCCTTCGACCAACATGGCCAGTCCACTGCCATTTCAGTTTGCTTACTCTGAAAGCTATGTCGGTAACTCCGGTTCTTTTTCGGATAATTTGATTTCTGATTTTATCCTTAAAATAAACTTCATATATTAGTTAAATATGTATTGCTTTCACAAACAAGCCAAATACTTGGAAGGAATACATCGTAGTAAGTAGAAAATTCAACCTCACGACCACCAAAGAGTAACGACCCAAACACAGCACAGATTTTAATGATACCCTCAACCGTCCAAGAAATTAAATGTGACAAGAAATTACAGATAAACTTGTAAGGGTATAATAGAATTTACATTGAAATTGGACATTTTAGGGAAAGAAATAGGGGCGGGACAGAATTTGCATACATATGAAAGCTTAAAGGAAATTTAGAATTCAAACAAGACCTAGCAACGGGATGGCGAGCATATAAGAGATAACATACTCCTCTTAAATATTACGAATCACATAAAGACTGTATTGATGTACTCGACGAAATTGAGCGAGATTATCTTGCTAACTTTTCTCGATGCAATACACAGAATATTGGAATTGATATAGAAAATACAAGAGGTTCCGGTTAGTAATATCGATATGAAATAGCGAATGCAATAGGCGACGGTTTGCAACGGGGTTGTGTGCAACTGACCGCGTTACTCAATTTCGTGTTGCAGCATAGAAACTTATAATTTTTGCGCTGCGTTGACCTGGGTATGATGTGTAGTGTTGGAAGTTTTTTTCAAATCTAATCTACTTTCACTGAATGTCTTAATCATAATAATATAAGTTACTCAAGTTCTAAATTTCCAGTGCACAAGTATAGACCAAAATCGATAGGACCCATCCATTGAAGCAGTTATCCAAACAGTACCAAGCCAATTCAGCGTTCCAATGAATATGAAATCAGAATTATTTATAACTTGCGATAACAGATAAAAGTTGCATTTCCTTCAAACCAATAGTCATAATCAGTAATTGCCGATACCAATTATGTAGTCCAGTGCATACAAACATGTTTATCAATCAATTTATCGCTATTGGTATCCGCCAAGCGACCGTCCGTCCGTGAGTGTCCTTACGGCGCCTGTATCTCGATTCTCGGGTTATCACAGGGTTAACAACTCGATACCACCGTCGGTCCACACCTACAACCGGACGAACCGATAACCTCATTGGAGAGTTCAATAGCTCGAAAGGTTACTTTATTATTCTATAGCGGAGAATATGGGCTTCAGCAAGTTATTTTTAGATATTGTGACATTGTTGAAGCTTTGGTTGTTATATGTCACTTATTACCTTAAACTACAAAGGATACTTAAAACCCTAGATTTGACCAGCTTTGAAAAAGGATCCTCGTGAAAGGTCAGGGGTTCTAGTGCCTATGCACGAAATCTGTAGTTTTGGCGTTAGTTACAGGCGTTTCCTAATCCGTATATTTAACGATCATAAGATTAGTGGTGCCCGAACTATGAATGAATTACAACATGATTTTACAGAACTTGTCACTACTCCCGAATTGAATTAGGCACTTGTTTTGACGATCTACTTTAGGACGGGGCAGTACCTATCTTCGTTACGGAGTTAAGAGTACTCTCTAAGTCTGCAACGAAGATACGAAGCAAATCAAATAAAAAAAAAGAAACCAAATCAAAATCAAATCAAATTGTAAGAAACCTGAAAACACCGAAAAAGCTTACACTCAACAATGAAAACCGGAGATCACACCCAGAGTCTTTTTAGAATTGTGTTGAATCAAGATAATAGACTACTACATCAGGAAAAAAAAACTTATCAATACTACTTTGTCTAAGTC
The DNA here is from genome assembly GCA_948150665.1 of Conistra vaccinii. Taxonomy (NCBI): domain Eukaryota; kingdom Metazoa; phylum Arthropoda; class Insecta; order Lepidoptera; family Noctuidae; genus Conistra; species Conistra vaccinii. The sequence continues at coordinate 24,164,143 of OX411322.1, read as the reverse complement.
TTTCCTCGTAACCTCGATTCAGATATCAAAGTCAGTCAAATAACGAGGACACGTCATGGAATTTGCCTCGTGAATTCTAAGTATCGCACAAATGTTACCAGGAACACATGTGCGTAGAGGAGTCAAAATAAAAAGCCTGATTATTACTCTGATAAAGATACTTTAGTAGACGTGTCTGTCACTTCATGTGATTCCTTGAACTCTCTTTCATGAATGCCAGGATTGTCTTTTAATGCCTTTTAGGGTACTTAATTTTGATCAGCGAGGTAATTTGTTCAGGCCATTTGTCTTCTCCAAGGTCGAGCTGTCGTTAATTGTTTTCTTCCTACCCATTATCTATTCTAAAGGTATATATTTGAGGAAAGTGGCGCTAAGAGAAAACGCTGTTGCACCAGTCTTTAGATCAAACACGCAATAGTTAGATAACATGATGTGTGTCGGCTGCCGCGTGACTATATTCTTATATTATTATTGCTAGCACACCTGCCATATTTCTTTTTCCTTCTAACTACGTTTTTAGTTTAGCAATCCATTTCAATCAGTGGAAGTGAAAGAAGTTGAGACTCGAAGACAATGCAGGATCGGATCAACGAACTCTGCACGTATTCGTTGGCATAATGGCGTACTCAGTGATGACAAGGCAACAGCTGTGTTTGCGCACTATACAGATAGTTTAAAAAGAAGTTCCACATTCAGAAGGAAAAGTTATAGAAGTTAGAAAGCGTGTTCTAATACTTGCAATCTTGGACTACCGATAATTCGAATAAGTTTCTTATTTTCTTTTTGTTTTTGACAGTTGTTGCCATTCTTTGTAAACAGCCGTGACCCTTGCTTTCTTTACCACCTTCTTATCGTATAACTTGCAATAACGCGCTGTCCTCTTTATCAGCACGAGGTACTTTTTATTAGCCGTTTCGATTATACTTGTAATGTCATAATTATTGTTCAGTTCTTATCATTCTTACCGAAGTTTATTAATAAAAGCCATAATCTGCAACTACTTTATCAAGTCAATACTGAATCATGGTATATAGCGCTCATGAGAAACACTCGACCGTTGGAAAACTACGGCAGAGCATAAATAAAAACTCCATAACTGCGTAGTAGTGCAAAATGGCAAATAAAAAAAGACTTGCAATTTACATAATTTACTTCATGGATAAAAAATGAATTGGTAATGCGGACTAAAATTCAATAAAGTGTGGTGTGGCCGTGGATTTAATACAACTTCATGCTTATATGCATGTTCTTATCACACAGACAGATCACGAACCACAGATGACGAATGTCACGATTACATCCCTACGTAACGGCACTACAAACCTACCCTAACATAAGACATCTTCGCGACACCCCTTTCAATATTAAAACACTCTGCCAAAGACGGGTACGTGAAACCGTTCAGAATTTTAGATGACAGCTTTTGAAAAGGTTTTCATTTTGGAGAAGCTCTTTCAGATCGAGATAAATCAAGAAGTCTTCACTTTTCATTCAGCGATTTATCTAGAAAACACTTAAATTATTAATGAGAATTAAAAAAAAACGAAATTAGTTGGTAAAAGATTTTTCTTTATAAGTTTTCCACGTTCACTCTTATCAAAGTCCACTTAGCTCAGAGGAACCGGTCGTGCATTTATTGTAAACAGCATGCATGACCATTTTAATTCAATATTCTGAGAAAATATGGCAACATCGTGCATTTTTCAGATTGTCACGCATGAATTGTCTTCGACAATCGCCATGGACCGCTATTAGGTAGCATAACGAGCACAACCGTGGAACAGCATGCAATACTTATTACAAGTGAAACAATGTAATCGAAAACAACAATTTGTGTTAAATACAGTGATCATCATCATCATGTTCATCATTTCAGCTGAAAGACGTCCACTGCTGGACATAGGCCTCCCCCAAGCACCACCACTTCAACTGATTCTGTGCTTCCCGCTTCCAGCGGTTTCCTGCGTCCTTCACAAGGTTATTGGTCCATCATGTGGGAGGCCTTCCAACGCTACGTCTTCCGGTACTCGGTCGCCACTCCAAAACCTTTCGACCCCATCGGGCATCTGCTGTGCGAGTAATGTTCCCGCAATTCTTCGGGCTATGTCTTTTACCACGGTTCTCCAGCGGATCTCTTCATTTCTGAATCGCTCACGTAGGGAACCTCCAAGTAAACAAGTAATCAATACGAACGAAATAAACGAGGAAAGGTAAGCTGCATAATGTTCAGATATTAATTCATGTGCTAAATGGCTGCCTTTGTGTAAGACTTGCCCAAGTTCCCTCTACCATAGCAGAAATAAATTTTACTCGTATCCGAAACTATTGATCTTATCAATCACATTTCTAATCATTGATTTTTATAAAACCTATCCGCTTACAAGGCAAGGACAGTATATCACTGACATGCAGGAAAATGATGGGAAACATCAGAAATATTCCATCATTTACCTCTTCCATTCATGTAATCGGTACAAAGAAAACCCAGCCACGAAGCTCATTAGTCAGCGAACGATCGCGAAGATCTCCGAAGAACTCACGACAACAAAGGAAAGGAGGACACGCGAATGTACAGAACAGACATATCTACCTTCAAACTCCCTCTGTATACCAACCGTGGCGTGAGTTTGTCTTGAGAGGACAAAAATTCTAAGCAGTTTCGCGTGTTTCCGGTCAAGGTCATTAAATTCAATGTCAAGGTTCGCTTTATTGAAGGGGAGAAGAGTTGAAGTACAAGTAAAATTAACACTTACTGCATTGGAAACAATGTCGTAGTTAAATGAACAAACATTGTAACTGGAGGGTAAACTTTAAGAGCTTACAAAGAGCATACAAAATAAGATTACGAAGATCTCGGAAAACACCTCGAAATTAAATAAAATTCACTAGGTAGTCAGTATTTTCTAATTTCTATTTATTCTCAAGCGCATAAATGACCGAGTATGAAAATAGTCACTGACTCAGTAACGAGTTATTTTAATGTTTATGCATGACCAAAATAACAATAGTAATGACATTATGACTTCTTAATTAAAACTTAGTCAAGTACGAATTAGTTTTTACAGTTGCCTTGTTTTTGAATATAGCTTCATTTGAATGTGAGTCATTTATTTATTAATGCTGAAATGTTATACAATAGTGATTAGTGGTCGTGTGTACAAACCTTGGGATATCCCAGTTAATTAATAATATAATAGTGTAACTTAACAATGTCGAAGTCAGAACAAAGTAAAGTAGATTCAGTGTAGAAGAGGCTAATATTGAAATGACTAAGAAAACACAAGTTGAAGCTTACAAAATAAACTTACCATCTGTGGAGACGAAACCCTCGTATTTATTTTAGACAATTATAAGTAGCTAACAAGTTAAAGAAAGAAGAAAATTGACAGGAATAATTATAATTGTCGCTAGAATATAAATTCTAAAATATTTGTTGCTAGAAAACAATTCTGCCCAAAGAAACAATGGATATAATATCTAAATTGATATGGCTAGGAAGGAATTGAACCTGATTGATCTTTGAAAGAAGATCCGTGTTGCGTCGACCCTAGGATGTAAAAAAAATTGTTTTGTTGCCAACAGCTATTAGAGTGAAAGCCTTAAAAGGAGAACATCCTTTTATAAAAAACACAAATTAACAAACGTCAGACAGATCAACAAAATAAAGTTAGACATGTTAGAACGAGAGGTTATAAGAACATAGCAGTCAATATTTACCAACATACTTCAACGTAACCATTACGTACAAAAGCCATTATATGAAGTTGACCACTTCACAACAAAAACGTGGAACATTTTAAAATATTTACGCTACAAGAAAAATAACGAGCAGGTGATTGTTATTATTAGAAACACAGTTAGAATCGCTATAATTTATCATATTTTATAACTGAACTCCAGATGACTATGACGTCTAATTTTAGCAAGCTATTGACCTCGGAAGATGCCTTTATATATTATTATCTAAATAAACACAAGTCAATAATGTTGATGATATCATTGACTTTGAAAGTTTTGGGATCATTGTATTGTATCGTACGCTAAATGATTGGATCCTTCCGTAATGCCCGAGACGGTTTGTAAAATTCATATACTGACGTAGTCATGTCATTTGTATATGGGATAAACTAGAAAACAGCTGATTCGTTACTGGATTTTTATGTACGTAGGATATTTAACTCAATGATTAAGAATAACCTATTATTTCATACCTGCCGATTGAAATATGTTTCGATTTAATGTAATGAGAGTAAACTGTTTTTTTTTTCTTATAATATTTTTGTTCATCTACCCGCAAAATCACTTGGAGATTACGCAAGCAAAAATTTGTCTCAAATTGTGAAAGTTCTCAGTGAACAGCTTAGAAGCAAAGGTAAAACCAATCGCCGTACTTCTTTGTTAGCTTTTTATTCAATTGGAAATAAAAGTCAGGTGCGAAAAGATCGCTATCAACGCACGCTCACTGTTATAGAATAGTTAAGTAGTCTGATTACACATGATAACGTAGAATATTATCTAGGTACCTATTCTAAAACATCTCATACGATGTTGTTTCTAAGAACCCCTACACATAGGGTAATTATACCTGTTCATAACGCGGTTAAACTTTGTACTTCACGTGCTAACACAGTCATGTGTCAAATAAACGAATTAAACTTACCAACTTAGTAGTAACTGGTAACCTAAAACTATACAAAATATCACTTAACCGACTATCACAGCCACTCGATACAAGAGAGAATAAAAAAATAACTTTTTAATGACTTTAACCAAACGCACGGTGTGTCCGGCCGGCGCGGTGCGCGTTCGGAAACTGAGCCAAAACTCGAAAAGCAGCAGTGACGTGGAACCGGTGAAGGGCCTGTACCACGTGTGGCGAACTCATCTTGTTTCTCACGCGGACGAAAAGCACCGATCTCGGTTGAAAGAATCGGACGCTTGGGGGCAGGTTCTGATTTGGATAGAAGTGAAAACGGCGCCCGTGGTAGACGCGGTGGCGTGATCGTGCGATCCCACGTGGCCGTGATTGTTGATACCAGTTGATGCATCATCCAGGTTCCCTACGTCACCGCATTTCTGTTACGCGTAAAAATATTTATCTTTAAACTACGTTTTTCGATATACCGTTTTCTGAAAATTTTAAAAACAATTAGGCACGTTAGGAAACAAACATAAGCCTCATTATACGTAATTTACTACACAATATAATGATGGGCTTGATATATTCTCGTGATTACAAGTTGGAGTTACGACAAGTAGGTACATTACCGAGTCAATTGTGCCATCAAAGTTCTCATCATCAAGTATTTAAGTAATTATGAAGCAATATTACATAGAGAATAATTTCAGAGGACGGAGCTTTCAAAAGCATCACTTATCACGAAACAATTAAATACTGATAATATACTTGGAGACATCATGTGGCTTTTACGATAAACCGTGACTTTTAAATTTTAATCCAGGTAACAATACTTTAACACTGATGTAGACTGAAGGCGTTTTTTTTTTAAATCCAGACAAAACTCAACAAATTTTAATTCATAGACCAATTCAGATCTTGCGATCTAATTCATAAGTCTCTTGCTTTTCGAAACAGAACCCGAAGGCTTGATAGGATCACTATGCCTAGACATTGATACCGGCGGCGTTGAACAGTGAACACAAACATGTGCATAGCTCAGTGCCTCTGCACTCAGCCGGCCGTCCAACCCGCTTTCATTAATCAAACTCCGAATGTAGTCGACTCGTAGCTCACGTATCGTGTTATGGAAGGTCGCCATCGACATTCGACACGATAGCACGATACGCAGCAGGGTGCACTTTCCTTGTATTTGAACACCGAAGTCAGCCCGAATATTGACTGGCTTTGGCTTTGAAGTGTGCATGCAGGAATATACTGACGATTGCCAAATTATAGAGATGAGTAGTGACCGATAAAGTTGGGGCTATGAGCACAAAATGTCTCGATGAAAGAGTAAATGTCATATAAAGTGCTCTGGTACTAAAGCTGGGCTGTTCAAGACTTCCATAGAAACAGTGCTTTTGAACAGCCTCTTTAGATTAATTTAACAACTCTAGTGATTACTTAGCAGGTGATAGATCTTCATTAATACTCGTGTCTCCTCCAAAAAATCCAATAAATCGTAGGCAGTTAACGATAAAATCATGAATGAGTCAACATCTAAGAAAAATAAGAGTTTTATGAACAAGGCAGATATTGAGTTTTCACTTGATGACGTCATTCAGCATGAGTCCGTAAGTATTCGTGAAACAGCCCCTGGAGCTTTGTTCTATTTTCAGACTTGTTTATTTTATTGGATTTCATTGTTTATCGAATAAATGAATATTGAAATACAATTACACGGTTGTGTTGGATATAGCTTTTCCATTATTCTCCTGAAAATAGTACCTAATTAACTGATACTTCCCAATAATTAGGCAGACACTGATAAGAGAGGAAAACCTCATAATAATGAGCCTCGCAATGATGGCTTAATAGAAACCGATTATTTATCATTACAGTAGCAAATCTGCGAACAACAAATCGGGGCATCCTGCGGAAGGCGTCAACCTAAAATGAACTTTAAAACGATGATATAAGAGCTATTGAAGCAGAGGATATAAGATGACAAGTTATTTGTTGTGTTATAAAGACTCCTACACACGTGAGACAATGGGCAAAACGTGTGGCGGAATGACCTAAGCAGGCTCCGTGTGTAGCGACCATGATGCTTTGTTGTTGGAGATATTACGGACTTTGCTCTTACTGATTAGCTCTTCTGCTTTTTTTTGTGACGCACATGTTGTAAATAATAGTAAGTGACTTGTGTCTTGTGTGTTTACCGCAAAGAACGAAATAAATATTATAGGTAAACCCAAGTTGCTTTTATTTTATTTGCCCTGAATAAAAAGAGAGGAAAATTGTAAAATAGTTTAACTTTGACCTTTGGTCTATCAATCGGTATAAAATGACGACATAAATACGTACAAACAAAGTGCACTAAACAAGGAAATGCAGTTCCGGACTAATAAATGATTGACGCAATTCAATCTGGGAATGGCCTAATCGCTCCCATGAGTAAGTTCATTCACTATTCGTAAACAGACCGCCAAGATATCGAGCGGCTGTTCATTATAATTGAATGAATCATTGCGATGAATGATTCGCGGAGATAAGATTGCAGTGTACGATAGTAAACAATACGAACAAGAGATGTCTTAAAAGAAAACACTCGACACCAGACAGGTAAACGATTTCAAAGACACAACGTTTATTGAACTAAAGATAATAACAAAGTTTTGGTAACTATTTTATTGCAAATAAAGTTAAATATAAAGCGAAGTTTTCTAATACCAGTGGCATTTATGAATCTTCTTACGAGTTCTCGGCGGCCACGGAAGCGAGAACTCGGGAAGCATAATGTTGTTCGCAAGTCAACTTAGAAGTTCTAAGTTCCGTCGCTTTTGTACATAATGTCATAATTTTACACATAATTATATAAAACTGCTTGCATACAGAATGTGAACATCATAATGTTTCCCAGAACTGGCATATATCTACTGAACCGCAAAATACACATGATCAAATAGCAAATAAACAGAATTCACGATACTAGAAAACTACCATAATAATATATTATGTTTGCGGTTCCGGGATGTCAATTACATAATAGTCCCGCGGTCAAAGTTCGACGAGTGTACTCAACTGCTCGTTTGGGGTCAAATGTCAATTAATTATGACAACAATTTGTAACTTGTAGTTACATTACATTTGATGGTGTCCTTCCGAATATCCGTTATTAAAAGGTCACCTGCAAACGGTCTTTACAAAAACAGCAGCGCATAAATAGTTTTTCATCAAGTCCGTCCCAGTAAGAACCCTCAATCTGGTCGCCCTACAAACGGATGGCAGTCGCCGGAAAGCGACTCTCGCGCAGACGGGACGATGGGATAATGGCCGGGCTCGATTCTGGGGGCGAAGTCCGTACTCCCGGACGAGAATAGACGGGACGGGCGTTACTTCCAATGCAATCAAATATGGGTGTACTGTTCTCTCGTTTACATCCCCCACAAGATAATTTATATGGTGGCCACTTATGTGGGCATCCGGTTGATAGTTAAAGTTTTGAAGGCCGAAGCGATACGCCGTAATTGGGGGTGAAATGTTTGCTACAGGAAATTGCTATCTAGCTAAAGGGCATGCATGGCACGGCAAGTGGCGACAATGGCTAATAGGGTAGATGTAAACGATA